>UWYS01000009.1:0-600000 GCA_900291925.1 Thecaphora thlaspeos | reverse complement strand
CCAGCCACCGCTGGTGCCGTAAGGGGTGGCGTGAGACGGCGCGGCCGAGGCCGATCCGGATCCGTTGTTGTCCTTCCAGATGATGACCTTGCCATCGTACGAGCAGCTTGCGAGGATGGGGCCAAAGGTGGGGTGGGCCCAGGCGACCTGCCAGACGGGGCCCTGGTGGCCAATGAGCGTTTCTCCGCTGGTGGCCGGGGTGCCATTGACGACGTCAAAGACCTTCACGCTCCTATCCGAAGAGCAGGTGGCGAGGCGCTTGCCATAGAAATCGAGCTGCGCATCGTGGATCATGTCCTCGTGCTGCGTCTCGACCGTCTTTGGCTTCTCTGCCGAGAGCGAGAGGCTGGCGTTTGATTGTGTCATGGTCGCTGCAGTCGCCTAGACCAGCACGGGCCGTGCGAGCAGGAGTCGTGAGAGAACAGAAAGAGACAGAGATGCAGCGGTCAGCGATGCATCCCTCGCAAGGCAAAGGGTGCTTACC
The DNA here is from genome assembly GCA_900291925.1 of Thecaphora thlaspeos. NCBI lineage: Eukaryota > Fungi > Basidiomycota > Ustilaginomycetes > Urocystidales > Glomosporiaceae > Thecaphora > Thecaphora thlaspeos. The sequence goes on along the minus strand of UWYS01000009.1, from coordinate 599,516 downwards.
TCGCCCTTGGACTCGCCATTCTACGTTGGGCCAAATCGAGTCGGGGTCAGGTCAGATGTCGGCTTGGAAGATGAGACTAAGATCGAGGTCGAGTCGAGTCGAGTCGGTCCAGTCGTGACTGTAGCGTGCTGGAGACCCAAGGCGTAGCGAGAGGTGGCGAGTGAGCGACTGGGCGAGGGGATAGGGTGTGGCTGGGGTGAGGGGGTCTGGCTGCAAGGCGATAGAGACGACGCGGGTCGGGGCAGGGTTGTGTTGGTTTGGTGGCTTGGTGGCTCGGGCGAGCGGCGGTTGGGCCAGCCAGCCAGCCAGCCAGCCAGCCAGCAAGAGCACAGGTTGCCAGAGAGTTCGAGCCAGCCAGCCGGTTCCCGAGTCCAAAGGCCAGAAAAGGCACGCGCCAGCTGGGCACGCGCCAGCTGGGCACGCGCTGTCGAGGGCGGAGCCGAGGCACGGTGATCGATCCGACTATTGCTCGCGCTGCATCCGTCCCGCAACAATGCCGCGCGAGAGAGAGAGGGTGAGAAAAGGGCGGGCCGGGCCAGGTCCCCCGTCGCTATCCATCATTGGTCATCCCTCACCTCCTCCCCGTTTGGATCGCCTCTTCGCTCGAACCGTTTCTGCAACAAGCCAAGCTACAACGACACTACCGTCCTTCGTAACTTTTAAAGGCTATGCTATGAGCGCCTCGATCACGCATCAACGACCTCTCTCCGCCCACATGTCGACCGCAACCCACCTCCGCGAGTGCGACGCCATAGCAACGCCGCTAACCTCCTGACCTAGACAGTGTCGCTATCTTGCTCATACACTAATCTTCAGCGGAGACGGCGCCAACGTTGTCGTCTGCCTCTTGCCAAGGTGGTGGGGGCCGTCCGAGCAAAACGAACGCACGCTTGTGAGGAGCAGAGGCTCGTCGCTGCTCACATGCCCACGCTCCGCCTCTTATCGCCTCGCTCGAAGGGCCGTCGTGCGGAACGCACGGCTGCTGTCGGGAACACTTGCCATTCATTCTGCCCTCTGGCTGTGCTTGGCAGTAGCAGTCGACGTCCACTCCTGACTCCAAATGAACGAAAGCCGACATGATGTCTTTCTCCCTGTTGTCTCGCTCCCTGTAGCTCCTCTTAGCAGCAACGCGGCGCATGGTGGGCAACGGACGGTGGGCGGTGGGCGGTCAGCCTCACTCTTGCCAGGATGCCTTCATCTCCTTTTTATTGTGGGGCGGGGCGTGGGTTCGCCGTGCCCGGTCCAGTTGTGATTTGGCGCACGCAAGGTGGGAGTCCAAAGGCCAGCTCATTCCTACCGGGGCTGACACTCTCGCCGCTGCTTTGGCCCTGCCCGTGGCCTCCTGGATCCCTCCTTCCGTCGATCAGACCTCTCGCCGTCTATTTAAAGTGCGCCCTCCCGACTTCGGACCTCCCACCAACTCCATCTTTCTCTCGCTCCCCTCATCAGCTCTCTGATAATCCTTTAGACCCTCAGCTATACGTGCCTAGTTCAACTCCGTCTTTCTTTCTACAAGCCACGCAACCGCTACTCGACTCAGGCTGCTTGATTCTGCACTCTGCACACCTCTTTTGCCGAGTGAGTAGCAACCGAAGCGATGGCAGCGACGACGGCGGGACTCAGCTCGCGCATGTAGTAACTGACCGCCTCCTTTTACCTCTTAATCTTTTCCCCTTCCCCGTCAGTCGGAATAAGATGGTCGCCCTCAAGATCCAGTCGGCCTTCGTCGCCATGGGCCTCGTCCTGTCCGTCGCTTCGATGGCGTCGGTCGCCGCCGTCCCCACCAACGCCAAGAAACTGTACGCGGATCTCTTCGGCAACGGCAACATCAAGTCGTTCACGGGCGAGACGTCCCCCTGGCTCCAGCAGCCCAGCGAAGTCGCCATTAAGTTTGCTGAGGAATGCATCAACGCGACCAAAGTCTTCCTTGACCACCCCGAGCAGAACGACAATCGCCTCCAGGCGCTGAGCAAGACCATCCAGCCCTGCACCCAGGACGACATTAAGGGATTTGTGGATAACCCGGACCCGATGACGGGATCCAAGTGCGCGTACAGGAGGCACAAGGATTTGGCCAAGAAGAACGAGTCAGACACCCTCGAAGGCGACGTGAGGAAGAAGAAGCTGCAGTTCCAGGCGGAGCAGCCGCCCAACATGGCAATCTACCACACGGAAGATATTTGCAAGGTCGGCGCCCCTGCCTCGACCTTTGCGGCCGTGGCGCGCTGCGTGTTCACAAACACAAAGCAGCAGGTCATCTCCGACGAGGATGCCGACAAGCTGGACTGGCGTCACCCCACCAAGTACGAGGCGGCAGAACCGTTTGCTTCCTACATGGTTGACGTCAAGGCCGCCGACATGAGGGATGCTGTCGCCCGCCTGGCCATGTCATGCCCATACACTTACTGTGTCTCCTCGGCAAATGAAATTGGGGCTTCCCACAACGAGCTCGTCACCCGTAGCGAGAGCAAGCCCGTTGACCTGCGCCGTTTCGTCGAGACGTTCCAGGGACAGTAGACGGATCGCCGTCTCGTATCGCCTTGCCTCTCCTGGCCTCGTCGATTGGGGCCAGCTCCGGTCCGGCGGTATCACTCATGCATCTCGTGTGGAGCACGTCCTACACGCAACGATCTGTCATTCTTGTCTTCACCCTGTTGTCGTCCCCTTTTTGTCAAGCGGCAGTTCGTCCGTAGCCTCACTCTTTCTTACGCGCGATCGGGCCAGCGCTAATTCGTGTCAATCCATCTTGCCGGTATTGGCAGTGCTGTACGGCCAAACATGACGTCTGAAGCGTCCGTCAGTCCTGACGCTACGTGAGAGTGCCGGATCATCAAGGTCGGGATCGTCGCCCGATGGGCTCGTCTGTCTTGAAGCTGTGCTTGGTCGCGATGGCCGCATGCCGTTGCTGCCCACATCCATTTGGAGGTCTGCTCCGTACGCCGTCCGTCCCGGAAGACCGCGGTACATACGAGCGAAGGTGGGTCCTGACCGACTCACAGGTCATGGCGAGACGATGCAGGGCGATATCCGTCCACGATTCCATCCGGCCGCCGACGTTCCTTTACCTTACGGCGCGTACCACTCGGCACACCGTCCCGTCGAGGCGACCTTCGGTGCGTACCGCAAGCACAAGACTAACGCGGTGTGGAGGGGTTCTCCTTCAAGCACTCTTCGGGAAAGCCAAAGGGTAGGGGAGCATCTGCATCTGGCTGTAAGACGGTATCACCACCATTTTGTCTTCCGGGCCTGCGGTACAAGCTGACACGCCGCAGCCGCGCGATCCCAGCTTTTTCCCTCTGGATTTGCGTGTTGATCTTTGATATTATTTTTCGCGAAGGAGGGCTGAACTGCCAATAGGGGAAAGCAGACCAAGCAACACCGCCATCCTTTTACCAGGGATCCTGCAGAGATGACGATCGGGAGACCTTTCATTTCGTTCCCAGCAGCAAACACCTGCTTGCCTACCTCTCAATTCTCTGCCGACACGGTCACACCAGAGACGTGTGGTACTATGGGTACCTGTAGATGTTGCTTGTCTGAACTGCCGTTGCCGCCCCTCGAAATCTTGCTATGAGACCGTGGCCGCCAAGCGCGCCGTCTCGTTCCCTTCCCACTCGCGCCTGACGGCACCACAGACTCTGTACGACGGACAAGGAAGTTCAGCCGCCCCTTTGCGACAACCTCGTTCGTTGACGAGTTCCTACAGTACGTACTGTAGCATTACGAAGCTTCGATCTGCACCAAGCACCGCCCTGCAAACTTGATCATCTTCCGGCTCTAGGAAGAGAAGTCGCCGTACCGAAGCGTCGCGCAAAAGGGATGGCGAGGTCCTCTCTTACGACACAGTGGTGCCGAAGCAACCCCCTTTTGCGCTCTGAACCCACCCAGCTTCGACCGGACGTAGTCCCGATGCCGGCGTGCCGCTTCAGCGCAAGTTAGTTCGCCGGTGGTGATACTGTATCTGCTTCTCGCGGCCGGCAAGGCTGACACAGGGTCTTGTCCGTCAACGTGCCCGTTCCTAGTTCCTGCCCTATCGGGACGAAAAGGTGGCTAGCTCCGTTACCTTGGCCTGGCTCTGAGCCTGGTCATCGACAACGTACGTTCCGCTCTCGATAGGATGCATGCTATGAATCAAGGATCTACTCAGCCCAACACAGATAGATAGACGGTGCCCAGGTCGACCTTCTCGATGAACTATCCTGGCGAGGTTCATTGCCCGGCCAGGATGGTGGTAAGCATCGACCTGGAGCACGCGCGGCGGCTGATGTGCAACTTGCGACGGTCCCGAACGCGATCCTGTGAACGGTGAACAAATAGCCGGTCCCGTTAAGGACATGGTGCCGATGACCAACATGACGGTCAACGGTCAGCTGGCAGCATCGCAGACGGCGAACACCTTTGCGCTGGCCTCATGTCTTGGCGGCTGTCCAGGCGCAAAGCACCGCCTTTGGCCTCTACTGTATATGGATGAGGACGATGCTTCTTGCCGTGGACTTGTACAGTACACAGGACAGGAAGGCCAGACACACGAGAGCGCGTCGATTGACGCACATGTCGACGCTAAAGGGGAGAGGCGAGGCTAGGGTCCAGCAGCGGCTGCGCCGGCCTAGCAGCAGGCCAGGGCATGTTGGTTTGTCGAGCTGCGGTCGTTTTGCGTCGACAAGCGAAAGACGAAGCAGCGCGCCGCCCCTGAGAGTCGCCAGGCGTCGGGCAAAAGCGCAGCGCCTCGGCCCTGGCCCTCTGGCGCATCAACGCCGACGAAAAGATGTTCATCCTCCCTCCTCTCCTGCCCTCCCCTCGGCAGACACCTTCCTGACCATGACAACAAGCGGCTCTACAGTACACCCTGCCCGACAAACCACTCTCCCCCTGTTTTCTTTTTTTTTCGCCGGTCCCTGGCACACCTCCAGCCTCTTTGTCCTCGCCACAATACGGCGCTTCGAAGAGCAAACAAAGGCACAGCAGAAGCAAAAGAAGATCGAAGGGTTGCTCCTTTGCATGCAAACTTCACAAGGTGACTTTGGCTGGCAAACCCTTTGGCTTCATCCGGCGTTCGCCATAAGGCAGTCACTACTGTACCCTAATCGTCGTCGCGGCTACAGTACAGTACAGTACTGTACTGTACAGTACTGTACTGTACTGTACTGTACTGTACTGTACCGTACCGCCTCGGTCCGCGGTCGCTGCTCTCTTGCTGGCCGTCGATCCGGCAACGCAAGAGGGCCCTGATGCACGCACGCACGCACGCACGCAGGCTTTGCTTGGGTCATGCACGCTCGTTCTTCTGTATCAAAGCCTCAGAGAGTCGACCCGCTCCCCCTCGACTGCACACTTGAAAGTCAGCGAGATACCGAGCCACACCATCACACGCTGTCAGCTGCCCTCGACGCAGCCACCGGGCACAACCCTTTGCCCCTACCGTACTGAAGCAGCGGATGGACGTGCGTGACCGCTTTCGGAGCGAATTGGAGCTCAGCTCCACACCTACGGCAGCTCCCTCCGCAGTGGTGACGGTGGTCGTGTTGTGCCCGACAACGCTCCCCCATCGCCCTCTCCATCCACAGCAGTGCAACAACTTCTAGATGGCCTCCCCTCTTCCGCCGTCGCCTCTTTGTCTCTGACCACCAGCGAACACCTTCTTCCCCCGCCTCGTCCCGGACACACGCATCATCGAACTCACCGACGATTGCCGTACATTGGGAAGAGGCGCAACAGAGCTCGACGGCAGAGCAATTTTCATCTCCGCTCCTCCTCCTCCTCCTCCTCCGCTGCCGCCGCCGCCGCAGCCCCATCCTCGAGCCTCGTGCCCTCGCACTCTGACCAGCCACCACCATCATCTCCGCCACCTCCTCCACCCTGCCTCCGTCCCATACCGGCTATCTCCAGCCATCCGAGCCGACAGCCGATAGCCAGCCACGCGCCTCCTATCGCGACCTTTTCTCTAGCCCTCTCCGCCTTGGTTGATGGCGGATCGCTCCAGCTAGGGCACATCAGCTCGCTGCAGAGGGATGCCCATCACCACCGCCGTCATGCTCGCCTCCAAGGACCGACGCAGAGGCTGGATCAACAGCAGCACTGAAGAGGAACCCAGTGGGAATGCCGGGTTCAACGTCAGGGACAATGTCGCCGTATGGAACCGCGGCCTGGGCCCTTCCAAGGACTCGATACCTTCGCGCAAGTCGTCCCTGGCGCCCGAGGAGCCCGCGCCGGGCAGCCCGCTGACGCCAGCCTTCCAGCACGGCCCATCCAGCTGGTCACCACCTTCCTACCCCTCGGCAGAGGCCGGCCCCTCCAGGCTGCCCAACGGCGCCACCAGCAGCAGCACCACTCCGCCCGCTACGCCCCTCTCACCGACCGGCTCGACCGTGCCCGAGAAACGACACGTTCACACCCCTTCTGGACGTGTCATCGGCCCTTCGGCGTTCAGCGACCACCAGAGGATCATGGCGGCCGTCAGGTCCGCCAACAGCTCCTCACCCGCATCGAACCGGAAGCTGGCAGGGCGGCAGCAGCAGTCGGCGTCGTCGAGCTCGGAGCAGACTTCGTCGGAAGCTACCTCGTCAGTCGTTTCGCGCGACGGCACCGAGGACGCGGCACTGGCACGCTCGCCGGCCGGATCCAGCGAAGCTACCACGGTCTCCGCATCGTCCACAGCAGCACATACCTCTGACGCCTCCGAGGCTCAGGGGAAGACACCTTTGGCCTCGCAGGGATCTGACGGTCAGTCCACGACGTCGTCTAACTACGTCTACCGGAAGATGAATGGCTCTTTTCTTGCGTTGGTTAAGCTGATGCCGCCGGTGGTCGAGCACTCGTCTTCGCCCGACGCCGATGCGATCCAGTCCAAGTGCAAGGGAAAGGCCAAGCCCATAGCCAAGCACGGCATCAGGAAGCGTGACGACCTTCGGATCGAGCTGCCGCCTTCGCGCGGGTACAAGTCAGCCTACCCGGCCATTTTGGTCGACTCGAGCCACCTCAATGACGACGACTTCACGAGCCGTTCCTTTGGCGATAACAACAGCGAAGAGGATGACTCGAGCTGGCCGTCCACTCCTTCGACGACGCCGCGAACTTCTGCGGGCGCATCGGACAGGCCCGGAGCGCCGTCGACGACACCCGAAGCGGAGAGCACCAGGCCTCTACCGCCACCAAGAGCGACCCCTTTGACGAGAGCATCTGCATCAAACCTCGGGCAGCCATCTGCACCAACGCTCTCGTCACAGCAGCAGGAGCTGGGACGCGGGCGACCGACGCTCTCTTTCGATCTGCTGCGGCAGATGCCCGTGAAGCCGTCCCAGGAGGAAGCGTCAAAGAAGGCAGGACCAGACTTCCCCTCCCGAGCAGCGAGCAAGATGTCGTCTTCCAAAGCCTCGCCCAGAGCGAAACAGCCGCCACCGAAGAGCAGCAGCACCGGCGCGTCGGAGAGAGAGATCGACTCGCATCAGGCAAGTGCTCACCACTTCTCCTGCCCAGCGTCGAGCCAGGATGCCGAGCAGCGCCAGTCAGTGGATCAGCAGCGGTTCCCCGAGAAGCGACGTTCCTTTGGGCTGTGTCCCATCCTGCTTAACTCGATCGTCAACCAGTCCAAAACGAGCCTGGTCTTTTCGGGCCCCTCTTCTTCTGGCGGCGTCCCCGTCGCATCAGGACCCACCGCCGGTACGACTCCGACCAACTACGTCCTATCTGGGACCAACGTCGGTGGTTTGCAGTACACCAAGCGCTCGTCGAACCACTCAGACGCCTCTTCGACGGCATCGCCCGCCATGCCCGGTCGCAGCTCGGACGTCTCAGAGGACCTGTCGCGCCCTTCGACGACAATCACGGTCCCCTCGCCCAACATGAGTTCGGAGGGCAAGCAGCTGCCACTCGTTCCCGCAGCAAAAGACGATACGGGAGCACATCGCGACGCCGTAGCTGAAGCAGCAGCAGCAGAACCATATACACCTCTACCCGTCCCCGCCTCGAAAAGGGCCGCCGCCGGCGGTGCAGCGACGTATGAAGCGGAGCGTCAGGCGAGGCTGCAGAGGGCCTTGCTGCAGAAGCACATCGACAAGGAGAGGGGAAAAGCGATGCAGGATACCGACTCGATCGAGGACTGCATGCAGATCTCCGCCAAAGACCTCCCAGAAGTGCCGTGCTTACAAAACGGCGGAAAGGGTGCGGCGGCGTCGAGCGGGTCGCAGCAGATGGGTCGGAGGGTGAGCAGCGGCGGCAACGGCGGCCACCGGCCGTGGAAGTATGGACCTTTCTCAGCCTCCAACATCGCCTTGCCGCAGACACAGCCGAACCAGGCGGGTCCGGTGACGGCGAAGCGTAAAACCTCCATCCTTCGACGCTCCAAAGCCAAAGTCCCTACGACGACAAGCGCGAGCCCAACAAAGGCGGTCACTGCTGCGTCCTGCGACAACCTGCCAAACACGTCCGTAGGCGACGTACGTAATGCTTCCAGAGTCAGCTTGCGCGCATCTCCTGGCTCGGCGACGGCGGCAGGGCCGAGGCTGGCTTCGTTCTCGCCCAATATGGGCTTCACGCGGGTCAACAAGAATGCAGCGCTCCAAGAGCTTTGTCAGAAACGTTCGATCGGTGGCCTAGCAGCGGCCTTTCTAGGCATCGCCAGCTCAGGTCTGGAGGCGGTGCCCTTCCCTCTCCCCGACCTCTCAAGACCTGACTTACCGACAAAGGATGCCGGACAAAGACAGACCAAGCCTGCGCTACCGCCCAAGACGAAAGCATGCAGCGGGACGGACGAGAGACACGACGGTCAGGACCCTCCACCGCCACCGCAGTGTCGGAGATGGATCGACAAGATGCGGGGCCACGTCGGGTCGAGACCAACAGGGGCAGGGCCAAGCTGCTCGAACAGGCTCGACACACGACCAAGCTCGACCCGGCCGCACCCGTGTACGGCTCCACTCTGGCGCCTGGCCATCCGGAATTCCGGCCCGCCTACGAGTTGATGGACCGGACGCCGACCGTCAAGTCGACTCACCCGCAAGTCGGAAGCTGGAGCATCGATGATCTCGACGAGGACGATGGGTTCTTTCACAGCGATAGCGGGAGCAGCATCGGCGATGACGACGACGACGACGACGAGGCGGACGAGGAGGTACCCCGTCAGATGACTGGATTCGCACCGTCTCCCTACGTCGTTCAGAGTCGAGACGAGCCTCAGCAGCAAGAGCTACAGAAGCAGCAATCGCCTGCTGCGCTCGACGTCTTCTCCTCGATCCGCGGTGCGCCCGAACCATTGACATCCGACGCTGTCGACGGGGCCGATCCTCTCGGCGTCGCCGTTGGTCCCGAACCGACCGACGTCCGCGCCCGAGGCTGTCCGCCACCTCGGCTCTCGCGCAAGTCTGGCCTGTGCAACGGCGCCGTCACCAACCGAGGCAAGGAGATCCGCCTAAGCGTGCAGGAGCCTGTCGTTTCGGGCGGTAGCGTGACGGGCATCCACGGTGGAGCAGGATTGAGTGGTAGTGAGATGCAGCTGCTCGCAATGGATGGCGTCGAAGCCGTCCTATTGGCAGCGTACTCTGCCAACACCCCCGCGCCTCGTACGCCTCTCGGTCTGTTTAGACCGCGTTCGAGGATGCAGTCATCTGCCGCTGGTGCTGCTGCTTCGACGGAATCTGTCGAGATACCATCACCACCACCGCCGACGATGGCGACGCACGTCTCCCCTCTCCCTCGAAGGGTGCAACCCTCCTCCTTCATGCGCCAACGGTCCGGGGATGCGACGAAACCTTCCAAATGGAATAATGCAGGATCGACGAGCTGCCATCTCGACTGACACTCTCATCCACCCTCCTCACGCCGTACTGGGCAATGGGGTCGCTGCCGCTGTGGCAACTAGAAGGTCAATGGATAGCGCTACGAGACCGGGCGTACCGCTGTCGAGCGAGCAGTGTCAAGAAGCATCGATCGACCTGTCCATCGCTCCTGCAAACATCATGGGCCCGCAGAAGAGGATGGGTGATGTCAAGTTCTTCCCTGATTGCTACGACCATGACCTGGCGACGGTCTGTCTGTTGGCGCTCTTGGGGCATGGTCAAGGTCTAGTCGTGGAAGAGATCACCTCTTCGTCGTTCGACCACTCGCCCCCTTCCCTGTGCCGGCTAGCGGCTGGTTTCGATGAGGTTCTACACCTCACACGTACATACACGCACACCCCCACTCTCCTTTAAGGTTGCTTTGATACCTCATCATTACTACTTCTTACTGTCTTTACCGATCCGGAAATCCCTCATCCACACCGTCTCTCCACCTCTGCCCTCCGCTATTTCCTCCTAACGAGGAAGGAAGCGTCGAGGGTGAGATCCGTATCCATCCACTCTCTTTCAATCGTTTCGTCGTCTCTAGCCGCGCGCTTTCCGTCTTGACGGGCACTTTGGGCGCCCTTGTAACACCATATCGTGGCCAATCGAAGCGTTTCTCCTCATCTGATTCGTAACTTGCAAGTTCTCTGTTGCTGTTGGCTTGATGATTGTGCCCTAACGTCTATACATTGACTACCTCTCGACGCAGCCGCCACTGGTCAGACGAAGCACCTGGCCAGCGCCAAGACCTCCTCGTCCGCCTTTGCCGCCTCCCATACCGTCCCGACCTGTCGCAACGCCTTTTGCAACGTCTCCAGCCCCCTTTCCCTCTGCGTCCTCATCGCTTCACCCTCTCCGCCTATCTTCATCAACGCGATAAGACACTCGGCCGCCTTGGTGAGGGGCATGAAGAGGAAAGGGTTACACCTCTTCAGGCCCTTGCCCTCCTTTGTTCTCTCGAGCCACTTGACCAGCCTCACCACCTCGCACACCGAGCGCGACGCCTTGACGCGAGAGAAGCGCGAGAGGTCGTCGAATGCATGATCGAGAAAGGTCGCGTGGAGCGTGAGGCTGACGAGGTAGTAGAAGGTCGAGAGGCAGACCAGGTGGGCCTCCGGCAGGGCGGTGGGTGAGGTCGAAGAGGCGCGCAGGCCACTCGGTAGCTCGTTGTACCACCTCTCCAGGCGCAGGTCGAGCGAGGTGATCTGTTCAAGTTCGCCTCCTCTTCCTCCCTCTCCTCGGACGATGCAGTCGCCATCAACGTTGTGCAGGACCCGGAGGATGTCGGAGGCAATGCAAAACAGCTGGCACTGGTACCTGTACCCCTCCGAGATAAAGTGCGGAAAGGTGGCGTCCAACTCGGGTTGGACGGGCGGGAGCTGGCATCGTATCTCTGCGGTGTGGAAGCGACTGGGGCGGTCCTGCCGCATGGCCAGTATCGTCTCGACCCAGAAGCACGACCAGAAGGTGAGAGTGTGGAGGCGATCCAGCTCGTGCGGTCGGTGGCTGTGGTCGTGATGGAGCGACATGCTGTGGCAAATGGAGAGGGCCATGTCTAGGTACATGGCACCCAACGGCTCTTTGCCTTGGCCGAGGCACGTCATCACCAGACCAACAAGGCCACAGACGGTGGAGAGGAGGGGCGAACGCAGTTCTGCGGAGACCAGAGAGTTGGTCGTCGTCCAGAAGCGGTGGGCGATGGCGGCGGGATCGCGCTGTCCATGAAGATCCGGGAAGGTGGAGCGGAGGGTTGGCTCAACGCCGCCATCGGCGTCGGAGAGCGACATCTCTCTGTCGCTGCGATCTGGGCTGTGGCAGCTGGACGAGGAAGCGAAGAGCGAGTCCGGGTAGGGCCCGAGCTGGTAGGCGGCGCCGAGGCAGAGCATGGAGCCGAGCAGAAAGGTCGAGTAGGCGTGGGAGCGCGCCTCTGGCTGGCGGACAAATGCTCCAAAGAAGACGGGACGCGGAACCAGCCGACCGGGAGCGATGCCGTGGTCGAAGGTGTGGAAGAGGCAATGCTCCAGCAGCGACCTCGGCATGCGGGTAAAGAGGGTCGCAAAGGCGTGAGAAAACACGGCGTTGAGCTTGGCCGTCTGCCGCTGCTGCGCTGTTGCCGAGGTGCCCAAGGCGGCGGGGTTTCGCATCAGCCGATGCGACTCGGCGCACAGGCTGCGCGCGCCGTGGCGAGGGTCCGTCGAGCGCAGCCGGCGTGGCATGGGCGTTGCCATCTCGTCCCAAGGAGCTGGCCCGCCGCCGCTCTGCGCCTCGCTCGCCTTGGCTTTGCCCTTGTTGCCAGGCGAGATCGCCTGCTGCCTGTAGGAGTCCACCTGCGCTTCGAGCGCCTCTATGCGCGTCTGTAGGGCGATCTGCATGCTCTTATTGACGGGCTTCCTGCGATCGCCGCTCGTGTCCCAGGTGCACTGGCGGCTCGAGGAGCGTTGGCAAGTGGAGCAGACGGGCTTGACGCCGTCGCAGCGTCGCTTCCTCCGCCTGCACGGGATGCACGCTGCGCTGCTCCGCTTGTCGTTGCGCGCAGAGCGGCCGATGCTATCGGAACGGCGCCGGCTTGGACTTGCCCCAGCCTCAACCTCTGCCTCTGCCTCTGCCTCTGCCTCTGCCTGCAACTCTGGAGGGAAGCCGGATATGCCGAAGCCGTCATTGTCGAGCGCTTGGCCAGCATAGTAGCACGATGTGTCATCTGGCTCGCCGCTGGCTTCACTCAGTCGGTGGTTGCCCCCGTTGTTGTTGGCGTTGGGCGCGGTGTATCCGAACACGCCTGGCGTGGGAGCGGCGTGGGCGTTAGGGGCAGGGTTCGAGTAAAAGCTCTGCGGCGTCCATTGCGCCTGCCCCGCCGAGGCGGCTGGCAAAGATTCGAATGGCGCGTCGTAGGCATTCTGCTGGTCGATCCTGACCCCGTGGGAGACGGCGTTGGCGGGCGGCGGGATCGATCCGACGGGGGCGTTGCCGGTGCTGGCGGGTCTGCCGGAGCCGAGCTCCTTTTTGGCGACGTTGTTGTTGCCCCTGTTCTGCTGCGGCATGTGTGTTGGTAGCGTCTGTCGATGTGCGATGCAGCGGGACTATCCCTGCTCGGTAACTTCTACACGCTGCGACGCCGCAAAGGATGGCGCCGAGGACATGCTACCAGCGAGCGGGTGCGGGTGCGGGTGCGGGTGCGGGTGAGGCGGATGAGAAGGAGCGCGGTGGCGGAGAGCAGCCAAGAGTGCGGGGAACATCCTGTAGGAATTCACGTGGGTCCGCTGAGGTCACCAAGCTTGGGAGGAGCGAGGTCTAGGGTAGAAGATGAGAGCGAGGGGGCGGGTTCGGGAGGACGAGGTGGGTGCGAAGGAGAGAGCGAACGGCAATCGCGGTCCGGCGCTCGCCGCGCTCCGGAGCAACCTTCAGCCGGGGCCCTTGTGCGGGAGGGCAGCGCTGCATGATTCTATCGTGCGACTATGTATGTAGCCGCAGAGCGAGCCCCGGTCAATTGCACGGCGAAGACGTCGGCGAGGCTGCGGGCGCGGACCCTGGTGCTGCCCACGGCAAATAGCCAGGAAATTCACGTGATCCGGAGCCCCCTGTGTGGCCCGTGTGCCTCTTCTTTTTCCCCGGCGCTGCGTGACACTCTGCGGCCGGCAGGAAGCTCTCGATGCTGAGCCCCCGCCCTTCCGCAAAGGCCCTGGCGCACCCCGCGCTCATCTTCCACCACCACCACCACTACCACCACCACCTCCTCCTCCTCCTTGCTGTGCTCCCTGGTCCCTTGACCTGGCACCTCCCCTCTCCTTGACGACCTCGCTCGCCCACTGCGACGACGACCTTTATGACTTCCAACACAGCGGCACCAGCCGCACTCTCAGCTACAGCCATGAATCGGTCCTGCTCCGCCTCGTCGACACTGTCGACAGAACGCAGCCCGCTTCTCTATCCCGCCGACGGAAAGAGGCCCTCTGCAGACCTTTCAAGGTCTTCCTCGCCTGTGTACACGGAATCTCCCCAGACCACAACGGCCTCGACCGTGCTCCAGCCCGCCAGCACCTCAACAAGGACACGGAGACCTTCCAACACCGTCAGACCACTCCTTCCCACACGCAACTCATCCACGATCCCCGATCTAGAGACCCAGCATACCGGCGAGGGCGTCGTTGATGTCAACGCCCACGCCCACGCCCGCCCGAGTAAGGGAAAGAACAGATACACCCCCGATCCGAAACAGTACGCCGCCGATCACGAACCAGGTCATGAACAAGACGCCCTCGCCACCACCGCCTCCACCGCCGACGACGCCGACATCGAAGCGGCGAGCAGCACTAGCTTCCTTCCCTTTCCACGCCAGCGCCACCCGTCGAAAGCATTGCGGCCCGACCACTACACCGTCAGGCGCTCGCTCGACAAATTCCGCAAGTTTGTCCACAGAAACCATGGTCTCTGCCTGCTAGCATGCTCGCAGCTCTTCTTCAGCACAATGAACCTTTTCTACAAGCTGCTCAACTCGCTGCCTGCTGACGAGAACCCGCAAATCACTGCGCTCGAAATCATCTTCATCCGCATGTCAATCACCTGGGTGGGCTGCGTCGGCTTCATGCTGGCCAGCGGCGTCGAGAACCCCATCCTCGGCCCCAAGGGCGTCCGCCGTCTGCTGGCCCTGCGCGGCTTCTCTGGCTTCTTTGGACTATGTAAGCCTGCTCTAGAGGGTAGAGTGGCGAAGAGAAGAGCGGCGAGGTGACTCAGGACTCACCACGCCCACTCCCCTGCTTTCGTGCTCCTTCCCCTTTCCTCTGTCCTCCTTCCTCTTTCGCCTTGGCTTGCCAGTTGGCCTCTACTACTCGCTGCAGTACCTTTCGCTGTCCGATGCGACAGTCATCACCTTCCTCGCTCCGCTCGCTACCGGATTCCTCGGATACCTGGTGCTGGGCGAGCGCTTCACGCTGCGCGAGATCATCGGTGGGATCATCAGTCTCGGCGGCGTGGTGCTGATCGCGCGACCGGCCTTCATCTTCGGACGCAAAGTGGCCGACGAGGACCTCGACGGGCACGTCGCACCCGACGCCTCTGCCTTTGTTCCGGTCGTCGGCGGTGGGAACGGGACGGCACCATCGCTCGTCCATGAGGTTCTGAGAAGAAGTCTGGTGTTGCTGGTTCGCGCGATAGGAGAGGTGGACGCCGCGACGACAATGGGTGGCGCGGTCAATGCGACGCAGACGCCAGGGCTGCACGTCGAGAACGGCCCGCATCCCGTCACGGAGGCGGAAAGGCTGTTGGCCGTTGGGTGGGCATTCCCTCTCCTCCATTCTCTTCCATTTACAGTTGTTGCCGAGTCTATCCACTGACCACGCCCTCTTCTCCTTCGCTCTATGCAGCCTCGCCCTTCTCGGCATCTGCGGCGCCGCGGGAGCCTACATCTCGATCCGCGCCATCGGTCATCGGGCCTCTGCGACGCACTCGGTCGCCTACTTTTCCCTATATTCGACCATCGTCAGCGCCTTTTTGATGTGGTACACCGACACAGCCTTTGTGCTCCCCAACAGCGCAAAGTGGTGTTCTCTCCTCGTCTGCATCGGCGTATTTGGCTTGTTGGCACAGGTACGTTGTTCCCCTCTGCCTTTCTGCTTCGTACACCTCAACTTCCAAGTGACCCCTGACTGACCTTACCCCACCTCTGCGCCTCGCAATGGACGCTACGACGCGATACAGATCCTTCTGGCTCTCGGCTTGCAGCGAGAAAAGGCCGGCCGGGCGAGCACGGCCGTTTACCTGCAGATCGTCTTTGCATCTCTCTACCAGCTCTTTATCCTACACGTTCCCATCAATGCGCTGAGCGGCGTGGGGATGGCCATCATCCTCTGTGCAGCGGTATGGATCGCTATCGCCAAAGAGTGAACACCGCGGTGGCGACGACAGGTTCGAGTCGCGCAAGATAGATGTCCCTCTTGATTCGCGATACAGTACACGCCTGTAGATTACGATACGATGCTGATACAGTGTCTATCAACGAGAGTTTCGTACGGCGCGTACTACTAGGGTGCGCTCGTGTCCAAGCGTCTCGGAGGACTGACGACATCTTCAAGTCCTAGCTGAATCCTGCGTATGATTTGACGCCGCTCCGGAGTCCGTTACCGTTGCTGTCCCTCCTGTCGTTGTCGTTGTCGTTGTAGTCGTGGATGGAGTGGCATTAGACCACCCAATGTAAGCACTAAACGGTGCACCCTTCTCGACCGGCGCATTGATAGGTAAATCCCTAATCCAACCACCTGGTTTCCTATCTCTACCATCATCCTCATTCCCCACTTGCTCCTCTTCCTCCTCATCTTCTTCATTACTAGCACCACCTTCGAAGACAGAAGCATCCAGTGCTCCCGATCCAGCTACACCAGCAATAAGATCCAATCCAGAAGTAGAATGTTTCATCGAATCACCTCGGTTCTCTTCTTCTTTCCCGTTTGCGGGGGTGGAGGGTTGGGAGGCGTTGACTGGATGGCGTCGTTTCAGACTTAGATTGAGACGTTTGAAGGCTTGTTGCATGATCTGTAATTGTCGATGCGAGGCTGAGAATCGCGCTGATAACGTGCGTAGCAGGTCGTACGCTAGCACCAGGAGTTCTTTGGATTCTTTGATGATCGTCGAACCGTTTGGGTCGGAAGAGGGATCGATGAGGCGCGCCGAGATGTAGATGGCTGGGATCAGACCGCGTCCGGTTTGCGAGAGTTGGTAGGACTGTAGAGTGGGCCGAGTGAGGCGAAGGAAGGCGAGGTCAGCGCGATGAAGAGCGAGAGAGGTCTGCGAGAAGCAAGGACAAAGGACGTACCATCACGGATCCAAAGTCTGGTATAGGACGGCGAGAGCGAATCGACGGAGTTAAACAGTCGAAACGGAAATCGCGTCAGCGTGCGAAGCCTTTCCGTCACATTTCGTAGATGTGCACGCCGGCAGCACTCACCCGTATATTCGTCCCTGCGTATCATCTGGCGCTGCGAAAGGAGAAGCTCGCGGCACCACTTGACCATCTCGTCGCGGTAGTCGAGGCGCGGTGGTTGGCGCGAAAGGTTGGTGTTGGCCATGCAAAAGAGGTGGCGGTAGATGAAGATCTTGATAAACGCCGCAGTGGTCCGCAGCCGCTCGATGTGCGCGTGAAACATTGGGTCGTCCTGGTGCGTTGTCGTCGGGGTCGGCGTGTCGGCAGTCTGGAACATGTCGACCACTGCGGGCAGACGGGCAGGAAGGACGGTGGATGGCGGCCGTCGTGCGGGGGAAAGAAGAAAGGAGTCAGCTATTGTCATGTACGTCTTCTTCACACGCTCTCTCGCCATCTCGCCGCCGAGACAATCCCTCCACCTCCTCCCCCGCTCCTACCACTCACGCTCCAGCTCCTCCGAGAACCCGATCGGCTCGTGGTCGGCCATGCAGCTCTCGTCGTGGTTGGCCGACTGCCTCGGCCGCTTGGGCTTCTTGCGCATCAGCCTCTCGAGCGCCGCCGATGAGCTGCAGGCGGGCAGATTGATCTTGTCAACCACCCGCTCGAGCACGCAAAACAGGCGGATCGCAGCGCGGTGGTAGGCGCGCAGGCTAAAGGCCTGGTCGAAGCTGTTGCTCGCTGGGAGACGCTCGTTGTACTCGGGCGAGTCGACATCAATCTCGGCCACGTCGA
Organism: Thecaphora thlaspeos; assembly: GCA_900291925.1. Taxonomy (NCBI): domain Eukaryota; kingdom Fungi; phylum Basidiomycota; class Ustilaginomycetes; order Urocystidales; family Glomosporiaceae; genus Thecaphora; species Thecaphora thlaspeos. Next base: position 582,059 of record UWYS01000009.1, on the reverse strand, counting down.
TGTCCGAAAGGCGCAGAAGCACGGGGCGGCCGTAGGCCGCAGAGACTTTGTCACCGCAGTAGACGGCCCACAGCGTGCGCCGCCGCGCCTCGATCTCCGAGTTGGTGAAGGCATCTGTGTACGTCTCGGCGGACCGGTGAAGGCCGACGTCGAAGCATTTGGAGACGCAGCCGTTCATCTGCGGTGACGGGCGAGAGGAAGCGGCGGTCAGCAATGCGAACGATCCGTACGACCAGTATTTCGTCGCTGGCCTCCAGAGCCGAGCTGTGCCTGATACTCACCAGGTAGTGTGCACGGTGAACCCCGTACGGACCCGACGCGCCAAAGCAGTAGTGCGAGAGGTAGAAGAACGCCTGGATGTGGTTGAGAGAGGCCCAGTCGGTGCTCTTCGGCGCGTACCTCCTGATGTCGAGGTCTGGTCGGGCGCGGGCGCGGGCGCAAATCGACGGGCAGCTTGACCGAAAACCAGCTGGGTTTCTGAGCCGGTAGCTGGAAAGCAAGGACAAAGGGATGTCACAGATACTCACAGAGCTCAACAAAGCCAAATGTCGATCCCCACTCGGCCGCAGGCCCACCCTTTACGCTGCCGGCCTCCTCCCTAGCTGCAATGGCGCAGCAGGCAATCACCAGGCAGACGAAGGTAGGGTTTTTGCGCTCCTCTGCATCCTTTAAGGTATCGAGGAATTTGGAGAGCAGAAACGTGGGCCATAGGACGTAGGTTGTCGAGAGGAAGGTGTGAACCAGCGAGCGACGATGCTGCGGCGGGATCTTGGAGTCCATGTAGGCCCACATGTCCGTCGATCGAACCTCGGGATCGACGAGGCCCGTCGGCGGCGGCCGCCTCATCTCGCCCGCGCCCGTGCCCTCAGACTGCAGCGACGGCGCAGGGCCGCCAGTGAGCCTGCTTCCGGCCCCAGTCGCTTTGCTATGGCCTGGGAAGGACGTCGCCGCCGCCTCCGTCTGCGCCAGAACCACTGCCGAGGCCGAAGCGGTCGAGCCTGGGTCCTGAGGGAACGGCGAAGTGCTGTTCGACCTCGAATCGGGCTTGTCCGCCGGCGACACGGTAGGCCTGACGCTGGCGCTGCTGGGTGCGCACGTCGTGATTCCGTCGATACTCGGCTGCTGGGCCGTCATGCCGAGGTTGCCGTAGGTGTGCGGCACGTTGATCGAGCTGGGACCGCCCAGGGCCCAATCGTAGTCCATGACGCCGAGGGGTGGATGTCCGATGGCGCCGCCGACGTTTGTGATCTGGTTGAGGCTGGCCAGCGCGTGGGGCGAGAAGAGCTCGCTCTCGAGCGCAAACATCTGGGTGTTGCCATTGTCGTTGTCGTGCGCCTCACCCTCAAGTACCTGCCAGAGAGCGTCGAGGAACTGCTCGTTGGCGAGCTTGTGGTACTCGTGGAGATAGGAGAGTGTTCCCAGGCCGGACGAGAGCGAGAGCGCCTTGAGGTGGCCAAACTCGTTGCGATAGAGCGAGTCCTGCAGAGGTGAAGGGGGGAGCAGGGGCCCAGGAGAGCGAGATGTCAAAGGAGGGGACGCGCAGCATTAGCAAAGAGGCTCTCTCCCTGCAGACTCCTTCGGAGCGACCTGCCGCCGCAACTCACGTAGGGGTAGGCCAGGTAGCGGTGTCGCCGGAGATCGGGTTTCGGTGGCCATGCGACTGTGTGCGTGGACCGCTCGTAAGGCGTGTGAGGCCAAGGAACAGGTGGTTCCGATCCGTCGCTGCGGAGGTGGGAGCGGCTGCTCTGACCGCGGAAGTGGACCGAGGAGCGATGGTCGGCTGAGATGGCGTGGTAGAGACCCGAGGGACCGTCCGAGGGAGCCCGGGAGCGACCGGGCAAGTCCATCGAGTAGTGTCTCTGGGCCATGTCGTGGTCGCTGCCGCTATTGTAGCCGTTGGCCGTGGGCCCCACTCCTCCTGTTGCTCCTGCCGCCGTCGCAGCAGACGGCAGAGGATCCTGCCCGGGCCTCCAGTCCTTACAGACGAGTCCGAGCGACGTGCAGTTTTCGCAAGGTCGCAGGTCGCCGCACTTGATCTTGCGAGCCTTGCAGCGGTTGCACGCCTGGCGCACGCGCGAGCGCTTCGAGGGGCGTTCCTGGAGCGGCGGACCGGGCGGCGGGGGGCGCGATCTGGACCGAGGCTCGATCGAGTGCGGGCCGGTATGGACCGAGGGCGAGATTGAGTGGGGCGTATGGCGCTGCTGCTGCTGGTCGAATGCGGCAGCGGCGGTGTTCGGCGACGACGAGGTGCTCACGTCGATGGAAGAGGTCGCTTTGATGCGGTGGCTGGCCGACACGGCGAGCAGGCTGCCCTTCCGAGCTAGGGGAGTCGGCCTGGCGCTTGGTGGGGCTGGGTTTAGGAATTGGGATATCCTCCTGTTTTGGGTCGAGGCGCAGCGGTCTAGTACGAAAAGGTGGCCAACAGCATCGATGTGGTGGTGGTGGTGGTGGTGGTGGTGGTGGTGTGAGGTGGTGTGAGGTGAGGTGAGGTGAGGTGAGGTGAGGTGAGGTAATCGTGTCGCTAATTGCGGGGATGGGGGAAGGGGGAAGGGAGAAGGGAGAAGGGAGAAGGGAGAAGGGAGAAGGGAGAAGGGAGAAGGGAGAAGGCGGAAGGCGGAAGGCGGAAGGCGGAAGGCGGAAGGCGGAAGGCGGAAGGCGGCGCAGTGAGAGGTGACGCCAGCACGCGAGCGAGTTGGGCGGTCAGAAGCTCTCTCGAAAAGATGGCAACAGGCTGGAGTAGGCGTGGGCCCAACAACGCATCCAAGGCAGGCCAAAAAGCTTGATGCACGTACGCTCCATCAGGCAGCGGCCCCAGCAGCGTGGCCGAGAGCGCTGCTGCTTGGAAGGCCGGCCTCGGAGAGATCCCCCCAACGAGGCAGCTGCAGGCTAGGCGAGGTTTCTCCTCACTCATCAAGCAAGGGGACCTTCGGCAGCAACCGAAAAGGGCCCTCCACGACGGTGGGAGCAAGCGTGGCGGGCAGGCAGGCAGGGCGAGGCGGAGAGGGACAGGCGTGGCGGGCCATGCGCAAGGGTCCTCCTGTGTCTTCGCATGGGCAAAGCCTCTCTCCCTGCCCTGCCGGTCTCTTACCTCAGGCCCCGCGCGCCTTGGGTCGGTGGACGGAGCCAGCTCCGAAGACACACAATTATCGGTTCCCAGGCCCGGTACCCCCCCCCCCGGCGCCATTCCACTACTCTAGACGAGCGGAGCTGACCCGGAAAACACAAGAACGGCCCGGGCTGCGCTGGCATAGACGGATCCGAGCTTGTGTGGTTGTTGGGGGTTACAAATACAGCAACACACGAAGGGTGGCGATGCTTGGTGTTAGAGGGTTGAGATGCGGCCGGGACATCTGCTGTGTCGTTCAGGTAGTAAGCTGCCGGGAGGTACGGCTTGGCGACGAAGGGAGTATAATAGAATGCAGATCAAGGCCGAGAGCGCGGCGAGGGGGCATGTGCTCAACGAGCGATCATCTGTCGGTTGCTGGCTTGAAGCGCCTGTAATAGTCCTTGCGCTTTGCCTCGCAGTTCTCGAGAAACATCTCGGGCAGCTCGCCCACCAGCTTGGCCGGACTGCCTGCGTATATCGAGTAGGGCGGTATCACGGTGTTGGGCGCGACGACCGAGCCGTCGAGGATGCGCACGCAGTCCTTGATGATGACAAAGCGGCCGATGATGCAGTTGGCGCCGACTTCGATGTGGGACCCGAGGGCCGCCGCTTCGACGACGCTGTTGGCACCGATGCTGACGTGATCGCCGATCTTGAGCGGGTAGTAGGAGAATTGCCTGCGTGCGTAGGAGTGGGGGAAGGGGGAAGCGTCAGCCTGCTAGTCGGCGGGACAAATGTCCTAGAGTGACAAAACTGGCGAGACCTCCATGGCTTACCCTCTGTACGTCTTGTAGGGCGGCCGAATGACGCAACCTTCGTCGAGGAGGCAGTACCTTCCGATCATGACGACGATTGTCTGCTGCGGCGGCTTCTCCTTTGCAGGTGTCGCTGCTGCCGCGTCTGGGACCTTGTTGGCGGCAGAAGAGGAGGATGACGCCGGAAGGCTGCGTTTGAGGTCTCCGCGTATGACAGCTCCCTGGTGTAGGATGCACTTGCCGCCGAGGATGATATTGGCCGATCCGAGGATGACGGAGCGCTTCGAGACCTGGTTGCCCGTCATGGCGGTCTGGATGTACTCTGCCGGGTTGTAGAGCATGAGCTTGGAAGGATGCTGCGGCATGGTGGGCGGTAGTCTTCTGGGTTTGCGACCAGGGAGGCAGATGCTGAGGGCGGCGAGAGGAAGAACAGAGGGTGGAAGGGAAGGTGTGGGAGAGGAAGAGAGAAAAGAGAAATAGGGAGAGGGCCCTGCTTCTTCCAAAAAGGCCAGCCACGGCGGGGGCGGCGGCGCCTTTTTCTTTCGCGTCCAGCCTCGGCCGTGGGTGCACGGCCCCGCCTATTGTGCTCCCTCCACCTTCCCGCCGCATCCTCCACATCCCCCAGGACCTCTACCACCACCACCACCCATCCTCCAGATCCGCTTCGCATAGTTCTAGCTGCCCCCCTCCCCCTTCCCCGGGACAGCAAGCATCACCCTCCCACCATGGACGTCGTCAAGGCCATCTCGGCCTACATCCAGCGCATCATCACTCAGACGTCCGGCATAAAGGTCCTACTCCTCGACCAGCACACCACCCCCATCATCTCGACCTCGTTTACTCAGTCCGCGCTCCTCAGCCACCAGGTCTACTTGACAGACCGCATAGACAACATGAATCGTGACAGGATGCGCCACCTCAGCTGCATCGCGCTCCTCCGACCCACGCCCGCATCCATATCCGCCCTCGCCGCAGAGCTCCGCCAACCGCGTTACAAGTCCTACCACGTTTACTTCACCAACATCTTACAGAAGCACGACATTGAGGCGCTGGCGGATGCGGACGAACACGAGCTCATAAGTGAGATACAGGAGTATTTTGCAGATTATCAGCCCGTCAACCCGGACCTCTTCTCCTTCAATCTTGCCGCGCCCCCGGCACGCATCTGGGGCGACACGCCAAACGCATGGGACCCGGCCAGCCTGGACCAACATACAAAGGGGCTCATGGCGGTCCTGCTCAGCCTCAAAAAGAAGCCCGTCATACGATACGAGCGAATGAGCTCCCTGGCAAAGAAGCTCGGCGAAGAGGTACACGTGAGCACTCCAACCCTGGGCCAGGGGACGGAGAAGAATACCGCCCTATGCTGACGCCTATACGTGACCCTCCGCATGCCTGTAGTACCAGATCAACACCGGTCAGCCTCAGTTGTTCGACTTCCGCAGGACAGACGTCCCGCCACTGCTTCTCATCCTCGACCGCCGCAACGACCCCGTCACGCCGCTGCTCGTCCAGTGGACCTACCAGGCCATGGTGCACGAGGTGCTGGGCATCAACAACGGCAGAGTCAGCCTCGGCGACGCAGACGGCATCCGTCCGGAGCTCAAGGTGAGTATGAGGAGGATGTGGACGGTCCCAGACTTGGCTGCCACCGACGACTGACACGTCACTCGCGCGCAACTATGCGCCTCATCTACCCCTTTCGCGCAGGAGATCGTCCTGTCCGCCGACCAGGACCCCTTCTTCGCCTCCAACCTCTACGACAACTTTGGCGATCTGGGCGCCAGTATCAAGAAGTACGTACTCGAGTATCAGTCGCGCACTGCATCTAACTCGACGATCGAGACGGTCGCCGACATGAAGCGCTTCGTGGAAGAGTACCCTGAGTTTCGCAAGCTAGGCGGCAACGTCAGCAAACACGTCGCGCTGCTCGACGAGCTGAGCAAGCGCGTCGAAAAGGACGGCCTGCTCCAGATCAGCGAGCTCGAGCAAAGCCTCGCTAGCGTCGAGAGCCATGCCAACGATCTCAAGGTGAGCACGAGCAAGACGCAGGGAGAGTCAGGTTTGACCGATCAGGTTGGGAGCGTGACTGACCTCGTCTCCTTCACTGCTTGGGGAACTTGGCAGGCGGTCCAAGGGATGGTCGACTCGGACAAGGTATCGCAGGACGCCAAGCTGCGTCTGACGATCCTGTACGCGCTGCGCTACCAGAAGTTTTCGGGCAACCAGATCCAGCCGCTCGTTCAACGCCTGCTCAAGGTCGGACTGCCAGAGTCTCGAGCCGCCGTGAGTCTCTGATCGCCCTGCCTTCCTCACACGTCCAGCAGTCTGACCTGACCTCTGCACCCCTCTCTCTCTTTCTCTCTCTCTCTTTCTCTCTCTTTCTCTCTCTCTCTTTCTCTCTCTCTCTTTCTCTCTCTTTCTCTCTCTCTCTCTCTCTCTCTCTCTCTCTCTCTCTCTCTCGGACCATGCCAGCTCGTCTTCGTGATGCTCAACCTGGCCGGCGCTGAGCAGAGACAAGACGACCTGTTTGCCAACGAAAACCTTTTCTCTCGCGGTCGAAGCGCCATCAAGGGCTTGAAGGGGGTGGAGAACGTCTACACGCAACACTCGCCACACGTCTCACAGACGATCGACCTGCTGGTGCGCGGTCGGTTGCGAGAGACGAGCTATCCCTTTATCGGTGGTATAGCATCACAGTACGGAGATGGGACCGGGGGACAGAGGGTGCAGGACGTCATCATCTTTATGGTAGGAGGGACGACGTACGAAGAGGCAAGGACGATCGCTCTGCTGAATGCGCAGCATCAGCACGGAGCCGCCAACGTCACGACGAATGCGGGTGGAGGCGCGACGGGGATGAGGTTTTTGCTGGGTGGAACAACGGTACATAACAGCTCGACGTATCTCGACATGGTACAGGATGCTGCGAGCAGGTTTGAGGCCAAGGTGACGAAGCCGCCGCAGAACCTCGGGACGGGTGGCGGAGGAGGACCAGCGCTGAACTTGAGTATTGGAGCGGTGCAGTTGAGCTTCTAGAGGGACGGCTCTGGAGCGATGAGGGGGAGAGTCGTGGTGCGGTGCTGGGAAAATGAGATTTTCTCGATTGTCATCGGATGTCGTTTGCGCGACGAGCCAAGAAGGGCTCGTTTTGTTTTGTTTGTCGTGCACAGGCAGCATCGTGTGTGAGATGGGAGTCGCCAAGCACCATGCACATGGTACTGTACACGATGTATCTTTGGGTGTGAGAAGGCTGTGCAGGTGTTCACGGATACTGTAGATGGGACGGGCGATTTGTGACAGCCGCGTTGCCAAGCCTCGGGCGACGGGGGGGGGAGGAGAGTTGCGGCCATGCAGAAGCACGCAGCAGATCGAAGCGTCGCCGGGAAAGGGCAGGATGCGTTCAAGCTACCGTAACTGGTTCGCTGTCCTTTTAGCGTGCATGCCGCTGGGTCCTCGTCGCGTGGCACTGCAGCGCTGCCCGTCGCATCACGGGCCGGGCCGGGCCCGACGGGCGCCCGCGGATGATGCTGAGCAGCTGAGAGGCCATGACACGGTCGTTGACGTTAGGCGATGATAAGGGTGATGGAACTGTCCCCCGGCCCCGGCCTCGTTGTCGTCTCGATCCTTGCTCGCCGTCGTGGTGGTGGTGGATGTTGTTGGTGAGCGGAAGGACTTGTGGGCAAAAGGCTCCATCGAGCCCGAGCGGGACTCTGTTGCGGCCGACCTGCCATACAGTCAAGAGTATGGTGAGCTAAGCTTCGGCGCGTCGACCGTCCCCCTTGCTTGCGTCCGGCTACGCCCCGCCTGCGACGGCGAGGATTCCGGGCCGGCCGACCCGCACCCCCACCCTCTCTTTGTACTGTACTGTAACTAGCAGGGCGTTAGCCGCGGCGCAGCACGCTGTAGGTGGCGTGGCGTCGCACCATCGACGTACTGTAGGCGCGCATCGATCGGGCTGAGCCGTGGTTTGCTGGTTGGCTGGCCGGATGGAGCCGACGGTAGTCCGGCAAGGTCCGACAGTGAACTGTAAGAGTTTCGCCATTTGTGTGTCTCTGCCTCCCTGGTGGTCTCGGCTGTGCTCTAGACTGCCTTGCGGGCCTTTTGTTTGGCGGAGCCAAACTAAATTAGTGGACGAGCGATGCAGCCCGCAGCCCGCAGCCCGCAGCCCGCAGCCCGACCGACGCCCCGGCATCGGAGCGCGTGACGGCCTTGCCTGGCTGGCCTGGCCTGGCCTGGCCTGGCCCCTGGCGTGGGCTGGCGTGGGCTGGCGTGGGCTGCCTCGATACGTTCGATGACGGCTGCCTCTCCTCCTAAGCTCTGACACCTAAACCTCACTGACCCCCTCTCCCCTCCGCCGCGCCTGCTTCGTATCGATCGGGTTCGACCATTTGTCTCCGTTGTCCGTGTCGCATTCACCCGGCAGCCAGCCCCCCTCTCTCTCTCTCTTCACCATATCCTTGCTCGTCTCGTTCTATCTCGTCTGGACACCACACCAACGACAGTCAGCCAAAACCGCTCACCTCTCCCGCCAACGGCGACTCTTTTCTTCGAGTCGATCTTCCGTGTCTGCCAGCAGCAGCAGCAGCAGCACGCTTACCGACCCTGTCGCCGCAGTCTACTCAGTCCCGACAACTTCGACACACGGCCCAATCGTCCGCAGCAACCCACACACCCGCCCACCGGTGTGCGTTGTCGCCTTCGCCTTCGCCGTTGCCGTCACACGCAGATCTCTCTTTCTGCCTTCCCTAGTCGCTCTCGTCACTTTAGAGGCCGCCCTCGTCCATCATCCCTCCCCGTGCGAATCCTCTTGACTACCCGCCCTCATCATCTCATCATCCCTCCCTCCTCATCTTCCTTTCTGCTCTCCCTTCGCCCGCTTGCGACAGTCCACCTCCGACCCGTCTCCGCCTGCGCCAATCATCCCCTGTCGCTCGCCACTGCGGCACACCAGCATGCCCGCTCCGTCGTTTCCTCCTCAGCACATCTAATCGCCCTCGCTTCTCTCAGCCTTCTCGCGCTGCCTTGCCTTCTCAACTTTGGCGCGCCGATCTTGTGGGGTCCTCTCCGACCGACGCCTGCCCCGCCGTCGCCTCGAATCTCGCCTTCGTTCGATTTCGTCTCGAGCTTCAGTCCATAGTGCAATAGCTCTCCGCCTGGTGTAGCTCGATCCGCGCTCGCCCTTGTCAAAGACGCGGCAGCCGCCGCCCCATGCCCACGCTAGCTTCCCTAATCAGAGGCAGCGCCTCCGCCTTGATCCGCTGCTCTACCCTCGGCGGGTCCGCTCTTTCGCTGGAACACTCCTCGAATCCACGGCCATGCTGCCGGTCTCGCTCTCGATCGCGACACTGGTAGCGTCGGTCCTCGTCGGCAACGTTGGCGCCGTCAACCTCACCATCCCCACGCTGCTGCAATGCGAGCCCGCCACCTTTACCATCGAGGCTAGGGGCAACGTCACCATCGGCGTAAAAGATGGTGAGTGGCTTCCTTCTTCCCCACCTGTTTGTCCTCTTGCACGCACGCGCTTGTGATCGCAACTGCTGACTCCCGTTGAACGCTTCACGTCCCGCCTCCCTGCACATGCTCTGCCCCCTTCTATCCAGCCTCGCGCATGTCAAACGTCATGAGAGCCTTTGTACCGGTGACCGGCACCGCCAACTGGACGTGGTAAGTGTCCGTCCACGCTATCGCTTGCTGAGCCTCCGCGATTGCCGCTGTTGCCGCGAAGATTCTCCCTTCTCACCAGATTGCTCTGTCTCGCTTCCCTCCCCCTTGATCCGTTGCTGCAACTACGTTCTCGCCCGCTCGCTCGACAGGGACAAGGTCGAGCTCCCGAGCGGCGAGACGGCTATCTTCCTTGTCACAGACTTCTTTGGCTCGTCGCCCTTCGACACTGCATTGCACTTTGGCACGGCCGTGGTCGGCCCCTCGCCGAGCAACAATACCGCCTGCCTCCCGCTGCGGTATACCAAGCACAGCAAGGACGACGACGCGTCGCCGCGCAACCGGAGCATCGAGGTGCCCGTCATCGTCGGCGTCCTCACCGGCTTCCTCGGCCTGCTGCTAGGTCTGGTCGTGCTGGTGATGTTGCGGCGGCGAAGGGAGCGTCTGTCGGCGGAAAAGGGCGGGCAGGATGATAGCAGTGCGGGCGACGGACAGAACGAAGCGAGGCGCCTCGTCCCGCCGGACTACACGCCGGCCGGAGGAGGCTACATGGCAAAGCTGGTGCCAGGCCTGCAGATCTTGTCGCCGGTGCCTCCGGCGCCCAGCTCGTCGTCGCCCGCCGGTGCGAGGGCGCGGTCCGGGAGAAGACGGAACTTCCGCACGTGGCGGCGGACCGAGGACGAGGCAGACGGGGAGCTGCCGTCGTACGGCGAGAGCATGAATTCGAGAGTCGTCCCACCGGGCTACTCTGGCTTCGGCGCAAACGATGCGACCGGTGGTGCAGCGTTGGGACAGGCGTTTGAACTGAACGAGCGCAGACCGCCGGTGCCGTCACGGATGCAGACGACGACGTCAATGGCGACCGCGGCGACAGAGTTGGAGGACGACTACCTCGACAACGGCGACGGCTGGGGCGGACGGAACAGCATCTTTGGCGGATCTTCAATAGGGCTCAACCAATCGCTGCACCACCAGGACAGCATCGGGCGCAGCGGTGGCGGCGGCAACGCTGGGGGAGGGACGAGTTTGGGCGGCGGAAGCAGCTTCAACTTCGGTAGCGGCGGCGGTGGAGGCGGATACGAAAGCGGCCGATCGATAGGTGGGAACAGTAGTGTGGAACGCATCGAAGCGTTACACATCCACCAGCACGACCATGAACCATACGACGAAGAGGAACCAGTCACATCTCCCCTCTTGCCACGACGACCTACGGATGGCTTCGCCCTACCTTGCAGACGGTAACAAGGACTGCATGCATAATCCCCCTCTCTCCGTCTCCGTCTCGTTATCTCTTTTGTGTTTGGAATACTTCTCTTTCTCGTCCCTTTACCCAGACATCGTACATCCCCCCCCCCCATCCTCTGTATTCTAATATCTTCCTGCGACCGTATGGACGCTACGATCTCAACTCGTACTCTACCCCTGTCCCGCTGCTGCACCATCTCGCTTGCAACGAACAAACTTTCCAAACACCGTATACCACGGTTGGACGGTGCATGCTTGACTTTTCGTGTTTGTCTCTTTCAATAGTCTGGTCGAGGTGAGAGGTTAGGTCGTGTATGCCTTCTGGCGGTAAGACGATCGGATCTTTTCTTTGGCACGTTAGCGAGGAGAGAGAGAGAGAGAGAGATTGTATGTGCATTCCCAAAAGACGGAAGTAAGGCTGTGATGTTTCTCGACGCGTCGAGTGACATTGGGATCCGGTTAGGAAAAGTCGTTGATACGTCCAGTCTGTATGATCGAATCGAGTCAAAGAAGAGAGGACGGACGGAGAAAGGAAGGTGTCGAGATTGAGTATCGGTCGCTGTTGATCGATCGAAATAGAGGGAGAGAGGGAGGGACTGACCATGATCAACCCGACTAGATGTCGACAATGTCGATGAGGTAGGCGATCGAGGTGATGTGTCAGTACGTCGATTTAACCTGGCCTCACACCTGACGGAGCGCCCAAGGTGCATACTCACCGATCATGCCAAAGAGACCCAGGATGGACGAAAAGACTGAAATGATGAGAACCTTGATGAACAGCTGGTCGTCCGCTGCGTCGGCGATGGCGGCGTTGGAGCCAGAGATACCGACCGCAACACCACAGAAAAGGTTGCACGCTCCCACCACGATACCGGCCCAGAACAGAAGATGGCCTGGCGCAGCGAGAGGGTACAGGACTGGTCAGTCGTGTCCAGCCAGGACCGAGAGGGGAGCAGGGGAGGGGAGAGGCGGCAAGCTCACCGGTGAGGTAGTTGTCTGGAGTCCAAAGCCCATCTGATCCCCCGTCGAGGTTACCTGTGATCTTGGCGGAAAAGACGATGGCCATGATGACTCCGTAGATGGCTACGACTTCGCAGAAGATGATACTGTGAGCGCGTAGCAAGCATGACGTTAGCATGTTGCTCTCTGCAATGTTGCCTAGACGAGGTACTGGACCAAGGGGTGTGCACAGCGATGGAGGGGTCCGCGCCCACACTCACCTGACGAGGTTCTTTGTCGTGATACGAGGCGCTCGTACGCCCGCACCGAGGATGGACGAGCCGGTGATGAAGATACCCCTGTGATTGCGTGGTGATACGTTGCGGACGACCGACCGGCAGCTGCCGTCAGTGAAAAGAGTCCTAGCCACCCGCTTGCGGCAGGATGGAAAGCCTGAAAGACGCCAATGCACTCACCATCCAGCTCCAATCACACTGAGACCGATGCACATAGCGATACCCGTCATGGCCCAGGCATAGGGGCTGGTCTCCTCGAGGAACAGGCCGGGGTTGAATGATTCTCCGCTCCCTGAGGTATACGGCGAGGGCATCGCATTCAGTCGCAGTACCGAAAAGAGAGGATGGTCAGCCTCGCAAGCCTTCGATTGAAGTGCTATCGTCGCTTTGGACAGACTAGGCAAGGCAGGACTCACCAGAAAGGAGCATATACAGCCCGACCGCCGAAGCGATGGTGAGGCCTACACCAGAAGAGTAGGCTAGCGTTGCGATCATTGTTGTGTGTCAAGGTTGCTAGCGTGCGCTGTCGCCGATCGCAGGAGGGTGTGGCGTCGTCGTGTAGAGGGCGACAAGATGGCGGACGGGTAGGTAGGCGTGTGTGTGTGGCGTGGAGTTGCAAGGCAGAACGAGGCAAGGTGAGCGAGCGGCACTCGCGTCGCAGATGGCTCGAGAGCGAGCGAGCGTCCGCGCCGCCCTCAGCGGAGGGTGGAAAAGGGGCAGCGTGCCGCAGACGGCTCGATCAGATCACGCTTTCTCGCACGGCACACGGCACAAGCCACACGCACACACCGCAGACCTCGCTGCCAGCCTCGACATACAGGTAAGCAACTAGTGTGCAACCCCATACTCGACGCCCAACAGCGCACAGCATTACTCTACTGCTACACAATCGCCACCACCTCTTACCCCTGCTGCTCATCTCCCCCTTCGGCGTACGAGTTGGACTTGTGTTTGGGCACAAAGCTCCACTCGTCCGGCGCCTTGCCGAGGAACATTTCTGAGATGCGCACCCAGTCCTCCGAGTTGCCGCTGGCCAGCAGCGTCTCTAGCTCGTCGCGACCCTTGAACGGCGGCGGACGGTCGTTCATCCGCGCCGGGAGGTGCTCTAGGATGCCCGTGGGAACGTAGCGATGTGTAAAGGAGAGCATCTCGCACAGGAAGCGACGTGTCGTGTTGACGCCCTGCGTGTCCGAGCCCCAGTGCGTCACGCCGTACGAGGCAAACTGCCGGCAGTGGACAAGTGGAAAAGAGGGAGGGGGGGAGCAAAAGATTGTAAGTTGACCAAACTTCTCCAAACACCATCGTCGCCGATTGCAGGCCACGTCCTACCCACCTCGCGGATCATGTCGAGCCTTTCCCTGCTGGAAATGTCCCAGTCCCTACGCTCCTTGATCTCGGTAAACAGCCAGGGCTTGATCAGCGCACCGCGCGCAATCATCTCGCCGTCGACGCCCGTCATCTCGAGTCGCTCGTAGTAGTCCTGCCAGCTGTAGACGTCGCCGTTGCCGTAGATGGGGATGGGGACCATCTCTTCGCCGTCGGCGCCCTGCTGCTCCTCGTTCCAGGTGCGCACGCTCTCGCGCAGCGTGTCGGCGCACGTCTTGATGTAGCCCCAATCGGCAAAGTTCTTGTACCGCTGCTTGCGCGAGCGGCCGTGGAGCGTCGCGGCGCTGCAGCCCCACTCGGTCTGGAGGCGCGAAAAGAGCTTGTGCGTCGTCTGCTTCGACGACGTCCCCGTACGCAGCTTGATCGTCAGCGGCGTTTCGCCCAGCACGGCATTCATGCCGCGAACGATCTTGGAGAGCTGGGTGGCCTTGTCGAGCAGCGCGGACCCGGCGCCCTTGTTGTAGACCAAGTCGATCGGGCAGCCGCAGTTGATGTCGACAAAGTCGAGGCCGTCGCCCACCTCCCTCTTGAGCGCTTCGGCCACCGGGATCAGCAGGTTCGGCTTGCCGCCGCACAGCTGCGTGCCAAAGATGCGCTCGCCCTCCCACCGGCGCACCAGGCTCCACTCCGAGGCGTTGCCGTGCAGGAAGCTCTCGGCCAGCCCCATCTCGCCGCAATGGATGTCGCTGCCGTAGCCCGAGCAGATCCGGCGGAACGGCAGGTTGCCCGTCGTCGTCAGCGGCGCCAGGTAGAGCTCGCCGCGCCAATCGAGCCTGCGCTTCTCCGACGGCCGGATGCGCGCGACATCGAAGTCGCCCTTGACCGCCGAAGCCGCCGCTTCGACCACCCGTAAAGCGCTGGAGGTGGTGGTAGATCCCGAAGCCTCGTTTCGAAGGGCGTTCTCGAGCTCCTCGATGTCCGCCTCGGTCTTGGCGGGGGCGGCCGGATCGCTCGACGAGGGCGCAGCAACAGCGGCGGGGATGGCGGCCCCTTGTCCGCTGCTCGCGCTTTCGGCTTTTGCCAGGTCGAGGCGGATCGGACCCTTACCCGCCTGCGAGCCCGAGGGGTCGAGCTTGCTCAGCTCACGGGCCTCCTGCTCGATATACTCGAGCACCGCCCTGGTCTTGGGCAACGGGTACTTGCGCGTTTTCATCGCCTTCATGGCCGCCGAGGTACCGAAGTTGTACTCGTCCCGATCCAGACCCCCGCCCTCGCTCTCGCCCTCACTCTTGCTCCCAGGGACAAAGGCCATCTGCCGGCTGCGCCACTCGGCGATCCGAGCCTCGTCTCGTACCATCTCGAGACCCGTACCTTTGAATCCGGTGCCTGCAGCTTCGGCAGTGTCGTTGCCCCCTTCCTGGCCCTCTGTCGACTGCTGCTTTGCCGCGAGCTTCGAAGGGCCGACCACCTTGACATGCGCTCCGAGGTAGCGGCACTTCCAGCCGAAGTCGCAGAATCCCTTGACCGAGAACTTTGGGCAGCTCGTGGTGAAGTCGAGGGACTTGTGGAGAGGGTCGACCAGCTCGCCTTCCGGCTGGACAGTCGCAGCGGTCGGCGGTTTGACGTGAGTGAACTCACCCTCGTCCCCCTCTTTGTCGGCGCCGGTGATCCTCTCGGTGCTGTACTGTTCGTCGAGCCAGGCCTCCTTCTCCTGCTCCGTCAGGGCAGCGACGGGGCGGTGCGGCTTGGGGGGCTGCGGCCTGTAGATGTCGCTGACCTTTTCGGCGAGATAGCTGACGAGGTCGTGCGAGAACTTGCACTGTCCCGCGAACTTGCACTCGCCAAGCGCGAGGAAGCCACCACACATGCCGTAGGTGTCCTTGGTTTTGACAAAGGTGCGGTTCTTGTTCTGCGCACCTCCGCCGCTGCTGGTGCCGCCGGCGTGCTTTTGCTTTTTAGTGTTGCGGGCCTCTTCCTTGCGTGCACGCTTGCGGGCTGCGCCCTTTAGCTTAACGGGCGCATCAACCTGTTCGGTTGGCCGGGATGTCGTCGGCGTCTGGGCGTCGATGGCAGCTGCGAGCTCGGGGGCGGGTCGGACAGTGTTGGCTGCGTCGAGCGAGGGACCGGTGCGGGACTCGGCGGCGCCGTCGTCCGGGTTGGGCAGCGCCTGCGGTTCACGGTCGTCGCGAGGTGACGTATTCCCCCTACGTTTGCCCGTGTGTGGGAGGATAAACTGCTTCTTGATAGGAGCAACGCCAGGCGTGTAGATCTCTGAGGGCGGGTAGACGGGGAACTTCCAGGCGACCGGCTCGGCGCTCTGTTCCGTCGCGGCGGCCGCCTCGGTGCGGTTGGAGAGCGGAGGTCGCTGCGGCGACTGCACCTCGGTCATTGTGGCGAGTGGTGGTGGTGGTGGTGGTGCAAGGGAGGATTAGAGAAAGACAGGGAGCGACGTGGACGGACCCTTTTCTTTTTGCCTTTCCTCGCGGCGGCCGTGTGCGGCAGGAGAGGCGAGGGAAAGCTGTCAGGAAAATGCCAGCAAAAATCCAAAAAGGCCGCGCCATAACGCGGAACTCGGAAGACGAGCGTTGCGCATGGGCCAGGCAACCAGGCACGAGCGCACGAGCGCGGCTGGTAAGCGTCGAGGCACGCCACACCGTCTTCTTCCCCGTCTCTTCGCAACTCGTCCTCAACCACCACCAGACCCATTCCCTCACCCCCCGCATACAGCCGCATCTTTCGCCACCATACCTGCCGCGCGCTCGTCCTTCGCTTCCATCCGATCTCCTGCACCCTTTTCCACTTCACGATCGGCCCGAGGACAGCATCCGCCCAGCATGGCCCCCGTCGCAACCTCCTCCGCCGTCGCCGGCGCATCCATTTCGTCCGACCCCGCTCCGCTCTCAAAGCTCGAAGACCTCATCGCGCGCTCTTCGAAGCGGACGCGCCTCCTCTTCTCTTCCGACGCGGACATCGGTACATCCTTGCTCGCATCCTCCGCCACCGATCCATCCGTACACGACACGGCAAAGGCCCACCTTCGCTACAAGATCTCGAGCGAATACAACGATGCCAAGCAGCTCCCAGCTGCCTTGCTAGCCCAGCAATCTACCGCGGGTCCGGCGAGGCCCGGCTCAGCACCCAATCCAGCAGCAGCAGCGGCGCAAGCGACCAAGGCGAGGAAGAGGGCCAACGAGTCCCTGTTGGGCGGCTTGATTGACGAGATCGACGGGACGGGCGTAGCAGAGACGTCGACTGGCGGAGCAGCGGCGACGGCGATACGCTCCGCTTCCACGTCCAGCCAGGCGCTCACGATCCGGGCGACGGCGTCGGGACAGGCCACCGCTATGACCGGCGGGATGCGCGGCGGCGGCACTTCAGGCCTCCTCTCGCAGGCGCTGGTGCTGAAAAAGGAGCAGCAGAACCGCCAGGCCAAGCCGGCCCATCACGCCAACTGGAAGCTCTCGCGCGTCATCAGCGGGCACTTGGGCTGGGTGCGCTCGGTCGCCGTCGAGCCTGGCAACAAGTGGTTCGCCACGGGCGCCGGCGATCGGATGATCAAGGTCTGGGACCTAGCTTCGGGCGAGCTCAAGCTCTCCCTCACAGGCCACATCTCGACGGTGCGCGGTCTCGCGATCAGTTCGAGACACCCTTACCTCTTCTCGTGCGGCGAAGATAGGCAGGTCAAGTGCTGGGATCTGGAACAGAACAAGGTGATCCGATCCTACTCTGGCCATCTGACGGGAGTCTACTCGATCGCGCTCCACCCTACGCTGGATGTTCTCGTGACGGGTGCTCGCGACTCTAGCGCGCGCGTCTGGGACATGCGTACCAAGGCGCAGATCCACACGCTCGTCGGCCACAAATCCACCGTCGCCTCGGTGGTATGTCAGGACTCTGAACCGCAGGTCATCACCGGTTCCATGGACGCCACGGTGCGTCTGTGGGACCTTGCAGCCGGAAAGAGCATCTCCACGCTTACGCATCACAAGAAGAGCGTACGCGCTCTAGCCGTCCATCCTACCGAATACACCTTCGCATCCGGCAGTGCAGGCGGCAGGAACATCAAGACGTGGAGGTGTCCTGAAGCGACGCTCGTCAATAACATGACACACGACGCCATCGTCAACACGCTAAGCGTCAACTCGGATGGTGTCCTCTTTAGCGGTGGAGACGATGGAAGCCTCAAGTTCTTCGACTACGCCACGGGCGTACCCTTCCAGTCGGCAGAGGACATTCCGCAGCCCGGATCGCTCGATGCAGAGGCCGGCGTCTTCTGTTCGGCCTTCGACCAGACCGGCACCCGCCTCATCACAGGAGGCGCAGACAAAACCATCAAGGTCTACAAAGAGACTTGAGGCCGAGCATCGAGACACAGCACAGTCCACATCTCGTTGTAACACATGGTCTCTCGCTATACTTCTCTGCCCGACGATGGCTTTTCTTGCGAACTTACATTTCCGTCTTACCTTTCGCCACCGCCACCTTGCGGCAAAGGCAGCTTCTCGTACAGATCCTCGTAGGCGTCCGCCTCGGGTGCCGCCGTCGGCCCGCCCGTCTTGTCTCTCCGATCCCGAAGCCACTCGAGCGTGGTGGCAGCCACGTCGAGCGCCGGCTGGGGCATCTCGGCCAATTTGGCTACCTTGAGACCGTGCGACTCGCGATTGACGCCTGGCCGGATCTTGTGCGAGTACGTTATCGAACCGTCCTGTGCAGATAAAGGGCAGCAGGCGGGGCAAACGAAGTTACGGTAGAGGTCAGATAGAGGCTCGACGAGGCAGGCGGTCCAGCTTCCTGTGACAACTGGGTGAAAGGACCAAGACTCACCTCCGACTCGCTGACGTCCGTGCAAAAGAAGTCGACCGCTTCAAAGCGCTTGCTTGCCTCGCCCGCCGCGCCCTCGTGTCCGTGGCCGAGCATATCGGCGACCTCGTGGAAGTGGGTCGCAAACAGCGTCCGGCACCGGTTCGCCGTGTAGAGATGGTGGAGCGTCGCAAACGCCACCGCCAACCCCACCTCGGTCGTCGTGCCTCTCCCGATCTCATCGGCAATCACCAGGCTCCGCTCCGTCGCCCGTCGCAGGATCTCGGACGTCTCCATCATCTCGACCATGAACGTGCTCCGATCGCGGAAGAGGTCGTCCTTGGCGCCCACCCGGCTAAAGACGCGGTCGACAATCCCGATCCGCGCCGAGTCGGCCGGTACAAAGGAGCCCGCCTGCGCCAGGATGGCGATCATTGCATTCTGCCGCAGGAAGGTGCTCTTGCCGCCCATGTTGGGGCCCGTGATCAGGTGGAGGTACGAGGAGCGCGAGAGGCGGAGGTCGTTGGACGAAAAGAGGCGGTGCTGCTCCAGCAGGCCCATCTCGACGCTGAGGTGGCGGCCGCTGCGGACGTCAAAGTCGAGGCTCTCGTCGACCTTCGGCCGGACCAGACCGAGCTCCTGCGCCGCCTGGCCGTAGCCAACCAGCACGTCTAGCTGGTCAAGCAGCTTGGCGTTCCAGCGCAGCGACGAAAGCTCCACCAGCACGTCCTGCCGCAGCTGCTCGAGCTCAAGCGCCTCCTTTTCCTTCATCTCCTTCATCAGCTTGTTGACCTTGCCGCCCATCAGCGTCCAGCGCTCAGCGTAGTAGGTGTGCGTGGAGCGCAGCTTGCCGGCGACGTGCAGCTCGCGGCCCGGGTCGTGGGCCGCCTTGCCGCGCGCGTGGATGACAAAGCCCTGCCCGAGGACGAAGCGGAGCGAGATGTGGTCCCCGTGCTTGGTCTTGAACTCGGACTCCAGCTTGCGGGCATCGCGCCGCAGCTTCTCGAGCTGCTTGGTCATCAGGGCGAGCGTCTTCGAGGTGCTGTTGGGTAGCGTGCCAGAAGGTAGGGCAGCAACAGGCAGAGGAAGGCGAGTGAGGGTCAGAGGGGTGAGGCAAGAAGGGATATGCACAGCGTGGCGAAAAAGAGGCATGACCAAGGTAGCTCAGACTTACGAAGGCCTGATCAGGTGCTCAAAGTCCTCGCCCCAGGGGGCCACTTCCGCCTCGGCTTCTTCTGCGGCATCGCTGGTCTTGGACCGCTTCCGAGTCTTCTTGGCCATAGTCGTCGTCGTTGTCGTCACGGCCGCCGTCGAGGTGTCGTCTTTGGCCTCGCTGTCGGACAAATCGATCTCGGCGCCAGGGCTTTCCCCGGCCACCTCGCTCTCGAGCGAGCGGGCCATCTCCTCTTGACGTCGCAGCCGGTTCTCGATGACGCGTTCGTCGATCGCACTTCCCAGCCGCTCGCCCAGCGGCGTCAGCACCTTGAACTTGTCGGCGAGGGCCGCCAACGGGCCCAGCTCCGACCGGGCGTCTGCGTCGTCCTCGTACTTGGCCTCCTGCATCAGCTTGGCGATGATCTGGTCGCATGCGTGGATAAAGTCGCGCACCTCGAGCAGGTCCTCTTCGTTGTTGCGGCGGGTGATGAGGCGCTGGAGCACCCGCGAGATATCTCCAGCGCCGTGCCGTAGCACCGTACGCAGGTCTTCCCGAAGGAACGGCCGCCGCAGAAACAGCTCGACTAGGTCCAACCTGGTCTCAATCACGCTGAGCGAAGTGCTGGGCGTTGCTGTGTCATGCCAGGCAGGTCGATGCAGAGGACGAGGAGACCCGAAGGGGTGGGAGGTCGTTGTAAGAGTTGAGATGTAGAGCAGGAAGAAAGGGATATTCACGATCTTGTCAGCGAAGGAGCGAGCGACAATAACCTCAGAAGGGCAGGCCCACTTGGAACCTACCAAGCCACTGCTGCAGCAGTCGGGTGCCGCCCTTGCTAACAGTCCGCCGCATCACGCTGAACAGGCTGCCTTTGACGCCGCCCTCACGGCTCACCTCCTTGACCTCGAGTGCCGAAAGCGTGTGGGCATCGACTAGCATGTGGTCGCTCATCTGGAGGCGCACCGGCCGCGCCGTGGTGAGGGCGTCGATCTCGGCGTCGTGGTCGAGCAGCCGCGAGCGCAGGTAGTTAACGAGGACTCGGACGGCGCCGCTCTCGGCCTCGGCCTCCCATCCAGTT
Organism: Thecaphora thlaspeos; assembly: GCA_900291925.1. Classification (NCBI taxonomy): domain Eukaryota; kingdom Fungi; phylum Basidiomycota; class Ustilaginomycetes; order Urocystidales; family Glomosporiaceae; genus Thecaphora; species Thecaphora thlaspeos. The sequence goes on along the minus strand of UWYS01000009.1, from coordinate 561,694 downwards.
GGCGTCGACACGACGACGTCTTTGTCGTCCTCGACGTCGAGGCGGGAGATATGGCTATCGACGACGGAGAGGGCCTCCTCGAGCGGACCGTCACGGTCGCGACGGCTGGAAGCTGCATCTACGCCGCCGCTCCCGTTGCCGCCGACCTCGGTGTCAGCCGCCTCCGGCGTCGAAGCGGGCGGAGGTGTGAAGGTGCCATAGAGTCGTGGTTCGAGGACGATCTCGCGCGGAGAGAGGCGGGCTATCTCGTCGCGCAAAGAAACGAGGTCGTGGCAGGTGGTGGTGCTAAAGTCGGCCGTGCCCACGTCGAGCCACGCAAGTCCGAAGCCGAAGGAGGGCCGCCGGAGCTCGTTCGTCTGTCCCGCCGCCCCTTGCACGAGGGGGTGCGTCCGCGATGCAGCGTTGTCATCGGCGCTGCACTCTTCTGGCACTGCCACGCCTTTTGGGAGAGCTACACGTGAAACCGCCAGGACAAAGTTGTTCCTGAAGGGGTCGACAAACTTTTCGTCCATCAGCGTACCCGCCGAGACAACCCGCTGCACCCTCCGCTGGATATCAGGCTTCTCGTTATGAAGCGTGGGCGACCTGTATTCCTCGCTGATGGCGACCAGGAGGCCTTTGTCGAGGACGAGCGTCTTGAGGTACTTGTCCAGCTGGTGAGCGGGGAAGCCGGCCATCCGTACGTCCTGTCCCGCCCATCGACGGTTGGCCAATTTGATACCGAGTATCGAGGCCAGCTGCGGAGCCTGCTGGAAGTAGGATTCGTAGAAACCGCCTACTCTAGTGAGCAGCACACAGTCGGGAAACTTGCCCATGTCGTCGAGCACAGACTGGGCCAGAGGAGGCCAGCCTGGACTTTTTTCGTCGGCCATCCTGATGACGGGCGCCTTTCTCGCGACGCTGGCACGTCTGGCTGGTCTCTTGCGCGGCGCGAGGGAGCTTGCACATCGTGGAACGGACCAGCAGGGCCAGCCGGAGCCGTATACGTAGGCGCGGGTGGAGCGAGGGAGGCCACGGCCAAGCCCCGTGACCGACGCCAGCATCGCCTAATTGGGCCGGCGCGACCACAGGCAGGGAGAAACGATCCAGTCAGGGGAGGTGCCAAGGGGACGCGCTTGCCGGCGTGCTGGCTGCCTGGCTGCCTGCTTGTGGCTCGAGCGTGCCTGTGTGGGGACGCGTGTGTGGGTGCGTGGCTTGCCGACCGGCCACAGAATCTTGAATGCGCTGTTGTTGAGCAGGCAAACGCGACAACGGCGCGGATGTGGGTGGTGGTGGTCGGGTCGAAAGACGAAAGAAAGAGGGCGGCGCCTTTATCCAACCCAAGCCCAGGCCGAGACCCAGCCAGGCCCAGGCGGAAAAGCGAGGGAGCGCGCACGTCCCCTACCCTGCTCTGCACTCAACGCGCGCGCGCAGCAAACACTCTGCCAAACGCTGGACGCCACCTGGCGACGCGTCACGACGTGACAGACTCACCCAGCCCGGCCGCCCCTGTCGCCCCTATCCAAGCCCGCAAACAAGCCTTCGACGCGCGACCCCTGGCTGACCTTCCCGCTGAACGGTAGCGCGAGCTCTTGGCCGCTGTGGCCCGTTGCTCGGTCACGCAGGCTGGCTGGCCGGCGCATGCTGCTCTTCGCCGCCTCTTGTTCATTGAATGTATGCTGGTTCCTTTGCTCCTCGATATATGCCGTCCCCTCTTTCCTCGATGTGTTCTGCCTTTGATCTCCTCATTCTAGGCCGCCTCTCCCTCCCTCAACCTACCCGACCTTCGCTTACCTCAATGTATGCCGCTTATTCTTCCCTCGTATACGATCCTCGCTTTCCTGGATGTATGCCGCCTTCTCTTCCTGGATGTATGCTGACTTTTCTTTCCGCAATGTATGTCGCCACCTCCTTTCTCCTTGCTTCCGCAGCCGCAGCCTGAACTTCTACCCGTGACCGCGCACCCTACACAACATATCCTTTGTGATCTGCCAGCCAGCCTTCCTCTTCGTGCGGGCGTCCTCGTTCCTCTCCTCGTGCTCCGTACTTTCCCGTACCCTCCCGCTTCTCACCTACTTGGTGCATTTGCTGTTCCGAACCTGTCCATCGTGAGACTTCTGTTTTCGCTGGAAGTCTTACCCGAACATTCCTCCAGCCAGTACGTGCTGCCCAATTTTCGCTGACTATCCTCCTCCCTCTCTCTCTCTCGCGCGCAGGCTCTCTTGCAAGCAAGCAGCTGCTCTTGGAATCACCCGTGCCGCTCCGACCGGAACGTCAAACGACCGGGCGACCATCAAGACGCCCGGAGCAGCTTCGTTACCCAAGCGCTGCTCTTGCCGGTGTGATTGAAACTTTTTTGCGGCCGTGCGCCTGCACTCGACCTCGTCTGCTGTCAACCGTGTGCTCCTGAATTTAAACAACGCCATGCATACCCAGGCTCGGAAGGAATCGGGAGACCAGGCCAACTCAGCCCAGACTACGCCCCAGCGGCCTGAGCGAAACCGCCAGATAGCCTACATCACGCCCCTGCAGCCAGAGCGAGATCAAGTAGGCCAGGTTCCATCACAAGATCCGGTCCACCGACCACCCATTGTCGAAAAGCAGAGCCCGGCCAGGTCAGCCAAGAAGACAACCCCTTGGCCATGTCCAGCGAGCCAAACCAGCTACGAGGGGGCGAAAGGAAAGGGAGGGGGCCGCCAAGGGCAGTACATATCAGTAGAGGGTCCCTGACCATCCCCCTCTTTTCCCTCTCTCCCCTCACTCTTCCCTCACTCTTTACGAGATCAGAACATTGACACTACTCTTCACTTTACTATCCGTAAACCTAACCTTATCACTCGACCAACATGCTCGAGCTCGACAACTTCAACCTCATCGACATGCGAAAGGAGGGCTCTGCCTCCCTCTTCGACGAGATCAATCGTGTCGCTGCCGGCCTCCCCGACTTCGACCTGGGTGTCGTAAGCCACGTGGGTCCTCGCCGTCGTGGCGACAAGGAGCTCGCTCGCATCGAGAAAAAGCTGGGGAGCGGTGACTCCGACTTCGCCTGGGTTATCTGCGACGTCGCCTTGAAAGAGATCGCCCGCCAGGCCGACGTTCTGCCCGACTTCCCCGTGACCGCCGGGGTCGTCGACAACGTCAGCACGGCAGGCATCTCTCTGGCGGCCGAGCAGGCGGTCTGCCCTGCGAAGGAGGGGTCGGAGGAGGCGGTGGTGGCGCCAAAGAACGCAGCGGCGGCCAAAGTGGCCGTGGAGGCCAAGGCAAAGATGGCGGCGCCGGTGGCGCAGAAGATGGAGGCGATGTCCTATGTGGATGCGCCGAAGGTGGGTTGGGTTAAGAGGCTCTACGACGAGATCGACAAGGCGTCGGCTGGCCTCCCGGACCTTGGGCGGGACGACCATGCCTGGGTCGCCGGCCGCCGTGGCGTCAGGGGAGGACGGGAAGGACGGCAGGAGGGAGGAAAGGTGAGTCAAGCGCGGCGCTCCCCCGCACGCCCGATGCTCAGGCAGACCGGGATCTACGGGGAGCAGCAGGCCGCGCTCAGGCTCGAGGCGAAGCAGGCGAACAGCAGGGTCCAGTGGGAGGCGGTCTCGGTCGTCGCTACGGTTGCAGCCTCGATGGTTCCGAGGGCTGCTCCGGTCGCGACGCCGATCCGTCGCTCCGCTCTGAGCCTGCGTCCGCTTGCCTCGTTTGACCAGCGTTCCCTGTCGAGGAGAATAATGCCAGTCGCGACGGTCGCTCGTCAGCCATTGCCTGCCGCTGCGCCTGCTACGAAGGCTGTCGGTATTTCGATCATGAAGCCGACCCCTTCTACCTCTCTCTTCTGCTCTTTAGTTTCGCATCGACAGGTACGGTGCGGCACGGGTCGCAGCCTGTCTGCGACCCATGGCGACTTGGACGGGCCAACACGGCGAGAGAGGTGTTTTCGTGCGGTACGAGTCCCACACTGCCCTTCGGTGCCACCGCCGAAGGGCGCCTCCCCCGGTCTGGGTCCAGTGAGCACTGCGTGAAAATGCGGCTTGTGCTGTGGCTGAGGTGATCGATGTCCATTTAAAAGGGCCGAGGCGCGTGAGCAAGTCTAATCTACAGGGTTCACAGGGCGGCTGCGACGACTCGCACGACTGCGACGACTCGCACGACTGCAACGACTCGCCCGGCCACAGTACGACCTCCACTTGTTGCCCGTGCGTCGGCTTCGCTTGGAGCTTGGCCCGGCCTTTTGTCGTCCTCCTTCCCTTCCCGTCCTCCTCTTTCGACCTTCCAACCTCCATCTACCTCGCACCCGAGCCAGTACCACCCAGCTTTCCTACATCCGCCGGCTCGTCTCTTCTCCAACCTCGAACCTGCTGCCCGTCGGATTGCGCACAGATGGCTGACCAACCTCGCGACAAGGGTAAGGGCAAAGGTCCTTCCGCGGCCGCCTCCGCCTTCGCCTCCAATGTCCCGACCAGTGCCTCGTCTCGGCCACAGCAAGAGCCACAGCAACAGCAAGACGGCGCCTCTATCTTAGACAGCAGCATTCAAGGCGGTCGCCCTGTCGTATCTCTCGCCAACTCGCTTGCTGCTTCTTTACGCTCCACGATGGCCGGCAACCAGCTCGGATCCCTGCTTGCCTCGGCTTCGGGCGGTAAGGGCGAATTTGCTGCCTACCATCAGCCAGGCCAGCAGCAGGGCGGAGGCTCGATCTCAAACGACGACTTGAGAGCGTCGATGCTGGCAGACCTCAGCGGTAGCAGCAGCAGCCGGTCCGGCCCCGGCGCCTCCGGCAGCAGCGGCAGCACCACCTTTCCATCTGCCACCCATGCCGACAACGGCAGCGCACAAGCCAGGCTCGCCTCGCAGCAGTTCGATACCTTTGCGGCGCTGCACCTCGCCAGCACATCGAACGTGCCCACCTGGTACAGTCCGACTACCTTCGAAGCCTCCTCGCGCGCTCAGCAGGGTCTCGACGCCTACTCTCCCGACCGGATCGGAGCTTACGGCTGCAGCGCCGACCTCGACCACGCTCTGCACGCCCAGGTTCGGGCGGTTGAGGGACTCCACGTCAGCGATAGTGCGGGAGCCGGCATGGATGCAGTATGGCGAGACGCCGAAGCGAGCGCTCGCAGTCTGACGGCCGAGCAGCGCGAATTCGCCCAGGACGCCGACTGGAACGCCCGCTGGGCCAGCGGTCTAGGCGGTGTCGAGTTCCCCCCTCCCTCGCTCCACGTCGAACAAGCTAGACAGATCAGCACCGCCCCTTCGGAGGCACATTCTACTGCTACCGACGCCTCGTCCGACTTCATGGCCCTCCTCTCCGCCGACGAAGCCAAAGAGACGGTGGAAGGACCTTGCGCGACTGAGTACGCCAAACCAGCCTGGGATCGGACATCGGCCGGCACGCTCTCATCTCTCCCGACACAGTGGCGACCACCTTCGCCTTCCCTCCCTGCCCACCTGTGCGTGACGAGGCAACAGCTGGAGATGCATCGAGCCCTATCGGCCGCTCAGACGGACGGAGAGCACGCGATCCGCCAGGTCGAGGGGATAGCTCCGAGAGCGGACGATGAAGAGACGAGGGAAGGCGTGTATGCTGCGACGGCCGAGGAGGCTCTCAGAGGGAATTTCGAGGGGAGAGGCGGAGAGAAGGTCAAGGAAGTGCAGGCGGATGGCGAGGGGCAGGAAGGAGAATGGTCGGTCGAGCGTGGACAAAGAGCTGTACAAAGGATCGTCGAGTGGTTGCCGCACTCTTCCTACGTCGATGTGAGTGCACCCTGTCCGCTCTGTTCCGGAGAGATATGACCTCACTCATCCTCTCCCTCTTCGTCCTTGCCGTCCTCCCCTCTATCTTTTGTTTTCGCCACTGTACAGGACGTGTACGGCCTTCCTCCAACCCTAGCCGACACCATGCGTAAAGCCGTCGGCCAACCTTCAACGGCACCCGATGGGACCCTCACTGAAGACTCGCGGAAGAAGGCCATCCAGCGTCTCGAGGCCCTCTGGGGTCATCTCAGCAACACCCGACCGACCGCCTCGACGACGGACACATCATCGTCTTCGTCTCCGTCTCCGCCGGCTGTCCTACCGAGAGCGGCAGGTACCGCCGACTGGATGGAAGCTTGGCTTAAGGGCCAGCCGCGTTGACATACATCCCATCTCAGCTCTAAGAGCATCATTCGACGGAAAAGACCAAAGCATTACAGCTACTAATACAGAACAGAGACTTGTGAGACCAGCTTTAGGTGCGATCGCGCTCCTTAGCGAGCCGAACGACTTTCTTGGCTTCGTACGCCTCTCGGATCGTCTCTCGGATCGTATGGATGGCGTGTCGCTCCAGGTTGGCGGACAAGGTGCGGATCAACGTCTCGACCTGCTCCGGCGTCCAGACGAGATTATAAGAGTTGAAAAAGCTGGCCGTCTGACGTGAAGCCAACGAGGAAGGTCGCAGGACAGGATGAGAAACGACAAGGAGAATGGAGTCAGCATCCAACATCCAGCACGGCAACAGGGAAGGCACAAGTGGGTAAGCAGAGTGAAATCTCACCGACGGATCAAAGTCTGGTTGGATCGAGTTGGGCAGGAGTGGGCAGTAGACGAAACGTATATCCGGCGATCGCTCTTCGCCACCACTGCCGATATCCTTCCCTTCCATCGGAACGTCATCAGCCTTCCTAATCCTCCAAGCGTCGATCCTCTGTGAGTGTCTATCCCTGAACCGCTCCTCTACCTCTCCTCTACCTCTCTCGCTGTTTCGCCTTCCCCACCCTCTTTCGTCGCACGCTGCTCCGACGTCGTGGTGGTAGTAGGACGCACCTGTAGCCGGATGCCGCAGTCGTCGGCAAAGTTGCGGATACGCTGCAAAGCCGACCCCTTTTGCACGTCCGAGGAGGCGTCGAACGCGATGATGACGTCCGCCCGCCTCTCCTTGCGTGCGAGGACATGATTGGGTAGGTTGTTGGACATCCCACTGTCCATGAGGCGAATGCGCGACGATGTCTCCCATGTCACCGCGTGGTGGTGGTCTGAATCGCTGGTGATGGCGTCAGACGTTGTGCTTTCAGCGATGTAGGTAGGCGCGTCGCTGTGGCGAGTGCCTGGATTGCTGGTGGCCGGCAGCGAGGGCGACGAAGTGGCGCGAGGTCTAGAGTCGTCACAGGCAGAAGCTCGGAGAGAGGGTATGTCGATGCTCTGTTCCCAGTCCTGCGAGCGCATCCTTGCGTCCTCGCCCCGGAGTGCCAAGACGTTGGCGACGACGTAGTCTCCATCATGCGAGACGCTGGCGTGGAGCTTCGGCACAACGCCGCCACCGCCCGTGCGGGTGCTAAACACGCCCGCCTGTGTCTCCTCCTTTGCATCTGCGTTCACGGTAAGCCACTCGTCGGACAGACGGAGCTGCGGCTTCCTGCTCCTATGCCCGCTCTCCTCCTTGGCTACCAAATCCTCATGGTCCGACGTGTCAACCGAGAGTGGCTTCTCGAGGCAAAGGTCCTTCCACGACACCACGTGGGTCGGGTAGAGGGCCTTATAGGCCGCCTCCTTGACGCACCAGCGCACCGCCAGGGAGCGGACCAGCTTGCTCTCCGCCCGTCTCGCGTCAGATCCGTCTGACAGCAGCAACCAAGCTTGCAACGCCTCCAACTCGTCCAGCTCCGCACGGCAGAGGATTCTACGAGCCAGCTTGGCCAGTGCTGCACCTCGCAGGTCTGTTGACGTCGCGGATGAGCCGGCGGCAGAGCGCGAAGCCTGGCGCGCCATCAGCCGCTGCAGTCGAGGTAGGTGCAGGATGTCGATGCCGATTCCGAGAACCTGTGCGGCACCGGCACCGGCTCGCTCGTCGCGTCGGTCCGTCTCTACTCCTCCGGCGTTGCCTTTGCCAACCTCGCCGGTCGTCCGCTGGTCGGGCCGCGTGTTGAGGCCGTAGAACGGGTTCGGCTCGTCGCCGGCGCGGATGGGAATGCCCCACCGCCTCTCCCAGCGCTTCAGCCGGATGAAGTGATTGAACAACATCAGCAGACGGCTCATGACGGTGCCCCTCGGCAGCGACGCCAGCAGCGCCGAGACGTAGCCGGTGGGCGGCCCGGCGGGAGCGCTGGTGCACTGCCCAAGCAACAGCGACATCGATTGCTCCAGAAGGCGGTGCAGCGACCGTCCCGAAACAAAAGCCCGGCCCCAGGACCAGGTCGGGATGAAGGCTTCGACGCCGGAGCTGCCAACCTCGAGCGGCGAGATCTCAAACCATTGAAAGTAGCCCTTTGGGTCCGGCAGGGCGAGAACGTCGGTGGCGTCACTGACCGCGTCGGCGGCGGCGATGGCGATTGCATCCGTTGGTGCCCTCGCGCTGCTGCCATGCCGGTGGGCTTCGGCGACGTTAGTCGAGGTCGGCGGGCTCGAAGCCGAGGTCGAAGTCTGGTGCTGCGCCAGCGCCCGTTGCGGAGGCCGTCCCTTGCTCATGGACGAGTCATTGTGCGGCTTGACGCCGGGCGAGTCGTGTGGTGCCACCCGGACGGCTGTGAAGAGGGCCATCGGCTCCAGCCCCCGGTCGAGGCCCGAGCGCCGCCAGATCTTGGAAAGCTGGAACGTGGCGCGGCTCAGGCGGGCGCGCGGCTCCCGCGAGAGGAACTGGTAGCTGGTCGTCAGCGTCCCGTAGAGGTCCATGATGCCGAGTCCAACCCGCCCGCCTTGCGCCTTGCGCAGGAGCGGCGCGAGGAGGAAGTAGACGCCCCTGCTGCTGCGCGCCACCGTGTCGAGCGCTTCGACGCTCATCGGGTGCGTGAGCTCGCCGGCGGTGGCAATGAAGTGCTTGACCAGCTTGCGCGTGTCGTGGTAGGCGATGGTGTAGTAGGCCGCCAGCGTCCAGCAGCTCCCGTTGACGCCGGCCGTCCACGTCAGGCAGTCCCAGAGCTCGGTCCGCTTAGACGCCTCGAGAAAGCCGGCGAAGCCGTAGGTGGCGCGATAGCCACCGCCGGAGCCTCCGAGGGCGACGAGCGGGACGTCGGCGGGATGGACGCGCTCCGATGCGGGCAGACCGAGGAAGCGGTGAAGAGCGTCGGTCCCCTCGGACGACATCAGGCGTCTGCGACTCTCGACGAAACGCCTCTCTTCGCGATGCAGCTGCGAAGACCGGCGCACAGTGGCATCCCATCGCAGCTCGGGGTAGCTGACAACGTCACGATTGTCTCTCTCCATCAGTCGCCCGATCTCGGCCATATCCTGCGCCCTTTGCCTCCATCTGTCGAGGAGGATGCGGGCACGCGAGGGTGGGCCACGTCCGTCGGTAACGGTAGAAGCGGTGGTGCTGGCCTGCTGGCATCGAGAAGCGGTACCGGTCCGGAGCAGAAGGATCGACTTGCCATTGTCAAGACGGGACGATACGGGCGCCGTCTTGAAGATGGAGACGAGGGAGCATATAAGGTAGACCTTGAGATAGAGGTAAGTGGGTGACTGGCGGAGCGAGACCAGCAACGGCATGGCGGGCGAGACGAGACGATGGGCGCCGCAATCTTTGTTGCTGCTGACGCTGCTCTTCCGATGTCACCGACAAAGAGTCGTTCGATAGCTGAGTGCTTGCCGGTTGCTGGTTGCCTGTTGCCCGTTGCCCGCCACACCCTGCGATGCGGCCCGCTACGGATAGAGAGGCGCCAGTGGCAAGACCATGGCGGAAGCAGGTGATTCAGGTCTTCGTGAGGCGAACAGAGAGCGGCTCTGGGTATAGCAGATGGACTATGAGTGGCATGGGCAGTGAGATGAGGCAGAAAGAAGCGGGCAAAGGACCGAGGAGAGGAGAAGAGAAAGAGATCGAGCAGTAAGAAACGTGCCCGAGCGAACGACGCCGCCGGCCTCTTTCCGTGCCAGCGGGGCGTTGGCCGTCAGGGTCCACCTGCAGCGGACCGTGCACCGCGTTCGCCCGACCGGCCTGTCTGATGGTTAAGGTTTAGGGCTCCTTGCATACCACCACCGCCAGCAGCCATCGTATCGTCGACATCGTCGTAAGTCGTCGTCATCATCATCGTCGCCTTGGCTTCCCTTCGCCAACAACAAGCTCCCTCCCGACGAAACCCGGCGCCACGGCCAGACAACGCGTACCACTCCGCAGGACCCACGACGCTGCTGCCCGACGAACACAACGTCACCTCGAGAGCTCTCGCCCACCACAGGCCGACTCCCCCGGCGAAGTTTGTTCGCTAATTCCTCTCCGCTGGCGATACGTGTCTGGCAGCCATGACGGGCCGCCCTAGCCACCCTCTCGTTGTCCAAGGGCAAACGGGCCCCGACCGCACCCGGTCGCCATCTCCCAACAGCCTCGCCGTCCCCGACCGCATCGATCTCGGCTTCGCCGGAAGGGCCGGCGCTTCCGATGGGCTTTTGACTAGCGATACGACCCGTCTCAGGGTCACCTCACATGACGCAGGGGTCGTCACTGCCTCGTGCAGCCCCTCGCCCTCTTCGCCCTCTTCGGCCTCATCCGCTCAGCCCGGGACCAGCCCGAGGGATTGGAGCAGGGCCACAATCGGCTTCGGCTTGGGCAGGACAAGCGACACGACAGCAGCAGCAGCATCAGCCGCATCGCAGCATGACTCAGCCTCCTCCCCTTCGTCGGATGGACCGTCATCGCAACAGCTGTCGTTGAGCAAGACCTACCACAGCCTTAGCTACGCCCCGCGCCAGCGCCAATCGATCCTCCGCACCGCCCACCCTGTCTTCCAGTCCCACAGCTCACAATTCAGCCTGGCGCAACAGGCCTCATCCTCCCACTCCTCGTCTCCCAGCACCGCATCAACGACCGTGGCCGCAGCGGCCCATCCGCCACCTCCGAGCGGCGTCGGCTCGTTCCTCAGCTCGTCGCCGTCGTTCCCCTCGTTCACGGGCAGGCAGGCGGTGACACTTTCCGAGTCCAAGCTTTCTGGCCGGCCGCAGTCGCTCAAGCCGACGGCATCGTCGAATGCGGCTGCGTCTGCCGCGCTGGCGCTCGTCAAGATGGAGCTGAGCGAGATGAAGGAAGGCGCTAGGCAGCTCGGCCTCGACGACAAGAGCGCCGGCTGGATGATCCTCGAGGCCCTCCAAGCGGCCAGCGAGGGCGAGTGGGCGACAATAGCGTCGCTGGTGGCGAGCGGCGAGGCGACCATGCTGCTTCCCAGGGAGCCGCCCTCGGTCTTTTCGTCCGGCTCGCGCCTCAGCCTTTCGTTTGCCCACGACCACCTCATCTTCAATGAGCACACTTCGGCCAAGGCCAGACCGTCCCCCGCCTCGCTCACCAATGCCCTCGTCCCGAGTGGCGCGGCACCCTCCTTTGTCACTCTGTCGGGGCTAAGGGGTCAGCTGAGGGTTCGTGAGGGCAAGAGCAAGGGGGATCAGGACGGCCTCGAGGAGGAGAAGGCGGATCGGCCGCTCAAGGCCGTCATGAGAAGCTTCGTCCCACGCGCAGAAACGGTGGTCGGCGCCCTCCAAGACGCCACATCGAGGCGCGAGATGCTCGACGGCCTGGCACCCCTGCCGGTCTCGAGCGACGCCGCCTTCGAGTCTATGGCCACGCTCGCCTTCCCTACCTTCGAGCTGGGCGCGTACAGGGCCGAATTCCCCCTCCCGCCGCCGCTGCAGTCGCGCCGCTCACATGCAAGGACGCGCACCCAGTCCAGCTCGCGCCTCAACGTCGCAGAATCGAGGGCCTCGGCGTCGTTTGCCAGCCTGTTCGGCGGCAGCGGCCGCGAGCGAAATAAAGGCGGCCCGGAAGAAACGCTTGGGTCCGAGCTGGTGGAAGCCGCTAGGCTGACCGGCATTACCGGCAAGGAGGCCGACCAGTCCGGCACAGAGTCTCCGCTTCCGACCAGGCCATCGAGCGGTCCAAGGTTGCAGTCCGAGGGCCACCTTGGGGCTCCGGACGAAGCAGCAGATCGAAGCTCGACCGATACGGCCGCAGCCAAGACACCGGAAAGGACAGCGACGGATGGCGCATCATTGGCACATGTTCCCGGCCCCGCCACCGCCACAACGAGACCGGAGAGGACGATCTCCGTGTGGGTCGTCGATCGAGTCATCCGACGCTCGTCGGTGCTGCGCGCCGTCGGCAAGATCATGGCTGGGCGCATCGTCGAGCGTTTGCGGCGGGCTGGCGTCGACGCAGGCATCATCGAGGTCGTCTCGAGCTTCTCGGCCATGTTTGTTCCTCCGGCGGTCCAGGCGTCGGGCGCAAGCTTGCCAGGCGTTGAGAGCGCCATTGGAGGTGTAGTGAAGGGTCAAATGGCATCATGGTCGCCGCCCAACGCCGGCGGCGCGTCACTGCGCTCCCCTACGAGGGATATCTCGCCCGTGGCGCTGGCAAGCGTGCCGTATCTGGCGGGACCGGATGAGATGTCGGAAAACTTTCAGGACTTCTTTGCCAGCCTCCGCAGCCAGCTCGAAAGCGTTGAGCAGGAGAAGCTCGAAAGGAAGGGGTCAGCTTTGATCCAGTCCCGTAACGCCTCACTGCAGGAGCAGCAGGCATCGATGGATCGGACCGACGAGCTGCTCGAGGTGGTGGAGTCGGCTGTCACGCAGGAGGTCTACGACCGCATCTTCTGCCCGCCGACGTCCAAGGACGAATACCACGACGATGCGCTGACCTCGCGGATCGCAGCCCTCAACGTGCTAGGCCTCTCACTTTCCCACCTCGGGCTCGATGCGCCGGCCGATGGTGGAGATGCAGCTTATCCCGAGTCCGCCGCGAAGAGGCTAGATGACGTCGTCGCTGCGTGCGGCGAGGAGCTGCAGAAGCTCCAGTCGCCCAACTGTCGGTCGCCAAAGGCAAAGCTCGAGGTGCTCGTCGCGGCGCACCGCGTCGTCGTCGACGGCTTGTCCGGACTGCCGGGGATCCGGCTCAAGGAAGACGCAAACGCAGATGATGAGGACCAACACGAAGCCGGGCCAGGCCCAATTGGAAAGACACAGACGGAAACAAGGACGCCTGAGAACTCCGCCGAGTCTGTAGAGCAGGGCGTCGGAAAGCACGCTAAGGTGCAGCAAGTGCCGAAGCCATCGAAAGAAAAGGAAGTCGCGACGAAGCAGTCGAGCGCGGACTTGATCCTGCCGCTGCTCATCTATTCGATCGTCTCTGCCAACCCACCGAAGCTCGCGAGCAACCTTTTCTACATTCAGAGGTTCCGTGCCGAGAGTCTGGTCCGCGGCGAGACGACTTACTGCCTCGTCAACGTCCAGGCCGCCGTCGCCTTCCTGGAGAACGTCGACGTCAAGGATCTCGGCCTGGATGCCTCGCGCGTCAGCGCCTTCAGCCCTATCCGCCCAGGCTTCGACGGGTCGTCTGCGAGCACGAAGGCGCAGGCTACCGTTGAGGGGGCGTCGTCGTCGTCGTCAAGGAACGCTCAGTCCGCAGGCGCGGGCATGGCCACCAGCGCGGTAGCCTCTTCTGTAGCTGAACGCGAGCTGTCCAGCCAGGGCGTCGCGCTGTCGATGCCGCTCCGGCTAAGGGGACGGCTGACGCAGGAGATCGGCGATCTGGCCGGCATCTCGAACAAGGTCATCACGGGCGTGATGGGATCGAGCATTTCGGCCTTCGGCCGGGTGATGGGCGCCGGCATGGCCGTGAGCAACGAGACGTGGGAGAAGAGCCGCGCCGATGGCCCCAAGACGCTCGACGAGGTCAAAAGAGCCCTGTCCAACAATCGTTCCAGGAAGAGTAGCAGCGCTTCGGCTGCCCCCCCCAGAAACGCCGACGACGAGGCCGACGGAAAGAGCGGCGTTGGCGAGGACCGTCAAGACGAAAGTGATGCGAGGAGCATGCGGTCGGCTGGCTCCAGCATGCCATTGAGGGCCACCGCGGTAGATCCGCAGTCCAGCGCCAATTCGTCCAGCTCCGACGGTGGCCGAGACAAGCCTTCAATCGGCGACCGGCTCGCCTCCCTACCCATGCTAGGCCGTGCCGGCAGCGCAGGTGCTCCGTCAGTCCACGGCTCGCCCGCCCCGACCAAATCGGCCGCCCTGCTCGCCTCGCCAGTCAGCGGCCACCGCGAACTGTCTGGCCCACCGCCGCCCCAGAAACCAGCCGTCCGGCCCGCTCGGGGAAGGATGAGCTCGAAAGAGAGCCAAGCTCTCCCTACTCCGTGGTCGGAGTCGCCGGGCCACGACGATGCGGTCGACGATGACAAGGTCCCGGCCTCGCTTCAGTCGCCCTATGCGCCGCTTCCCAGGCCTCCCACCGCGGATCGGCCACTCCACGTGGTGCTGGCGTGCACCGGAAGCGTGGCGAGCGTCAAGGTTCCCTCGATTGTCGTAGCGCTGGTGCAGCACGCCAACGTCCGCGTCCAAGTGGTGCCGACCGCCTCGTCGCTTCATTTCTTCGACCGCGACGAGCTGCAACGCCTCAACGTCGAATACTCGACGGCCGAGAACCCTTCGCAGCAAAAAGAGCAAGGGGACGAGGCCGGGCAGACGCGGACCTACAAAGTGAAAGACCTGGCGGCCGAGAACCTCGCGGCGGTGCGGCGCAAGAACGACGCGCAGCCCAAAACCCAGGGGGGCAAGCTCTTTAAGCCCCGTGTCCATCTCTGGACGGACGAGGACGAGTGGGTGGACTGGAAGAAGCTCGGCGACCCCGTCCTGCACATCGAGCTGCGCCGGTGGGCCGACATCGTGCTGGTCGCACCGTGCAGTGCCAACACGCTGGCCAAAATCAACGGAGGGATCTGCGATGGATTGCTGGTGAGTCGGCGCGGTCGACATTGCCACAGAAGAGGCGGATTGTTGCGAGAAGCGAGATGCACAGCTGATACATCCCACCTACGTCTTCGTCCTGCTCGACCGACGCGCGCGCTCGCACACCAGCTCTCCTTCCTTCGCGCCCTTTCCTCGACGACGCCAAAGATCCTCTTCCCCGCGATGAACACGCTGATGCACATGCACCCGCTCACCTCGCGCCACAACGAGTTCGTCAAGAAGGTGCTGGGCTACGAGATAGTCGGACCCATAGAGAAGAAGCTGGCCTGCGGAGACTTTGGCACCGGAGCGATGTACGAGTGGAGCGACATTGTACAGCTCGTCGTCGATCGATTTGGACTAGTCAAAGACGGGGTGAGCGCGGAGAGGGACGGAGGAGAAGAGGGATGGTGACGTCTGTAAGCTGCAGCTGTGGCAAGGCCGGAAGGAACCGAGGGGCACAGAACAGACAAGGGCGCAGAAGCACCTTGTCACTTGTGCTTCCCATCGACACGGGGACGTCACTGGAGTCTTGCAGGGTGACGAGACGGCTTATGTTATGCGCCTTGGCACCTTCACGGGCGCTCTGAAAGAAGGGGTAAAAACGATCGACGTATTGACAAGATCGTAACGCAAAAGCTACGATAGAACATCGAATAGGAAGTCGAAGGGTGGTTGGCGAGACTAGGGCAAGAAAGAGCAGATGAGAGAGGCTAAGGGACAAGAGAGAGAGAGAGAGAGAGGGGGGGGGTTTAAATTGGAGACATTTGCGAGGCTATCACTTTGGCAAGCAAAGGGGAAAGACAGGAGGATGCGAAAAGGGTCCCGGACTCCTCGGCGGGAGGATCGAGACGCGTTTGTTGGACGGACGGACGGATGGACGGACGGACGGACGGGTACTGTAATGGAACGGGGGGAAACTTGACGGAGCAATGGATGATGACTAGCTGTATATCCGGACGGGCTAGAGGGGTAAGGGGGAAAGGGTCGATGCGTAGATGTCTAGCACTCGTCGGCCTTCTTGGCAGGAACGATTTCCTCCTCCTCCTCCTCCTCCTCCTCTTCCTCATCGTCGTCGTAGTCACACTCTTCGATGGGCTCGACGGAGCAATTCTTGATCATATCGGCCGCCACCTCTGCGATGGCGTAGGTGGTGCTCAGGAGGTGGGACGAGAGACTGAGAGGGATAATGCTAATATCGACGACACGGACGTTGCTGGTACCGTAGACTTTGAGGGTGGAGTCGACGACACCGCCGTCCTGCTCGTCGAGCATGGCGCACGATGAGCAAGGGTGGTACTCGGTCGTGATGACGCTTGCGATCCACTTGTCCCACTCGTCGCTCTCTACGTTGGCTCCCGGTGTCTTTTCTGCCGAGACGAAATCCCTGAGCGGAGCGGTGGTGCCGATCTTGCGCGCCACCTGGAAGCCGGAACGGAGAAGTTCCACGTCGGAACGATGCTGCAGGTAGTTGGGGTTGATGTAGGGCTTGTCGAATGCGTTGGAAGAGGCAATTTGAATGGTACTGCGCGAAAAGGGAGCCTGGAGCGCCGTCTCGATCTGCACGCTACCCATCGAGATACCCAGCAGCATCTCCATAGCCCCCTTGGCCGATCCGGTGAAGCCGTTCTTGGACTTGTCCACCAGCAGATCGTCCAGCAGCAGGTCGTACTGCTTCTTTCAACCGCGCTTCCGCCTCGGGCGTCGTGTTGGCCGACTTGATGTAGTCCTCGCTAAACTGACGTGCGCGCTCGATGAACTCGGCCGCTTCCTTTGTGCCGTACATCTTCTTGAGCGTGAGGTAGGCGACGGACGAGTCGACGAAAGATGCCTGCTTGGCCGACTCTCCGGCGACGGGTGCGGTGGGAAGCTTCATACCTTCGGCGGGAGTGTAGACGACGGAGGAAGCGAGGTGGTCCTGTAGGTTCTCGCCTACACCGGGGAGATCCTTGATGAGGGTGATGTTGTGCTGCTTGAGCAGGTAAGGGTTACCGATACCGGAGAGCTGGAGGATCTGCGGCGAGCCGATCGCTCCCGCCAATAGGATCACTTCGCGGCGAACTCGAGGCCGAGCGCACGTCGACCCACATCGCTGTCGACCTGGTAGTCGTCGCTCCAGACGATGCGCGTCACCGTCTGGTTGGGGATGACGACGATGTTCTTGCGCGTATTGGCGATGGGGTCGAGGTAGGCGGTGCGGCTGAAGCTTCGCTGTCACGTGCCCGAGTCGATGGTCGAGGTGGCGATAAAGGCGCCCGGTGTGCTGCGGCGCGTCATGTGGCTGCCTAAGTGGCGCGGCTTGAAGGCGCGACGGTGTCCGCCCGCGTGGTTCTCGAGCATCGCGCTGGCCATCAGAGGGAGGGCGGCCACGGCGAGTGCGAAGAAGGCCTTCATTGCGGATGATCAGACTTGGAGAGGGGAGGTGAGTAGGAAGGGTAAAGGGGGCGCTGGTCGGATGAGGGGGCGCTGCGGCAGCGTACTGATAGAGAGCTTTGCCGTGATTCGGTGGATGGGGGATGGCGCGGCTGCAATTGACGCGGCGAAGGGCAAAGGAAAGACGAGGGCTGAGATCTTGCTTGCTAGTTGGACCGGCCAGGAAGCGAGAGTCGATGCCAGACTAGGGAAGCTCTGCAAAGGCGAGTGGTCGAGGCGCGCGTGAGGGGGGGGAGACGAGTATGAGTCCTTGGAAAGAGAGAGAGAGAGAGAGAGAGAGAGCGCAAGGAAAGGAGGGGCAGTGGAGTGGCATGGAGAGGAGGGGAGTGGCAGGGGGGAAGGGGAGAAGGAGATGGTGGTGGTGTACAAGAGGGAGGGGAGGCAAGGAATTGGGACCGGGAGAGGTAAGTAAAAGGAAAGGGAGGCCAAAGACGGGGAGCGGAGCGGGGGAAGGAGATGTGTCGGTCATGACGATGTGGGAGAGATGCGGAGCGGGGCAACGGGATAGCGGTCGTCGGTATCCGTCAGCCTTGTTGAGGCAAAGCACTCTTCCTGCCTGTGCGTGTCCTTTTCCTCGGCGTCACGCCCCACCTTGCTGGGAGCGTTGCGCAGAGGCCGGCTCGGTATGGAGAGCGCAGAGGCAATGTGAATGGCAATATGTAATGCTGCGAGGCAATACACATAGAATGCTGCGAGCATCGACGAGCGAGGGCGCCTTGCGTCGAGAGAGGCACAAGGGCGCGCGCGCGCGCTGCAACGGTATCAGGCAAGCCGTGCCTGCTGGAGGCAGTGGAGAGAAGGGACGACGTCGGCTGCACTAAGAGGGCGCGTTCCTCGTCGACAGCCGGCCCCTACTGTAGGAAGCTTGGGTGCAACGTACGGTACTGTACATACAGTAGTACGGTGTGGTGTAACTAGTAACTACCACTGTACTACACCTACCTTACACTGCAACGGAGCGACGGGACTGCGCAGCCTTCTGCGCCCCGACGCGACGCGCGCTGGCAGCAGCAGCAGCTGCTGCGGCAGCGGCGGATGTGGGTCGATTGTGCCAAGCCGTCGACTCATGGCGTCCCCAACGTAACTGTATGTACATCGCTGTACTGTACTGTATGCAGCGCGGCCGGCGCCCTCATGTACGTGCGAGCGCCCACCCGCCAGCGATCCATGCAGCCTTCGGATGCGTCCTCCACCGTCCGTGTCGCCATGGCTCGCCATATTCTCATGATATTCCTTCTTGTCTCCCTTTTTTCTTTTTTTTCTTTTTTTCTCTCTCTCTCCCTCTCTCTAGTTCTCCTTTGCACTCTTCGCTCCCCTCGCTCTGCCGTATTGCACACGTCCGACATCTTGCACTGATGTCGCCCCCCACTCCCGCCACGCCTCCGCAAGCCGTGATTGACCCCGCCCACCTCTATGCTCCGAGATGAAACGGCGCGTCTGCACGTAGAGGGTCCCTTACGTCCGTCCGTCCGTCCGTCCTTCGCCCTCCGTCACGTCCCACCCCGTCTTCCGCCCCGTCTGGCGGGCCCTACACCGCCCACTGACCTCATTCGATGCGCGCGCGAGAGAGAGAGAGAGAGAGAGAGGCACGTGAAGCGAGAGACGCGAGCTTAGAGGTAAACAAGCCGCTGCTCCTGACAAGGCACCTGGAGCGGCAACCAGTTGGTCGCCACCGTCTTGCCACCATCCTCGAGGCTTGTCCGTCGCAACACCCACACCAAGTCCTCTCTATCTTTATCCTCTCATCGCAGCCAGCAATCAGACAGAGACAACGATGCAGCATATCGGCGTAACTCTCCAACCTTCGCCTACGTGGCTGATGAGCACAGCGACGCCCCTCCCGTCCCACTCTACGGCCAACGAGCAGACCGCACTGCTACACCCGCGCAGACACGCTCGTACGCCCCTCATCTCCGTGACCTCGGAATCGAACGGCGTCCATCCCTTTCCACGTTCCATCGACACCACCAACGTGCCACACACCGCGCGCGTTCCATCAGAGTGCAGATCGACGTACGAAAGCGCCCTCTCCTCTGTCCTGTCAGAGATGAGGCTCGACGAACTCGACCATGTCGTCCCTCGAACGACTTTGCGTGAGTTGTGCCTGAGCATCTGCGTCTTCCTCGTTCCCATCGATACTGACCTTCCCGTCCCAATCGACCGGGATTCGCTTCGCAGACTACCCAAACACCCCCTCTCCCAAACGCACATCAAGATACCGTACCAATTCTTCCCCCTCGTCGATGAAGAAGACGCAAAGTTCCATACACCGCGCAAACATCTTCCCCTGCGGCGGCGCAGCAGGGTTGACGGTCCCTTTGACGCCTGTCAGTATCCAACAGATCCGTCGTCGTGCCCTATCGCACAAAAGTTCAAGACGACAGCTCGATACCTTGACCGTGCTTCGAAGGTGAGGTTGCAAGTCAGTCTGCTTCCTTTACAAAGCCTTATCGATATCCCTCCTGAACGTCCATGCGTCCCCGTCGCGTTTCACAGTCAGGGTAAAGCACGTAGCAAGGTGGAAAAGTACCATCCTACACACCTACCTCCCTGTCCTCCGCCGCCACCCGAGGCCATCCCACCTACTCCGAACAGTATCCTGGATCTCTTACGCCAACGTCACGTCGATACGGACCATGACGATGCGTTGCTGGACGCCACGACCTACTCCGCTCAAAGGTGTGCGATACCATCTCGCCGACCGGGTAGAGGCGGAGGGTTGGGTGTTGGAAAGTTGGTCTATGACGTGGTAGAGCATTCGAGGCGAGAGGAAAGGACGCAGACTATGGGAACTCGAAAGAGATTGTTGAGTCTCTTCAAAGGGTCGAACGGAAGTGGTGCAAAGGTCGGGGCATCTACTCACGTCATCAACCCTTCGGCCGCACGTCGAATCGAAAGCGATACGAAAGACGGTGCATCCTCCTCGACGTGTCCACAAGATCCACATCCTCCTCGCATCCCATCGCTCTTTTTCGGCACAACGACTGATCTACACGACACCTTCACCGCCGACCCATCCCACCCTCTCGAGCACGACAACCGGCACCACGATGTGACATCGTCTTCCCCAACTTCCCACCGGCACCTGCTACAAACACCCAAACGTCCCCACAAATCTATCAAAGACGGCAAGACACGATCCTCGCTCTCCATCTCGTCGCTCTCGCTCTCACCCTCTCCGTCTACTCGACGACACCACACCTCGACCATGTACCTCGAAATGGAACGAAAGAGGAGAAAAAAGGAGACGAGGATAGCATTGGCCGTTCTGGAAGGTCGTAAGACTGTGCATTGGAAGGATGAGGTGTCCTTGGACGAGAACGAAAAGGAGAATGGATACGATGGAAAGATGCGGCCTCGGTCGAGAGGAGCCACAGCGGTAGGGGAGATTTTGAAGCAGCTCAACTTAAAGATGCCTCGCTGAAAGACAAGGGCGGCGCTTATGATGTGGGAAACCGGGGGGTAGACGGAGGGGGGATCTAAAGCCAGGACGTTTCAACACTCCCGGACGCACTCGTCCACTTTTCCTACCTGCAACACCACCGATCCGCCGTTCGAAGCAGACGATCGCCTCGTTCTCTCTTCTCACAGACTCCGTCGTATCTATGTATAGAGATCGTTCGTTTCCATTTCGTTTTTTTTTTGCAGGTTCCCTGACGACCCAAGTCGGGCTGTGTCCACAGAAAGAGAGAGAAAGAGAGAAACAAGGTCCGAGAGGAGGGTGGGAAGGGGTGGAGAGGAACGAGTCGTCATCTTATATCCTGCTTCCTCGTAGCAGGGAGAGGGGAGAGACAAGTCCATACAACCACCGCCCGTATTCCTCCAGCTTCTTGTTCTATTCATCTTCTCTTTCTCCCTCGAATGAGAGAGCGAGCGCGACGGTTCGACCAAGGTATCCAGCGTGACCTAGCGTTCCTTGTCATCGTTTTGATTGTTTCGTTATCTTTGAGTCGTCCTTTCGTCCCAGTGCGGGGGGTGTGCGGGGTATGTAGTAGCAGCAAGCTCTATCAACCATCCGCGAAAGGGTGGTGCGGCGGGGAGGATGGGTATCTACTTGCGGTAGACAGCGACGATGCTAGTCATCCTGCTAGTCTGGCCAGCAGTGAACTGGTTCATGCAGGAGTCATCAGAGTAGTCGAGGAAGTTCTTGACAGAGTCGACACCGGCGACGTTGGGGCAGGAGTCCTGTCGGGTGGGGCAACCGCTAGTGGCGGTGCTCTGAGCGGGGGTGTCGGAGACCTGATCGCCCGATCCGGTGCAACCGCCCTGGAAGACGTGGTACAGACCGAGCCAGTGTCCAACCTCGTGAGTAAGCGTACGACCCAGGTTGAAAGGTGCCTTGCTTCCTCCAGGGTACGTGTCCCACTGAATGACAACTCCGTCATCCTTGGGAGCGCTAGTGTATGACCACGGGAAGGTTGCATAGCCAAGCAGTCCAGAGGCACCAAACTCGACAGTGTAGATGTTGAGGGTGGACGCGCCGCCGTCGCGAAGCTGGTTCTTCATCTGCGCTTCGGCCGTCGTGCCCTGGTCCACACCCGTGAACCAAGACCTGTTGGTGATCGTCTCGGATGCGGAGAGGTAGAACGAGAAGCCCGTACCGGCATCTATCGTACCCGCACCAAGGGGGAAGGGGGAAAGGGATTGAACGCTTGGGTCAGTCAGTACCTTGCTTGTTTCTGGTCCCGGGCGGCCTAACACGCAAGCGCCCTTGAACTTACAGTCGTTGTTGAGCATGTCGATGGAAGCCTGGACGACCGAAGCGTTGAGCTCTCCGCTCGAACCGTCGGTGATGGTGTGCCACGAGACGGGGATGCACGTAGCAGCGGCAGCGGCGACACGGACCGTCGAGAGGCGCAGCTGCACCTTGGCCTCGTGCTCGGCCTGCATCTCGGTAGTACCGCAACCACGCTTGGGGATCGTACCGGCCAGAGCGGCGGGGACGGCAACAAGCGCCAAGAAGACGATGGAGAGCTTGAACTGCATCTTTAAAGTAGGTCTAGAGGGGTTGGAGGCGATCTAGGTGTGTCTAAGGTGGGGAGGTGAGGGGAGAAGAGGCTAGGATAGGTAGCAGAGGAAGGAAAGGTAGGTGGATGAGGATCGAGGGTGGAGAGAGGAAGAGTGCATGGCTCTCTTTATACATGTTGAACAGATCGTTCCGAGCTTGCTTGGGCGACCATGGCGGATCGTGAGGGAGGTTCGCAGCCCGTCCAGGAAGAGATGGCAAGCCTGAGAGTGTCGCGTGCCACCGTACTGTAGGACGAGGTTGCCTTGCTCTCTACGCTGCTTGGTGACTCCTCGGATGGAAGGCGGAGAGGTCCATGGCCGGCGAACCGAGGGAGACGCAAGCATCCGCGAGAATACTGTAGCAGCAGCAAGCGGGATACCAGTAGGCGCTGTACTGTAGCACCCGGGTGGTGGCGGAGGATGGTTGTGCAGTTCTGCTGTAGTAGCGAGGCCGACGGGCAGATGCTGTGCCCTTGCACATCGGTCCGACGTTACCGTTAGCGCGCTGGGACGAGGGGATTCCATATACAGTACAGTACATGGACCGGAGCAACGTTTGGCGAGCTTCGCATCCGTGATGACAGGTCAAGCTTCATGGGTAGATAGCGGACAAGGCCGAGGTCCAAAGTTAGCCCCTGATTGCTGCGTGTACTTCCTCCAAGTACAGGGTAACTACTCTCGACTTGCTGCGCGGGGGAGAGAAGAAGGCAGACCTATGTGCATTATGTTTCGATTAGATGAAGAGTCTAGCGTCGCATTGCATGTCAGAGAGCAAGGCATAGCCGCTCTCTAGATGGTCCTTACAGCCAGTCGGTACTGTACCGTAGGGTCAGGCTTATCTCTCCCGCTTTGACACCTGTTCATCGTCAAATGAGCGGGCGACGTTTCGAGAGAAGGCGCGGCGAGCGGAGCGGAACGAGGTTCTCCGGCGCGTCGTGCGGCAACGGCACAGGACGGTCCCGGTATCAACCAATGAAAGACGGGGCAAGTGCAATGCAGGCCAACAGGGCTATGGACATCACCCACCGTGCACTTCTCGGTCCATCTTCTGGCTGATCTTCGCTTGCCTGTGTGTGTGTGTGTGTTTGGGGGAATCATCATCGCATGGTCATTCAGTGGGTCTTTGCTGTTCGATCGTACATACAGGATTCGGAAAGAGGCTACGATACAAACCCGTCTTCGGCAGGAGTTCGATGTTGGCACCAAAGTCACGTCAAACCTGACAGAAAGTCGGTGCGACGGCCGAAAGCAAGACAAGGGTCGGATGACGATCCTGCCGACGAGGACAAGGACGAAAAACGTGGCAAGATCGCATCGGATTTGAGCTGAGAAGGCGGAAAAGGAGGGGCGATGGCGAGGCGCAGAAGAGGCAGAGGTACAGGGCGGCTGGGTGGGAGCCCGCATCCTCTCGATTTACGCTTCCGACTTGATGGTCTGGTCCCGAGTCTGCTTGCCGCGCAGCTTGGCCGAGGCTCGGCGGATGCGGTCGCGCACTCCATCTAAGGTCGCAGGTTGATTGACGTCGACGGAAGAGCGCAAAGGAAGGCGGTGTCGGTGAGGACGGGGATAGCAGATGCGAATCGATGCCATGCGAGCAATATTCAAATTGGAGGAGAGGGTGGGGTAAGACGAGACGGAGGAGAGAGGTTGTTGCAGTGAAGGGGTTGAGAGATCATCGTCAGCTTCCATCGCCACATGCTTCGCTTCGCCTGCTCCGGAAACGTGCCACGCCACGCCACGCCCAATCGAACGTTTTCACTACTTACCTTTAGCCCACACGCCCGTCCTCGCGGTCGAGTAGCCCATGACGCCACGGTGTCGCGAGTGGAGCGCCTCGGTCTTTGCCCTGTTGATCCTCTTGCGCTCGTGCGAGTCAATGACGCTGTCGTCGTTGGCATGGGCGTTCTCCTCGGCGTGCTTTGGCATGCCCTCGAGGCGGTTGTAGATCTCAAACTCGTGGCGATCCTTGCGGCCCGTGCTGTGCTCGGCCAGGCGCATGTGGTCGTCGTCGAGGCCGGCGTCGATGCGCACCTTGACGCGGAGCTTGCCCACCACCTCGTGCGGGTGCGTCTTGCGCGTGTGCTCGTTCTGGTAGTTCCTCTTGAGCGTGCCCAGGTTGTCGCCGGCTAGCAGGTCCAGCTCGAGCTCGACCACGTCGTCGTCGGCCAGGTCGCGCAGCGCACAGACCGCGATCGCATCGGGCTTGCCGCCGAACGGTCCGATTCCGACACCACTGCCGAGGTCGAAGGTCAGCATCGAGCTGTAGCGGTCGTAGACAGGCAGGCGGACGAGCGCGTCAGCATCCTCGGGCACCTCCTGACTTGGGGCGATGCGCTGCGTGTCGTCGCCAGTCGAGACCTTGATCTTCTTGCTTTGCAGCTTAGCGTCGCCCTCGATTGTGATGGCGCTGAGCAGCTCGACGGTGGCCGTGTCCCAGCCGCGCAGCTGCTTCGGCAGTTTGGCCTGAATGCTTCGGAAGCAGAAGCTCGCGTGAACTTTGCCGAAGCCGACGCCGTCCTGGAGCGAGAAGCTCTGCATCACCTGCGACAAGCCCTCGAACAAACTGTGCAGGTTGACCGAGACGACGCCCATCAGTGGGTCGTGCTCGCGCAGGCGGGCGTCGCGCACTGCGAGGCGAACCTCAGTCCTCGTCCAGTCACGGATGAACGTCTCCGTACCTGCCTCATAGAAGGGCATGTTCGTGTACTGCTTGACGCGAGTCTGATGATTCGGAAAACGATTTTAGAGCGTTTCGGGGGATGAAGAGGAAGTGAGGGCAGAGGATCAGCGTCAGCGAAAGAAATTTTCAACGAGCTCGAGCGCTCTTTTGAAGGGAAAGAGGTGGGAACGGGTGACCTCGGAACGCACCTTGTAGATGATGTCGTCGTTGACAATGAACTCGACGTAGCCGCAAGGGAGCGACTTGCCGCCGGGGCCCTTTGCGTCGACGTCCTGGCCGTGGGTGCCCTCGCGCTCCTTGCCCATGACGCCCTTCTCGACCTCACGGTTCTCCAGCCCCGAGATGTGGTGGACAATCATGCTGAGGATGCCCGAGGGGTACTCCGGGTCGGGCGGGCAGTGTAGCGCGATGGTCTCGGCCTCGCTGTCGACTGCCGAACCGCTTCGCTCCGTCGCCTGCTCGGCCTTGGACATCTCGTCCTTCTTCTTCTGGTGCATGAGAGCCTTGTTGAAGTCGACCTTTTCGTAGTAGCCCACCTGAACGAGTCGAGAGAGCCAAAGAGAGGCCAGAGGACAATCGCAATGGGTTAGCGATTATACCGCTGGCGCGTGTGGATCGAAGGACGCGCAACAAGTCCAGATCCCGAACTAACCTTCCACTTCAGCGTGCCGGGCATGTCGTCGGCGTCCTCAAAGCCCATGAGTTTGTCACTGCGATCCTGCATCTTGTTGGCGTCGGCGATGAGCTCCTTGAGCGGCTTGTTGACGCGCCCGACTATGTCATCGGCTGTGCGGGCATCCGAGTCCCACAATTGGATGCTGAGCGACTCGTTGGCGCGGATGTCGTCCTTGGTCACCAAGAGGAAGGCCGTTTCCATCCAGACCGGGTTCAGATCCTCAAAGATGATGCGCGAAGAGTATAGGGGGCGGCCGAACTTGGCAAATGACAGAACAACGTAGGGATCGCTCTGGTGGGGATTTGGAAGATAAGTTTTAGTAGTTAGTGGTAGGCTTCATAAACCCCTTCCACGAATCG
Organism: Thecaphora thlaspeos; assembly: GCA_900291925.1. Classification (NCBI taxonomy): domain Eukaryota; kingdom Fungi; phylum Basidiomycota; class Ustilaginomycetes; order Urocystidales; family Glomosporiaceae; genus Thecaphora; species Thecaphora thlaspeos. The sequence goes on along the minus strand of UWYS01000009.1, from coordinate 535,899 downwards.
GATCATCGCCGTCACCATTGCTGCTCACCTTGCCGCCGGCGTCCTGGGCGCTGAGGTCAGCGCCATACTCGATGTCGACGACGAGCACTGTGGAGAGCGGGAGATCGAGAGAAATCGAAGGTCAAAAGAGTCAGCTTGAGGCACAAACACTTTCAGACCGCTGCAGCGCCAGCACAGCCACCGGAGAGTAGCAAACTCACCTCCGACGGCGTCGGTGTCCTTCTTGATGCCGTCACCGCCCAACATCTGGGCCATGTTGAGCGTCATGCTCTTGGGGGCGACATACATGTTGGCGGCGGCCGCGATCGACGACTGGACGAAGCCCGAGATGAGTGGGAGGTCGAGCACGTTGGGGAGCGCCTTGACCATGGGGATGGCAGAGATCTCGACGCGCGGGACGCCCATCAGCGTGAAAGTGAGGTTGCGGATGTAGGGCGCCTGCTGGACCATCTGGCAGCGAAGTCGGACGGTGCCCGAGATGTGCTCGATCTGGATCCAGGTGGGCAGCGGAATCTGGAAGAGGTCGTAGGCGCCAATGAAGAACTCAAGCATCAGGTGGATGTTCTTGGCGCGGTCCTTGTTCGACTGACCCGGCTTGGCCGAGTAGCTGAACGCGACTTCGTAGTTGAGAAAGTCGCCCGACTCATCGTCGTCGGCAATGCCGTCGCCATCAACATCATCGACGGCCGAGGGCACATCCTTGCCGTTCTGGTTGCCGGCGGCGACAGCCTTGGCTTCTTCCTTCTTGCCCTGGTCGATCCACTCCTCGCGCGGGTACTCCTTGTCGCCCATGGTGTCGGCCAGTCCGCGCATCGAGACTAGTCGGAACGGGTTCTCGCCAATGCCTGCGGGTCGGAAAGGAGAACGAAACAGTCAGTTGGGCGTTCCGTAGGCGTACGAAGGAGCAAGAAGGCAGGAGGAAGTCTGGAAAAGCCTAGGAAAGCATCGGGAACGCGACTCACCGATGTCGTCAATCTTGACGGCGTCCACGAAGCCTGGCAGGGACTGCTGCATGATATCCTCGACCATGTCAGCCATGGAGATGAACATGTCCGGGTTGATCTGCTTCCAGATCGTGGCGATGGCAGCGTTGACCCATTCGACGCTCTCTGGCATGGGGGGCGAGTGCTGTTGGCCGCGCTGCTTGTGCATCTCCGCTCGGATGTGCTCCATCTCCTTTTCGATCTTGCGCGAGGCGAGGTTAAGGCCGGTCCAGCCGCCGAAGCCGATGGTGGCGAGGATGCCTGTGCGGAGGAAGAAGCGGAACCAGCCGGCGCCGAACGCGACAAAGAACCAGGTGACGGCCAAGGCCGCCGCCAGTCCGATGGCAAGCTGCTGGAAGCTACCCTTGAGGCGCTGGAGGGCGTCGGTGTCGACGGGAGGGGGGAAGGTCTGGAGGAGGATGTTGGAAGGCTCGGCGGGGTAAGGAGCGGTGTGCAGTGGGGCGTGCTTGCTCTTGTCCTTGGGAACGTGGGACGAGAAGCCTGAGCCGTAGCGAGAGTCGAGCTTGTCTGGGTCGATCTTGGAGTTTTCGGCGGCATCGCGGATCTGGACGTCACCGCCGGTGGTGGGGTCCGTCACGATGCGCTCGCCCTGCGCCTCGAACTCATTGGCCTTGCCCTTGGGCTGTTGCATCTTCTTGATCCTCTCCTTTTCCTCGAGACCACCGCTCGCACCGCTCACGCCCTCATCCTTCTTGGCGGCAAGGACGGAATCGCTGCTGTTCTTTGCGGGGACCGGCGGACCGGCGGTGGAGGCGCCTTCTGCGCTGCTCGAGGCGCTCTTGCGCTGGCGCAGGCCCTCGTAGCTAGTTCCGACGGCCGGGGCCGCACCCGAGGTGGGAGCCTGAGACGGCGCGAGCTCGTCGGCCTCGCTCTGGGCGAGCTTGGACTGATTCTCGCGAGCGGTCCTTTCACGCTGCGCTTCGATCTCGCGGAACTCCTGGACTGTCGGGACGGGGTTGCGGTCCGACCAGCCTTCGCCGGGGTGGTGGCTCGACATGGCGGGCGGTTGTGGCGAGGGAGAGACGGACACGAGGGGACCGCTGGAAGGCGTGTTCTGCTGCAGGCTGCTTCAAAGGGCAGGCTAGCTCCACAAGCTGGAGCGGGTCGTCGGATGGAGGCAGGAATCGAGAATACCAGACGAAGTGAATGAGACGGTGGATATGAATGATTGGTGCTGGTGGTGGATGGGAAAGAGAGCAAGGGGATGGACCAAGGAGCCTTGCTTGTGTCGGCAGTAGCCCGACCACGGATGAGAGCAGGAGGCAGCCAGCCCAGGCAGGCCAGGGTCACAAGCCAAGACCCCGCCGACAGGCTCGCAGGTGCGCGAGGCTAGCCATGTCAGACACAGGCCCACGGGCGAGTCGCGCTCTCCCCTCCCCCAGCCCGCCCACGGGCGAGTCGCGCCCTCCCCTCCCCCAGCCCGCCCGCGGCCCGGTTGCCGACCATGGACGGAGACAGCGAGCGCTTCGTCATCTGCACTGCGACGAACAGCTCAGCATCGACGGGCTCGTGTGCAAAGGTCGAGAGTTGCTCGAAACGGTAACGTACAGTGGTCGAGGCAGCAGAATCCAGGACAATGACGTCAGACTGCGTGTTCCTCCGCTCAGCCTGCCATGCAGCATGCTGGGACCATGTGCCACCTGCATCGCTCTTTCGCAATCAGTTCGGGGCAGCATAAGTACGAGCACATCGGGCCCTTTTTTATTGGCACAGCAGCGTGTTGTGCCAAGGCCGTCTCCCGGTTTTGTTGCGCCTGGTCGGCTCCGATCGATCACGGGTACGGGGGGGGGGGGGGGGGGGCCTAGGGCCCGTTTCCGTAACCTCGAATCGCCCGCCCAAGCCTCCCCCGCACCCGTTGCTCTCTCACACAATCTATCCTGCCCGACACCTTCCACCTGCCCACCCAACCTCCGCCCGACCACACTCAACATGGCGTCTTTCGCTTCCTCCGTATTCAGCCCCTTCCGCAACACATACCGATACCTCGTACGTCTGCTTTGGACCTCGAATCGGCGTCGCTATCAAGGGCAAGCGGCGGGGACGGCTCCTGGCCTGCCTTTCCGGCGCACCAAGCCATCAGCCGCTGCCCTTCGGGATCATCAGCCGGTCCTTCAATCCTGACGGCGTCCACTGACCACGCTCTCGCTCTCTTTCTTTGAATTTAAAACTGACCTTCACAGCAACACTCGGCACACGAGCACCCAGTCGTCTTCTTCTCGCTCCTCGTTGGTTCCATCGGTGGGTTGACCAGATGTCCTCCCAGCTCGAACGCTTTTGTCTCTAACTTTAGCGAGGGCAGCATCGCTGATTGGCGAATCTGTGCTTCCGACGCTGCTTTTCTACCACCACAGGCCCTCTCGCGGTAGTGACCGTTCCTCCGATCCGAAAGGCTTACGGCTGGAAGCCCTCGGAAAAGGTCCCCACATCCTACCCTCGTGAGTGTTCGGCGCGCGATTACAAGCTCCCACAAGCTGGTCCGCGGCGGGTAGAGCTTCTGGCGGAACGGGCATCTAGCAAAGGATCAAACGCTCTGCTCAGCAAGCTGACCCTCGGCTTCTCTCCTTCCGTGATGCCCGCTTTTGATTTGGAACACGCTAGTCCCGCAACGAGAGAGGAAGCAGGTCACCGCATACGACGACGAATAGATGTCATCTTTAGGTCATTCGAATTGAAGCCCACATTCTGCCCCGTTAACATTCTGTGAAGAGGCCACAGACAGATGGTCAGACGGCGATCGAAGAGCAGAGTGCCCTTTCAAGACCGACCGAGGCTTTATGTCGAATCGGCGGCTGCTCTGGGGCCAGAATAAGCGGCAAGGAAGAGAGGAGCATTGCATCTGTGCCACATCTCTGCGCGGTGAAGCTTTGCACGCCAGTTTGTTAGGCTACGAGCACGATGAATAAGCGGTGAGGCGGAAAGAGGCAAGGGTGGTCTGGATGGTCGGATGACAGTCCGGCCATCTATCCAGCTCGACTGTTGTCGATCTCGCACTGTCTGGCTCGATCCTGCCGTGGTGAGATCGACGAGTCGAAACAACGAGTGCGAAACGCGGGAACAGTGTCGGCAGCTCCACCTGCTCGCATCTGCGGTACGGTCAAGACGCCAAAGAGCCGTCGAGCAGGTGACGACGCGTGCGTGCGCCGCTCTGTCGTTTCGCTGCGAGAGATAGTGATACAAGCGACGAGACCCATCCAACCTAATCCTGCACGCGCCTCGACTCTCAATACCGATAGCCCATAACAGTCTCGTCTCCGCCCTCGGCGATGAACAGACTGTCACCACCATCCATTCCATCTCCGTAGCCTCCACCGCCGCCCAAGCCCAGTCCCATCTCGAGCGCGGGATCCTGTGCGAATCCATCCATGTGTTGCTGCATCCGCGCTTCGTGTTCCGCCGCCACGGCCATTGCTTCCGCTTCGGCCGCCTCTTGTTGTTCCTGTACGATGGCCCAGACTGATGCCTTGAAGAGCGTCAGGACCAGACCCATCTTGCGTTCGAGGATGCGTAATTGCGAGAGAAGGGACGCGTGTGCGGTGGAAGAGGAGAGGAGCGAGGAGAGGTGGGCTGTCTGTTGCGTTGCGTCGTAAAGTAACGAAGAGATGATCAGATCGAGCTCTTAGTAGTTCCAGAGATGGAAGTCCTGAAAAGGATGGCGGAAAGACGGACAGGGCATAGGTGGGCGACACTTACTCGGTTGATGGTAGCAGCCAGCCGAGCATACTCGCCCAACAGCTCCTGCTCTTGTTCCGACAGGGCGCGGTTGCCAGCGTATGGGTTGACAAAGGGAGTCTGGGATCCGGGAACGGCGGATACCTTGGCGAGTACGCCTTGTATCGTTGCCATCTTTGTAGTAGGATGTATGCTAGCAGTGGGATAGGGGCGGAGGCCTGTTCTGCGAAAGAGACTGGCTCGTGCGACTATGCTGGAGCGTGCCCTGGGCGATGTATGCAAAGGTAGGGGCGAGAATGCTTGATGGTATGTGTCAGTTCGAGCTTGGAGTGTGTCGGCGGATCGATGGTGAGGTGAGGTCGAGCTGGACGGGGTGGGGCGGGGCAGATTGACGTTGGTGTTGGTGTCGAAAGGAGGACAACAACACCTCCGCTCCTGCATCGGGGAAGCTGGCGCCGGCCGGGTAAGGACGGCATCGGGCAGGCGAAGCGCGAGAAAAAAAAGTGGAGCTTGGGCATGGGCCTCCCCTCCGCGGCTCCCTTCTGCAGAAGGCTTCGAGTTCCCCTTCCACCAACCTCACCCCCGCCCATCTCCACCTCTGTCCATCTGTGAGCACAACGTCTGCCGAAGCTGCCGACTGTCAACAAGATTCAAGGAGTGTCCTCTGAGCTGACCGTCCTTTCACTGCGTCCGCCCGCTCTTCAGCCAACACCAAGATGCTTGCCGGACCATCGAGACAGGCTGTCGCCCTCACCGGCCCGCTGGCTCCCTCTACGATCATCGCTCGGACCGCGCCCCTCAGCAGGCAACGTCTTCACACCTCTCGCAGGATTCTCTACGCGCCACCACCTCCGCAGCAGCACCAGCAGCCGCAACCGCCGACAGAACCGCGCAACGAAGCGCTCGAGTACCTCGAGGCCAAACGTCTACGCAAGGAATGGAAGGCGGGCCAGCCTCCGTCTCGTCATGCCCTCTTCTACCGCGAGATCGTTCCTGCGCTCCTCCGCATACTCGCCTACGGCTCGAGCAGCTACTTCGCCTTACACTTACTGTGGAACCTCCTCGACCGAGAGGAACAGAGAACGTTGGCCGATGCCAAGAGCGATACATATGCGCAAGAGATCAGGAAGCTCGACGAGCAGATCGAACAGACGAGCAAAGGTGTAGCGGGCAGGGCGGTCGAGGGAGTCAGACAGGAGGCGGGTGCGCTGAGAGCCAAGGCTGACGGATGGACGAGCTGGCTGTGGCCCTTTGAAAGAGGCAAGAAGGACACGGCGGCGGAACCGGCGACGGCATGACAGTCTAAACGCAAGATACCTGTAACTACAACCATCATTTCTTCTGTGCACGGCTCACATCGCCGTATGGTCGTGAAGCGGGTCAGAACCAAGCTCTTGTCTGCCATAGGTTCAAGAGTGGGCGCTTGGTGTAGCATGTCGAGACGCAGATGTTGGAGAGCCCTGAGTAACGGAAGGTGCAAGTCGAGGCTTGTACGCAAGGTTTGCAGCTGGTGGAACCGGCGTCCGTTCTGTTCTCATCCTTGAGGCGAAGTCAGACGCTGAAAGTGCGCATGTATGCCTCGAAAGAGGCATCGGATAGCGTTGTCGAGCGCAGAAAGGGTTGCTCCATGACCGGTCGACGCCGTCGAAGCGTGGTTCTCCCGCTGATGCGTATATCTGCGTTGCCGATGCCAAAGAGCCAGCTCAGCTGTGGCTCCTGCATGCGACGGCCCCGTGGCCTGCTGCCTGGAAGTCTGCGCACACGCTCCACCGGCTCTCGCCGTCGCGAGAAAAACGGGCGCCCGCGTCATCCAACCCTCATCGACGCCGCCGCCGCCACCACCGCGACGTCCACGACAGCCGTCCCCACTCCATCACTCCTAGCCCAGCCCGAACCTGCACGAGCAGCGATCACCTCGCCATCCTCATCCCGGCTCTATCTGACCAGGCTCCGCGACGCAGGGCGCAGAGCAGGAGCCCCGCCCGCACACCTCCTTCAGCCCTCCCGCGGTCTTTTCGTCGCGAACCCATCCACCGGCATCGTCCGATTCAGCCCATTATTGTATCTCGACACAATAATCCTATCACACGTGTACGAGCTTTGCGAAGGCCCATCTGCTCACCGTCTGGTGGCAAGATCCTTATCGCGCGAGATCTCGTCGTCAAGCCCAGCCGTCGCGGCACCCCGCCTGCCTCGCTCCGGCGCCTTGACCCCCTCGGAAGCGGTCCGAGACAGCCATTGAAGAAGCACGTCCTGGGCTCACAAGATGCAGCCCAGCAGGGACGGATGTCCCGCATCGCCCGCGGGGCAGGCTCCCGGTAGCGGCGGCGGCGGCGGCCCACATCCGGCATATCACAATCACGGCAGTCACAGCCATACCCATGGCGCCTATGGCCACGCCCACGCTCACGCCCACGCCCACCCTGCCTATCAGCGCTCGCCGCTCGCCAGCCCTTCCACATATCAGTACGGCAGTGCCTACGGCGGTCCATCCGGCAGTAGCCATCCATCGCCCGCAGCTCACCAGCTCCAGCACCCAGATCACTCGGCCAACAGCGCATCCGCATCACAGGGTGGCGGGCGCGCTTCGCCCTACTCGTCTCCCCGCCCCAACCCATACTCCTACCGTACGGCCTTGCAAAGGTCGAACCCCGAGCTCAGCCATGCCCCACCCTTCCAGCAGCAGCACCTCGCCACCTACGCATCGTCGTCGTCTATGGGTGTTTTGCCACCGCCAGATTCGCCGTTGGTCAATGTGGCCGACCTCTCCGAAGCCTCGCACACGGAGAACAGCGGCGGCAAGCAGTCCAAGCCCCGGGCGAAGAAACGCAAAAAGGCCGCCGAAGAGCCTCCGGCCAGCCGCGAGACGAGCGTCGATATAGCTCGCACCGGGGCCTCTAGCGATGGCAAGGACAGCAAGGCTACTGGCCGTGTGGCAAAAGCCTGCCAGCCCTGCAGCACAAAGAAACGGAGATGCGATGGACGTGAGTGATCCTGGTAGCGCCTTGACCTCACATCCAATGCCACGCGAGCGGACGACGGTTGTCCTAGGTGAGCGTGCCCCACTGACCTTCACCTTGCTGTACCTTCCCGGCCCAACCTTCCATCTCATCGCAGGCCAACCGGAGTGCTCGGTCTGCCAGGTCCTAGGCTCGGTCTGCACCTACAACCACACCGGACTAAGGCGGGGTCCACCTAAAGGCTTTCGGTCTGGGCCCAAGGAGTCCGCCAAGGCTAAGCTTGTCCGATCGCTCGAGACGACGGTGCGCGACCTCATCAGCCACCTCGGCAAGGAAGAAGCGGGCTCCGAGATCCTGCGTGTCACGGCAAATCGCGAGCTCGGCCTCAGCAAGGAGGACGCTGAGGCAGACAAGGGGCAAACCGGGGCTCAGGCCGGGGCCGAAGGGGCGGCAGCTGACTCGTCGTCTACCGCCGCTGCCGCGGTCAAGGAAGAGGCCCGAGAGGTCAAGTTCGCCGCATCGCGGGCCAGAGGAGCCGCTGGTGCTAGAGGAGGCGGAGGCGGCGGAGGTGATGGCGTCGAGTCGTCTGAGGCGTCGGATGAAGACGTCATCGGCGACACGCAGATGGGCGAGCAGGTTTACCGCGGATCGAGCTCAGGCATTGGGATTCTCCAACGACAGCAGCACAGGGCCGAGTCTCCGGCTCCCGCGCAGCAGCAGGGCAATCCCGGCTCTGCGAGCTCGGCTTTGGTTGTTGCAAGATCTAAACTTGAATCGTCCAATCAATGGATGGGAGGCCGGAAGACAAACTACAACCTCCAGGGACAGCCCGTCTTTGTACCGATCGCTTCGCCCCGCACCGCCGGCAGCCACCAGTCCGGCGGGGGCGATACGCCGCCGAGCTCGCATGCTCGGTCGCCTACCCTGCTGCGCAAGGACTCCTCTCCCAAGCACGCGGGGCAGCACGATCCATCCAAGAGCTTAAAGGAGCAGCAGCAGCAGCAGCTTGTCGGCAGCGTGGCCCCCGTCAACCCGATAGTCTCGGACGACGAGCATGCTCGGCTCTTCCGTTACTACTGGCAAGGCTTTCACCCCTTCTGGCCCATCCTCTACAAACCGTACATGACCGGGATTCCTGTCGAGCAGCTGCGCCAAGAGCTGGAGCCGTGCCTCCTCTACTCGATCTACGCCATTGCAGCGTGCATCGTCCCCGGTCCGGCCAATCGCAACGCTGCATCGTCCGACGATGACCACAAGCGCGTCGCCCACGATCACCAGCGGGCCCAGCTGTTTAGCGAAACAGCCGAGCGCCACCTCTTCCTGAAGGGAATGAGGCCAGATATCCCGACGATCCAGTCATGCTGGCTGCTCTGCCTCTACTCGCACGGCACAGGCGATCTCTCGCGGGCATGGAACTTCCAGAACCTGGCCTCGTCGATGGCGGTCGACCTCGGACTGCATCGATGGCCGATCTATCGTTCCGAGATCATCGACGACCCGCTGCGGCGAGAGACGCGGATCCGGCTCATCTGGCACTGCTACATCATGGATAAGGTGCTATGTGCTGAGATGGGACGGCCGGTCGGGCTGCGGGCCAAAGACTGCGACGTGCCGCTGCTCTCGGAAACGGCAGAGGACGAGCTCGACCTGTGGGTCGACCAGACCGAGATGCAGAGCGACAACGATGGTCGGCAGCAGCCGGCGACTGCAGAGCGCGCCTCCGAAGAGGCGCCGAGGCATCTGCACGCACCGTCCTGTCTGAACTGGGGCATCCACCTGTTCCAGATCGTCGAGCGGATCCTGGATGAGGTCCACTCGCTGCGTCGCAAGACGCTGCTGCGGAAGCAGGGCAAGGGCAAGGTAATGGCCGAGCTCGACAAGGAGCTGACCGACTGGCAGGCAAAGCTGCCCAAGCACCTCCACCTCGACCAGGAGACGCGCGACGGCCCACTGCCGAGCTTCTTCGCGCTCAACCTGTGGCACTACACTGCTCGCCTGCTGCTCCACCGGCCATTCATTCCGCAGGAGGAAGGGCTCTCGCTGTCCGAGGTGATCGCCAACGACAGCCATCGGAAAAGTACCGAGGCGGCCAACACGATCTGCGACCTGCTTGAGCAGTCTTCCACAGATTTCGTCGACCGGCTATCGACCGACCTGGGCTACTGCCTCTTTACGGCGGCCGTGATGTTTGTCTTTAACGCGAGGCTGCCGGACGCCAAAATCTCGTCCGATGCGCGGCGGAGGTACGGGTTGTGCCGCAAGTGGCTTAAGAAACTCGCCGACACCTGGCCCGCCGCCTCGGCGCAGAAACTGCTGCTCGACAGCTTTGCCCTTGTCGGCGAGGATGCCTCCAAGGCGACCAAGACCCCGGCGCGAAGGCCCTTGATCGCAGCGCTCGGCATGCTGCAGCACCAACAGCAGCAGCAGCAAATGGCGGCACAGCAGGGCGGCGGGGCCGTCGCGCCGGCCGGCTCCACCGCGTCGGCCTGGATCGCCGAGACCGATGCCACCACCAAGGCGCAAGCCTCAGCGGGCGAAGACAAGGTCATGCCACGCGAGCCGGCCGCCACTCCCGCTAGGCCGTCACATGGTCAACAGCCACCTGCCGCTCAGCCGATACAAGGCCAAACCAGCGACGCGCCAGTCCCGCAGAGCACAGCTCTACCGAGCGAGTCGCAGTTTGCCTTTGGTCTGCCCGGCGCTCCTGCGCAGCAGCAGCAGCAGCAGGGCTTCAATGCGGCCGACCTGAACTTTGCGCCGGGCATCTTTGACGTTGAATCGTTCTTCTGGAATGAAAACATCGCCATGAACGCGCCCTTTGTGCAGCAGACCACGGGCGCCTACCAGTATCCGGCTGGCGCGAACCCACAACAGCAGCAGCAGCAGCAACAGTTTGACGGCTTCTTTGGCAACGGTGCGGCGCAGCCGCAGCAAGGTCGAGGCGGCGATCCGGCGTCATCGTCGCAGCAGAACGGTGCTCGACAGCAGGCGCCTCACTCACAGCCGACGGACGGCCTCTCGATGCTGGCCCAGGTCACGTCCTCTACACAACTGGGCCAGTGCCGACTGCCACCCGGCGGCTTCGAGGAAGAACGCGGCAACGACAACGCCAGCGCACTGCCTTACCCTGCGTTCTTTAACGGTAATGTGCGACCCGGCCAGGCGGTACCGCCTCGGCAGCAGCAGGGAGGCGTCGCTGGAGGGCAAACGAGCATAGCGCCATTCGTCTATCCTCTCGACCCATCGAACTCCACCAACAACACGTCAATGGGCGAGTTCTGAAGCGTGCTGGAGCTACCATCTACCTTTTTATAACGCCATGTCACCCATCCTCCTCATCGTTTCGAGAGAGACTGTGCTGCTCGATCTCCTTCTTCCTCCCTTTATATACCAATGTGGATCCCCCGTCCCGCAGGAAAGTGTGAAGCAAGGTCCCTAGTAGTGAGGTCTCTAGGGCATAGTCGTCCAAGATGGCCGGTAGAGCTCGATGAGGTGAGGTGGGGAGGATGATGGTTTAATGAGTGTGATACGCTCGAGGGAAAGATGATGCCGGATCATATATCAACAACATCAAGGGATAGTGTAGTGTAGCAAGTCTGTCGAAAAGAGGCTCTACTAGAGAAGGAGGAGAATGGCAGGAATAGCGGCAAGGACTAGTAGTGGCTTGACCATCACCGTACGCATGCTCATCGATGCCGCCGACGACGAGACGGAGGATTCGCTCACTGCCTTTTTCGAGCCAGTGGGCGTCATGGTGGCGGGGAGGGGCGAAGACAATGCCGCCGCCGCCGCTACGACCTGGCCGTTTCCATTTGCGTTCCAGCCGTCTGGTCTCCAACCGGTGGGGACGTCCGAATCGTCGAACAAGACGGCCCTTCCGTCGTCCGAACCAAAGACTTCCTCTGCATCGTGATCCGCCCCCTCGATGACGGTCATCGTATGACTGATGACGTTGCGCGAAACGTCAGACCAATCCGGAAGATCGCTGAAGTTACCCGGGAAGCCGCTGACGTCTTCAGCGGTTCGGGCGAGCGTGTTGATGTACTTCCACCAGCTCAGGTTGCGGTCGCGACGACGCTCGCCACCCTGCAGCAGAGCCATGCAGTACTGATCGCCGCTAGTCGACGTGTCGTCGTACCCGACCACGTACCGGACATCGCGAGTGATCGTCTGGGCAAAGTACTCCTGCGATGTCTTGAGACCCTGGAGGGTCCCGGTGAAGTTGTTGAAGCCGTATCGCCACGTGTTGTACAGCGGGCACTCTTCCTTTGTCGCGATGCTAGCGTCCGTCACGGGTCGGTCCTCGGTGAAGTAGGGCGCTGAGGAAGGGTCGCCGGCGATCCAACGGATCTTGAGGTCAGAGGGAGCGTCCTTGCCGACGATGGCGTAGCGGTTCAGCAGTTGACCGCCGCCGCCGTGTCCGACAAAGATGAGCCGTTCCATGGCCGGGTATTTGGTCTTGTTGTTGAACTCGTCGACGAAGACGTCGAGCGCGTCGAAGGATGACTCGGTGGCGCCTTCCGGGTGGATGGCCGCCTCACCTGCCTGCCAGGCGTTGACGTCGGCCCAGGCCAGCTGGTTGTCGTCGTACTGCCCCTCGTTCAGCTTGGCCGAGTAGAACTCCGGCGCAACGACGATGGCGTTGGGGTCGGCGGAGGGGTGGCCATCATCGATGGCGCTCTGGAGGATGCTATTCATCGTGGTGAAGTAGGCATCGCCGTCCCTCATCCTGCCGTGGATGATGACGAAGGCCTGCTTGGCCTCGGTGTTTTTAGGGTCAGAGGCCCAGTATACGGCCACCTCGTTGCCCTCTGTCCCGACGGCGAGCGAGACGAGCTCCGCTCCGTCCGGAACCTTCGGTAAGCCGTGGTCTTCGCCGTCGTCGTTTTTGGCCGTCGCGCCGAATTCCGCGGCGAACAGGGTAGAGGCATCGCGCGGCTCAAGGGCACGCTTGGAGCCGGAGCGGGCGACCTGGACGGCCGAGGTCGAGGCGAGCGCGCAGGTCGCGGCCACAAAGAGGGAGGCGAGGCGCATGGTGTGTGTGTGTAGGGTTGGTGGGAAGTGCGCCAGGGAGTCTGTTGGCCTTGCCCTCTGTAGAGTCGATAGGATAGAAAGTGGGTTTGTCGGTGGTCGAATAAGTTCCAGGGCTGGGGAGAGAAGAGTCGGAGAGAGATCAAGGAGCAAAGGAAGGGATCATCCGAGCCGACAAGCTAGAAGGATAAAGAGGCGAAGGATGGTGGGGAAGAGACGGAGGGACAAGCGGAGGAGGAGAGTGTGGTGCGGCGTGTGTGGGGGACCAGGGGGGGGGGGGGCGGGGGCACTGCAGGCGAGGGGAAGATGGGTTGTTTGGGGGCGGTGATGGGCGGAGGGGTCGTGCCGTAGAGTGGGATTTGGTAAGGAGCGAGGTGGTGGTCAGGAACCTGCTGCGAGTGCGGTAGGCGAGGGGGATCGGATGACGATCGATGAGGAACACATACAGTACAACTGCTACAGCGAGCGGACAAGATGCCGGCCTCTTTCGCAGGATGACAGCACGGTAAGAGAGAGAGAGAGAGAAAGAGAGGAAGAGAGAGCGAGAGCAACTGCTTGACGAGGCAACCCAACAAGGCGGAGCGAAGGGCGCCCTTGCACCCGCCCACCGCGTCAGCAGCGCTCCTTCCGACTCGGGCCAAACGCAAGCAGGGCAGGCGTTTCCGAGTCAAGTTGCGGGCTTGTTGCGCCCTAGAGCCGTCGAGCCATCGAGCGCCAGGGGAGGGACAGCCGCGTATGTGTAAGCAAGAGGTAGCAATATGGCGCACCACGCCGACGGGGGCTAGTGCCTACATACATGATTGTGATTCCAAGGCCGAGGCAAGGTGCTTGACGCACGCCGCTCCCTCTCGGCGCTGCCCGTCTTCATGTTTCAGGAATCGGCAACGACCGACGATGGTGACTGCTTCGGAAAGACACCGCTCCCACGCTCTGCCTGGCGTGGTGAGTCGGATGTCTGTGATGGGCGCTGTGTGCTTCGGGACGTGCCGGCGAGATATGGACAATGCCTGCTGCCCGTCAGCGCGACGTCTTGGGGCACAGCAGGGGAAAACGCCAGAGGCCGGCCTCTTGTCAGCCCATTAAAGGCGGGCGGGCGGCCAACAGTTTGAATACAGTAAAGGGTCACGTTTGTGTGAGTTCATGCGGCATCGCCCATCTTTACATACTCCGAGGCCCTCCCTAGCGCGTGCCCCACACACGGCCCATCCGCACCATCGGCCGATGAAGATGTCGCTCACCAGCATGTAACTAATGCTCACACTGAAGCGCCTTGCGGCCGGCCTTGCTACTTACATAAGTACCTGAACGCTTTTTTACGAGAACAGTCAAGCTAGGCCAGCCCTATCAAATTGGTAGTTACTGTATGTACTGTATGTATGTATGCCGATGCCTGTTGTGACCCGACACGGCTGCACAGCTGCTCAGGCCCGACGCACCCTGAGACCAACGTACGGCAAGCCGACGATCGATGACCGGACCTCGGATCGGACTTTACTTAACCGGCGATCGAATAAGGACGCAGCTAAAGGCACTTCGGCCTTGATTATGTAGAAGATAGATGTCAAGGATGATTCATTCCAGCTCGACGATGGTGCCCAGGAGCCTCTATTTGTACATTAGACGGTCCCCAGCAATCCCACAAGCATGCCTTGGGTCTCTGAGATGCTCTTGGGACGCCGACGGCGTTCCGCAAGGCTTCTACCCGCAGCCCGACCGGTCCGATTGCATCGGGCTCAGATCCGATGCGGCCGATCGCCAACAGATTAGACTTGCTTCGCTTTGCCCTGCTCTCTTTAGTTGCCTCCATTTCAACTGACGAATAGCGACAACCCAAGTATTTTATATGTACGACATCGTGGGCGACCTAGAACCAAATAAGTAATATCAAGAACGGAGGACGATGTCAGCGCTCGCTTGAGACGACTGGATAAAATTTCGCAACGCTGGCGGAAAGGGTACATACAGATGGTATCGACCCATCGACGACTTGGACTGAAACCAAGCATTCATTTCTGGCCAAAATCAGGTCTTAAATTCCTTGCGACCACAAGGTCGTTCTGCCTCGCGACGTTTTCTTACTGTAGATACGGGACCTGGTATTGTGGCCACTCTCCAGTGCCCGAAATGAATATTAGAATCGTTCGTTGCGCTCCAGCGCTCTACAGTAAGCGTTGCGAGGGTCATACGGTGGACCGCGCGGTCGGTTGCAGCGCCAAGCCACGGATTACACGATGAAATTCGATCCCCCTCGCTCTCGCTCTCGCTCTCCCCTGACGCTGTCGAGAGCGTACCGAACGGTCGCCCTTTATGTATCGGCCGAAACGTTGAGGCACCCCGATTTATATTGGTCGAAATGGTGGGGAAGCCCTGATTTGTATCGGCCGATTTGTTGGGGCAGCCCGATTTGTAGTCGCGACTTTTTTACGCGCGCATTATTTGTATCGGCCGAAATAAAAACTTTTATTTCGCGGCTCTTTCACGTGGCCGAATTTTTAATGGCCGATTTTGTCGTGGCAGCCCGATTCTTCCATGCGGTTCGTTTTTTTTTTTTTTTTTTTTTCGCGTTGATCCTTCAACCCACTCAGATCACCCCGGTATGCCCGATTTCTCTAGCGTCTCTCACGCTGCTTTGCCGCGGATCGGGTCCCGATGCAAGGTGCCCTGTCTAGCAGGGCCGAAGGAACGCGGAGACGAGAAAGTGCCACGAAGCTGGAGTCGTCATCGTGCTCCAGCACACCACCATCCTTACCCGGCTCAGCCGCAGTTCACGTCCCTTGGCCGTTGCGCGAACTCAGACATCCAGCCCCGTCAGCCACTCTGGCGTTTCCGTCTGCCATACCGACATCATCGCAGATGCCACGGCCGCCGTCACACGGCTAGCGTCAGTCTACCCGCGCCCACCTCTACCACCTCGCCGGCGAGGGAGCGGGCAGAGCAGCCAGCAACAAGGCATCGCCAGCACCTCTACGCCCCCGCAAGAGCATGCGGGCCTCGAGCACGACGACTACAGGCTTCGTCTTGATCGACCCGCCCTTCCGGCAGTCCTACCGTCTCCTCGCCCTCTTCCCCTACCCGGCACCCATCCTCCACCAGCTTGTTGCCGCCCTCGTCACCCTCACGCTCGCAGCGCTCATCGCAATCCTCGTACGCAACGTCCAGCCAGCAGACATCCTTTTTTATCTGGGCGAGTCGATGTCTACTATCACCGCCGGCCTCGGTCTCGGTGCGCTCTCGCTCCTCCCCTCCGCGTCGGCGCTGACACACAAGCCTACCCACGCCAAACCGCTGCGCAGGGTCGCGGCCGGGCCCAGCTCGCTCAATCCAGACGCAGCTACTCGCCTCGGCGGTCTCAGGCAGGTAAAGCAGTCCGCATCGCCCGCAAAGGGTCACCACCCCGGCCTGCGAAACACGGGCAACACCTGCTTCTTCAACTCGACCGTCCAGTCGCTCGCCTCCATACCCGCTCTACGCCAGCACCTCGCAGACGTGGTCGAGGCTGCAGAGCGCTGGGATGTCCCTACTCCTGCCACGGATGCCCTGCTCGAGCTCATCGACGCCCTCAATACGCCGGATCGCCGCGCTTCCGCGATCAACCCGACGGCGCTCGTCAACGCCTTGAGATCACTTCCGAGCTCGCCGCTCCGCTCGCTCGTCTCTGCCCATCAGCAGCAGGATGCGCACGAGCTCTTTGTTTTGCTCAGCAGCGTCATCGAGGAAGAGATGCTAGCGGTATCGCGAGAGGCGGACGAGACGCAGGCGGAGCGGGAAGCCGGCCTCCGCGGCTTGATCGGACCCAGCCTGCCATGGAGCGACAAGGGGTTCTATTCGGACCCTCGCCTGGTCCAGAGCCGCAGCTGCGTCGACTCGCTCTCGACGCTGCAGGAGGAGCCGCAGCACTTCCCGTCCTCGTTTCTCCCCGCCTCGTCGCTCCGGCAGCGGCCCAAAGCAGCCGAGGCGACACCACAAGTCTCGCCCTTCAACACCCTCCTCGCCCAGCGCACCATCTGCCTAGACTGCGGCTACCTCGAGGCGATCCGCCACTTTTCGACCGAAGAGATCAGTCTCAGCCTCCCGCCGCGGCACCAAGCGATGCGCACATCACAGCTGACGGGCACCAACGCGTGCAGCGTGGAGGAGTGTCTGGCGGCATGGTGCGAACTCGAGCCGGTAGAGTGGATATGCTGGCGCTGTAGTCTGGTTCGGACGAGGGAGAAGGCAAGGATTGAGGTGATGCGGCTCGAGGCTTCTGCGTCCGCTGAAACGGCCCCCGCCGGCGGCGGCACAGCAATGACGAATGGCCATGCCAACGGCCATGGTCCATCAAACGGCCAAGCAGCACACGCCGTTGAAACATCCAAACCCTCAGCGGCCAAGAAGAAGCGTCTACGCGACGCCAAATCTCGCGAGACCCGGCTCGTCAAAGTCCTCTCATCCGGTTTGTCAGAGGACGAGCTAGCAACGCTGGAACACGACCCCTCTTCTCCCTTCTTCCACGTCCTCTCTGGCCTCAAGCTGGACCGACAACCCTCGCGAATGTCGACGAAACAGCACATGCTCTCGCGCCTGCCGCGCGTGCTGGTGCTACACCTTAATCGGTCCATGTTCAGCGCTGCCTCGGTGTGGGGAGGGGCAAGCAAGAACGATCGCACAGTCCTCTTCCCCGAGTACCTCGACGTCTCGCCGTTCTGTGTGGGCGGATCGTTCGGGACAGACGGGAGAAGGACTATGGACGCTGAAGCTGCCGCTGCCGCTGCAGGAGGGCGAGAAAAGGGGGACGAGGTGGTGGGTGACAAAAGGTGGTTCCGCCTTTGTAGCGTCACGGTGCACTACGGCGGACACTCGTTTGGACATTATGTCTCGTTTCGACGCCTTCCCTCGTCATCCAGCCCTTCCACCTCGGACGACGACCCGGCGACGACAGCGAACGAAGACCAATGGGTTCGAATCTCAGACGAAACCGTCCGACCTTGCGAAGGAGTGGAAGAGGTTCTTTCGCAAAACCCCTTTATGCTCTTCTACGAACTCGTTCAGAGCCCACCTCCGCACCTCCAACCTCTTTCGACTGCAGCGGTAGCTTCGATGCTGCAACGGCCACAACCACACATCGAAGAGCGGGAAGGGGAGCTGCAAACGCTGAGAAAGGAAGAAGACGGAAGCACGGTAGGCTTCAAGCCGACGAATCTGAGGCCGAGGATCGTACATCGTTGGAGCTTCAGACCTGCGTCGAGGGAGACATCGGTGCGTCTCTGACGCACGAATGGGCCCGCTGTACTTTTAGTAGTGGTGACCACGAGCGATTCTCACTTTGTCCAGACCGAAAGGCAGGTGGCTGAAGTGGGAAGGGATGTGGTATCGTATCGTTACGCTTCGGTGTCTGGTATGTGTGCTTTCGACCAAAAGAAGAGGAGACAGTGACGGCGAGCTCGGAACGAAGGTGGCCGACCGACGACAGGGCCGTCCAGGCTTAGGCAAAAGCCGGCTTCTGCGACGACCTCGAATAACGCTTGTACGTCTCGTGAGGCTGATCGTCACTCTGCTGCGGCTGGACGGGCGAGCCGTCGGCGGTAGGCGGCGCTGGGACGTCACGTTTCGGTGGTCTGACCTCTTCGCTCCCCGCCGCGGTCGCCGCTGCACCCCTCTCCTTGCTCGCCTTCGTTTCGACCTTTACGAAATCATCCGCCGCCCCCGTTCCCGCCGATGGTGTCGCGCCAGTCGAGTCTGCAGCAGCGCCGCCTTCGATCTTTGCGTCGTCTTCCTTCTTGACGCCCGAGTACACTTCTCCCACGATACCGAGAGCGGTTGCCCTCAACCTCTGCGTCTCCTTGCCGACGTTGCCGTCGTAGAGCACGCGCTCGGCGACATCACGGATAACGCTCTCGACCTCAAGCTTGGCGCCCTTGAAGAGGGCGCGCATCCCCTTTTCGGCGGCGGCCTCTTCGAGCTGCCTCTTTCGCTCTTCGGTGATGCCCTGCTCCTCTGCTTTCGCCAATTCCTCGAACACCGATTTGAGCTCGAGCGCAGCCCGAACCGTCGAGACCGTCTCACGCACCACGTGGATCGAGTTGGCGGCCGAGTGGAACATGCCACCGATCCCCCACAGCATGCCCGTGCTGGCGAGGTAGTGCTTCGACTTGGCCGAGTAGACGAAGCCGACGGCGTGCAGCAGCTCGACGCCGTAGCTCTCCTTCTTCAGCTCCTCGGCCTCGATGCGCGTGATTTCGCGGAAGCTCGTTGCCACCTCGCGCTCGAGCTTCTCGTCGCCCGCGTTGCGCACGCTTTCGGTGAAGATGCTCAGCTTTCGGATCAGCTTCTCGGCCAGCTGCGAGACGCGCTCTTCGCGCTGCTTGGCGCGCTCGTCAGCCTGCTTCTTCTCCCTTTCCTCCTTGGCCGCCTTCTGCTCGGGCGTCAGTTGCACCTTGTCCTTGCCCTCGCCGCCCGCCTCGCCTCCTTCGCCGTTGGCCTGCTTCTCGAGCTCCTCCGAGTCTTGCTGAAGCGCCTCCTTCATGTCCTTGCCAATGCTGATGGTCCCGATGATATCGGTGAAGCGCTCGCCACCAAAAAGGCTGCCGAACACTTCCTCCGGGTCGACGAAGCCGTCTTCTGGCGTGAGGCCGGGTGTGGATGCGCCGAACTCGTTACTGCAGAGGGGAAAGGTGCGAAGAAAGGGGGTATAGGGAACGAGACGACAGTGGCAAGCGCTTGTCCGAGCGTCAGAGCGTTGTCGCTGCTTCTTACGTTGCAACCGACGCACTCTCAACTCACTACTTGTGCCTAAGCCCTGGGTCCGAGAGGACGTGATAGGCGGTGGCGAGTGCCTTGAACTTCTCCTCTCCCTCTGGGTTGTTGGGGTTCTTATCCGGATGAAGCTTGATGGCGAGCTTCCTGTACGCCTTTTTGATTTCGTCGAGCGTCGCAGTGGAGGGAATGCCGAGGATGTCGTAGTATGTCATGTCGAGGGGGTGGTCGTCCGTTCCTATTCTGCGCTTGCGGACCTGATTACCGTCCTTTCCGCCGCTCTTTTTGGCCTCGCGAACGAGCTTGGGTGCGCCTGGCGGCTCGAAGTTTTTCTTACACTTGCAACATGCCACCTTGAACGACGTCTCACTCGAGGGCAGCGCTGCTAGCTCCGAGGCGGGGGGCGGGAGATATTCGATCGACGAGCGGCAGTCCGTGTAGGGACAGGGTACGGCGACGTAGGCCTGCCTTGGACGGGACTGGACTGTAATCCCCGACATGGTGGCGGGCTGGCGGCGGTGGAAGGAGGAAAGGGCGGGCTCCAAAGGGCAAAGGCTAGAGTGCGGGAAAGAGAGGCAGCTCTGCTTGATAGATGCGCGCTGAGCAGAGGTGCCTTCCGTGCTGGCCTTGCTAAAGTCACGCGTGACGCAGCCTCAAGAGGGCCTCGGCCTGGCGCCCAGTGTTTCGGAGGATGCCCTTATCGATGTCGGCGTCGGCGTCTTCCGAAGGTAGGCGGACCTCGGCCGATGGTGGCAGAGAGGAGAGCTGTGGCTGCGACGAGGACTACGCTTGGCCTGAACTCGATCGGGGGTGTCAGGACAGGGGCCGTCCGGCGGTGGTCGGTGGGTGCTTGCTGGTGCTGGGAGGTGTTGGTGGTAGATACCCACCAAGACGCTCGCCGATGAACCCTTCTTTCCACGGCCTTATCGCTGTCGTTGTTTCTTTGCCGAAAGGGGTGGAGTCTCCTCACACCCGTGACCTGGGCCCTGGCTTGGATTTTCTCGCAGCAGCTCCACCCGCCCAGCTAACGGCCCCGAGAGCCTGTCGCTTTGTCGCGTGAGTGAGTCCGTCCCTAGCTCTCGGGCGGAAAGAGGAAGAGCCGAACTTGTGGAGGGGGGGGCAGTCCCCCCAAACCAGGCAGACAGGGGCCAAACCACGAGAGGGTAGCAACGTGTCGTGGCTGCCTACGGGGCGGAGGCGGTGGCGGCATCATCGTCTTCACCAGCAGCAACGGTGGTCATCATTTACGCCCCTATCCTGCGCCGTCCGGTCTCTCGGCGTGCTCGGCGGAAAGTTGTCGTTGTCATCCTCGCCTGTGACCTCAGGACCCAATCCTCGTTGTGGAGCCAGCCCCTCTCTGCTTCTCCGCGAGGGCCGGGCGGCCGGCCAGCGATTTTGCACCGCCCTTGTGACGAGTGCAGCACCTTTGTGGCGTGGTGTTCAGGCGCCATCGTGAAAGGGGGTGGCAAGGTGACGACGACAGGCGACGATGAGACGCGGAGTGGTGCCGACCAACTCCGCCCCGGAAATTGGAAAAGAGAGCTGCTCGTTCGCGGTCAAGTCGGTCCCTCGGTCCCTCGGTCGCCCGGTGGGTCGGCCTCAAATGTTGGGGCGTGCAGCGAAGAGAGGCGGGCGAGACAGCCAGCCCGGGGCGAGGCGAGGCAAGAAGGCGGACGCCGCCGCCACGCCACCCTGCAGCCAACTCAACAAACAAGCTGCTAAAGCTCAAGCCCACGGCTCGCACCGAGGCAAAGGCGACGACATGCAGCGACGACGACGTCCCCTCTTTCGCTCTCTCGCCTCGGCCTAGCCTCCTCGGCCTCCTCCTCAACAGCAGCATCTGCAAGCCGCCCCTTTCGCCGTCTGTCTCGCCTTTCCTCTCTCCTCCATCATACCCTACCGGCCCACCCGTCCCAGCAGCCCCCTCTCTTCGCGACGGCTTCCCTGTCTACGCTTGCTCGACCGCGGCAACGTTCACCTTCGGCCAGAACATCTGCATCTTCATTCCGCCCTCCATCTGCTACCATCTGCTCAGCATCCTTGCCCGCCCTTGATCGGCTTCGTCCGACCCCGCATCACTACGACAACTGCATCGACCGCTCGCATCCTAGCGCAGAACGCTATTCTCGTCGTCGAATCCAGCATTTCGACTCCAAGCACCTCTTAAAGGCTAGCTCCACAGCAGACTAGCCCTTCAAAGCCCCCGACCAGACGCCCGCTGCGAATCCTGGCCTTGCCCTTGCGGATCGAGATCCCGTCCTCATCCTCTGCCTCGGACGGAGCCAAACGTACCAGCGCCGGGAGCACCGCCGCTTATGCCGCTCCGCGAAGGCTCGACATAGGACCTCGGGATAGATCCACTCGCGCTAGCTGTTCAAGGGCGCTCCGGTAAGGTCCCTTCAACTGCGGTCGCAGCCAATCAACCAACACGCCAGTACCAAGCCCGGTGGACGGCCTCTATCCCGCGGCATGTGGGCCTCTGCTGTGCTACGCGTGCATCGTGCCTACCCGCGGCATCACCACCTGCCCCATGACCCGACAATCGGCAGCTTGCTGCGACAGCGTCTGCAGACGTCGCTGGACGGCGTGGTCTGCGAACTACCCTCCGAGCAGTTGTCGTCAGCCTCCGCCCTTCGTCACTCCCGTAACGGTCTCGTTGCACTGTTCGGCTGGATCGCCGCCGTCTCCTACTTCGAAGGCTCCGCCTCCCAACCGCCCACC
The DNA here is from genome assembly GCA_900291925.1 of Thecaphora thlaspeos. Taxonomy (NCBI): domain Eukaryota; kingdom Fungi; phylum Basidiomycota; class Ustilaginomycetes; order Urocystidales; family Glomosporiaceae; genus Thecaphora; species Thecaphora thlaspeos. The sequence continues at coordinate 513,779 of UWYS01000009.1, read as the reverse complement.
TCTCACATCTCGGGCGCCCAGACGGCCTTGCTGTCTGCATCTTTACGGGGCAGCAGTAGCGCCAGCCGCCCCTTTCCTACTGGATATTACACCACCGCCTCGTCCACACGAAGGCTTCACACGTCCAGCTCGGCGAAACAGCAGAGCACACGAAGGCTGCAGGACTCCGTCCTGTCCGACTCCCGCGGCCAGTCCTCGCACAGCACAGCCGCATCATCCACATTACACTGGACGGCCAAGTACGGCTCGCTGGCCCACTCGCACTCGTCGCACGACTCCTGGCTCGACCGGCTCGGACTGTCCTTCCTGCGGTCTTCCTCCTCCCAAAACTCGGAACAGTCTTCTAGGATCACGTCAGGGCAACAAGGGGCCCAGGCCGCAAAGAAGGTCGACCGGTCTGCAGAGGGCAAGGGCAGGATCTACGACCACATCCGGCACCCTTCGCTCTACGACCCCGTCGTTGCCCCACGGTACCCCATCGTCCTCTGCCACGGTCTCTACGGCTTTGATGTGCGCGGACCCTTTTTCGGACTCGAGATCCACTACTGGGCCAATGTGCTCGACATCCTGCGCAAGAGGGTCGGCGCCGACGTCCTTATCCACGGCGTACCTCCGACCGGTAGCATTCAGAGCCGCGCCGAGGCGCTGCACCGCTTCCTCTGCAGCAACGAGGCTGGCGTGCGCGGTCAGAAGCTCAACTTCATCGGCCACAGCATGGGCGGCCTAGACGTCCGCCACCTCATCGCCAACATCAAGCCGAAGCTGGAAGAATACATACCCGTCAGCCTAACGACGGTCAGCACGCCCCACCGTGGGAGCCCCTTCATGGACTGGTGCAACGCCAACATTGGCATTGGCAACGAGTACATCGAAAAGGCTATCGAAGAGGCTCGCGCCAATCGCGCCAACTCGGCTCTACAGAGCGGAAAGCGCAACGGCGAGCCAGTGCGTCTTCCGTACTCGTTGAAGGCACCCCTCTTTTCCCGTCCCAACAACGACAAGCGGTCCGGCGAAGGGAGAACTTCGCCCGCTCTTGAGCCTGCGCCTGCCAAGCAGGGTCAGGACGCCTCATCTCCGACCAGCAGCGGGGACAAGGACATCTCGTCGAGTGTCGAGGCTGCCGGCGTCGCCGCTGCATCGGCGGTCCTCGAGGCGGTCGATCGTGCTGCCGAAGCCGTCGGCATTTCGCAGTCCCGCGGCGACGACGAGTCGCACAGAAAGGTCCGGGAGGGCGAGAACAAGGTCGCCGACAGCGTCAAAGAGTCTGTCAAGAGCAACAAGGGTGGATCCTCGCTGCCATTTGGCCTGTCGTCGTTCGCCAAGGCCCTCTCGTCGCTCTCGGGCTCGTTCAGCGCCTATATGCTCTCGCTCCTAGACACGCCGGCATACGCGATGCTGTCGACGCGGTACATGGCCGAGGTCTTCAATCCGGCCACGCCCAACTCGCCCGACGTCAAGTACTACAGTGTCGCAGCGCGCACGCCCAGCCTGGCCATCTGGCATCCGCTCTGGCTGCCGAAACTGATCCTCGATGCGGCGGCCGAGAGCCGGACGGTTGGCGGCGAGTCTGACGGAAGCGCTGACGCGCTGGGCGGCCAGAATCAGGGAAATGACGGTCTCGTTAGCGTCAAGAGCGCCAAGTGGGGCGAGTTTCTCGGCATCATGGAAGGATGCGACCATTGGGACCTCCGAGGCGGCGGCGCACCGCGTTGGAAGGGCAAGGTCAACCCGGCCACGGGCAAACCGTACCAGAGTAAGGCCGAGATGGCGGGCAAGGCCGAAGCGCTCTCGGCGAGCCAGCAGCAGAAGGAGGATGACTCTGCAAGCTGGGCCAGTATCAACCAGCTCCTCTTCAGCGGGCGGAGCGACACGGACAAGGGGACGCGCCAGGGGACAGCTGATGCGAAGCGCACAGAAGACGGAGGACAGGCCTCAGCCGCCTCGGCCAAGTCCCCGCGCAACTACGCCGCGATTGCCGACGAGGCAGGCTGGGCGGGCGTCAGCCTCCAGGATGCCGACCACGAAGAGACGCCCGCCGTCCTTTACACAGAAGGAATGGAGGAGGACGAAAGCGGCAGCGGCGGCGTAGGGTCGAGCTTTACGTCGCAGAACGACGATTTGCTCGTCACCGACATCGCCGCGTGGATCTCGGACCGACTGCCGGAGCGCAACATCGAGCGCAGGGCACAGGCGGCGGAGCGCGACAGGCTCATCTCGGAGATGAGCCTGACGCTATACCACCCTGTCACGGCCGGCCTCACCGATGGCAGCGGACCGGCTTCGTCGCAGCAGCAGCAGCAGCAGCGATCCATGGTGATGGCAGAAGGCCCAGGCAGCGACGCGTCCAGCCTTCTGTCGTCGGCATCATCATCTCAGAGCGGCTCGGCATCGTCTGCCAGGACCGCGGGCATCTCGACATTGGCCATCGCCTCGGACTCTACCGTTGCAGGGAGACAGGAGAGCGCGGGCACAACGACCAAGCCGGAGACAGGCAGCGGCGACGCCACCTTCGCCGCTTCCTCGTTCACATCCACGAAGGCCAAGGCGAAACCCGCGCCGCAGCCCGACGAGCTCGAACGATTCTGGGTCGCGCTGTGTCGCCATCTCCGCGTAGAAGGGTTCTGAGGTGCCTCGACGTATGCACTCTTCTACTACCTACCAACCTCTACCTTCGCTTTGCTTTCTCGTTCAAAGGGCTTCCTATACACGGGCCGCTGTAATCTACACAAGCACATCGAATAATTGCACGAAAAGGCAGAGCAGGCAAGTAAGGGTGGAGTCGGTGTGCACTGAGCGGGAACGACGGCGGCGACGGGGTAGAACTTGCAAGTGGCAAGAGCAGCGCAGCGCCGGCCGCTCGGACCGACCTGCGGACCCTTTCCGCTTCTCTCTCACAGCGCAACTTGCCTCAAGCCATCGCTGGCGAGACTCACACTCCATCTCTACCCCACGCCAAGGTGGTGGACGAGGTGCCCACCAAGAGGGTTGGGAACCTCAAAGCGGCACACCTCGCTCTTTCTTCCGCCTCGACGACCGCATCTTCCAACACCTCTAGACTGTCGCACAGCCGGCCCGCATTGATACTGACGTGTTCGCAGTGAAACGTCAGTTGTACGCGATCGTGCGAGCTGAGTGCAGCGTAGTGAGAGGTGAGTGAAGAGTAGAGGTAGTCGTGTGATGGCTGACTGTGTGCCGGGTGGAGGGACAAGTCGGAAAAGGTAGGATGTGGTTGGATGGTGAGGAGGCAGGAGGGCGTGTCGAACTCTAGCTGACGCCGTGCAGGTAGCAGTGTTGTCGCGGGCGGTGGACGAGGGACAAGGCGGTTGATCGGTCCGAAAGCAGAGTGAAGTGTAGACATGCTGGCTACCATCGCCTCGGCCTCCTTATGCGTCGATGTCTCGCCGCCGCTGTTGCTGCTGCCTTCCCCGACGTCTTGCGAGCCGGAAGGTCCACTGTCGAGTGGCGGCGGGGACGGCGAGACGAAAAAGCTGCGAAACACTCTATCCAGACCCTCTGCGATCGTATGGTGGTACTTGACCTTGCGCCCGCTCGTCCGGCCGGTAAAAGCTTCTGCAATGTCCAGCGTACACTTGCGCGCGCTCAGCGTGAGGATGAGACTCTCGAAGCTGTCCAGGGGATCGAGCTGGAACGCGTAGCATGCCGGACGACCCGCTGCGCTCGAGCCGAACGTGGCGAGAGAGGTCCGCAACGAGGCGCCCGAGGGTCCTTGCCAGTCGTAGGCGTCGAGAGGCATCTCGAGGCTTTGCATTGTGCTCGTCTCCGTCGGTGAGAGGGTGGTAGTGAAACGTTGACGGGCAGACCAGGCGGCGTTGCCTTGGCCGATCGGAGGAGGGGGAGGATGGGCTTGGTTGTTGTTTGGCAGAGAGGTACGTAGGAAGGGAAAGGGCGGATCGGTCGACGTGGATGCCTCGGCGTCGTCGGCTGCGGGCGTAGGAGCTGCCGAGCCTTCAGGCGTCTGACAACCTTGCAAATGGTTCCTGACCTCGACCGAGCTGGTCCAGATGCCGCGGCTGACTCGATGGAGGTCATCTGGATGGAGCGTCGGGATGAAAGGTTGAAAGGCGCTTCCGCTGTACCGCCGCTGCTCAGCGTACCTCTGCTCAGGACTGAGAGATGCGCGGCCTGCAATCTCGCTCTCGGCCATCTCGGAGAACGAGAAGATGGCCCTGCTCAAGGGCACCTTGCTGTCGTTGCTGTCCCTTGCCCCGTTGCCATCGTGTCCGACGTTGCTGTCGGTAAAGTGGCTAAAGTGGAGGGTATGTTTGGCCGTGACGGTGTCAATGGGGCGTTGGGCTTCGAACTCGAGAGCTACACCGCCGGTTTCGCTACGGAGAGAGTCCGAGTAAGGGCCGACCGAGAGGATGCGCCGGATGTAGCGCCGGAAATGGACGTCGACGAGGACGCTGAAGTGTCGATCGGTGCGACCGAGCGTCTTGACGAGGGTGCGGGCGGGGAGGAAGATAAGGATGTAAGTCTGCAGCTCAAGGGGCAGATCGGCGAGCATCGTGGACGTCGGAGAGGGAAGACGGGGGAAAGGCTTGAAGGGCGACGGCGAGACGGATTCGAAGAGCGGCGCACGAAATCGCGTCGTAAGTTGGTCGACCTTTGTGGTGGAACAGTAGTGAAGAGTGGGAGCGAAGATCCAGGGACGATGGGCTGTCAGACGGCGTGTGGGGAGGGATGGAGGACGCGCGCTCGACCCTTATCGATGCTGGTGAGCGCCGAGCCGGACAAGACACTGCTCAGGTGCCTCTCTCTGGCGCCAGGCGGACCACGTCCGTATACGCTGTACATATGCACGTGATTCTGACAGATGCAGGGTCCTGCCCCCGGCAACGCCCTCTACCAACTGCGCAGACATAAGTACGCCCCACAACCACCTTCCTCGCCCTCGACATTCCTTCTCTTTGCCCCGCGACACCCCAGCGCTACCCAAACCAAGCCTTCGACGGCTCCATGAGCAGCGCCGCGCTTTCTTCACTCCTCCAGGTCTGAGCAAGCGAACTCGACCAGCGGCGTCGCGACTCGACCGCCTGCGTTTCCTGAACGAGACCAACGTGCTGGCAAGGCTCTTGCGTTGTCGGTTGCCGGTGTCGCCAACATCGTCACGGTCATCTCGTCGGTACAACGTAGCCGAAACGCTTTTCTCATCCTCTTCATCAGTCCCATTGCTTCGTCTCGACGAATGGCTCGGTCATTCAATGCTCTGGCCGGTTCAGTCACTTGTCAGCCATCATTACGAGGTGGAAGTGGAAGAGAGCTGCGCGAGGGCGGCGATAAAGACAGAAGGCACAGGTGGCCGAGTCTCGTTCTGGTTGACCCCAGCTTCAGTCGAAGGTGCTTGCGAAAGACTATCGCTGCATATCGACAGAGTCGTATCACAAACTCGGCCCAAGATCGTCGGTGCTGCTCGTGACGCTGTTGAGACGACCGCTAACATCAGAGTGTTCCACTATGGAAGTAGGCAGGGGGTAAAAGGCCGGCTTCGTCCTGAAGTGAGAGTACTGCTCTGCCGCAAATCCTCGAACATCTTGAGCCTACGGCGTCTCCGTAGTCAGCGTTGAGAGGGTCACGGTGCAGTGGATGAGGGGATGCTTCTCTCCGAATATCGAGCACTGCATTTTGCAGCGTCGCTATCGAGTCACGGTCCTCCATGTCTTCAGCTCGAATCGCCGTCACTGTTGCCGGAGGTGGCGAGGAAGCGTGGTAAGGCGAGGCTCTATGCGGCATGAGACAGGGCAGCATGGCGTAGTCGCCTGCCGCGTCGAGCATCCAGCCCTTCTCGTGTGGCTGACAAGATTCGCTCTGCGCCAAAGCGGGTGTGCTACGCTAAACGCAGATGTCGATTGAGCGAATCTCTCATCACCGTCGCTGACGAGCAAGATGAAAGAATCTTCTTGCCAGTCCGACGAAGCCTTCGTCGTCAAGATAGCCGCCCCGCGGCTTGAGGTCGAGGATCGGCGAGCCGCGCTCGTTATTCATTGTGCCTCGGCTTCCGGCCCCTGGCCAAAAGTCGCTAGGAGAAGGGCACCGGACATGATGAGCGCTGGCATCTCATCTCGTCGATGTTGGTTCTCGTCGCCAAAGAGCCGGCGTGTTCGCGACCGAAAGGTACATTCTCCGAAGCGACTTTCAGAGAACAAGGTTAGGGCGCTCAGCATGGACCGTCCAAGTCAGCCGTTTTGCGGTTGCGAGGCGCCTAGCGTCCACCTGAATGCTGCAAATCGGTGTCCAGACCCAGAGTGCGCCGCCACAATAGACGGGAAGAAGACGACGGAAGAAAGCGAGTGTGCTGGGGTTTCCCCTGCAATGACACATATCAGTGAGGAGGGCCGGCGCAACGAGAGGCCGTCCGGCTGCTGTTGCTTTCTGCTATCCGTTGAAGCCACCACCATACAGAAGGGCCTGGCCAGTTGAGAGACGGAGGTGATGTCGAGCACCGGCGTCGTTGGCGACGAGGGCTGAGCAGAAAGAGGCCCGGAAGCGAGGCCGGTTCCGTTTTGCATTTCTAAAAGATCAGTTACACGTGACTTTCCCCGGCCGAAAATTGTTTCGCGCGAGATAAATGCAGGGCCGCGTCGAATTTTGGGCGGACGGTAAAAAATGGAAGGCGGCCGGCGAGGGCGAGCCAGGGCCAGGCCATAGGGCGAGGACCAGGGCGGCAGGCGCGGGCGTGGGTAGGGAGCGGATCCTTCTGAGGCGGCGGCGCGGCAGCAGCAACGGCAGGGGGCTGGCGGGGTGGCCGAACCAGCCCCTATCGTCGATCTCGCCCCTCTGCAACAACCACCTACTAACACCCATCCCCCTCGCCCCCCCCCTTCAAGGTGAGTCTCGTCCGCCGCCGCCGCCGCAAACGCCTGCCCATGACCGCTGTCAGGATCGTATATGCGCCCTCGGACAGCAATCGGAACATATCTCTGCCGCTCAGAGGAAGAACGAGATTCGAGGAGTAATGGACGACGACGGCGGCGACATGGCGTCGTAATGAAACGACCGACTTATCCGCCTCTCGACACATTGGTCACGCCGCACGTCCTCCCGAGTCCGACACGTATCGCTTGCACACGCATTAGGACAACTATGTCGTTCCCTGTAGCGAGCGAAGCGCTGCGGTGGTCCAGAGCCGCCCAGCCGACTTCAATGACGACGACGGCGACGACAGATCGACTAAGCGGGTTCTTTACTCATTCTGATCCGGCTCGACACATATCGACCTACGACACATCAGGCCAATGGACGAAAGAACAAAGACAGCCCACTACAAAGTCTTCGATCAGTGCGGCACAGGCACGTTCTCTGGAGCGAGGGCGCATCTTGATCTGGCAGCAGAGGACAGCAAAGGTTTCTTTTGCTCGTGTTGCCGTATTTTCTGACCTGAACTCGAACCTCGAATTCCTCCTTCTCCCCCTGTCCCTGGCCCTTGCGACCCAACGACACACGCACAAACCTCTGCTTCGACCGTGCTCTCTACCTTCGCATCTCTGCCATCACCTCATACCGTCGCCAATCGAAAACGTGTTCCGCCGCACCCATAGTCCTTCAAGATGTCCAAGGCCGCCGTTGGTACCAAGTTTCGCATGTCTCTTGCCCTCCCCGTCGGAGCGGTCATGAACTGCGCCGACAACTCGGGTGCCAAGAACCTCTACGTTATTGCCGTCTTCGGTGTCGGAGCTCGTCTTAACCGTCTCCCCGCCGCCGCCGCCGGTGACATGGTTGTCGCTTCCGTCAAGAAGGGTAAGCCGGAGCTCCGAAAGAAGGGTATGTGTCTCTGGATTCCAACCGAAATCACCGTCCGCGCCTCGCGGCCACTTTCCTATCCGACAGGCCAGCCGTTCTCGGCGCATACATGCATCATCGACCAAGCCAAGCTGGGCCACGAGCAGGAAGAATACCGACATGGGGTGTAAGACGCATTAGGACAGCTGGAAGGCGGAAGGGTGCGGGAGCAACGTAGTCGTCCGAGATGGACACAGCTTGGACCGAGTGGCTGGGTACCAGCTCGTCGCGGACAGAGTCAGACACTCGTCGGACAGCAGAGACAAGGCATAAGTGCCGCATTGTCGGCAGACCAAGGAGGAACGATGTGGCCCGACAAGACGGACTACGGAAACGTCCCTTGTGGCGCAACAGGATTGGGCAGAAGGGCTCGTCCCATGGAAAGCATGTCTTCGTCGCACGGAGAGAGTCGGAAAGGGACGACGACTGCTCAGGCGTAGCTCATAAATGCCTCAGGATTCAGGCACCGGGAGTGCTCCCTGTCGCGTCTGGCTCTCCATTGTCGACTGGAGCGCTGCTTATTGCGCGATCGACGACGGCTCCATGGGCGGGGCGGACACGGAACCGGCTGGCTCTCTTTCGACCTACTTGGCTTGGCCTGGTTCGGTCTGGCCTGGCTCGGCTCGGCTGCAGGACGGACAACGCTCGCACAGGTGACAACGAAGCTGACATCTTTGCTCGCCTGCCAATCTGCCACGACTCAGTCATGCCCGCCGTTGTCATCCGCCAGCGCAAGCCCTGGCGCAGGCGCGACGGCATCTTCCTCTACTTCGAGGGTAAGTGCGAATTGCGACGTCAAGCGAATGATGGCACCGGAAGCAGGCCCTTCTTGTTTCCCCTGCTGACTCGTCCCTCTATCTGCGCTGCTGTCACCTTGCTCCTCTGGCCCTCCTCTCCTCACCCTCTCTGCAGACAATGCCGGTGTCATTGTCAACCCCAAGGGAGAGATGAAGGGTTCGGCCATCACTGGCCCCGTCGCCAAGGAGTGCGCCGACATCTGGCCCCGTATCGCGTCTAACGCCGGTACCGTCGTCTAAGCGACAAGCCAGCCCGTCAGCGCCATCGTTTTCTCGCTCTACCTTGACCCGTCCCCCTATTCCCCCTTCTACGCGTCTCTATGCATTCCCCCGACCCCACCTGTGCGCGCACACCCGCACATGCGACCATACACACACAAACTCATAGCCAAACCAAAACGATGACGAGACACGCTTCTGTGAAACCTGTAACATACAGATTACAGCTGGTGGGCTCTAAGCCGGCGGGGAGCGCAAGGGGCCTGTGAAGAACGGGTTTCCCCTGTGCGCCCCACCGCACGACACACTTGCGACGCTTAAGCAAAGGATGTCGAATGTACACTGAAGAGCAAACCTTCCTGGACCCGGAACTGTGTGTGCAAGCAGGGGAGAGAGTGAGCGGTGTCGTGGGATGTATGCGCAGCCAAACGGTCTCGTCGTCCTTGTAGTCGCAGCACCTTGGCTATGTCGAGACAAGGGTATCTTTTGGGGGGCTCGATGGTGAAGTTGCGAGAAGGGAGAAGATAGAAGCAACAAAGGCGCGGCTTGGCCTGACAGCAAGAAAGCTCGGCAGACGGGAGCGGGGGCGGAGGGGAGCTCGCGATTTTTTTCCCGCAAAGTGAGGGTATTTGGACGAAGAAGAACTCAACTCCAGAACGAGGCGCGAAAACGCTTGCAGCCCACAACCAAACGCCTCTCCCCTCCTCCCTCCTCCCTCCTCCCTCCTCCCTCCTTCCTCCTTCCTCCTTCCTCCTTCCTCCTTCCTCCCCTCCCCTCCCCTCATCCTCATCCTCATCCTCATCCTATCGTTTGTGAACTGCAACGGTAGAGATTAACGAAATCATACACGCATACATCCACCTTCGCTTCCACGATGACCAGAGACTTCCGTCCCAAGGACAAGAAGGGCAAGGGTCCTTCGTCGGCGCCCGCGCCATCGCCCGCCTCGCGACCGGCGCACATCAAGCCAACAACAAAGGCAGCATCCCTCCAACACAGCGCCGCCGCCGCATCTCCAGCATCAGCAGACGCGGCGCCAACCAAGACCGCACAGAAGAAGCAGAAGAAGGCACAAAAGAGCCAGTCTGGCGGGTACGACTCGGAGGCGAGCGTCGACGATGAGACGCTCTTGAGGGAGATAGAGGGCTTCGGAGGCACCGCCGAGGATCTCGAGCTTGTCAAGCAGGCCGGAAGCAAGGGCAAGGGAGCAGGAGACGAGGAGCTAGACGCTGTAAGTATGGACAGAGAGCAGGGCTAAAGCGAATGGCCGACGAGTCCCGCCGCATGCTGACCCTCGCCTTCCTTTTCCCGACAGGTTGGAATCTCGTCCGAGGTCGCATCGTTCCTCAAGCAGCTCCAGTCCGATTCGTCCGCTCCCGAGCCCAAGGTCAAGGCAAATGCAAAGGCAAAGGCCGCTGCGGGTGCCGCCACCACCACAAACACTGCCGCCAACGGAAAGCAAAAGGAGGTCAAGCAGACCAAGCCCACCGCCGCTACGCCTGCTGTCGAGACCCACACCAACGCCAAGAAGAACGACAACACGGCCGCCGCCGCGACAAAGGAGGCGCAACAGAAAAAGAAGGCCGACGCCAAGAAGTCCAAAGTCAAGCAGCAGCAGCCAGCCCGACAGAGTTTCGCCGAGCCCGCACAGAGCGGACCCAAGGGGAAACGGATGACGTTCAACGACGACGGCGTCGCCAAGACGGCATCTTCCTCGCGATCAGGGGGCTCTGGCTCGCTGCGGCTCGAGCCTGCACCGCAGTGGTCCAAGGCAACGCTGCCAAGCCTACCGTCGACCTCGACCTCGGGCCCGGCCGTCTCGCTGTCGAACGAGAGGATCGCTGAACTTCTCGAGATCGGAACGCAGCTCCTCAGCGATGAGAATCGCGCCTACGAGGACATCACCGGCTCCGAGACCGCCCTCTCGAGCGCCGGCGGGAGCGTCGGCACCCTCTCGGCGTCCGATGCACGTTTCGTCCGCACGCTGCTGTCGTCCGAGGGAGGCGGAACGCTGTCGGATCGGATCTCGGCGCTGACGCTGCTGGTGCAGAGCAGCCCCGTTCACAACATGCGCGCCATGGACTCGCTACTCAACATGGCCAAGAAGAAGAGCAGAGAAGAGGCCGGCAAGACGACGCGCGCGCTGGCGGATTGGCTGGCCGGTGGCGGCGGCCTGAGCGAGCGCAAGCTCTTCTACTTCCGAGACCAGCCGCATCTGGCGACTGCCTCCGAGGCGCTCGACTCGGCCGACGCCGCGGCCCAGCAGGCGGCGCGCGCCCACCTGCTGCTCTGGGCGTTCGAAGACTACCTGAAGAAGTTCTACTTCACCTTCCTGCAGATCCTCGAGGTGCAATCGCAGGACCCCATCGCGTTCGTGCGTAAGCAGGCCGTCACGCAGATCTTTGTGCTGCTGCGCGACAAGCCGGAACAGGAGCAGAATCTGCTGCGCCTGCTGGTCAACAAGCTTGGCGACTCGGAGCGCAGCGTTGCCTCCAAGACGAGCAACCACCTGCTCGAGCTCCTCTCAGCCCACCCGGCGATGAAGCTGATCGTCGTCAAGGAGGTGGCCAACCTCGTCCTCAAGCCGACCGCCACCTTCACCGATAAGGACGGCAACACGGCGCAGAACCACAACGCTCACGCGCGCTACTACGGCGTTCTCACTCTCAACCAGACCGTCCTGACGGTGCGCGACGTCGAGACGGCCAACCAGCTGATCCTGCTCTACTTTGACCTGTTCGAGGGCGTTCTGCGCGAGTCTGAGGTGGCCAAGGGCGGCAAAGAGGAGGAGGCCGAGGGCGAGGCGCAGGAGAGCGTCGAGCCCAAGAAGAAGGATAAGGGCCGCTGGCGCGATGGCAAGAAGGGCAAGGGCAAGGGTGGAAAGGGCGGCAAGGGCAAGGGCAAGAGCAAGGGCAAGACGGCTCAGGCAGAGCCCAAGGCGGTTGTCGATGCTGACGCCAAGATGATGGCCGCCATCCTGGCCGGTGTCCGCCGCGCCTTCCCCTTTGCCAAGGTCGACAACGAGTTGTTCGAGAAGCACATCGCCACGCTCTTCCGCATCACCCACTCGGGCACCTTCAACATCTGCATCCAGGCGCTCCAACTCATCTTCCAGCTGACGATCAGCGGCCCCGCATCATCATCGTCGTCCGGCAGCGACGCCCCCGCCTACAGTGGCGGCGCTGCCCTCGGCTCGACTGCCATCACCGACCGTTTCTACCGCGTCCTCTACGATAGCCTGTTCGACCCGCGCCTCGAGACGTCGAGCAAGCAGGCCATGTACCTCAACCTCCTCTTCCAGTCGCTTAAAGCCGACCAGGAGCTCGACCGGACCAAGGCTTTTGTCAAGCGCATCTGCCAGGTCCTCTCGCAGCACCAACCGCCGTTCATCTGCGGCTGTCTGTTCCTCCTGGGCCGCCTCTTCCAGCGTCAGCCCGGCCTCAAGGTGATGCTCACCGACCCGGGGGACGACGAAGTGGAGCACTTCCAGGATGTTGCCGACAGCGAGGAGGAGGAGGAGGAGGAGGTTGTCGAGGACGGTCAAGCCAAGAAGAAGAATGCCGCCGCCGCTGGCGCCAAGGACTCCAAGGCCTACTCGGGCCGCAAGCGCGACCCTCGTTTCGCCAACGCCCACCTCACCTGCCTGTGGGATGTTGTCCCTCTGTTGTCGCACTTCCACCCTTCCGTTGCGCTACACGCCTCGCAGCTGCTCCAGTCGCAGACGATCACCTCGACGGCCGATCTGAGCCTCAACACGCTGTCGCACTTCCTCGACCGCTTCGTTTACCGCAACCCCAAGACCAAGGCGGCGAACCGCGGCGTCAGCATCATGCAGCCAGGCGCCGGCGCCAACGTCTCGGGCGCCGGTCAGGCCGTCACGCGGTCGCGCGACCACGGCATGGGCGAGGAGGAGTACGTCAACGACGCCAGGTTCTGGAAGAAGGACGCCGGCAACATCCCCGTCGATCAGCTCTTCTTCCACCAGTTCTTCAACCTCAAGTCCAAGAGACCTGACACGTCGTTGAAGAAGGACGACGAGGATGAAGACGCCCTGGCTCTGTCGGACATCGACGAGGAGACGGCCGGACGCAGGAAGAAGAAGGATGTGAAGAAGGCCGAGGTGGACGACGACGAGGACGAGCCACTGCCGTCTTCCGACGATGAGGACGATCCCGAGGAGAGGGAGATCTGGAAGGCGATGAAGGCATCGATGCCCAACAAGAAGGAGATGGATGCGATGGAACACAGCGACGTCGAAGGAGGCGCCGCCGACAACGACTCCTCGAACGACGACGACGACGACGAGTTCGACTACGCCGACAGCGAGGCGGAGCGCGAGATCAAGGGACTGATGGAAGCCGCTTCAGACTCGAAGGATGACGACGATTCGGACGACGGACCGCAGGCATTGGAAGGCATGGAGTTCTCCGAAGACGACGCTTCAGCCGGTGGGATGGACGACGTCAGCGACGACGGAGAAGACGTATTCGAGGAGGACGAGGATGACCTCGTACCCTTTGCCGAATTCGAAGGGTCAGATGATGACGACGATGAGGAGGAGGACGACGAGGCAGGCAAGGAGCGAGGCAAGGCGGGCAAGAAGCGAGGCGCCGACGGCGAGACGTCGAGCTCGAGGAGGAAGAAGAGGAAGGCACTGCCCATGTTTGCCAACGCCGAAGACTATGCCCACATGCTGGACTCTGACGACGAAGGCAAGCTCTAGCTTCTTGGTCCCGTTCTTACGTGTATGCAACGAACATGCCAACAGAGTTTCTCAGATACGCACAACTCCTATGGTAGAGCGACAGCCTGCGGATTTTCGTGCCTCTTTTCTGTGGGGTTTTATTTCGGTTTACTCTCTGTTACTTTCTTCCACGATGGCTTTTGCGTTGCCACGGCTCATAGACGGCCTGTGTGGTGGTGTCTCTTCCGTGCGGTGCGTCCTCTCGACGAAGCAGTCGATCAACTAGCAGCTGCGAGAGCCTCGCACATGTCCGCACAGAGGTACGACTGGGCAAGGATGGCCAGCGTCGCGCGAACCCGACTGGCGCGGCTCCGGAAACCCATATTCCGAACGGAGCCGTGTCGGTCGCTCTGTCCTTGCGTACGATGCGATTCCTCACCTTTTCTCCCTTCGTCCATAGCCTCACACCTCCTGCTACGTTCCGACGACACCATGGCGCCTACACCACCAAGCGAGATCAAGGTCCTGATCACCGGCTACGGTGTGAGTTCCGAACGTGCCCATTTGCGGTTCAGATGTGTCCTCGGACGTTCGAGGGGAGGCTGACACTGTGGCTGGCTCGTCTTTATCGGACCATCCCCTCCCAACAGCCATTTCAGTCGGTGGTCAACAACCCTTCCTGGCTAGCCGTCAAGCCTCTGCACGATCGGCGTCTCGACCTCTCTCATCCACCCTCTTCCCAGACCACCACCACCGCCGCCTCCGACGGGAGACAGCGGGCGCACATCCAATGCATTCAGCTCCCCGTCCACTACGGTTCCATCCTCGATACCATCCCACGTCTGCACGGCGCCAAGATTCCCTATTCTCCCGATGCAAAGCTATGGTTCGACTCACGGTGCGACTCCGCCTCGGATCTCGCGGGCGAGGAGGGTAAATCCTACCCCGAGGGATACGCTATCAGGCCACCGAACGCGAGCGAGGGAGAAGACTGGGACCTCATCCTACACGTCGGAGTTGGCGCGAGGGGTGGACTGGAATGCGAGACGCTAGCACGAAAGACGGGCTACACCCTGCCCGACGCGGGCGACTGTCTACCACCGGTCGTACAGACTTCTGCCGCCACCGGGCCAGCGGCTGGCGACATGGACCCGACACAGGAGACGGAGAAGGCCATCTCGCAATCCCTTTCGGCGAAGGATGGCAGGACGAGAGGCTTCGGAAAGGGGTACGAGCAGTTTGCGCAGGTGCAGAGGACCGACATCGATGTCCAAGGGCTTCTCGCGTGGTTGGAAGAGCAGGGGATCGAGGTGAGTGTGGGTTCCGGTCGCTGTTGGTCGCTACTTCGCTCTCCCTGCTGTAGACTCAAAGCTCGCGTCCTGACGTCTCAAGACATTTTCCCATTTGACTGCCGCGGCCATCCCAACGAGAACAGGACGTAAAGCCGTCTATAAACGCTGGCCTCTACCTCTGCGAGTTCATCTACTATAACTCGCTCGCGGAAGCGAAACGTCGTGCGACCGAGCAGAAACAGAAGGCAGGCGATGTTGCCGCCGCGACGGAGGGTGCAGAGAAGCGTAGCAAGACGGATGTGATGTTCGTCCACGTCCCGCCCGTAGGCCATAGGCTCGACACGCCGACTTGCACCGACCTGATCCAGCGCATCGCCTGGTACTGCGCACGCCAGCGCCTCTAAAAATGACGGATACCCGGGTCGTGACGTGACACTAGTGCAATGTCATCAGAGCGTCTGAGAGGAAGAGATCGTGTGCTCCATTGAACAGAGCAGCCAATGGAGCCCTATCTGGGGAAGGCGAGGTGCTTTAGGTGTCGTGCACGGGCCCGGACAAGCACGGCCTGGGAACGCACGGTCGTGTGGAGGAGGCATCGCTCCGGCTTCGGCTCCGGCCACAGCTCCGGTTCCAGCTAACTAGCCATGGGTCACCTTCTCCCCGCCGCGCACACGGCCGTTTGCCTTTGTACTCATCCGCCTGGCTGCCCTAGCACTCGTCGTACGCCAGTACGCGTGACCTGGAGATGGTCTCCGCGTCGTCAAAGCGAGCCGGTAACGCTTGGACGTGCGGTCGCGGAGTTGCAGATCGCCACGCAAGATCTGCCCCCCTGCGCGCTGCGCATGTCGCCTAAATGAATTCAGGCCTCCCTCTTCCCCGCCGGCCTTTGGTGGTCGCTATCTGCTGTGCTGACAACACCATCAGAGGTCTGTCAGCCGTCGCCGACGCTGGCGGTCTCGAAAGGGGATGTTGGAGGGTTAGATGAGCATCGATCGACGGTGGGGTGGATGAAGGCCGTGACGCTGCACGAGCATATAGCAGCATATAGTTAGAGACTTGCCGCATCGGCGGGGTGCACACACGCGGGCCGGTCGAGAGCGGAGCGGAGCGGCAACGGCAAGACCAGAGGCTCCTGGTGCTGTACCGCCAGACGTTCCAGCGTCCCTGTCTGGCCTTACCTGACCCTCTCGTACGACGAGGATGTGGCATATAGGCGGCGGACCGGACCTCGAAAGGAGGCCTGACCTGACCTGCTTACGGGAGGGCAGGAGCAGCGCAGTGACCTCGTTGGAGTGCCGCTGCCAACCGCATTTTCGCTTTCTCTTCCCTTCCTGCCTGCGCCTCTGCGCCTCGCCTCCGCCCTCACCCTCATCCGCACCCGCGTCCTTTTCACTGGCCGTGTCTGTCGCGCCTCTGGGCCAGACCGGTCCTTGGCCTGCTTCCGCTTCCGCACAGCCCTTTTGCTCCAGGCGACCTGGCCTCTTGCCCTGCGCTTCGCCCTGCCTTGATCTCACCCGCAGCCTCCGCTCGCCTACCCGCCCTCTCGGCTTGCTTGAAAGCCCCTCCTTTCTCTTTCTCGCCCTGCCTGCCTGCCCTCCCCAGCATGCGCCCGCACGCCCGCACGCACGGTGTCACCCTTTTTCGCGGGCTTTGTCTCTCGCGCCTCCCCTCTGTCCATCCATCGCTCTCGCTTGCTCACCAACGTCACCCCCTCGCGACTGGCCAATCCCGCACCACCACCATCCTAGACCACACGCCGCCGAGCTATCGCGCTATCGAGGCTCCTCTTTTCCGTTCGCCGAGCTACGTCCTCTATCCTTGCCTCTTTTCTTCGACCCCTCCCCTACCACCCACCCTCCTCTGCCTCCACCGCAGCTCCTCTTCTATCCCGACCTCTTTTTTTTTCGAGTGCTTTGCTTGCACTCGACTCGATAGGCTCCGTCCGAGATCGGAACATCCGCGTGGACCGACCTCCCATCGGCTTCTTCTTTGCCCGGCTCCACACCGCCATCATCGTCCTTTGGTGCCTCATTCGTTTCTCCACACGGATCTATCGCAGCCACGTCCGCCCGCCTCGACCTCTATCGCACCGTGTTTATCGACTCGACATCCGGCTACTTGTCGGCATCGCTAGCTCGATCTAACACCGGCTACCGCCTCCAACTCCCTCGTAATCTGCTCGTCTCAAAGCGCCTCGCTACTCACGGATTGCATCCGCCTCCGTCTGTTCGGCTTATCCGACACCGGTCCCTCGCTCCCCTGAATTGTCCCGTGTCGCCCGAGCCAAATTCGCAACCCTTCGCGCCACATTGCACCGCACCGCACCGGCTCGACACCGGCTCGACACCGGCTCGACACCGGCTCGCCTCGGACGCGACCGCCACTCCCGCATCAGCGCGACCTCGCAGCGCTTCTTCCTTGAACGCCGCTCGGCGCTTAGACATTGCAAGGGCTGATCCGTTCCCTTCGACCGTCGCTCCGTAATCTGGTGGCTACGTTCGCCCTCTTGCCGAGACTTTGCTCAGTCAGACGGCTGTCCACGAGCTGATCTTGCACCTTCTGGGCATAGGCACGCTTCCGAACGTCGGTCCCTCCGCCCTCGTTTCTCTTTTCCCTTGCGCCCAAGGCCCCTCCCCGCAACCCATCCTGCAGCGGCCTCTAGCACTTCTGGCACTGGCATGGTGCTAGAGCGATGGACATGAACACCACAATGTCCTTCCCTGGGTCGGGAGCCAATAGCCCTGCCCTGGGCTCCACACGTTCGCCACACCGGCAGCAGCCCAACGCGGGCCAGTCAATCACGGCGCCTGGCTCCCCCTCGGGCGCCTACACCGCTTCGGCGCTGGCCTACGCAAACGCTCAGTTATCGCATTTCGCCGCCAGCGGAGGGGGTCCTGCCATCCCCGCCCATCTCAACCCCCACTCCCTGAGCTCCGCCCTCTCAGAGTACTCAATGAGCATGCCCAACAGCGCCGCCTCTTCTCCTGGCGCCACACCCAGGAGGCTGCCCGGAACCGGCACATCAACGCCCGGCGGCAACTCGCGAGTCGCGGCCAGCGCCATCACGGGAAAGCGCCTCAACTGGAGCGAGATGATCTGCCAGACGATCGCAGAGAGCGAGAGCGGCCGGCTGGTGATTCAGGATCTCTTCGAGGGCATGTGCGCCAAATTCCCGGAGATCCGAGAGTGGGCGTTTGGCAAAGACTGGGAGGCGCGCGTCAAGAACCGCATCAAGTCGACCCTCTCGATTAAGGGCAACCTCTTCATCAAGGTCCCCCGGCCCAGCACCGCCGCCGGCAAGGGAAGCTGGTGGACCCTCAGCGCCGAAGCGCAGGAGGCGTGGAAGACTGGCAGGGTCGCAAACGTCGTCAAGAACAACAACACCCACAGCCGAGCCGCCAGCGCCGGCCCCAGCAGCATCCACGGCTCGCCGGTGCGGACGGTCAGCGCCAACTTTGGCGGCGCGGCGGCCGGACACACGCCGAACCCGCCCTACATGATCCAGAACTCACATACGCACCACCAGAACCACAGCCACCGGACGTCACCGCTGGGCCTGGGCCTCAACTCTACACCGTCCGGGCACCTGCAGAACTCGTACAGCAACTTTGGCTTCGGCGACGGCCTGGCCTATGGCAATCAGGGCCCCGGCTCCGATCCGAACAGCGCCAACAGCAATAATGGCAACGGCAGCAGCGCGTCGGCCGCGAGCGGGCTCACGACGCAAGCGCTGCAACCCGGTCAAGCGCCGTCGCAGAGCGGCGGCATCCTTGCCGGCGGTAACGGGGGCAACGGGCTGCAACAGACGCTGCAGGTGAAGCAAGAGCCGGGCGGCAGCGAGATCGCCGTCGTGGTCCCTGGCGCCCCTTCGCAGATGCCCGCGATGTCTGGCGCAAACTTTTCCGGGCTTGGCTTCTTTAATGCGGAGGCGCTGCAGCCGCTGGGTGCGCCCCAGAGCGTAGCGCATCTCGGCGGGCCTCAGTCGATGCCGTTCCCCGCGTCTAACCAAGTGCAGCCAAGCGGTCTCGGCGATTTTGGCCAGCTCGACAGCACCGACTACGCGTCCCTTTTCGAAGGATTTGCCGGCCTCGTCAACGGCAACGGAGGCGACCTCGGTGTCAACAGCCAGCAGCAGATGGGGATTGGATCACCGTTCGACTTCCAGAGTGCACCGCACCCTTTTGGCGGTAGCATCCCGGGCGCCTACACGCTGCTGCAAAACCAGGCCCCCAAAGGCGGCGGCGGCAGCAGCAATAACTACGGGATGGGCCAGTACGCCGACTTTGGAACCGGCTTGCCGTACGGATCGATCAACTCCGGGTCGCAAACCCCGGGCCAGAGCGGCGGCAGGCAAGGGGTCACAGGGGGTGGCGGTGCCAGCCAGAACCCGTTGGCGCCCAGCGATTTCTCGGCGACGTCAAGCCCGTTCCCCAGTAGCAGCGGCATCGAGATGCCGAGCCCAGCCGACTCGACATGGTTCAGCTACACGCCTCTCATCGAGCCGACCAATCCAATGCCCGGCCAGACGGCGTCCGCGCTGGGCCAACTTGGCGGCGAAGGAAGCAAGAAGCGGCGCGCATCCGAAGGGTTAAAGGACATCGGCGAGTTTCAGCTCCCACCGGCCGAGGCCGGATCATGAGCAGCTTGCCTGTTGCGCTCCTTGATCATCGCTTGGCGCACTTTCCATCTCCCCCTCCTCTCTCTCTGCCCTCATTTCCCCCCCTTGCCTTTCCGTCCCCACTCCCAACTGTCACCCGCCCACGCACCCGCGCACCAATCCAGTCATAGCCTAGCCCACATTGTATTCTTTAGATACCTATCCTCTTTCCCTTTCTCTATCCCCGTTTTCCCCTCTACATCTGCGCCTCTCTCTCACCATATCTTTTCCATCCCACTATTTTGGCTTCCTTCATCCCTATTCCTCTCTTGTCTTCCTTCCATTCAGTGGAAGCAGTTGGTCATTGGACTATTCCCTGCCTCCTCTGATGTCGTCCCTTTCCAACCCTTTTTGTACCGATCCGTTTGACTGCCCTCGATGTACTCCGAGACCCCGTGACAAACCCCGACGTCTTGATACTCGAAATTGAACAAAGGATTCGCACGCTGACATCCTCGCTCTCTCTCTCTCTCCGTCCTGTCGTCTCCCGGTGTGGTCGTGCAGATCAAAACCGAGAGGTCTCTGGGGCGATCGCGCTGCCGGCCGGAGGACGCGGCATTCTGCAGCTCGTGTACGTGCAGGCGGACGTTGGACGCCAGCAGCACCGCCTCGACGCGCCCAGCAGTATCACGGGACGCCTTCAGATCCTTGCCAAGGTCAGCGTCTCACACTGAAGCGCGCAGGCTGGCGGCCCATCGAACTCCTCCACGGCCTCCACACGCGTCGTTGCGATGAGACTGTATGTTTCGAATCATGACAAGATAGAGGTTGAGAAGACGCAGAAGGAACCGCAGGCAGCACCAGCCAAGATACAGAGACCTATGGGAGTAGGACGATGGACACGGGCGGCTGGGGAGGGATTACCTACAGGAGAGGGAGTAGGCCAAAGGCACGATCCAGGAGGGTGGAAGGTAACGCCGAGGGACGGTCGGGTATTACGAGACGAAGAAAGGGTTTGACCGACTCTCGGCGTGAACAGGACGCGACAAAGAGCGACTTGCTCGTGGAACGTGCCGATGGCGATGTTGTGAGGTGATCGAGGGGATGCGAGGTCGTCAAAGAGGGGACAATACGGGAGCTGAGTTCTGGTAGCTCTCGTCTGTCGCCCGCCTATTGAGGTCTTTGTCCGCGGCTGACACCTCTTGATGACGGGAATAGGCTTGAGGGAGCTGAAAAGGGTAAAAACTGGTCTAAGGTCGTTCATCGGGCGGGCGACCGCTGCTCGAAGAGGGCGGAGCTCTGACCGTATCTATATGACGCCCAGGACGGGGGCCAACCGGACGGAGGGGATCGGATCTGCGAAGCGGCTGCACCACGGGGCACAACAGCGAGACGAATAGGGTATTCTCGGAGAGCCGTGCGTTGAATAAGACGAGAAGTGGGGATATTATGCGAGGGAGAGGCTAGAAGGTGTTGGACCGTAGAAGGAAAGGTGATGCGTCGTGCTGATGTCGTCAAGATGCTGTTGGATCTAGGCGGTGGTCTTAGGCGGCAGCGGCAACGGGCGCCGAGGCCTCTGGCGCAGCGGCGGGGACAGCGACGAGAGCAGGGGCAGCGGCGGGGGCAGCCTCGGTGGCCGCCTCCTCCTCCTCGGCGACGACGGGCTTGGCTTCCTCGGTCTTCTTCTTGTGGAAGAGCGCACCGACGCGTCCGCTCAGGCGGCGGCCGAGCTTCTCCCGCTGAGCGGGGGTGGGGGTGGCGGCATCATCCTTCTTGGCGGCCTCGTCGATCTTGACGTTCTCCTCGGTGGCGGGGGCGGCCTCAACGGCGGCAGAAGCCTCAACGGGCTCAGCGACCTCGACGGGGGCAGTGGCGGGGGCCTCGACGGGCACCTCCTCGACCTTGGAGGCCTCCTCGGCGACGACGGGAGCCTCCTCGGCCTTGGCGTCGGTAGGCTCAGCGGTCTCGGCAACGGGGGCGGTCTCCTCCTTGGGGGCCTTCTCCTTCTTGGCTCTGAATTCAGGGGAGGCGGGGAAGATGTCGAGCGTAGACGCGTCAGGCCTGTCGCCTTTCGCTTCCGAAGGGTCGAAGCATCCACAACCAGAGTTCACTCACGTCTTCTCCTTGAAAATGCCCATGAACTTTCCGAGGATCGACTGGCGCTTCTCCTTCTTGGGAGTGACGACCTCCTCCTCCTCCTTAGCAGCCTCCTCGGTGACGGCAACGGGGGCAGCCTCACTGTGTGTTCGATTCAGATAAGGGTGCGGGGAAATTTATCGCGAGGAAACGTCGGGCGTCAGTCTGTGGTCCCTAGATGCGTAAAAAAGGGGGCCAATGCGCAACAGGTTTTAGCACTCACGTCTCGGCGGCAGCAACGGGAGCGGCTTCCTCGGCCTTGGCCTCAGCGACA
Source organism: Thecaphora thlaspeos (assembly GCA_900291925.1). Taxonomy (NCBI): domain Eukaryota; kingdom Fungi; phylum Basidiomycota; class Ustilaginomycetes; order Urocystidales; family Glomosporiaceae; genus Thecaphora; species Thecaphora thlaspeos. Next base: position 491,983 of record UWYS01000009.1, on the reverse strand, counting down.
GGCTCGGCGGCGACGGGGGCCTCTACGGCTGCGGGCTCCTCGGACTGATGAGGAGTCACAGAGGAGCGGAGGGATGAAGGACCGAGGCAGGCAGTTTAGCGCATTGATCCGCCGATTCGGACCGCGACTCATACGCGTTGACCCCGTATCGTACTTACGGCTACAACGGAAGCAACGGGCTCCTCAGCCTTGGTCTCGACGACAGCGGCGACGACGGGCTCCTCGACCTTGTTCTCATCGACGATGACGGGGGCAGTCTCGGTAGGGGCGGACATGATGGAAACGTCTGAAGTGAGAGAGGAAAAGGAGGATGCAATAGAGGCTGACTTTAGCAAGATGTTCGTCGCAATACCGGCGAGGTCGAGCGAGCGCTGCAGTCTTTCAAGCACTATCGCCCGCCGGCTACTCCATCCGCATTGGTCCCCTTGACGTCCCCAGATTGGATCCCAGGCCTCGAGAACGCGTCGGTCGGCCCGCACAACAGAGTACTCACGATTTGGGTAAGAGCGTTAGTAGTGATTAGATTGCGATGAAGGTAGACGTGTTGGTATGGGAAAGGATCGACGGAAGGAAAACGGGGAGATGGGACAAGAGAGGGAGAGGAAGGAAGGATGGGCCGGACAGCCTTTTTATCACGGGGCAAGGAGGGCTGCGCTGGAGGGGGGAAAAAAAAAGGGCAAAAAGGGGCTCCCGACAGCAACACAAGCCGCGCGCAAGCCAGCCAAGCCAGCCAAGCCAGCCAAGCCAGCCAAGCGGGCCAAGCGGGCCAAGAAGCACGGGGCGCTTCCCGGCGTAAGGATGCGGCGCGTTGCGATGTGCTGTGAGCGAGCCCAGCAAGCTAGCCAGCTATCGGAACTGGACCGCGCTCTCCCCTGGATCGAGCCAAGGCCAGACCGAGCCAAGGCCAGACTGAGCCAAACACAAGCAAGCATCAGGGGTGCAGCCGGCGTCATGCGCTTCCTTTTGTCGCGGCCCGCCCCTGAACAACCTGACGCAGTTCGAATGCGGCCCTGGCTCGCGGTGGCTGTACTTGACCCACCTTCTTTGCTCAGCCCCCGATGATTTTGACCATGGACAATGCCTGTCAGCCACCATCGCGGTGTCACTTTGTTGTGCCGTAGCGCGAGGTGGGATAGTGAGTAGTGTTGCTGTCTAAGCACGGTAGCATCAGGACGGGACAGAGAAAGTAAGAGAGTGTTCTGCCCAGGTCCAGCGAGCCAACAGGTGTTGCTCTTTTCTGGCGCGAACACATGTCAAAAAGGCGTCAACGCGCCGACGGGCTAGAAGCGACGGGCCGACGCGGGCGAGACCAACGTCGTGTCGAGTCAGACGCTCCGACACGATCCTCTGCCGTTGTAGACGTAGTTATTTGAGTCTAAGAGAGTGTGACAAAAGCGCCATGGACAACCCCGCCATGACCGAGTTGCTCGAGCATCCGTCGCGATCGAAGGCCCCGGCGCGGACAAAGAAAACGGAACGACACAACGGCGGTGGGCTGGCTCGCCGATAAGGGCGCGAGCTCCTTTCGGCTGACGCAAAGGCTGAGTCGACGGAACGAGCCGCACGCCCGCCCGTCGGCCCACCCGCATACAACTAGATCGTATAGCACGATACTCTACAATAAGAACATAAGTGGTTGCAGAGAGCATACAGATACAAAAGTTAGGAAGCAGGGAGTGGCTGTAACTACTGTAAGAGACGCGCATGAGCCGTCAGCTGCAGCAGCGAGGGTCTCAGGGGCCGGGCACCGCTCGCCCTCTTCTACTCGTATGCAGTACTCACACTCGCGGGCCCAACACGTTACATACATATGTACACACACCACCGTCTTTCTGTTCGATAGGTACGTCTTCGCGGGGCGCAACACCATCCTTGTACTCGCACGCACGATCGCACAGAATTGTGTCGGCATCGGAGGCACCAACCATGTAACTCCGTATGGCCTAGCGTTGCAGAGCTCCATTCGAAAGCGTTCCAGCGGCACGTCTCCTGTGCGAGGGGCCAAGAGTGCTTCCACGTCGTACGACGCAACCATCAACGCCTCTATGTGATTGGTGGCTGACTGAATGCCTCCTTGCTGTGAAGGGGACGAGAGGATTCGGATCGATAAGCTACGCCGTGGCGTCAGGTTCTCTCTCGTGGTACTGTATAGTCTGCGTCGGGAACCCGCGAACTGCGGCCTGCCAGCGCTGTTTACCAGTACGGCATACTGTATCCTCTGCCTGTGACTGCTGCTCCGACGAGTTGGAGTGACTGCCGAACGTACAACGGGAAATATACTGTAGTTATGCAACTGATGCGCAATTGGCCGTTGCAAACCGAAGAGCGGCAGCAGCAGCAGCAGCAGCATACTGTACAGTAGTGGTGAGTACATACATATATCGCGCGTTCGTCCTCCCGTAGAGGCCTCGGCTTGTGGACCCGAAAAGGTGATCAGCGAGGTGCATACAGCAGCGTTACATACATAGGAATTACGTACAGTACGCACTCTCCTACCTGACGTCTGTTGCGTCGGACTACTGCTGCCTAAGAGCAAGCAGGTAAATTGTTAGGCGCGGCGCTAGCAAGGGTCTGCTCCAAGGAGCGGCCTTCTGGCGCCACCAGCTAATTGCGTAGAAGCTCTACATAAGAGTGAAAGACGGGGCCAATGGGGAAATAGACGGACCAGCTAGAGAAGTAAATTACATTGTGGAGGGCGGGGGCGTCTGGCGTGCACACTTCTTCTAGACACTTCCGTGGAGCGCTGCTGCGGGTCCATCGCGCTCATCGGGCATGGGCGCTGGATTGGATGGGCGCTTAGATCGGCGCCGCCGCTCTTTCTCCCGATGCTGCATAATCCTGACGCCATCCCGATCCTGCCCGATCTCGAGGGCAAGATCCCGCCATGCCACGGGCCGCACGGGCCGGCCAAGAAATTCTTGATTCAGACCAGAGCGCGTCATCGAGCGACTAGCAGGACCAAACGACCTAGAAGACGGGCCCCGAAGCAAGCATCCATCCGCCTCCTCATCCCGGCTGCTGCCACATCCACCCACCCAACCACCCACTTTGCGCTGCATCCTTCAGTCTACAGGCAGGCAGCTCTCCTCTTCCGTCAGCCAAGACCAAGACGACGACGACGACCAACACCGCACTTTGAAGCGCAGCTCAACCGACCGTCCTGCGTCGTCCATCGCCTACACAGAGAATGGCGCCCGCCTCGAAATCCGCCTCGGGAACGCCGTCGCAGCCGGCCCGCAACGGCGGCAGCCGGTACGCTTCCAAGACCGCCTTCGATGCGCTCGCCGTAGAAGAGATTGAGGGCGACGACGAGTCCGAGGCCGAATCCAAGCCCGCCCCCGTCGAGCCAGTCAAGGCCGCCCCTGTCACCCGGACGGCCCAAAAGAAGGCCGCCAAGGTCGCCCAGCTCGCCAAAAAACAGTCCAAGGCCGCCCTCAAGTCCCAGGAAGCATCGCCTTTGAGCACTCCGGAGCAGGGCAGCCCCAAAATTGGAGCCGCGGTGCCAGCTTCGGACCGAAACGGTGACGTCGTCAAGGAGACGGCCTCTCCCTCTTTCGCCTCATCCGGGACCAAGGCGACTGCAAGCGTCCCGACGCCGCCAGCTCCTTTTGCCGCCGAGGCGCCCAAGGTGGCTGAAGTCAAGGCTGCGTCGGCCCCCGCGCCCGCTCCTGCACCCGCTCCTACACCTGCCCCCCAGTCAGCCTCCGCAGTCGAAGCCGAGAGCCAGCCGCCGGCCGACCCGACCAAGTCCGCGCCGTTCACCAGCGCAACTGCCAAGCGCGCCGAGTTCCTGACCAGCAAGGGAAGCAGCGGCAGTAGCGCTGCAAAGCCTGATGACAGCAAGGCGGCGGCCGATGCCGCAGCCGAGAAAAGCGCAAAATGGAAGAAGATCTGGGAGCGGACGCTGTTTACCTTCGTCATGATCTTTGGCTTCGTCGGTCTCCTGCTACTCGGACACCCGTACATGATCCTTCTGGTGCTCGTCTCGCAGTCGCTCGTCTACCGCGAGATCGTCGCCCTGTTCAACATCCCCGGCCGACCCTCAGTGACCGGCTGCGGAGGCGGCCGCCGCCGCTCGAGCCGAATGTCTTCGGCGCCCACCAGCACCGCGACGAGCGAGGTCGAAGACAACGACGAGGAGCGGTACGCCCGCAAGGCCGAGGGCCGGCGCCAGGAACTCTGGAGCAAGTCGCTGTCGTGGTACTTTTTCGCCGTCTGCAACTATTTCCTCTACGGCGAGTCCATCATCTACTACTTCAAGCACATTGTCTTTGTCGACGCCTACTTCATCCCCTTCGCCCGCCACCACCGCTTCCTCTCCTTCATGCTCTACGTTTTTGGCTTTATGGCTTTCGTCTCAAACCTGAGCCGGCCCAACCTCAAGCACCAGTTCGGTCTCTTCTGCTGGGTTCATATGTCGCTGCTGCTCATCGTCTTCTCGAGCCACTTCATCGTCAACAACATTCTCGAGGGCCTGATCTGGCTCTGGGTCCCCGCCTCGCTCGTCATCTGCAACGACATTTTCGCTTACATCTGCGGCATGATGTTCGGCAAGACGCCTCTCATCGACCTCAGCCCCAAAAAAACGGTTGAGGGCTTCGTCGGCGCCTTTATCATCACCGAGTTTTTTGCCTACGGCTGGGCAACCATCTTCCAGCGCTACAACTACATGGTGAGCAGGTTGCGGCGAACTTGAGAGTCGTGGAGATCGTGCTTCTGACCCGCCGACCTTCCCTTCTCATACTATCTCTTCCTGTACGCAGATCTGCCCCGCCGTCAGCCTCGGTATGAACGCCTTCAAGGAGATCCTCTGCGAGGTCAACCCGGTGTTCAACTGGCATCACCTGCCGCTGCCGCCGGCAATCTCGGCGGCCGTCTCGTCGCTTGTCGGCCACCGGATCGTCTCGTTGCCGTGGACGCCGTTCCAGCTGCACGCGCTCGTGATGGCGGCGTTTGCCAGCCTGGTGGCGCCGTTCGGCGGCTTCTTTGCCAGCGGCTTCAAGCGGGCGTTCAACATCAAGGACTTTGGCGACAGCATCCCGGGACACGGCGGTCTGACCGATCGATTCGACTGCCAGTTCCTCATGGGCCTTTTCTCTTACGTCTACCACTCGAGTCTGATCCGCGAGCACCACGTCACAGTCGGCTCGGTCCTCCAGACGGTAGTGACGCAGCTGACGCTTGAGGAGTCCAAGGAGCTGTACAACGAGATCGGCAGATTCCTGGTGGGACAGGGACAGATCGCCAGGGCCTGAAGGAGCAGCCAGTAGTAGCCTGCTGTTCGAGAATCTCTCTCCACCGACCTCATTCTTTTCTCGCCTCTCACTTCCTTCAAGTGCTACGAGATTCCCCTCTAGTCATATCGGCCCTCCCATCGGGCTACGCCGTCGAAGAGTCGTCCCGACGCCACTACTGTCTATACGAGATGCCTTACACCGGTCGAGCTCCCCAAAGAAGCTTGTTCGCTCTCCAATCTTTTCGACCTGTATGTCTGTCACTGATTCCGCGGCCTTATCGTCGCAATCAGGAGTCGATGCCCCCAGTGGCCGCTTGAAGGACTGTGCACAGAAGAAGGCCGGGACTGGACCCTATCGCGCGCCGCCGCTGCTTGCTGGCCCCTGCGTGCCTGCCTGTGACTTTCTGGGATTTCATGGCAACACAGCGGTGGCACGGAGGCGCAGCGCGATCCCTGCCGGCACCCTGGTCCTGTGGGCTGCAACTCGTAAAGTCACACACTCCACCTCGTCTCGTCGCTTCTGTCACGTTGCTTCGTCGCCATCATCGCCCTCACCACCACCCACCGCCACCCCCATCGCTGCCGCCGCCGTCCATCCTGTCTCCCACCAACTGTCCACTCTCCTTTGTGACGTCTCCAGACGCCGCTCGATCTGTCGGCTCCTTCGGCGCGCCGTCCACCCCACTCCCACCGCCGATCCCGGCGTCAATCCTTCCTATCAATTGTCCACGCTCCAACAGCTGGGCGATCCCGGCACAGCCGCTCCTTCCATCCGGATCGAAGCGTCCGCATCATCTAGCTCCCGTCGGAGAAGATACCTTCGACGGGCTTCGAGGCACCAGTAGTCCCTCGCTCGCTTGAGCATGACCAACTGAATACCCTTCCCTCATCTCCGCCAGTCCGCGGCCCCGCTTCCTTCGTTCGCTCTCTATACCTTCGGCTCTTCCTCATACCGCCGACTTCGAATCATTCTGCGCTGCCTTCTCCCGATACCTTACCGCAACCGCATACCTTGAACCTGCACAGAGCCCGTCACGCCTCGACACCCTGGCCACGGCCTTCCACCCTCCCTTCCCGATAAGCGACGCAGCAATTGCTCTACCTTGACGGCGCTGTCATGGACTTAGGACAGCCTCTCTCCGGCAACCGAACCCCTCCCCGCACAAGCCCCTGAGAGCTTGGCATCGACCCGTCATCCATGTCTTCGCTTCGGACCCGGCAGCCGCTGGGCCACCGTTCGACTACCGACCCTCTCCACGATCGAGCGTCTTGCCCGAACAGCAACTCTAGCCCCATCGCATTATCCGAAAGGCAGACAGAAAGTGGCCCGTCCGTCTTCTCGTCCAGATCAATCCTTCCGCCGAGGCGCTCTCCGTCCGCTCAGACGCTGCATGGAGACGTCCCGTCGACCTCCGCCGGCATGACTGTTCGGGATCCCTCCTCGAGCCCGCCCGTCTCGCGGCCACCCAGCAGGGAAGTGTTGCCACGATCGTCCTCCCTCGCTGCCAGCCGGAAAAGATCCGCCTCTGGTGACGAGAGGCGCCCGCCGCTTCCCTTGACCACCATGCCTGCGAGCAGAACCCACAGCAGTTTGGCCTCGAGAACAGGCAAGATGGCATCCTCGTCCGTCCGTCAGCCTGCTCGGCTCGAGGCGCCATCGGCCTGGGCCGCGATAGGGCATTCGATGCCGAACGCCGCCGGATCAGTCCGCTCCAGCCGCGCCTCTGTCAATCGCGAGCACGCCGAAGCGGCCACCCGGCTCGACCCGATGGCGCCGGCAAGCTGTGCCGAGTCGCAAGCTGGCTGCTCATGGCGGTCCTTGTCGAGATCTCAGCCTTCAGCTTTGCGTGGCGTTGTGCCGATCCAGATAGGCGGCCGCTCTGGGAGAGCCTATCCCTCTGAGGACGCAGGCACCAGTGCGATAGCCGCAGCCGACAAATTCGTGTCAGGGAGCTTCACCAGGACCAGGATGTCGATCGGCGACGACGACGATGACCAGCGCCTCCAGGCGGCAGGGGCGGTGGAGAAGGAGGAGAACAGTGACGAGATTGAGGAAGAATACGCCGATCTCGACTCGTTGCACGCAGTGTGGACCTCTTCCGGAAGCATGATGGGCAGTACATCGACTCGTCCCGGCTCGATGCGGCGCGAGGACGCACCGGCATGGGGCCGCTCGAAGGGACCCGGGCCCCAGCCCGGTACGGCCACTCCCCCGCCTCTCGCTCCTCATTTGCTCTCTCCCGTCCTGGCCCGCTCCGCAGGCCGGCAGGCGTCAGTCACAGACTCCAGGCATCCTCACGGCGACGTCTCAATTCAGAGCCACGACACCGACTGGGACGAGGAGCTCGGCATCACAGAAGTCCGACAAGCCGCCGCCAGCCTGCTAAAGCCGTTGGTGTTCTCGTCGTCATCGCCCCTCTTGCACGTGCATGCTGGTAAGATCGATCTGCCAGCGACGGCGGCCGTGATCCAGCCATCGAGCAAGCAGGAGAAGCGCGACTCTGGCGGATTGACCCACTCGCCGCAGATACGAGGCCTGCGAGTCACCCAGTCGGTCAGCGAGAGCTGGGACGACGACTTCCTCTTCCAGAACGATGACAACGACGGCTTGGAGTCGGACGCCAGTCACGCTGCAGACGCTGCGGCCGCCGCGGGTCGGACGGGCGACGCGAGCCACAGCACGGGCTGGGTCGGAGGCTCCGGCACCAGCCGGGCGCCGACAGCGACAGCGGCAGCGCGCCATACTCCGGTCTGGATCGGCAGCGTAGAAGAAGAGAGCGAAGAGGAAGAAAACTGGGATGCGGCCTTTTCGTGGGAAGACGGCCCGCAACGGCGTCCGTCCGCACTGCGGACGTCGGTCTCTCCGCGCTCGACGTCCAGAACTGCTTCGTTAGGGACCGCACGGCTCGTCGCTGGATCGACCGGCCTTGCCGCTGCGTCGAGCCTCGCGCTACAGGGACTCCAGCTGACCCGGAGCGTGCTCGACGGCCGCTTCGCTAGACACGGCTCGGTCGGCCTGCCGAGAAACGTGGCCCACGGCCGCGGTGATTCGACTTCATCACGGGGCAGTAACATGACGGACCTATCGGCCCCGCTGGCCATGCAGTCGGACGCCAGCTCGTGTGGGGCGGGGTCATCGTCCGAAAGTCTCCGGGACGACGTGGCACCCGACGCGCTGTCCGATCAATCGGTTCTCGAGTTTCCGGGCTTTGCCCTGGCCGCGACGAGCGCGGGCCGGCCCCGCAAGGTCAGCCAGTGCACTGTCATCGAGGTCGGTACCGATGACAGCGGGGACGAGACCGAGACAGAAGCAGACATCAGCTTGACGCCCGTCTCTCCCGTAGACATGGCCAGGAAGAGCAAGCGGCGATCCCTGTTCGCCTCTTTCACACGGGGAAAGGACGTTCGAGGGCCGTCTGCGGCCAAGCATGGCGACGACGATGCGCAGCCGAGGGCAAGGAGGATCTCGGATCAGCGGTCAGGAGGAGCGCTCGTTGGCATCGCGGCCACTCTAGAAGTTGCCGGCCCGAGATGGTCGAAGCCGGGCACGCGGGGTTCCAAAGCGCGTTTCTACAAGATGGACGGCCCTAGCACCTCGAGGAGCTCGGTGGCCAACGTCTCAGATGTCAGCCTGTCGGGATCCAGACGTGTCCGGCAAGCGAGCCACGAGCCGCTGGCGTACGAGGACCAACCCAGTAACTCGTCGCTCACCTCGCTTAATAGCCAGTGCTCCCAGCGCTCTCGCCGATCCATTGGCGTCTCCGTACCGTCGAAGCTCGAGAAGGGCTATCGAGCGCTGCGCAACGCCAGGATTGGACATCGAGCCGGACAGAAGCCGGTGACGCCTACCTATGACGCCACGCGCTCCCCGCCAAGCTCTCCACTCGCACGCAGTCGCACGCTTTCCGAGGATCCGGATACTTTGGTGATGGCCTCGTCCGATGCGCAGGGCGACTGCAGTCGGCACACGGAAGTCTCCGCGCTGACACTACAGGTCGACAACGCACCTCAGAGGTCCGTTGGTAAGCTGTCGTCCGAGTTCGGCTTTACCGATTCGTCGCGCTTGTCCGCGGCCACGAAGCCTGTTGAGGCGAGCAACGACGGCCGTCGCTCGTCCTACAAGGCGAGCATGCATACAGAGAGCCAGATCGAGGCGGCGGGCCAGCGCGGTGCTAGGACACGAGGTGCCTCGCCCACCGGCGCGGCAGAGGATTCATTCACCTTTCACGACGCCGGAATTCAGCTTCGCTCCGTCACAGAGTCCAGATCGCCGGCCGGATCCCCAGCACGTGCGCGACGGGACCACTCCAGTACCGGAACCCTGCGAGCCAGCGCGGAAGTCGGCAAATCAACCGTCCGTGGCCTTGCGGGTCGAGGCAATGACGTCGACAGACAGGTCTCTCAGCCAGGCGCCACTCGTCGAGGCGCCGCCAACGCCGAGCTTCTCAACCAGAGCAGCCAGCGCAGAGGACAGGGCCTTCGCGGCAGTCTTGCTGGTTCCGAAGAAGCGAACGTTGCGTACAGCTTCACCCCTCCCGCCAACAGCCGCTCGATATCGGCGTCAACAGCGACGAGCGCAAGCAGCAGTGATGCCTTGTCCGGATCGCACCACAAGGATGCCAGCTGGAGCGGAACGGACATGTACGACTCGGAGACCACGCACGGCACGAGCATCGGTAGCGATTCGCCTTCCGGGCACCGATACTCGGAAGCCTTTCGTTCGGACGACAGTGCCAGCGGCAAAACGGTCCCCTCCGTCGGTCGGACCATTCGGTCGAGGAGCGGAAGCAGTAGAGCGGCCTCGCCGCCAGAGCTTGTACGGCCGAGCGCCTTCCGTAGCGTTCCGTCCCCTCACGGCTTACCGCGTTCCTCTCTGATTCCGCCGGCTGACGGAACGCAAGAGGGCGAACGGAAGACCGCCGCCGTTGTTAGGGAGACGACGCCTGTTGGGACCGCAACGGAGGCTATCACGGCCGCGTCTAGGGACGACGCTAGCTCGGCCGGCGGTGGAGCGCCCTCGCTAACGCCGAGCGCGCCATTGCCCGAAGCATCCGCCTGTCCAACGACTAAAGAGGCAGTTAAGCGGCCGAAGGTGGAACGAAGGAACAGCCTCAGCGATCTGCGAATCCCCAGTCGCATCAGCAGGGCTCAGACCGGAATACGCGCCAACATTAGCCTCGTTCGGGACTTTGCCAAAGGCGTCGAAGGTGAGTTGCATGGAACACTGCGCGTTGTACCGTCTGCGACACAGACAGATGGCTGACCGGCGTTCGCGGACGATGCCTCTGTTCCTTCATTACACTCTTTCTCGCTGACCCTTACCGATGCAGAGCTGAAAACGCTTCAAGCGAGGCACGTCCAGCTGCGCGCGGTGTTTGGCAACGCCGATGCAGGCTCGAAGCACCTGGTCGACGAGCTCGAGCAGCAGTTCCAGAACTGGTGGGACTGTGCTGATGTCCTCATCGGGCTCGGCCAGGGCCGCAGCGAAGCCGACGCTGAGCCAGACGTTCGGACGATCTCGCAGTCGCCTGTGGGCGCTACTGTCGCGGCGCAAGTTCACGGCGCCAGGGAGCGTCGCATCACGCTTGACGGTCCGGCCTCGAGGAGGACTAGTACGGTCTCGCAGGCTCCCCGTCTGGACTCCATGCCGACGCAGAGGACGACAACCGCAATGACGTCGTCCTCGGTCTCCGCTGCCGCCCGCCCCGGAAGCCGCAAGGAGCGGCATTCTGAAGGTCTGAAAAGTCGCACATCATCCACGTCCTCGAGACACGTCAACCCGCAGCGGGAGATCGACCTCATCGCCGCCATGATCAATGCCGCTTCGCTTGGACCCGAGAAAGCGCCGCCGCCGCCGACGATCTGGGAACGCGCGCCCTCCGTGATTCGCGATGCGCGCGTGGCCGCCAACGGCAGCGATGATGTGTTGGCGCCGGCCGCTGCTTCTTTGTCGCGCAGGGACGGTCTGCCAGACACATTTGATGCAACCGCCCTGCAGGACGCTATGGAAAGCCGCCCGTCTACCTCGAGTCTCAGCTTTGCGGATGCTTCGCCACCTCCACGCAAGGTTGAGCGTTCCGCTGCCGAGTCCGTGTACCCCTACAACACCGCACCCGCTGCGGCCGGGAGCCGCGCTAGCCTGTACGGTGCCGTCTCGACCGACTCCATTGGACTCGTCGACGGCAACAAGAGCGCAAAGCGGAGGCTCCGCAGCGCGAGCCGTGCAGGGCTCCAGGGCCTCAAGGAGCTGCTCAAGGCTTTTCGTAGCAACGGCAACGACGAAGACGCTCAAGCGATTGACCGGGATGACGAACAACCCGCTAAGAGCCTGCTTCCTTTCCGCAAGTCGATGGACGCTTCCGCTAGCATCGCTGAAAAGGACCTCGTTGACCTCGCCGGGGACGGGAAAGCCGTTCGTCCACCTTCGGCCAAGAAGGGTTCGTTTGGCTGGATGGAGGTTCGGGCCGAGAAGCCGTCCGGTTCGCCATTCTCTCGCCCAAAAACGCCCGTGGGCACGCCTGTGCGCCGTCGATCCAACCTCTTTAGGCGCAAGAAGGATGACGAGCCCTCCATCGATAGCGAGCAACCGAGCAGCCCACCGCCGTCGCTCGACTCGCCTCTCTCGCAGCGACGTGTGAGCGGATCCTCGAGCCCCATGTCCCTCGTCGTCGTCGTCGGCAGCGGCGGCAGCAACAGCGGCGAGACTGATTCTCGCCCCACTGCAAATCCTTCGCGGCCCCCCACGGCCGGTTCTTCTGAAGCCGTCCACAGAAGAGTTTCCCGGCTGTTCGCCCGGTCGGAAGCCTCGGGCGCGCCGCCTCTGCCTCCGCTCCGGGTCTCCTCGAGCCACGGCAGGCGACCCAGCGGACTCGGCGAAGCCACGCTCAAAGCTTTGGAGCAGGACAAAGATACTGCACACAGGCGCGGCTCTCCGACATGGTCGACTGCAGCCGACGCTGGTCGCGAGGAGAGTGTGACTCTACCATCACGGCCTTCAACTACGGGGGCTCGATACGCCAAAGCTGCCGCTGGGTCCAACGCCTGGAGCCAAAGCCAGCTGCAGCGATCTCGAATCGGCAAAGGGCGACCAAGTCAGCCGGCGACGAGCCTGCTGCCTCGCTCTCCATCGCTGTCGCACTCTCGCTCGCCGTCGCCGACGCCGCCCGGATGGTCAATGGACGCTAGCCCCTCTTCACCGCGGCGGATTGTCGTCACCCGCTCAACGCTCGACTCCGAAACCGCCGCCTCTACCCCGCTCAACAACGCGCTCGATGGCATGCGACGCGGCCACACCTCGCTGCTCGCGAAGAAGACGACGACGGCGGTCGATTCGTCGACAAGCACTGACTCGTCGTCTACCGCGGGCGGGGTCGCCAACGCGTCGTCGACAGCTTCGTTCCAGAAGATGACACTGAAGCCCGAGGCGATTCCCGGCCTGCTCGTCTACCTCCATGCGACCAAGCAGCACTGCCAGGAAGCCCTCGACGGTCTGCAAAGCGCGGCCGATAAGTTGCACTCGAACACATGTTGAAAACGGTCAAGATGCTGGGATACAGACGATAGAGAGCGAAGAAGCCCGTCCCCCTTTCCCCGGAAAGGACGTTAATCGTCGATATCCTGCCTCCCTTGTCAATACACACACACACACTCCTTCCCTTCTCCTTGCCCATCCCTCTTTTGCTCCGCGGCGACACGACCTTGTTGGTGTAGGCAATTTTACGTGCCACTTGGCATGGTCCGACGATAATTCACATACAAGTCAGACATCAGACACGCACGCGTGCCGCAGCGATGGAAGCGTCTCTTGAGACAGGCCACTACGCAGTTTAGGTCATCTCGAGAAGAAGGAACGAAAAGGTGGACGACCATTCTTTTCCTGTTGCCTCGGTGCTACCAGGTACGTTTTAGAGTGAAGCGAAAGGAACAAAGACGGAAGCGGTGTCCCCCTTGGGCGTTCGAGGACGACTCGGGTTCTAGAGACGGTTGAGGAGAAGGAATGGAAGGAAGATCAAGGAACGTGGAGGGCGCAATGCACGGATGGAGTGGCGGTGGGTAGGTAACGTAGCCGTGCCTGAACGAAGAACGAAAGGTGGCACGGACGAACAGACGGACAGAGACGATCATCCTCGACGCGACCGCTGCGCGGCGGTGGTTGTGGGCGGCGGATGCGACAGGGCTGCCAAACTGTGTCCCGCGGAGGTCGAAACAAGACTCGCGCCGCGTATATAGAGTGGGATCGTCCGGAGTTGTCGCGCGTCGCGTGCCAGTCAGCTGCCCTGTGAGCTCCTAGGCGGACGACGTGTAAGCCCTATGGGAACCAGAGTCAGCAAAGACGGAGTGAGATATTCTTCAGCCGCCTATCAGCCGCAGCCGCACGTCCCGCTCTCTCCGCCGCTTGCGTTGGCTCCGTCCCTCCGTCCCTCCGCCGCTCCGCCCTACCGTTTTACCGTTGTACTGTACCTGCTCCCTGGCCGTGCTTCTTCGCTTTGATTATGGGCCGGGCAGGCGGTCGACACCCTTTGACAAAAGACTCCGCACGTCCAATGCCTCAGTCAAGGCGCGGGGAAAAGCAGAAGATCGTACGATCGAAGCACCGCTTCCATCCCACTCTTCGCCATCCTCTGGATCTTGATCTGGTGCGGAGATGAGACGCAAGATCGGCATGCCCACCTCTACCTCCAGGTTCAGCGAGGCGGAGTGCAACTTGAGCTAGAGGCCATGCGAGGTACGTTCTGTCCCACCGACTCATCCCATGTACGAGATCGTAACCTCGTACTTACTGTAGTTCTCATCGTCGGACTGATTATAAAACCGCCTTGTCGTCACGGGTAGCCAAGGGGCAGTGCACGTGATTGTCAGTTTAGACGAATTGCCCACGGAAGATCGCATCAAGAGCGAGGGTCGTCCATCGTATTTACATCGTGCCAAGGAGAACGGGGGACCGCTTTGACATGGTGACACACCGGCGTCCTGACACGTAGGGAAGGGCAAGGACGAGAAGGTGTGTTCGCTCGGTCTGATTAGCTACGGCAGCCGAATGATGGAAACCACAGGATCAAGGTTGGCCAATCTGTCCAGACTTGGCGAACAACAGCAAGCGGAGAAGACGTGCGGAGAAGAAAGGGTTCGTTACCGCAAGACGCGTCCATCGAAGCTGCTCACCGTGTAGATGCAAGGCAGCTCCCGTGTCCAGTTCATCTGGTAGTCAAGTTTTTTCCCATAGCCTGATCAGGCGGACCTACCAAGGCCCGACAATACCACTCGCCTTCCTTCCTGCGTTAGAAGGGAGAATTTGGCGGCCAGATTTGCAATATGTAAGTAGTAGTTCAGGGGCAATCAAACTGTGGTCGAACCCTAATCTCGAGATCTATGTAACAGGCCTCTCTCTGTGAAGGCTACAGTACCTACTGCAGGTCGACTGTATGGAGGAGTGCCAAGAACCAAGTACTAACGTATGAGGAAGCGGGTTGTTGGGTCTCTTAGTTTTCTTTCCCGTTGTAGAGATGGAGAACGCAATGCACACTACCCCCATCTCGCAGCTGTCAGAAAGCTGGGGCAAGCTGGGACAAGCTGGGACAAGCTGGGACAAGCTGGGACAGGCAGGGTCCAACGTGTCGCGCGTCTCTGCCCTCTAGCCTGGCGAGCGAGGCGATGCTTGGTGTGGCGCGGGCCAGCGCAGGATGACCTCGGGCGGGGCGTAGCCCGCCATGAGGGCTTTGCCATACCGCCGTAAGCGCCGCGGTTACATACTCGATCATCCTCCGAAACCCCCTCCTTGCTCCTTGCTCCCTCCTGCTTGCAGCCATCCATCTCGTGCGCCTCTAAAGCTCCGCAGTGAATCGAGATCGAGCAACGCAGCGGTCGCCATTCCGGCCAACCTCTCCCCGGCTCGCCACGCCACCCAGGCTCAGCCATTTCTCCACAACTACGGCTTGCTTCCGATTGAACGTACGTCCTCTGTTGGGGCTGCGCGCAGTCTCCTTTTAGGCGAACGAGGGTGAGAGCGAGGCCAGGAGGTGGAGCGGGACCCAAGCCGGTGTCGCTGTCAGGTGGCGGTTCCGACGTCGTCCGCTCCGCCCGATCCTCTACAGATGAACATGGAATATAATTTACGGTCCGAGCCCTTGGCCAGGCCCGCGAGGTGTGTGCAACAAGTCGAGCCTGCCTGCCTTCGAGATTCCGTATCGACGTACTTTGCGAGGGCGTTGATCTGAGGGGTTTGAACCTTGCACTATCCTCTTCTTGCCTTTCGAACATGCTGCGGTCGAGCCAGACGAGGAAACACCGCCTCATCTCCCGATGGCACTCTTGGACTCTCGCAGCGATCCTCCTTGTCGTTTGCTGCTGTTGCCCTCCCGCAAGCTACGGTTACCAGCTCGCAATCTGAACGGCGTTCAGCTCGACTTTGCTCGACGCCTCACTCAGCGGCAGCCGTGTCTCTACCACACCAGACTCGCCTCCCTGGACTCTTTTCATTTGCGCTCGTGCTTACGCTTGCGCAGGTCGACAAGCGAAGCGAAAAAAATTGCCATCTGCTCTGCCCCGTCCCTTGGAATGCGGTCAAACGAATACTGGCCCTTTCTTTTATGTGTGAAGTACTGTACAGTAAGTACAGAAGTGTATGTAGTAGTCTGTACTCACTCTGTCACTCTGTCTGGAGCTGCTTTCCACGCCAAGGTAAATTGCAGTAAGTTAGCACAGCCTTCACAACCAGCTGCGATAAGGAATTGAGCTGTGTCGCCATGTCGACCGGTCTTGTCGCTGTGAAGCTTCGATTTGAATGGCTTGTTGCCGTCAGCGTCGAGGTTCTCGCCTGGAGGACCCACCCCGAAGAAGCAGGAGCTGGTGCGTTCACTTACATACAGTACAAGCGTGTAAGTAGTTAATATACTGTACCTCATCGAGGTGTCGCTGCTTTCCGAAGATATGGATGTAGCTTTGTGCACGGGCGCAAGCCCAAGCTGAAATATCGATTCGTCAGTCTCACTCCACGTTCGGGCCGACGGCCTATCCATGACGTATATCCGAAAAGATATGCAACCGCAGCGCGAGCGAGCGAGGTGTACGCACAAGTGAATATGTCGCCGCTCGTTAGGCCGCTTCGGGCAAGCAGTAAGGCTTGCACCCGGCTGCGATGCTTCAACTCGTGCCTTTGACGTACCGCGGCGGAGCGATATAGGGCTGTCGCTGTTGGTTTGTGTGTTTGGCTTTGCCATTGATTAGCTTCTATCGTACATCTGCGCCTTCAGTACGATGGATATGTTTCACTGGCGTAGTTTGCTCCCTTTGCCAGAGCTTGGCTACATCGCTGGTAGCATGATGGCAATGGGCTCCAGACAGGCGGAATTGACTGTCAGTCATGTTTGTACTGTACGGACTCACTGTTGTATATGTACGTGCTTAACGAGAAGAGCCAAGGTCCCACTGGTTCATTCAGGCTCATGGCTGTCGGATAGGCAAGAATACTCCTGTGTGTATCAGGCTGGAGCGAGGTGGGAACAGACCCTCAACCAAGGGTGGACATCTGTGTACTTACATTTACTTACAGAGTAACTAGAATAGTGGAAGCGCATCGCCTCGTCGAGCCCATGACGGGACGGGACGGGTGAGCATGGTTCTATGGACCTGCCTTTAACGACATTACTGTTCTACTGTTCTGCATGTCCCTGTGGCTGAACTGTACTGTATTGTGACGCAGCACAGGTCAGGAGGCGGGGTGCATTGACGGTACCGCCAGACGTGCAGGCATCGCATTGGGCGCAAGCGTGAGTGAGGTGCTTGATCGATCCTACTCTGGCTTTTGTTGACTTTGCCGTGACCAGGGTCCTCTCTGCCTTGCAGATTTGTTGTGCAACAATCAAACATGTCAGAGCGATCCATGGCTTTGGGCAGGAAGCCCCCGGCATGACAATCTTGGATAACTTATACAGAGTAACGTGATGGTTACAGTCCACTACAGAGTAACCATTCAAATCAGCCCGACCCTTTGTGGTCCGGCGCTAGATCTATATTACTTAGCACCAACTTGAGCGACGAGGCTGGCTGTGAGGGGAGCAGACAGGCAGGGGAAAGGGAAGCATATGGATTGCCGGACCCCGCAGGGGGGACGCCGCGAGCTTCCAGCCGGCGCCAACAGACTGAGCAGCGGCCCGCAGGGGAGACCGGTTGCGAGGCCAGGCGGGAGCGAAGCAAGCAAGCCCCCCAATGGATCGACAAGGAGGGGGGAAAAGCGAGGCGGCCGGACCAAGGTGGGGTGGCCTAAAAATCGCGCCACGCGTCCTCGAGGACGAGCGGGCCCGTCATGGTGCCGTAGAGCGCAGCGGCTGCCGTCGCCCGGCGCTCCGAGATGGGTCGGTCAATGTACCGCCGGAAACAATCGCTGCGCCAACGGCCAAGCGCACGGATCGTCTCAGTGGAGGCGCCGCAGTGCGCTGCCCAAGTTGCGGCGCCCCGGCGGAACGAGTGGCCAGCGTATGAGGCCGCGGCGACCCCAAAGGTCGTGAGGCATCGACGCAGCGTGTCAAGGAAGGATGCACGGTCGAAGGGGCGGCTGCCGGAGAGCTCGAGGAGAGGGCTGAAAGAGTCGCGGTTCCCGCAGATGGCGCGGAGCGCCGCCACGGCGCAGGTGCGGGAGGTGACGGCGGGCGCGATGAGGTTCGCGCCCTGGCGGAATGGGTCGGTCTTGCTGGCGGGCAGACGGATGGTGGCGTAGCCGAAGTTCGAGCTGAAGGCAACGTCGCGGACAGCGAGGACTGTGCTTGGGTCGAATGTCGACCAAGTGACTTCGCCTGCGCGGAGGAAGCAGGCAAAGGCGAGGCAGAAGGCGGCGCGGTACATGCTGCGGTCGTGCGAGGACGCGCAGACCGACGGCAGGGCGCGGAGGAGTTGACGGAGGAGGGGGAGGGTAACCAGCGTCGAACGCCGTGGTGGCAAAACCGAGGTCGACGTGCTATGACTTGAGGACGCCGACGTTGCGTTTAAGTGTGTTGTAAGTCTTGCCGTCGGACGTGTGACCAGCGACCCATTCGACCAGCATGCGCTCGGTGGCGGGGAGGGCCGAGAGTGCACTGTAGGAGGCGGTGCGGGGCCGGGGGCGTTTGGCGGTGGGGACGGCTGGGCGTGCCGGGTTCGGCCGAAGGTCGAAGGGATGGCGAGGGAGACGGGGATCGGGGTGGGGAAGGTATGGGAGCCCTGCGGCAGGCGGCGCCGCGAAAATGACTAGCGGGGTGGACTTGAAGGCAGCGGCGGCAGGTCTGCGGCGGCATAGCCGCCGAGGTACCAGTGATGGTGGACAACGGTGTGGCGTGGTGAGTGTGGTGCCGGGGGGGATGTGTTGAGGCGCCAAAGAGGCTGAAAAGAAGCGAGTGGACGTTGTTGAGGTGGCGTCGACGAGGAGAGAGGTGATGGGAGGAAGGAGAGGAGAGAGCAAGCGACACAGCAGCCAAGTGCCAGCGAGACCGGCTCCAGCCCTGGCTGGCGGGCTGGCTGGCGGGCTGGCTGGCGGGCTGGCTGGCTGTCAAGCGCTGCCGCTTCCTCGTTGCCTGGCAGCGCCCGATCCCCGCACCCTGGCTGGCGGGCTGGCTGGCTGTCAAGCGCTGCCGCTTCCTCGTTGCCTGGCAGCGCCCGATCCCCGCACACTGCTGCTCCACCAACTGACCAGGCCGCAAAAAGGTACATAGCTGCCCACACCTCTCGCGCGGCTTCGACCACGCGCGTCCCCTTCACACCCATGCTGCTGATGCCGCCAGCTGCGGACCAGGAGGACATCGGCGACCTCGACTTTCTCTTCCAAGGCTCCCACGAGGCAGGCACTATCACGCCCAAGGCCGACAGCAGCAGTAGCAGCAACACGCTTGCCTCTCGTCGACAGGCCAAGCGTGGCGCCTCGGAGGGCATCTGCGCATCGTGCATGAACACCGTCCAGCGCTGCACCGCCTTCGGAACGGCCTGCGGCAGCCGCAAGCCTCTCCACGTCGACACCAAGACCGCCGCCGAGTAGCACGGCGCCATGCAGCCGCCCCTGGCCCGCTCGGCAGGCATGATCAGGAGGTGAGTGGGCGACCGTCCAGCCTTGCAGCGAAGTTGTTCGAGATAAGGTCAGGCACGTTACTAACGCGATCGCCTGCCCCTCTTCCGCCTCGTCTCTCCCTCTTGACAGCTACTCGATGCCCGTTGCCACCCAGCAGGAGCACGAGGAGCGTAACCGCATCATGGCCCTCGGCGTTTCGCCCGTCGGCGCCTACGTCGCCAACCCGTCCTGGTGGTCGTACGGCTTCGCATCGCCCGGCGGCGCCCCGCTCAATCTCAAGCAGCGCCCGTCGATGAGTCCTGCTCCTCACGAGCGTGTTCTCGCCTCAACGCGCATGACTCCCCAGGCCTCCCGACAAAAGGCGAGCACATCGTCATCGCCCAAAGGCAAGGCCGCGATCCTCGGCCCTCGCCACCTCCCGCGATCGCCCAAGGCCGGCCACTCGCCGCTCGGCGGCCTGTCGCTCAATCTCGTACCCACCGAGCAGCGTCAGCTGCGACGCAGCTCGGCCAGCTCGTCGCCGACGCGATCGCCCGCCTCCCACCGCGGCAGCGTGGACAAGGCTATCGACTACTTCAGCACCCGCTTCGATCGCTGCCACGCCGAGGACGCGACCGAGATGGAGGCCGATCTATGCATGGACGAGAACTATTTCTCACCGCGTAAGGGCAGCGCCGCGACCAGCAACGCCGGCTCCGACGAGGCCCTGACGCCTCGGGCGTCGTCGCCGAGCCCCTACGCACGGTCCGACAGCTTCGGCCTCGAGTTTGACGCCGGGATCGGTTCTCAGAGGCAGTTTGGGTCGCCGCTCAAGCAGACCACCACTGGCGCTGGCGCCGGTGACGACCTTGGCGACCTCGACTTTATCCACCCGGACCACCTTCAGCCGCTACCTCCGATCGAGTTCTGAGTCGTCGTCTGTTGTCGTTGTTGTCGTTCGTTCGCTCCTGCGCACGGGAGTAAGCACGTACGCTCTGGTTGGGACCCTGGTGGAATGCGGACCCTGGTGGGATGCAGGTCATCCTTCGCCACTACGACCAGCCGCAGTCGCCCAATTTCCCTCTGCCTTTTCAAGTTTTGCTAATCGCCCTTGATACTAGCTAGCCCAGCACCATACCATCCTTTCATCCACACACGGACCTTTAGCATCGTTTCCTTCCTCGTCCCTCCTTCTGCTCGTCTTCGCTGACGGGCGTCGCATGACCTCCCTCTCACTTTCTTTCGCCACCTTGTCAGTATCAGTTGAACAACGTCACGGGTTACCCGACTGGTCACCTCCATCTCTCCTTCCTCCTCAATGGACCCCCCCCCCCCCAACTGCGCTGCGCTATGCTCTTCCTCGATCGCGACGCTCACCATCACCCGTCTAATCTATGCCTCCCCATTCACTATATCCCTGCACCCCCTCCCCTCCCCTTTCCCCTGGCCCGTTCCCCAGATCCGCCACCATGTATTACTATAACCATCGAAGAAAGAACGAGGAAAGAACGAAGAAAGTGACTTGTCAATCACAAAGCCCGACGTTTCACGGACAGTTCCATGCCATCCTCCCTCTCTCGGTCTGCTTGCACTCGATCTATCCGCTGTTGGCACCTCTATGCAAACCACTCTCACATACGGGTGCGGGCGGGGCTCGGACCATATAAGGCCATTCGACGAACCCCTTCTGGGCGCGCGGTTCGTCGAGTCTATCGAGACCAACTTTTTTGAAGCTTGCCCTTTCGTACGCGCCCACGCCTGCTGGACTGGCCTCGAGGTAGACGCTGAATGGACCTGGAATGTCGTTGCGGTTCGAAGCGGAAGCGTCAAGACCATATTGGAGAAGAAGTGTGCCGACTCCGCGTCGTTGGTGGGATGGTGAGATGCAGAGGAGTTTAAGGAACCTGGAAAGAGGTGGAGAGGGAGACAGATCAGATAAACGAAAGGGAAGGATAGCAAAGGGTAGATGGATGGGCGAGGGGGACGTACCAGTGTGGATGGGTTTGCATGACACGACTCCTCGTCCTATCCGTCCTTTCCGAGAATCGTTGAACCATGCTCTTTGCCTTTGCTTCCTCTTCTCCCTGCTCTCCCACCTTCTCTTTTTCCCGCGCATCAAGTTTCATCTTGACACCTCCAAGCACAGGTTTGAGCCAAATTGCAAACCCGACCGTCTCCCCCTCCTTCTCCTCGCCTTCTACCGCCTTGATGATTTCACAATCCTCATCTTTCAGTAGAGGTACGAGTTTCTCTACTGCCTCTGAGTGTCGTTCCGTGTCGGATTTGGAAGAGGAGAGTGGATCGGATTCCATAAGGTGTGCAATCTCGTCGTGGTTGCGTGGATCGTTGAATGCTAGACGTTGGATCGTCGCGATGGCCGAGAGGTCTGAGAGCGTGGCGGGGTGGAGGGTGTATACCATCGTGAAAAGCTAGAGGGGGGAGTGAGGAAGTCAGAGCGGGAGGTGAGGCGATGGGTTGGTGATGATGGTGAAGAAAAGGAGGGAGTCGAAACAAAAGACACAGCCACAACGCACAGACCAGTGGCTGAGATGATCGATGTCCGTTCGAAGTGGCCGAGGCGCGCAAGGAAGTCTTGCCGGCTCCGGAGGCTGGCTGCGATGACTCGCCCGGCCACAGACCGCCACGAACACAAGCACGCTCTTCGGCGTTCAGGCCGCCATATCTCCGACGGAGGCGAATGGTCCGTCTGCTCATGCGATGCGGTGAGCAGGGATGGACAATGATATGTAGGATGTCATTTCTTTTCCGAGCGGACGATGACGATGCAGACAAAGGAAGGTGAACAGGCTGGTAGGGCAGAGAGCACGGGGACGCAAAGGAAGGTGAGTGCGTGGGGATCAGTGGACCGTGAGACAGGGTGGCGAGGTGTGACTGGCAAGACCGTGGCGGAGCAGGATCGGATGGAGACAGGGGAAGGGGGGCTATCATCGTGAGAGAGGGTAGATCGAGCAAGACTAGATCGTATAGATAGAGGGTGTTCGTCTTCGCATGCTGGAGGCTGGGCACAGAAAACGCCGTCTAGGGGTTGCTGCCGCTCAGGACGCTCTCGGACTCCTCCATGACGTTGTCCAGCGGCATGCCGGGCTGGTATGGTTCGCGGAAGCCGATGGAGTAGACCTCGTCCTCCTCCTCGGACCTCCCACGATCGTCGGCGAAGCCCTGTCCGTTGTCGCCGGAACACGGCACGAGCCGCCACGCTCTAGCGTAATCGGCGACTTCCTCCTCTTCCTCTTCCTCCCGGCACTCGCCTTCCGGCTGCTCGCCAGAGTAGTGATAGTTGGACGCGGCATCCTCCGGATAGATCGAGTCTTGGTCGGCGTACGAGTCAATCGTCCGGGTGGGCGACAGTGGCTCGGCATTGGACAGAACGGCGCGGCGTCGGGCCGGGCTGAGCGCCACATCCTGCAGATCAGAAGCGGGCTCGACGGTCGAGGTCGAGGTCGAGTCGGCGGCGACAGCAGCAGCAGCAGCGGCGGCAAGAGCGCGCTTGGGGCTCTTGAGCGGCGGGGCGATGGGGCCCGTCCGGGTGGGCGAGAGCGGCTCGAGAGACTTGGGCGCACCCCGACCACCGAAACGGCTGGCAACGGTAGCGACGCGGCCAGCGGTCCTGTCTTTGAAAAAGGGGTCGATGCGTCCGGCCGAGGGTTTGGCGAATGTGGGCGATGGCGGTGTGGCCGCCTTGCTCTTTCGGACGGCCTCGACTGGGCTCAGGCCAGCGCGGAGCGACTCAACCAACGCCTTCGTGTCGATGGTCGCTTTAGGCGTCTCCTTGTTCGCCACAGGCCGAAGGGCCGTTCGCAGTGGAGAGCCCTCGGCAAGGGTCGGAGAGATCTGGCGGGGCGAAGAAGCTAGTCCAATACTCGCGCCCTCGATGGCGGGGGCCGGGAGCACGAGCGAAGAGTCTGCAGTTTCTGTCTTGGCGTTAGCATCGATGGTGCTCGAGGAGCGGTCGAGGTAGCGGCTATCTGCCTCGGCGCGGCTGCTGGAAGGGCTGTCGATCCGGTCCAGCTCGGTCTCGGGCGTCGCTTCGGCGTCCGTCCTGGACCTGCTTGGTACGAGGGGTGGGGGCGTAGAAGCGCGCGGCGTCTCGAACATCGGGGTGGCGTCTCGAGAGACTGCGTTGACATCGACCTTGGATGTCTTGGTCGGGCTCACAGAGGTTGCATCAGCGACCGATGTCTCCACGCTCGCCTCGGCCTCTGGCCCCGTATCCGTCTCCGTCCCGGTGACGTCGCGGACGCGGGCGCCGTTGCCCCGCCTCGGACCCTTCCATTCCACATCCTGGCCAGTCATCCTGTTCTCGTTAGCCTTAAACAGGACGTCCATCCACGAGTCGTCGCCCATGGTGTCTGACTTCTCTGGGCCAAGCAGACCGCCAAGGTTCTTGCGCTTCCGCTGCGGCGGACCGTCCTCGAGCTCGGCCAGATCCGGATCGTCTGAGTCGTGCAGGCTGCGGACCTCGAAGTCATTTGACGTGAAGGACGCATCGGCTTCGTGGTTGCCCTTCTGCGCATGAGCGGCTGTGATAGACGAGGTGGGCGCGAGACCTCCCTGCTGCTGCGGCTGCTGCTGCGATGGCGAAGGCGAAGGCGCATCAAAGATGGCGGATCCGCCCTTCTTCGCGCCCTTGACGACCTGCATGCTCTTGGCGCGCAGCGTCGACATGAGTCTCAGGCCGGTCCCGTTGCTGCCTTCGGCGCGGGACAGGGCGTGAGCGCTGTCCGCGCTGGGGCGACCCTGGGCCTCGTCCGAAACCTGCAGCAACCCGTGGCTCTGGCTCTGTCCGAGGCGGGACGGTCGCGGCTCGGCATATTGGTTGAAGCGGTTCGCGCCATCGATTGTCTCGATGCGGGGGCCGACATCGCTGAGCCGGATATGCTTGGTCTCTCCTCGGTAGCCCGGTCGGAAGGGGTCCGACAGATCGGCATACAACATGAAGTCGTCCTGAGATCGGTCCTTCTTCGACCGGAAGGCACTAAACTTGCGCATCATGGCGTTGCCCTTGTTCTTGCCCCTACCCGCGACCTCGAGCTCGGCACGATACAGCTGCGGCACCACCTCGCGGATGACGAACCAGGCTGCGTCGGTGCGCGGGTCCTCGGGGATGTCCTGGCCGAACTCGTCCCGGCGTGGCACCACGAAGCGGGTGGGTGCCGAGAGGCTGGACCCGGCACCTTGCGAGCCGACGGTCGAGGGACCGGGACGGCTCTTGTACTGCAGCACGGCAAAATTCGAGGTGCGGTGGGTGAGCTCGTCGCGGTTGCTCCATCCGGCGCCGATGAGGTAATCGACGTACACGTCGGCGAAGGCCTCGTCCATGCGCGAGATGGGATGGCTGTCGAGCGTGCCGGCCGGCTCGCCGGCGCGGGTCGGGCTCGCAATGAGGCGGGGCGTTGTGTCGTAGTGGAAGGGAGGCAGCGCCTTTTGGCGCTCCCGAAGCTTGCTCAGGATACGCTCACGCTCGCCCGGCCAGTTTTCGACCTCCTGCTTGAGGCCGTCGTCGAAGCTGAGGACGGTGTCGAGGCCGTCATCGCCGGAGCCGAAGCCAGTCGACTGGAAGTCGGTCCACTGAACGGTGTCGCGCTTGTGGTGTCGGTCCTTCCGGGCGCTCTCATTGAGGTCGAAGGCGAGCTTGTTCCGATCCGGGGCCGTGAAGCCGTCGTTCAGGAAATCTCCCCACTGCTTTGAGACGAGCGAGCCGTACACCTTGACCTCGCCATCCTCGGCCGCTGTCCGGCTGAAGGCGACGGGCGCTCCGCCACCGCCGCCGCTGTTCGCCTTGCCCCTCCCCTGGGCGCCGCCGCCGCGCAGGTTGACAAGCTTCCGGAAGCGATCCGAGAGCTGCGGATCCTTACCGTGTCGGTCGCTGTCGTGGCGGCAGGCCTCCCACTCGGGGCAGTCCACGTCGAGATCCAGTTCGCACGCGGTCTGGAGCAGGTTCGGGCTGTACAGGCGTACCTGGCGCTCAATCTGGGTGACGGGGACCAGGTTGGCGTGCTTGCCGGGCAGGGCGATGTCTGCGGCAAGCATGGCTGGATAGCCTGCGACGTGGTCCATGAGCTTGGGCGGCTGCGCCGACAGGACGGCCTGGCCGCGGATGTAGGCAAGGAGGAGGTGCTCGGTCGCATTGCTCGCGCGCACAAAGGCGTCGTACGTACGCGCGAACGTCTCGTCCTCTGGCAGCCCGAACAGCAGCGGTCCAAAGTGCTTGGCCAGCTTGGCGGGGACCATGCCGTTCTTGAGCGAGTACGAGGCCGTCGACGAGAGCAGCGAAAAAAGGGACGAGAGCAGCTGCGCCGAGGGGGTCTGGAGCTGCTGCGAAAAGGCGGCAAACGAGTCTGCAGGGTATCGGGAGCGCCGCTCGCCCTCCCTCCATGCGGTGTAGAGGTCGAGGTCCAGGAAGCCTCGTTGCTGGATGTAGGCCATCTCTTCGCGCACCTCGCCCTTTTTGGCGGGAGCCGTCGACGGGATCGGGACGGCGAGCACCCTCCCCATCCGGGCAAAGGCCCACTTTATGACGGCGGCCAGATCGTACGGATTGGCGTACTGCACCTCTTCGGCAAACGCAGCAGGCAGCGCCGGCCGGCCCATAGGGGAGGAACCGCTCTGGTACGTCTTGATCAGTGAAACCGCATTGTCCGGGCTGAGGTCGAGCGCCATCGAGGAAAAGATCAGGGGCGAGTCGAGGCCTGTTTCGGGGCGAGGTGAAAGGGGGGAAGCGGTAAGTCAGACGGCCAGCCGTAGTTGAGACGTGCCTTCGAACGCTGGCGGAGCGCTTACCTCTTTTTCGGATCTGCTCGCCACACGCTTCGAGGATCGGCAGCACCCTGGACGGATCCAGCTGCACGTCTATCGATTCCGGAGTGTAGCCGTAGGTAGGAATTTCGAGCGTGTTTCTACCGCCGTCCCTGTTGGCGCTGCGGATCGACGGCGCGGCCGATTGGGGCATGGGTGGCGAGAGGGGCTGCAGGGACTCGACTGTCTTTGACTTGGACCGTCGCAGGCTGCCGAAGGCGGCGCTGTGGATGCTGAGCTGCCCCGCGCTCTTCTTGCCGGTCGGCAGGCTAGGAGACGAGGCCTTGGCCCGAAGCGTCCGGGCATCGAGCTGGCCGAACTCTGTCTGCTGGTGGCCAGCCGACTGCGTGCCGTTGGAGATGTGGGTGTGACTGAGATTGAGGTAGCTGTTGTTGGCAGAAAGGGGCAGCGCGGGGAGGTCTTCCTTTGTCGGGACGGCGGGGAGGGGGCGGGCGTCGGAATGGCTGGGTGAGGGCGCGAAAATCTCCAAACGGTTAAGATCGTATGACGAGTGCGGGCCAAAGCCGTTGGCCTTGCGGAGGCTGGTGGCGCTCTTGCTGGTGCCTTTTGCGCCGCTACGCTTGGAGAAGAGTGCCGGCATCTTGGTCGACGCAGGAGTGAGTTCTTGTGGCAGCGAGGGGCACCGCGGCGCCGGCCTGTGTCAATCTAGAGCCTGGCAAGACCGACGGCGGTGAAGATGGTATTCGATAGGCCGTCTCGATAAGCCTGTGAGGACGGTTTGCGGTGATCCGAAAGCGGACGGCGCTCAAGAGTGTCGAGAACAATGCAGGCAAAGGCTTTTGGAGCGTCTGGCGATCGAGATGAGGTGGGGGCTGGTTGGCCGGTGAACGAACGAACAATTGCTGTTTAGCGAAAGACGCCGGGTAAGATGAAGCCCGCGGGTATAGTTGCTGGTCGGCGGAGATGTGACGGGGATGTGGGATATGGAGGGACGGAGGCACGATCTCTACGAGGCGCGAGCGATCTATAGGGCGAGGGGCGACGAGGATGCAACGGGCGAGGACGGCGAGGCGAACGATTCTAGAGGGGAGAGGCGCGCTGGGCGGGATGGAAAGAAGGTGGTTGTGGTGGTGGTGGTGGGTATCGTAGGCGCCGACAGAGATGCACGCACCTGTACGGGCACGAGCGAGGGCGAGGGGGAAGCAGGGGACAGGGGACAGGGGACAGGGGACAGGGGAGAATGGGGAGAGAGAGAGAGAGAGAGAGAGAGAGAGGCTAACAGGCTGATTGAGGCTCCTGCCTGGCCGGCCTGTTTCAACTCAGCCGACAGGCGGGCGGCGTGGGTGAGGGTGGGACATCGCTCCTCCCGCAACTCCGAAAGAGAATGGCGCCCACGCTCCACACCGCCCTACGTTCCCTCTCCGCCCACCAGTCAACCGGCGCCTTTGTCTACAGAGTACACACAGACCGTCTCTGCGACCTTGCAAGGGCAAAGACAAACAACGACACCCGTTCTATCCGCGTAAAGTCGTACAGCTTGCCCTGTAACTACGTACAATATCACTCTGGACTTAAGTATACAGTAAAGTAGTGTATTACAGTATATTCACGATTCGTTATTGCATCTCGCTTCCAAGGGGCCAAAGCGTGTAGCCCAGAAGCGGCCGCTGAATGTTTAATCGGGAGTCGCAGCTTCGCTAAGGGCCGTCGTCCCCATCCCGATGAGCCCTCGAAAGCTAAGTGCGATTCGCCCTGTTGCCTCTCGTCGCGATAAGTAAAACTTAGCCTTGCCTGGCCTGGAGCAGCAACCCTCGCCGTTCACCTTGCCGTGCTGCTTCAAGAGAAGAGCTCCATATCCGCGTGGCTCGAAGTAGCTCACCAAACAGAGAAGTGAGGAGAAAGCGGAGCGCTGGACTGTGGCCAGGTCGGAACCTTTGACACGCTCGATTCCGAGAGATGTGTCTGTTGGATACGGAAAGGCCGGGGCCAGGAAGAGCGAAAATCATCCGAGATCTGCCTCGACTGAGCAGGCCGCTGTTTCGAGAAGACTGAGGGCACCGCGGCAGCGCGCCTGAAAACGCTCTCGCCTCGTCTGCGTGCCTCGATGAGGTAAAGAGGAGCCACCGCCATCCCTCATTTTCTCTGCTTCAGAGTGGCGAGGGTGGCGCGGGGCCGCGGGCTCGAGATCTGCTCTGGCGAGCCTTGGTCTGGCAAAACGACAGCAGGGCGAACAGCAACGGCGGATCGTGGCGTGGGTGGCGAGCCGCCTTGGTTTTATTGAGCTGCGACGCCTCCTCTCAGCCAAGGTCGGAGGACGTGGCCGTATGTAAGAGCAACGAAAAATCGGCTGATTCGCGCGGGACCGACTACTAAATGGAGCTCGCCCGTTGGCCTCTTGAGGGAAGGAAGGAAGAAGTTTGGGGCGGGCGTGCGGCCGGCGCTGGTGTGCGCGGCGCTGGATTTCAGGATAACTAATTGCCTGACTTTTTGCCCGCGCCAGAGACCCTTGCTTCAGAGCTTCCTCGGTTCAACGTGCCTCTTCCTCCGCTACCATCACCACCCCCGTCCCACCGTCCGCTCCCCGACTCGAACAGCCTCCTTGCTCTCGCTTCTTTCTCAAGGCTTCGGCCATCGCAGTCTCTCTTTCGTATCACTCCCTTCGGAACCGCGCACCTCGCCCCCACCGACCTCCCCATCGCTCCGTCCGCGCAGGACGCACCAATACAGCCCACGATGGAGTTTGTCTCTTCGTCGTTCAACTTGACTATTGGCGCCCTCGCCAATCCGGCCACCGCACAGCTCGCGTCCGACCTCTACAAGGGCACCGACTTCAACAGCCTCAACGTCCTCGAAAAGGCGTGGGCAAACTGGTACCTCTACTGGGGCAACCCCGTCCTCGCCACCGGCATCATGTCCTTTGTTCTCCACGAGGTACGTTCGTTGCTTCCGCCCTCTCTCCTTCTCATTGCGCTGCCGCCGAGCGCTCCTCTTCCTTGCCTCTCGGCCCGCGTGCTGACCCCGGTTCACCTCCTTCCTGCTGTGGCGTTGCGACGTGTCTCCTTGACCTTTTCCTCACCACCGCCATAGGTTGTCTACTTTGGTCGTGCGATCCCCTGGATCATCATCGACCAGATGCCCTCGATGCGCAAGTACAAGCTCCAGGAGGAGAAGGTCCCCACCCTCAAGCAGCAGTGGGACTGCACAAAGTCAGTTCTCCTCAGCCACTTCACTGTCGAGCTGCCCCAGATCTGGTCCTTTCACCCCATCTGCGAGTACTTTGGCATGGCGACGCACGAGGTCCCCTTCCCCAGCCTCGCGACGATGGCGTGGCAGATCGGCCTCTTCTTCATCTTCGAGGACGCCTTTCACTACTGGGCCCACCGCGCCCTTCACTGGGGCCCTCTCTACAAGCACATCCACAAGAAGCATCACGAGTTCTCGGCGCCTTTCGGCCTCGCTGCCGAGTACGCCCACCCGCTTGAGGTCCTCGTCCTCGGCACCGGCACCATTGGCGGGCCCTTTGTCCTCTGCGCCATGACCAAGAACCTCCACATCCTCACCGTCTACGTCTGGATCGTCCTCCGCCTCTTCCAGGCCATCGACGCCCACTCGGGCTACGACCTTCCCATCAGCATGCACAACTGGATCCCCTTCTGGGCCGGCGCCGACCACCACGACCACCACCACGCCGCCTTCGTCGGCTGCTACGCCACCAGCTTCCGCTGGTGGGACCACCTGATGGGCACCGACGCCTCGTACAAGCGCACCCGCGCCAGGCAGGCCGAGAAGAAGAAGCAGAAGGCGCTCGAGGTCAAGGCGGCCGAGGCCAAGTCGTCTTAGGTGACGGGCTCGACCAGAGGCTTTCTCTGCGTTCTATGATGACGCTACCACCGCTCTGCCTCTCCATGACCCTCGTGCTCAGACCAAAGCCTGGGCACTCGCGGTCAAGGGTCGTGACGCGTCGGGTGTGGCTTCCGTCAACTTGGCGCCGCACCGCGCGCGTCTGCCGAGGCCCCGGCCTCCACGTGTACAGAACTCAGTTGCCTTGCTCTGCTAAGATATGGATAATGAAACCGCGGATCATAAACGAACTGATAGAGGCACCGCCGGCCGACGCAGCGCACAATCGCCCGAAGCGGTGCAGGCTAGCGTGAAGCCTCGGTCGAGAGAGCAGGGCCTGTCGAGCCTCTGACGGCAATCGACGAGCGGTGTAGCGAAAGAGCTCTTATAGGCGGATGCGATGTCGTTCTCGGATGGCAGATGAGTAGGGGCGCGGCGGTTCTTTGGCATGGTGTCTGTGTTCTTCATCGACAGGCATCGACCACGTTGTATGAATCGGAAGATCAGCAAAACGGTCTGTGTCCATGAGCCCCGTCTCCAACTCTGACCTTTGTTAAGGTTGCGGTATCGCCGAGTTTCGACCAGCTACCGAACTAACCCACCTCTCGTCCGGTCCCTAGAACCCGGAAACGCTCTTTAGCAAACGCCGCCCTTGGCCATGAACGCAGCAAGTCTCCGGTGTTCGACCATCATGACGCCATACAATTCGCTCATCTCCCTATCGCCGGGCGTCAGCTCGACGAGGTTCATCGCGTCGAGGTCTTTTGACTGTTCGCTTCTGAGTTTGTTGTACCTTGAACCTCGATGTGGGAGCGTCGTCGTGATGCCGTAGGCCTCCCTTATGAGGCTATCGAAAGGTTTCGGATTGTCGGACCGACGTCGTTCCGCGACGTAGAAGGCGTACATCGCCGCGCCTAGCATGGGTCGTCTCTCGGTGCTGATGGCAGATAGATCGGTCGATTTTGCCCTTTCAACGTCTCTCCGACCTGCGACAATCGATCGTCCAAACACCTCACCCCACAGTTTAGCGACATTTTCGTCCGCTACCGCTTTTCCCCATCCATAAACACGACCTGTCTTGCCGTCTGTGAGGTTGTCCAACAAGTCTCGATATGCCATTCCCTGCCCCTCCAGTATCACCCTGGGATCGGCTCTGACGTCGCTGAAGACGGGGACTTCCTGTCCACCTTCGAACCTCCTCATCCCGCGTCGATCGCGAGCGTCGGGGAATGCAAAACACTTGTCGTCCATCTTGGCGCTGGCTCCGAACGGGACTGCGTTGATGGCTTTGGAAAAGGTGAACCAACGTCCGCTTCCACCGCTATCTCGGGCCGAGAGACGGCATTGAGGCGTTCCTTGGAATCGGTACACGGCGAGAAGACGAGTGGGGTCGATGGGGTTGGGAAGAAGGTCGTATGGCGTCGATAGGGACGGTGCGAAGGTGAAATGGACAGGGAGGGGAAGAATGAGTTGGTCGTATGTCGATGTCGTGTTGAGTCCTACGTCGGTCTGATCCGGAAGAAAGGAGAGGTAACCCGCCACAGAAGCAGGTAGAGAGGGTGCGATTTGGCAGTGTTCGGAAAAGCCGAAACGGTGGACGAGGTAGGTCGATACCGTCTCCAGGGCCCCCTCCGGCTGGTGGCGAAAATTGACGTTGGGATGCATGCGACCAAGTTTGGAGGGCACCGCCTGCGGTGTAGCGTTGCTGGGTTCGTCTAGACGTGTTTCGGACTGTCCGGCTTGGTGATGGAGGAGGCTGAACCAGTCTGCTAGACTTGCTGCGGCTGCTTCGCTCGTCGAGAAGCTGCCGACGGTGGGCGGAGCCGAAAATGTCAGCAACGGGTGCACGACGAGACCGTCGTCGGATCGTCCGACAAGCTCACCTCTGTACCCGTCCGGCCAGGATAGAAGCAATCAAACCCGCATCGATAGTGACGTATCCCATTATCTTCCAGTGGGTCGTCTGTCCTTCCCTCGTCCCTGTCGTCTCGGCGCAAAAGCTCGATAGGTCCGCTGCGAAAAATCCCTCGTTCAGTCGATCACGTGTCGCGTTGACGACACCTCGACCCCGCCGCTCCGATACATCCACCGCGGACGGCCAGAAGTCGGGGAAGTATAATTGATACGCGAGTCGAACGGACGGAGAAAGTCTGGATAGTATCTCGTTGGATGAAGGTGTAAGGAAGATGGGCGTATCGGTCTATATGTCGCGTCGTTCAGAGTCAACGGGCATCGTCAGATCAAAGCCTTTCGACCGCCTCTTTCCAATGCAGACAGGAGACTCACCACACCGCAACACGCAACACTCTCCACACTCTGCAACTCCACCATCCCCTCTCTACACCGCTGCAAGAGCAAATCCAAGGCGTAGATCAACTTGGTGGCACGACAGGCCGTCGGGTACGCGGTACGAGGAAGGTCGCGTTGAAAGCTGACGTGGTGGACTGCAATTGGTTCTGGATGATTGGAATGTCAAGAACGACGAAACTGAGTCGGTGTGCCTGGCATTCGATACCGATCGATAGACAGCGCGTGTGAGAAGAGGGAGGAGGAAAATGTTCAGCTATGGGAAGGAGAGTGAAAGGCGGATTATAGCGACGTGATACGGCCGAGGCGCTGACCATACCGCAGGGAAGGGGTAAGGGAATGGACATGACGGTGAGTCCAGAGGGAGGACAAGGTCGAGAACCACTGACGAGACGTGTGGCGTGCCGTCTATCCTCTTATATCAGCCCTGAGGCTCCTCCCTTCTCTCTCCCTTTCCCTTTCCCCTTTCCCCTTTCCCTACCGCAAGTACCAGTCCACCTTCCCCCGGTCCTTTCTACCTAACCCGTCCGCTCCTTCTTCCTACCTCACCACTTCCGGAATGAAGTTTACGCCCAACCCATCATCCGACCACCAAGGCGTCATCGGCAACAACGCGACACCCGTCGTTCTCTGTAACTGCGCAGCGAAGCTTACTCTGCGGCGCGTTGGTCTCTCCAACCACACGCCGTCCGCAATGCCGTTGCAGGGAATAAGCTCTCCGTACCTGTCCCTAGACGACGCAAAAACGCGACCGCCCTACCGGATTCTGCGCAGAACTGTAATGAGTTAGGTTCTGCCGCGCATTGCGTGCGCACAACGAGACCGTCCGTGGACGGGGTAGATGCATGGTCCCCACTGTCATTGACTGATCCATCGTTCAGAGCGGAAGGTTGGGGCGATGCGGATGGGGAAAGACGACGGAGAGAGAGGGAAGAGAAACAGGCTCGAGCTGGATAGTCGGACGTGCGAGATCGATCCCTTTGTCCTCAGCTGTTGGTCAAAGGGTGGACGGCCTCGACGAAGTGTGGGCGCAGCGCGGCTGTTCGTCTGCTTCCGTTCATCAAGGCGCTGAACCTCGGATTGACGGGTGTGTCGCAGAGGCGAAAGCGTCCCTGGATCTGTGTGGTACGACGTCCGCACATGCTACGACGCCACTTTCCGTCCGTCGATTCTAGACGAACAGATGCAGAGGCCGGGACGCAATCCAGAGCGATCCGATCCGATCAGCACCTTTGTCTATTCACATCCCTGTACAGTACATTACATCTCGCTGTCCCCCGCGACCTGAGCGGTCTGGCCTAGGCCTTGGCCTCGGCGGCTGCCTCCTTCTCCTCCTTTGCGACGATGTCGTCGGCGATGCGCTTGACGTCCTCAGCGCTCTGCTCTGCCGTCTTGTCGCCACTCGTTTCCGCCGTCGCCGTCGCCGTCGCCGGCTTGGTCGAAGAGGAGGTGGTGGTGGTGGTGGTGGCGCTGGGTCGTTGCAGCGCCAGGGCTTCTTCCATCAGCTTGGCGCCGATGCCGATCTCATGATACCTGTGTTTCAAAGCAGAGAGAAGGGGGAACGGTCGAACAGTGGGCGGGTTCAGTGACAGAAACAAAAGGCGCCATGGGGACGTGCAGTCGGACTTACCTCATCAATTCGGCCTTCATTCCTACACCGGGCATAGCGTGGATCCTCAAGAAATGCATCCATCTGTCCACTACCTCGTCGTTTGCATCAAACACCTTGATCGCCCTGCTATGGGTCTTTCTCCAGAAGTTTTCCTGGCTCTTTTTGTGGACGAACGGACTTCTCGGCACCGTCCAGAGCGAGGTGCGGGTGGGAAGGTGTGCAGTCCCCGAGACGGGGATGGCAAGGGCAAAGGCAGCTTTGCGAGCAAAGTCGGCAAAGAGGTCGAGGTTCTGTAGGGCATCGTGGTACGAGCGTAAATGGAGTGTCGCGACGTGGATGTTATGCGTCTTTGGGTGGGTTTCAGTGGGCAGGAGACAGCTGGGGATCTCAAAATCGGCCCGTGCGGCGCACTCGGCAGGTTCCGAGGGGGTGGGAACGGGGGTGCTGCGGAGGGTCGCGCTGAGTGCGGATCGCTTCCGAAGCTGGTTCAGCGTCGATGAAAGCTTCGGCGTGGAGCGCACTTCCGAGGAGGCAGAGGCAGAGGCGGAGGCGGCGTCGGCGGCGACTCGCGAGGATGATCTGTCGAGCGCAGCGGAGTTGTAGAGCAGAAGGGTCGGCGGACATCAGTATGGCAGATAGCGCTGTGAGGCGAGGTATGCAAAGGGCAGAAGAGCTCGCAGAGTAGATGAACTCACGCCATGGACCGCGTCGCCTCGCTGATGACTCGGAACGACGAAGGGGCCGAGGCGCCGGCGGGGAGTAGTCCCGACGACGATGCCTGTGCGGCGCCCTGCAGCGCCAGCCTGGTGCACCTGAACGCCATGTCAAAAGCGGAGCTGGCGAAACGTGTCGAGGTGAGGGAGAAGAGCCGATGGAAGCGTGGATGATGTGCAGAGGGTCGGTGGTGGGCCAAGGGTGACGATGTGACGGGATGGTGGAAGAGGCCGAAAGATGCGCATCGATCTGAAAAGTCCAAAGGCGAGAAAGGGCGGCCGCCGCCGGCCACTCTTCTTCCCAGCGCCAGCCGCGTCACGTGGCGGCTTATTTTGTTCTCGTGCGGCAGACAGCTACGCTTATCGCCCCGCCATTCTCGAGCGTCAGCTCTGTCTCCCTCTACAATCGGCAGCCTTGCGACGACGAAGACGACGAGGAGGGCGCAGGATGGGCGGGCAGTGTTAGATTGTATCAAGGCTAGGACGACAGCAATATGTGGATCTTGGGTATCTTAGCGCCGGGTCAAAGGGCGCACAGAACAGGAGCTAGAAATGACAGACGGGACGGGGCGGCGGACGAGGTGCGGCGGATGATGTGAGGCTGACCACGAGTGAACCAAGGACAAGGAGCGTGAAGGGTGAGGCTAAGGACTGGGAAGCGGAGGCGGAATGCAGAGGGATGAGCTGGAAGAGGCTTGTTTTGCGGCCGAAGGTAACGTAGACCGGTGCAAAGAAAAGACTGGGCGCGCCTGCCTGTCCGCCTCAGATCAGGCTGAGCTCCAGCGTCCACACCCGTCTCGCCCACACCCGGACCTTGCGTCCCGTCCCGTTCTTGAGCATCTCGATCTCCTCGGCCGTCATACCGGCATCCGGCTCGGTGCTCGCCGCCTCGGTCATGGAGCTGATCGCCGTCGACGAAGCGTTGATCGACTCTGCCCACGTGGTCGCCTTCTCGGCCACCTTGTCCTCGTCCTTCTGGGGTAGGACAATGTCGACTCCATCCCACCAACACTTGCGCTGTGGCCGGCCAATAGAGAGTTCAAGAACGAGGGAAGGAGGTGAAAGGTGGGTCAGTACATCTAGTCGCTCCCTCTGCGCTTGTCGTCGACCAACACTCCGGCCGCCTGCACTCACCGCGGGTTTCCTCCAGAAGAGCAGCAGCTTCTGCGCCGTCGCGAGCTGCTGGTGGTCTACCTTCATGCCCTGGAACATGCTCGTCTGTCCCGTCTCGTCGTAGTAGTCATTGGTCTCAGCCGAGTCCGGCTTGATCTCGGCCGCCTCGAGCTCGCCGACGTGCGTGATGCCAGTCTTCAGCAGGACCAAGGCGATCGACGTAATACAGCAGCGAGAAGACTCAAGCGCGCGGAAGCCCCACATGTCGTTGCGGTCGAAACCGCTCATGCAGAGCATGTCGATGAGATGCTGCTCGGCTAGGTTGTTCTCCTTGTTGACGTTGCGCTGGAGCGCGGTGAAGATCTGCTTGCGGTCGAGCAGCGCGCGCCCGCACGCCTGCTTGAGCGAGAGGAGCGCCGGCGTAGGGTGGCCCGACTCTGGGTCGGTCGTCTCAAGCTTCGAAATGTCAGCGTCGGCGTCGACAGCGAGGCCGTCGCCCGAGAGCTGCTGCTGCTGCTGCTGGTTGTTTTCAGAGGGCGAGAGGCTGCCCTTTGCGTTCCTTGACGGCTTTGGCGGAATGGCAAAGTACTCGAGCTCCTCGCGGAGGACGATGATGGCCTGCTTGTTGAGGAGCGGATTCTGTCCCATGCCGCCGGGGCCGCCGCCGTAGAGGCCGTTTGGGTCGCTGAAGTCGGCCGACGACTGCTGGAAGTGGTGACCGGCTGCATTGAGATACGAGGGGTGATACTTTCCGGGCTGGTCGTCTACGCCATAAAAGTCGTCCTGAGCCG
Source organism: Thecaphora thlaspeos (assembly GCA_900291925.1). Classification (NCBI taxonomy): domain Eukaryota; kingdom Fungi; phylum Basidiomycota; class Ustilaginomycetes; order Urocystidales; family Glomosporiaceae; genus Thecaphora; species Thecaphora thlaspeos. The sequence continues at coordinate 455,586 of UWYS01000009.1, read as the reverse complement.
TCTTGAAGAAGCTGAGGACGTAGGAGAGGCACTGCGAATCGAAGTCGACGAGGTAGACCTCCTCCTCGTCCTCGCCGTCGTCTGCACCGTCGTCATCGAAGGAGTTTGGCTGCTTTGGCTGCCGTGCGAGCACGAGACCATTGGGGAAGAGGCAGAGGAGGACGGATTCGGGGAGGTTCATGAGGGTGTCGCGTTCGATTGTAAAGCGCGTCCCGCGGAGGTCGAGGGTGAGCTGTGTGAGGAGGTGGCCAGGGTCGAATGCGGAGGCGTCCATGGTGTCGTCTGCCATCATCCTGCGTGCCGGTGCGCGAGGGTAGGTAAGGGCGTGTGGGTGTGTGGGTGGGTGTTTTGTCCGTGACCCTCTCGATGCGCGGCGAACGTTGCTGGCGGGTACGCTGCAGAGGGCTGCTGTGGTGAGCAGAGTCTCGTCGAGATGAACGTACTAGAGAGACGGGGCGGCGATGAAGGGTGGGTGCGATATCGACTGGGTGTGAGGGAGATGGAAGAAGAGGAGGGCGATGGTGGCTGATGATGGTGGCGGCGGCTGTCGGAGTGTGTGGGGCGGCGGCGGTGTGTCTCCGGATTAAGCTTTGGCCTCGCGTTGGCTTGGCTTGCCTTGGCTTGGCTTGCCTGGCCTTGGCCCGACCCTCTGGCTGTTCGGATCCGCTCGGCCGGGGCTACGTGTGTTGTATTGACTTGCCCGTGTGGAGCTCTCTGCCAGACGCGGCCAGGCGGGCTCAGGCCAGCGCACAGACAGCTCGGCCCTCCGAGGCGGTGCACAGCGGTACACTTCAAGCAGACAGTTCACTTCTTCCAGCCCTTCCATTACCCACATCACCTTCACCCCGCTCCCCGCCCGCCTTTTTCTTCGACGGCCTACACCCCTCTACTCATCGCCACGCCACACCACGCAGCAGTACTCCCCCGTGGCTCCAACCCTCGCCACCACCTTCATCCGCTGTACCGTACCTCTACCCCGCCATGGTCCGCTCAACACAGATAGCACGGGTCTCTGACGGCCTCCCCTTGGCACAAAGCGTAGACGACAGCCAGACTGAGTCTGACCTCTCCGAGTACAAGCAGCAGGCCAAGCTCATCTTCAGGAGAATCACACCGGCGTCAGAACAGCGTTGCAGCATCGAGAGTGGCAAGTTCACGCTACAGTGCGTCGAAGCTGGCCGGTCATGCATCATCCTTCAGCATATCCTTCCGTGCCCACGCTGACCTTTGCCCCGAGCCCTGTTTATCTTCCTGTTCTTCTGCAACTTCGACTGGACAGCTACCTCATCTCACCACCACCGGCAATGCCAAATGCCGTCGTCTACCTCACCATTGCAGACCGATCCTACCCACGCAAGCTCGCATTCTCCTACCTCGACGAGCTATCCAAGGAGTTTGAGCGCAGCTACGGCAGCCAGGTTGAGCAGCGCAGCCTCAGGCCATACGCGTTTGTCAGCTTCGGTGAGTGCCCGGTCGTCTACACAAGGCGAGGCTCGACGGAGCTGGGCCATCGAAAACACCTGGCTGACACTCCATGCCGCTGCCTATCGCCTTCGCCCTCGCAGACACCTTTATGCAACGGACCAAGCGGCTATACGAAGACTCGCGCACCGCCCAGACGGCCGCCTCGTCCAACCTCGACCAGCTCAACGAGGACCTGCAGGACGTCACGCGGATCATGACAAAGAACATGGAGGACCTCCTCTGGCGCGGAGACAGCCTCGATCGTGAGCGAAAAGAGCTTCAAGGATATATGGTGGCGTCTGTATGCTGCGGAACACTGACCTCGCTCGCTTCCACCACTTGCCTTCCGTTCCCGCTCCCGGATAACTCTTGCAGAGATGTCGCACATGTCTTCGTCGCTGCGGGACGAATCGCTCAAGTACCGCAAAGCAGCGAGGCAGATCAACCTCAACGCCCTCTACAGGAAATGGGCCCCGTAAGTCCCCCCGCGTCATCTTTTGAGAGCTGCAGACCATACGACCGGACTGTATCGCTGACCTTGGCCTTGCTTTTCTCTCTTTTGGCTGTGGCGGCCCAGCGTCGGCGCGATGGGCCTCATCTTCTTCTTCATCCTATGGGTCAAGTTTTTCTGAGCATCTCGACCGAACCGCCGCGCACGACACAGCTCGACATCGAGCGCTCGCTACTTGGGAGCCATGCACGCATGCTCGTAGAGAAATTCCACCATGTCGAACTCTGCCCGGCCCCGTTCAGTACAAAAAAACACTTACACGACATACACCTGTGGAGCGAGGTCTGGATTTCAGTTCAACATCTTTGTGAGGACTTAGACCTTCGGAGAGAGGTTCTCAAGAGGTTTGCTCTAACAAATGCAGCCGATGACGACCAAGACCAGGATGTATGCGCTTTAGGTGTTTGCCAAATCTCTTCACTAGGCGGCCACCCGATGTTTGGACGCCTCTCAGGCATACATGCGGTCCAAGCAAGGCCTGAGAGATGAGAAAGGACGGTCGCTTGCGTGTTAAGCGCCTCGACCATGATGCGATTATAGATCCTTGGCTTGGATTCGTCGACAATTTTGACCGGACACTGGCTCAAGCCGCATACAGGCAGGCCGTGGACCGGCACGCAGCCGTAATTTGGGCCCTTTTATTTTTGCCTTATTATCTAATTACATTTTTTATCTGCCACTGATCAAAAGCTGCTCGTCGAGTGGAACGCAAACGAGCCTTTCTTTTTTCCTTTTGGTTTTGTATTTTTTCTTTCTGCGCTGGCGGCGGGGCGCCCCTTTTCTCAGGCAACGAGAGCGTCGAGAGGCAACGCGCTGGCCCGACCGACACTTGACGAACAACCGCGACGACGCCCGAGAAGGAACTCGTCCATCGCCGCTCAACCCGCTCTCTGTCCGCCATCACCGCCCGCCATCACCACCACTTCTTGCAGTCCGTCCCCCATCACGTCGTCCGACCGCCTCCGACTTCCGCCACGCTCTCTCTCCGCCTGAGTTCCATGGTGCATGATAGAAGCTAGTGTAGTGGCCAGCCAAACCGCTTCCTTCTTGCCCCCCCCGTCGCTCTCGCCGACTAACACGTCCAGCCTCAACAGATGGCCCACACTCCTTTACCGTCCCCGTCCAGCTCATTGTAATACCATCCGGCCATCTTTACTCTACACCCTAGCATCGTCCTAGACGCACTTCCAGCAAGTCGCCCCCCCCTGCGCCTCGACAAGTCCATCGCGCCGGCGCTTAGCACGCATACACCCGCACTTTCGTTCTACCTACCTTCCTCGACGACTAACCGCCCCGCAATTGTCTGCTGTACCTCTCAGACCACTCGACCTCGGGCCTTCTAAGCAGCTTTCTTTGTCGCCCGCCGCTGCCTTCGCCTCCGCTGTCGTCCCTGCTTTCATCCCTGTCGCAGGTTCCGACATCAGAGTCTAGCAGTCGAGCCAGCCTCTCCCACCCTTGCTCGCTCCCTTCTTCCTTGCAGCCGTCCGTTGAGCGGCTCCTTGCGACCCACCCACCTTAAAGCCGGCCTGCCTTGGCGAGGGCCCGCTGCCAACGACCCACCTCGCTCCCGTCGCCACCGCGAAGGCGACTTCGACCAACATGTCAAGCTCCCCCTTCATCCCCGACCACAGCATCTGGTCGAACGCTGCCGTCTCGGCACAGCAGGGCTCGAGGCCTCACAGCCCGCGCATGCCCGGCTCGATGTCGCTCGGTGGCACCAACGGATCTGCCGTAGACTTATCCAAGCCGGTCTCGACGGATCGTGCAGAACCCACCCGCCTCGCCGCCCACCCGCTGCCCAACCGACCCACGCTGTCTCAGTCGCAGTCGCAGTCACAGTCACAGTCGCAGCAGAATCAGAGGACGCCTTCCGCTCTTGCCTTCCGCGGCGTCGTAGCCGACGACCACACCCGCTCGCTCGACTCGCAGCCCGCCAAGCACGCGGGCCCCGGCGCCATCGGTGGTCACCGCGTCCCTTCGCGCGAGCTGAGCTCTCACCTCAGCCGGTCCAACAGTCTGGCGGCCTCGGTCAGCAGCTTTCGTTCCGCTAACTCCGCCTCTCCCTCGCCCTCGTATATGGTCAATACCACGACCGCGCCCGATCTCAACGTACCCATGTCGGCCGGCAAACACCTCTTTCAGCGGCAGAACTCGACCGGAGGCGGAGGTGGAGGCGGATCAACTGGCTCGCCGACGCCGTCGAACCACTTCTTCCAACAGCAGCCAGGTGGCAGCCTCAACCCCAATCCTAATGCGGGCGGCCATGCCAGCCGCGAAAACAACGCGAGCGGAGAGACCGAGTTCGGCACGCCCCGCCTCTTTCTCGACAGCCAGCATGTGTTCGGCGGCGGCGGCGACGACAGCACCCCTTCCTTTGATGACACTGGAGGATGGGACCTGGGCCGCCGCTCTTCTCTGAGGAGCGCCAACGGTGGCGGCCAGAGCGCGGGCAAGCCGAGGCCAAAGTTCTGGATCCAGCCGCAGACGACCGGATCCAGCATGCAGCACGGCGGCCGTGCTGTCAGCCAGCCCCCACGTTCGGAGAGCGGCGAGCTGAGCGCAGGACGAGCTGCCAGCGTCGGTGCGCCCAGCCCTAAGGTGAGCCTTGGCTTCGACGACGTCTCGCAATTTGGCGCACGCGCGATAGATGCCTCGCAGGGGTATCCTTTTCCCGCATCCGCTGCGCCGTCGAATGCGACGACGGCGCAGCGCCCCGATGATGCCGCCCAGCCACGTCAGGGCCAAGACCATGGCCAGCTCACCAGCAGCCCGATCGAGTCGTCCGACACGCAGCTCGATGCCTCGAACCTGTCGGTGCACAACAACGGGCCGCACGGGCACGGGTCGACGCCACGCGGCGGCAGTGGCTCTCCCGGCCCCGCTGCTGCTGGCTTTGCTGCCGCTCACGCCCACTCTCAGAACGCGAGCGGGGGACGAGGCACGCCGACGCTCCAGCTGCCTCGCGGCATGAACCTCGTTGGCGGGCTGCTCTCGCCCACCGCCGCGACCGTCGGCAGCATGGGCCCGACGCCCATGCTCTCGCCGCTCGGCAGCCCCAACTTTGCCCAGAGCCAGCAGCAGCAGCACGCTTTCGGCCATCGGCAAGACCTTCCCGCCCTGTCGGGCGCTGCCGCTAACGGCAATGTGTTCGACGAGCAGCTGCGCCAGAGCGCCTTTCCGGGCGAGCTGATCGATAGGCTGGGCCGCGTCGAGGCGGGGATGAAGGATTTTTCGAGGCAGGTCTCGGGCATCTCGCGCAACGTCTCGCTGCTGCTGGAGAGGACGAAGGGGCTTCCGCCCGCTAGCCTGGCCGGCGGCGGTAGCGCCAACAGCGGCATTCCGGCAGTCCAGGTGCAGGCCCAGGCAGGCGCGACCGGACAGGGCGTTTCGCCGGACGAGATCCGTGCCCTCAACTCGCAGGTCACCGCCCTGAGCAGCAGTGTCGCCCACTTACTGACGCTGCAGGGCGCCGGTGCTAGTGCTGGCGGCTCGATTTCGCAGCTGGCCGGCCTAGGCATCGCTTCCACGCCGTACCTGGGCACACCGCAGCTGGGAGGAGGAAGTGGCGGCCCCAGCGGCGGCATAGAACGCACCGGCTCGCCTCACATTGGTGGTGGAGGCTTCGGTGGCGGTATCGCGACGGGCCCCCTCGATCTCTCCAGGGGCCTCAGCCCTCGGCCCGGCGGCGGCGGACGCGGCTGGTCGTCGAACAGTATCGCCAACGCAGCCTCCAAGGACGTCACCGAGTCGCGCTGGAGCGCGAGGAAGGAAACCCTGCCCGCCCTCGCCAACCCTGGCCTCGGCTTGGGTCCGGGGACGCCGACGCTCGAGGAAGGCCCGGGCCCTCGCAACGACGGCAGCGCCAACAACAGCGTCGCTCCTGGCACCGGCTTCACACCGCCCAACGCGATCGTCACCAAGTGGGAGCACCTCAACCTGCACCCCGACCTGCTCCGCTCGATCCTCAAATATGGGCTGGGCCCGCCCAACAAGATCCAACAGCGCGCGCTGCCATTTCTGCTCCGCGGCAGCGACATCATTGCACAGGCGCCGCCGACGCAGGAGCGGATTGCCTCGTACGTGATCCCGGCGCTGCAGCTGGTGCTCAACGCAGGACGCGAGAACGCGGCGGGAGGCTTGCCCTCCAACATCCACGGCCGCCTCAACCTGCCCGGCGGCCCTCCCCCCACCAGGGGCCCGGTTGCGTTCATCGTGTCGACGACCGTCGACCAGGCCACTCAGGCGCAGAGGATGGCGCTCGGCCTTGGATCGTCGCTTGGCATTCGCGTTCACATCGCCGCGGCCGGCGGCATCGACGTCCACCAGGAGGCGCAGGCGGTCGTCCAGAGCTGGCCCCACATTGTCGTCGGCACACCGCAGAAGATGAGCGAGCTCTTCACCTACCTCACCAACAACGCCGCCTCGCTGGCCGGTATGGGCAACGGCCCGGGTCCCGCACCCGTCATCAGCACGGCCGAGGTCCGCCTGGTGGTCCTGGACGAGGTGGACCAGCTGATCGCGCGCAACCTGGCCGACCATGTCAGCACACTCCTCCGCGTCCTCCCCCAGCCCTCGGCTCCCTCGAGCGCCAAGGCCAACACTGCCGCCATCGCCAGCCCAGGTCTGCCGTCCAATTCCGGCGGCATCTTCAATTTTGCGGACGGCTCCGCCTCGAAGGAGGCCGGCGGCGCCGCCAGCCTGGACCGCCAAGTGGCGCTCTTCTCGAACACGGTGCCGCAGGATGTGCTCAACTTTGCCCAATCGATCCACCTGCGCGAGTCGGTCCGCGTCCTGGTGCGGCGGGACGGCGGTGCGGCCCTGCCCGCGAGCACCCAGGCGGGCGCAGGAAGCTCAATGATGGGCGGGCAGGGGAACCTCCCGGCGGTGCCGAGCGGCTTTCTTCCCGCGAGGCCGGGCCACGGCCGCGAGGGGACGCAGCCTTCGAATGTGCTCGGCGCCCATCCGGTCAATTCGAGCATCAACGTGCTCAACGATCCGACCATCGCGGCGCTCAAGGGGCTGCGGCAGTACTACCTCTACGTGGCCGTCACCTCGAACGGCGGCGGCGGCGGCGGGATGGCGAGCCCGAACCCGGGCATGGGCCCGCACCACGCGCAGGAGATGAAGCTGGACCTGATCACCGACCTGATGGAGGACATCGAGTACGGCCAGGCGGTCGTCTACTGCGCCAACACGATGACGCTCGAGGCGGTCCTGTACAAGCTGGCATCTAAGGGCGTCGAGGCGGTTGGCCTGACGCGCGAGATGAACAGCTACACGCGCCAGCAGACACTCGCCCGCTTCCGCAGCCCGACTAGCCAGTTTGGCGCCGGGACCATGGTCGGCACGCCGACCTTCGCACAGCCTCCAGGCTTTGGTGGTATGTCGTCCGGCGGCGGCGGTGGCAGGACCAAGAAGGTGCTGGTCGTCTGCGACATGGCCGTCAATCCCAAGGATGTCCACCAGATCCCGCTCATCGTCTTTTATGACATGCCGCGGTCGGTCGACGACTACAAGGACAAGATTGCCTGTGCCTCCGTTGGCGCCATGGCGCGCCCCAGCGTCTGCATCAATGTGGTCACGGCCTCCGGCGGACCGCGTGGCGACGTCGAGATGCTGCGGACGCTCGAGTGCCACCTTGGCTGCAAGATGGCCGAGCTGCCCATCGATGCAAAGCAGATCCTCAACTTCTAGCCTCTCCCTTCCGCACCGATTCTTCCTACCTGCCCTACTTTGCCTCCCTAGACCTTCACCGCAACCCGCTGCATGCTTACGAGCCTTCCTCTCTCCCACTCTCGCTCTCTCTCTCTCTCTCTCTCTCTCTCTCTCCCTCTCCCCCCCCCCTTTATCCTATGTTCGCCGCTTCGACCATCGCTGTATTCTCAACTCTATCCCCTTCCCTGTCTTTGCATCGATTTCGAGGAGCAGACAGGACAACGCATGTGTCGCCAGACGAGCCAGCACCGATGCTCTCTTGCAAGATGCTCCTCGCCGCAGTCTCGCAAAGCCCTTTGCCCCGCAGCTACGGCGCATACATTGTACGTTCGATGCGTTGCAGGAAAGAAAGAGGGGTTCCTTCGGCATAGCCCTTCCCCGCCGGCCCCACTCCCTCGACGGTGTGACCGTCGTCGTTTTCCGCCTACTGTAGCTCCAGCGCCGACCAGCAGCCGGGAGGACGAAAGAAAAATGTTTACAAAAAAGAGATGACTTCAAATCGGCTGGTGGGGCAGTCAAATCAAGCTTTCATGTTTGAATTTTTCTTTTCTTTTTTTGAGCTCATCGTCGCTGAACAAGCCGGGGATGGAGTCAGAAGAGTCAGAAGGAAAAAAAATATTTGAGCGTGGAGGGCCGGGCGGCGGCCGTCGGCGGATCGCCCGTCAGCGTCGCAGGCTTCCGAGGCGTCGGGAAGCCCCCGCCCTCGCTCGCGACGCCTCCTCCCCCTCCTTCCCTTCCTCTCTCTCTCTCCTTTTCTCTCTCTCTCTTTCCTCTCTTTCTTCTCTCCTCTCGAGCGTGCAACACCGCAAGACAGAAGGGAGGCAAGATCTCAATAGCGACACATCGACGACAACCCAACCATCCTCACACACCCTTCATCCCCTCGACGACGAACACCTTGGCCAGCCTTCCCATCGCCATCCGCCCCAACTCGTCGCCACACATCGCGTCCACAAGCACAATCCTCGGTTGCCCACATCCCCCCTGCTCTCTGCAAAGCAACACCTTTTCGGGCAACTCCTTCGACTTCGCTCCTCGTCTTCGAGACCACCTTTGACGGCGCTGCTTCCGAATTCAGACGGAACCACCTCGGCCCCCATTTCCGGCAGAGAGACTCGCCTCTGATCATAGACAGGAAAGCGCTTCCCATCTTTCTATCCGCTTTTTGAGTCACTTTGCTAGAAGCCAACCCCTACAAGCCCTACTAAAAAGTCAAAGCCGAGCAAAGATGTCCGCTCCCACTTCGACGACCACCCCTTCATTGGGCGCTGGTCAGCTGGTTGCCGTCGCCAACGGCCAGGCCACCACCCTCTACCCTCCCGCCACCAGCCCGCCCCTCGGCCGCGAGAACAGCACTGAGATGGTGCTCGAGCTCGTCGACGGCACCGCGTACCGCGGCATCAGCTTCGGCGCAGAGGGTAAGAGCATCTCCGGAGAATGCGTCTTCCAGACCGGTGAGTAGAAGGGCCATTAGCCCACCGTTTCGCCTGCCTACGCAGCAATCACCTTTCCGCTCGATTCAGGAGACGTCCAAGGCAGCCTTAGCTTGCCAGACCTGGGCATTGGGCTGATCAAAAAAACCCTTCCTCCCTCCCAAATCCTTCCCTCGCACCACCGTCGCAGGAATGGTCGGCTACGTCGAGTCGCTGACCGATCCATCGTACGAAGGCCAGATCCTCGTCCTCACCTTCCCCCTGGCCGGCAACTACGGTGTCCCCTTGCGCGAGGAGGCCAGCAAGAGCATCCAGAACCTGCTCGCCTCGCCCTTTGAGTCGAGCCGCGTCCACATTGCCGGTCTCGTCGTCGCATACTACAGCCACGATTTCAGCCACTACCTCGCCACTTCGAGCCTTGGAGACTGGCTCAAGGAGAACGGCGTACCCGCCATCTACGGCATCGACACCCGCGCGCTCACCAAGCGCATCCGCACAAAGGGCTGCATGCTCAGCAAGCTCCTCGCCCCCAAGCCCGGCGCCTCGGTTGTCGCCGGCGCCGCCCTCTTGGCCGCCTCTTGGCGTGAGAGCTTTGCCGACCTGCCCTACGCCGACCCCAACCTGACCAACCTTGTCGCAAAGGTCTCGAGCACCAAGCCCCAGCTCTACACGCCCGCCAACACATCGTCGGGCGAGTCGCTCGGCAAGTTTGAGGCGCCCCTCGTCCACCCCTCGGGCCGCCCCTTTCGCATCCTCGCCCTCGACGTCGGCATGAAGTACAACCAGATCCGCTGCTTCACATCGCGCGGCGTCGAGCTCAAGGTTGTCCCGTGGGACCACGACTTCCTCAACCCGCAGATCGAGTCTGAGCCGTTCGATGGTCTCTTCATCTCCAATGGTCCCGGAGACCCCACCTCGTGCGGGCCCACTATTGCTCGGATCGCGCAGCTGCTCGAGCTGCGCGGCAACGCGATGATCCCCATCTTTGGTATCTGTCTCGGACACCAGCTGCTCGCGCTCGCCGCCGGCGCCCAGACCGAGAAGCTCAAGTTCGGCAACCGCGGCCACAACATCCCCTGTACCGATCAGATCAGCGGGCGCTGCTACATTACCTCGCAGAACCACGGCTATGCCGTCAAGGCCGCCTCGCTGCAGCAGGGCTGGCACGAGCTGTTTGTCAACGCCAATGACGGGACCAACGAGGGCATCTACAGCTCGGAGGGGCCCTTCTTTAGCGTTCAGTTCCACCCGGAAAGCATGCCGGGACCGCGTGATACCGAGTACCTCTTCGACGTCTTCATCCGCAGCGTCGTCGACTGTGTCGCCGTCAAGGCCGCGCCCCCCTCGCAGGCGCTGCTGCCGCCCGTCGTCTTCCCCGGCGGCATCCACGCCGAGCACGCCGCGGCCAACCCGCGCGTCAACGTCCGCAAGGTCCTCCTCCTCGGCTCCGGCGGTCTCAGCATCGGACAGGCTGGCGAGTTTGACTACTCCGGCTCGCAGGCCATCAAGGCACTCAAGGAGGAGGGCATCTACACGGTGCTGATCAACCCCAACATCGCCACCATCCAGACGTCGTCCGGCCTCGCGGACAAGGTCTACTTTGTCCCGGTCACGCCCGAGTTTGTGCTCAATGTCATCCGCCACGAGCGTCCCGACGGCATCTACTGCACCTTTGGCGGACAGACGGCGCTCAACGTCGGCATCAAGATCAAGGAGGACCTCAAGGCGATGGGCGTTAAGATCCTTGGAACGCCGATCGAGACGATCATCACGACCGAGGACCGCGACCTCTTCGCTCGGGCGATGGAGGAGATCGGCGAGCGATGCGCTCCCTCGGCTGCCGCCAACACGTGGGAGGAAGCGTTGGCCGCCTCGCGCACCATCGGCTTCCCCGTTATTGTCCGCGCCGCGTTTGCCCTCGGTGGCCTGGGCTCCGGCTTCGCGTCGGACGAGGACGAGCTGCGCAAGCTCTGCTCGGCTGCGTTTGCCAATTCGCCCCAGGTGCTCGTCGAGAAGTCGATGAAGGGCTGGAAGGAGGTCGAGTACGAGGTGGTGCGTGACTGCCGCAACAACTGCATCACCGTCTGCAACATGGAGAACTTCGACCCGCTTGGTATCCACACGGGTGACTCGATTGTCATCGCGCCGTCGCAGACGCTCTCAGACGATGACTACAACATGCTGAGGACGACGGCGGTCAACGTCATCCGTCACCTCGGCGTCGTCGGCGAGTGCAACATCCAGTACGCCCTCAACCCACATAGCCGCGAGTACTGCATCATTGAGGTCAACGCGCGCCTTTCGCGCTCGTCGGCGCTCGCCTCGAAGGCGACCGGCTATCCGCTTGCCTTCATCGCCGCCAAGCTCGGCCTCAACATCCCGCTCAACGAGATCCGCAACTCGGTGACGCGCGAGACGAGCGCCTGCTTCGAGCCGTCGCTCGACTACGTTGTCACGAAATTCCCGCGCTGGGACCTGCGCAAGTTTGTTCGCGTCAGCTCCAAGCTCGGCAGCAGCATGAAGAGTGTTGGCGAAGTGATGAGCATCGGCCGGACCTTTGAGGAGAGCATCCAGAAGGCGATCCGCTCGATCGACTACCAGTTCGACGGCTTCGGGCGCAACGACTACGCCAGCGACTCGGAGATCGACGAGGAGCTCGTCAGCCCGACCGACCGGCGCATGTTTGCTATCGCCAACGCCTTCGCTAAGGGCTACAGCGTCGACAAGATCCACGACATGAGCAAGATCGATCGGTGGTTCCTCACCAAGCTCGAGGGCCTGATCAAGGCGGCCGGCGTCTTCTCGACCTACAGCGCCTCGCAGTTCCCGCCGCACGTGCTGCGCCAGGCCAAGCAGCTCGGCTTTTCGGACCGCCAGCTGGCCAAGTGTCTCAACAGCACCGAGCTCGCCGTCCGCAGGCTGAGGCAGGAGCACGCCATCATGCCGTTCGTCAAGCAGATCGACACGGTCGCCGCCGAGTTCCCCGCCTTCACCAACTACCTCTACACCACCTACAACGCCGTCGAGCACGACGTCAGCTTCTCCGACCGCGGCTTGATGGTCATCGGCTCTGGTGTTTATCGCATCGGCTCGTCGGTCGAGTTCGACTGGTGCGCGGTCCGCGCGATCCGCACGCTCCGCCAGCGCGGCTACAAGACGATCATGGTCAACTACAACCCCGAGACCGTCTCGACCGACTACGACGAGGCCGACCGCCTGTACTTTGAGAACATCTCGCTCGAGACGATCCTGGACATCTACGACCTCGAGGCATCGAGCGGCGTCATCATTTCGATGGGCGGTCAGACGCCCAACAACATTGCGCTCCCGCTGTACCGCCAGGGCGTCAAGGTGCTCGGAACGTCGCCCGAGATGATCGACATGGCCGAGAACCGTTACAAGTTCTCGCGCATGCTCGACAAGATCGGCGTCGACCAGCCGCTCTGGAAAGAGCTGACCAGCTTCGATGAGGCGCACGAGGCCTGCGCCCGCTTCGGCTACCCTGTCCTCGTGCGCCCTTCGTACGTCCTCAGCGGCGCTGCGATGAATGTGGTCTACTCGCCCGAGGACCTCAGCAGCTACCTCTCGCAGGCCACCGCTGTCAACCGCGAGCACCCCGTCGTCATCACAAAGTACCTCGAGGGCGCAAAGGAGATCGAGATGGACGCCGTCGCAAAGGATGGCAAGATGATGATGCACTACATCTCGGAGCACGTCGAGAACGCCGGCGTCCACTCGGGTGACGCGACCCTGATCCTTCCGCCGCAGGACCTCGACCCGGAGACCATCCGCCGGATCGAGGTGGCGACGTCGCAGATCGCCGCGTCGCTCCACGTCACCGGACCTTTCAACATCCAGTTCATCGCCAAGAACAACGATATCAAGGTCATCGAGTGCAACGTCCGCGCCGCCCGCTCGTTCCCCTTTGTCAGCAAGGTGACGGGCGTCGACGCGATCCAGATGGCGACCGAGGTGATGCTCGACTTGCCCGTCGAGGCCTACCCCAAGGTCAGCCTGCCGAAGGACTATGTCGGCGTCAAGGTCCCCCAGTTCAGCTTCAGCCGGCTGGCGGGAGCCGACCCGATCCTCGGCGTCGAGATGGCCTCGACCGGAGAGGTCGCCTGCTTCGGCCGCGACAAGTACGAGGCCTACCTCAAGGCGATGATCGCCTCTGGCATCCGCCTGCCGACCAAGAACGTGCTGCTCAGCATCGGCTCGTTCAGCGAGAAGCAGGAGCTGCTCCAGACGGTCCGGACGCTCCATCAGCTCGGCTTCACTCTGTACGGCTCGTCCGGCTCTGCCGACTTCTACAGCGAGCAGGGGATCCCTGTCATTCACCTCGAGGCGCTCCCCGAGGACGACGAGGGCAAGTTTGAGGAGAGCTCCAAGTCGGCCTACTCGCTCCTGACCCACCTGACGTCGGGCATGTCGTCGCTCTTCATCTCGCTGCCGAGCAAGAACAAGTACAGGCGTCCGCTGTCGTACACCTCGATGGGCTACCGCGCCAGGCGTCTAGCGATCGACCGCTCGGTCCCGCTCATCACCAACGTGAAGAACGCCAAGCTCTTCGTCGAGGCGCTCGCCCGCCATCGCAAGTCCGGCTCCGGCTTCGAGCTCTCGAGCGTCGACTACAAGACGAGCCACTCGACGTTTACCTTCCCCGGCCTCATCAACGTACAGGCCTTCCTGCCGACCATCGCCGACCCGGCCGTCGGAGCGCGCGAGCTGGCGGAGCTGACCAAGGCCTCGATCGCCGGTGGCTTCACCACGGTTCAGGTGCTGCCCGTCGGACTGGCGACTAGCATCGTCGACCCGACCTCGCTTGCCACCGCTGAGGGTAAGATTGAGGGCGCAGCTCACTGCGATGTCTCGCTCGGCCTCTCCGCCACCGCGGCCAACGTCGAGCAGGTCGAGGACCTCTCGGAGAGGACCCGCTCGCTGCTCGTCTCGTTCAACGGCCTCGGCCCCAACGTCAGCAAGGCCGCGGCCGTCGCGTCCCACTTTGCCTCGTGGCCCGCCGACATGCCGATCATCACCGACGCGCGCAACACCGACCTGGCCTCGCTGCTGCTGCTTGCCAGCCTGCACAGCCGCAGCATTCACGTCACCAACGTCCTCTCGCGTGACGACATCCAACTGATCGCGCTCAGCAAGGCCAAGGGCCTCAAGGTCACCTGCGACGTCACCGTCTACGGTCTCTTCTTCACCACCGAGATGTTCCCGCAGGCAACCTGCCTGCCGACGGCCGACGACTCCAAGGCGCTCTGGGAACACCTCGAGGACATCGACGCCTTCTCGATCGGCAGCACCCCGTACCAGCTCGCTACCGAGCTCGGCCAGACCGCCTCGCCGATGTCCGGTGTCGAGGAGGCGCTGCTGCTGCTGCTCGACGCCGTCAACGAGCGCAGGATGACGATCGACGACATCCTTCTCCGCCTCTACACCAAGCCTCGCGAGATCTTTAGCATCCAGGCGCAGCCCGACACCCAGGTCGAGGTCGACATCGACCGGCCCAGCGCGTTCGCCAAGCGCGCTTACTGGTCGCCGCTCGAGTCACGCGCGACAGTCGGCTCGGTCCACCGCGTCATCTACAAGGGCAAGACGGTGCTGATCGACGGCGAGGTGATGTCGGACACCACGCTCGGCTCCAACGTCAGCAGCCAGGCCCAAACTGTGGCCAAGCAGTCCAAAGTGGCGGCCCGCCGCGTCTCGTTCTCCCACGAGGGCCGCGTCGCCGCCGCCCAGGCCTTCTCGCCCCATGAGCCGCCTTCGTCGCCAACCCTGCTCTCGCTGTCGATGTCGTCCAAGTCGCCCGTGCTCGGAGCCGTCGATGCCCAGCCGCGCGGCAGCATCATGTCGACCCTGATGGGAAGCGAGCATCAGCAGCAGCTCGCTTCGACGTCGTCGTCGGCGCTCACGTCCATCGGCCCCTTGCCCTCGATCCGATCAGCCGTCTACCACCCCACGTTCTCGCGTCGACACATCCTCAGCGTCAGTCAGTTCAGCCGCGAGGACCTGCACGCACTCTTCTCGGCCGCCGGCGAGATGCACGTGGCGGTCGAGCGTCAGGGCTCCGTCGACTTGCTCAAGGGCCGCGTCCTCGCGACGCTGTTCTACGAGGAGTCGACACGGACATCGTGCTCGTTTGAGGCGGCCATGCTGCGCCTCGGCGGACAGGTCATCAAGGTTCAGCCGGAGAAGTCGTCGGTCACCAAGGGCGAGTCGATCCCTGACACGGTCCGCACGCTGGGCTGCTACGCCGACGCGGTCGTGATGCGCCACCCGACGGCGGGCAGCGTCCACCTGGCGGCCAAGTACTCGCCCGTCCCCGTCATCTCGGGAGGCGAGTCGTCGATCGAGCACCCGACCCAGGCGCTGCTTGACGTGTTCGCCATCCGCGAGGAGATGGGCACGGTCGCTGGCCTGACGATCACCATGGTGGGCGACCTCAAGCACGGCCGCACTGTCCACAGCCTGGTGCAGCTGCTGTGTTTGTACGGCGTGACGGTGTACTACGTCAGCCCCGAGTCGCTGCGCATGCCCGACAGCGTCAAGGCACAGGTGGCGCAGCGCAGCATTCAGCAGTACGAGTCGAACCAGCTGACCGACGAAATTCTCGCCAAGACCGACGTCCTCTACGTGACGCGGGTGCAGCGCGAGCGTTTCGCCGACCTGGCCGAATATGAGGCCGTCAAGGACAGCTACGTCGTCGACAACGCCGCCCTCTCCAAGTGCAAGCCGACCACGATCGTCCTCCACCCGCTCCCCAAGAATAACGAGCTGGCAGACGACCTCGAGTACAACCCGCGCGCCGCCTGGTGGCGCCAGGTCAAGTACGGTCTGTACCTTCGAAGTGAGTATCCGTGGGGGCCACGGCGCCGACGACGACGCCCGTCGAGATCTCGCCATGTTATGATGCGAGCCAACAGCGACTGACCCATTCCTCCTTCCCCTTGCTTCCTCACCGCATCGCTCAGTGGCGCTCCTCGCCATGGTGCTCAACACCGGCCGGGCTTGAGTAGCTGCCCTCCAGCTACCCCACCAAAGACAGTGACCCACTCTCTTCCATCGTTGTTTCCCCGTCCGTATCATCTGTTCCGTAAAACGCTTCTGCCGCCCTTCTCTATCTCGCCCATAGAAATGTCTCCCGTTTGCGCTTTCGTCTGCCCCGCTTGTTGTTTGCAGTCTGCGCTGTGCGTTCTGCTGCGTCTGCACCCGGACTTCCGCGTCGAATTGGAGGTCCTTATCGTGATCTACACGGCCCCATCGTCGACAGCCACCTTATACATTTGTTCATAGCTGTCTCTATGTATGTATTCTACCCCCTGCACAATTTCATCAAGAATCTCACCGCTAGGTATGCGACTGGACCAGGTGCGTAGTGCCGGCGCCGGCGCGTCTCGCGCGAATAAACAAACAGTCTCGTCCTAATCGGGATCAGGTGTGCTGCCTTATTTACCCGCGCGAGACGCATCTGTCGGACGCGGGCGCGTTCATGCGACGCGTCAGTGACCGCTTGTTACTCGCGCGAGACCCGCTGGCGCACCCACGGCCGCGGCGAACATGACATGGTCCCTCCAGACCGAGCGTTTTGAATCGGGTAGTTGATCGGCCACGTCGGAATATTTTAAATCGGGCTCTCTTGTTAATCAGTGACGCGTGTCCGCGCGCGATCTTGGGCTGTTTAGATCGGGCCGCCAAATTGGCGAGCCAGAAATGAATGCGTGCGAGCGATGGCCCTGCATCGGAACGTCACCAGATACGCCCCTTCCCCACTCCGCTTTCGTGGAAAAGGTCAAAAGGGTCCCATGCGGGCCCCGGTTTTTTGTGATGTGATTTCGAGGTGTCGACAAGGCGGAAAAGGGGGCAGAGGCGGGCAGGGGGGGGGGGGGGGGGGGGCGAGCTTCGCCCACGCTCGCCCTGGCCCACCACGCCTCGTCACCTTGACCTCCATCACCATCACCATCACCATCACCATCACCATCACCATCACCATCACCATCTCCATCACCATCTCCATCACCATCACCATCATCATCCTTCCTTCCTTCCTTCCTTCCTCTGTCGGCTCGCCCGCTCGCCCGCTTACTGTCCCGGACCCCTATCTGCTTTTGTCTCCGAGAGCACTTTCGCAGGGCTGCGCCACCTCCGACGACCCCATATTCTGTCGCGTTGCGCCTGGCCCTCTACGGCCCCTCTTGCTCCAACGACCGACGTCCCGCCTTCCCCTGAGCGCCATTCAGAGTCGTCCGGCCGTCGAAACCTGAGCCCTCCTTTCGGTCTTCCTCCCGCGCCTCGTTCGACCGATTGCTATCAAGAGGACAAGGCCATGTCGTCCTTCCTCTTTCCCCTCTAACGGCCGCTACCGTCTCCTTCGCCAGTCCGCACACCACTCTACATTCCAAACACAGGCAATCTACTGAACGCTTCACACGGGCAACTAGCACTCGCCACGTCCACGCCTCCTGCATCCTCTTCGCCCTTGTCCTTCTCGCTCTCATCCACCTAGTCGCCGTTTATCAGCACACCGTTTCGCCTCGACCCTTCGAATCGGCTCTCGCCAATCTCTCCATAGACGGCAGTGCTCCGCTCTGCCCTGCAGAATAGTCAGATATGACAGACCACCCTACAAACCCCAGGGTGACCGTGACGCAGCCCCAATCACAGCAGCAGCATCCCAGGTCTGTCATCCTGGACAGACAAAACCAAAATTCTCGCTACAACATCCGCCCCGCCTCGGTGGCGCGATTCCCCTCACCGTCAAATGAGCGACAGCAGCCGCAGCAGCAGCAGCGCTCTGCTTCCACGCGAAGCCCCTCCATGGCCAGAAATAGCCCAAGCAAGACTTCCGAGAAGCCAGTCTCAGTGCCGCCTACTTGCACCGCCTCATCAGCATCCTTTGGCGGCACGTCGGCCAGGTCTTGCAAGAGCAAAGACGAGGCTATCTTGTCGGACGCGGCCAAGCGCGGACAGAGGCGACTCAGCAGCCGCATTCTTACCGAGATCGACAGCCCCTCGCCTTCGGAGGCCTGCTCTCGCCCGCCTTCCAGGGCTGCGACCATGGGACACTTCCAGGCAGCTGCAACCTCGGCTGCCGTGCCAGTCAAATCCAACGGCATGCCGACGACGACGGCCACGGATACCTCGTCCAAGCCAACTCGTCAGCATCATCTCGGCAGCGTGACCGACGCAGGTGCGCGGCCAAAGACTACTATCACAGGCATGCCTCTTGACGGCGGTGGCAGCCGCGAAGTTGGGCTCCGCCTCCCCGCGTTTCCTGAAAGCAGCAGACCGAACAGCAAGGTCCTGACCTCGTTCCCCTTCCCACACCCAACCACGCCGTCGGGCTCCAAGATGCTCGGCGACGGCTCGTATAACGACGGAGACGGCTCTGCGAATGGCGATCGACGCCTTTCACTGCACTGCATTACCAAGCCTCTACACACCGTCGGCGGCTGGATCGACAAGGCTACCAATATCTTTGCCGGGCCGTACGAAAGGCGGCTGCTGAACGAAGAGGCGGAGGACGATGCACTGACGAGGCAGATTGTCGATAGGCTGAAGAGTGGTCAGGGCGTGATACCTGCCTCGCAGAGAAACTCGCTTGCCGAACCCCTCGTTCTTCCCCCACCGAAAGGCAGTGGCGGAAGCGGCGACGACAAAGCCGGCGCTTCGACTTCGGCTGGCACAGGCACGTACGGTACCTTTAGCGTGCCGCAATCGCAGGCGCAAGGGCAGTTGCAGCAGCAGGCACAACGCGTCTCGTACCTGAGCAAAATGATGACCTCGTCGACCTCTACATCGCTGAGCGATGCGGACCCCTCGGATCCGTATGGCTATCGCCGTCTGGCGGGACCGGTGTTGCTGCCGTCGTACAATGCGGACCTGGCGACGAGGAGGCGCGAGCGGAGGCGGGCCCGCTCCCGCGCCCGGTTCCAGTGCATGGCGCTCTGGACCATCTGGACCGTCTCGATCGTCCTCGTCCTCCTCGTCATTGGCAGCGGGGCGACGGTGTGGAAGGACTAGAAAAACGCCGGCGAGGCAGTCTTGCCACTGATGACCTCGTAGGCATCGCCTCGGACGTCGACGAGAAGCGGCGCAGCGCATATGGGGCGTCCCTCGAGGGAGAGAGGAAGCAGTGTTGGGCATAGATTCACGAACGATACAACAGCATCACGATACGGACCTCATACACTTCACTTCTCACGTTCGCACACGGTCCGGCTCTTTCATAGACTGATCAACGATGACGATCACCACCACGATCTACGTTTTCGTTCCCGCAAGCGGGACAACACGAAGCAGTACTACTCCTTAGCTACCTTCCCACTCCAACCTTGCGCCCTCTTGCGACCTACAGACCGACTGACCAGCCGACCGCCGAGGATGACGACACTACGAGAGGACCTCCCACGCTCCGTCTCCCCTCCCCTCTACCCTCTGCGCGAAATCCCCCAACCTATCCTTGAACTTTCCCCACTTCTGCTGATTGTCCTGCGAAAAGGTGATTCGGAAGCTTCGTTCCAGCTCCTGCTGCTCTAGCCCTGTGCGGAGTTGGACGGCCTGGAGGAAGACTCGTTCGAGCGTCTCGCAGTCGCCCAGGTGGTGGCCTGTAAACTCGTTGATGAGCGTAGCATTGAGATGGTCGCGGGCTAGAAAGTCAGAGAGGATCTTGATGATGTTGATCTCCGCCTCGCCTGCTGGTGGTGATGGATGTGTTGTGTGATGACTTCGGTCCCTTCTCGACATGCTCGTCGCTTCTTCCTGCCTCCTCTCCGACCGGGGAAAGGGTGCTTTGAGCAATACCAGGCTGGCATGACAAGTGCTCACTCTCAACCACCGCACGGGACTCCTATGCAGCGACACGACCAACCTCAGACACTTGTCAACCTGCGCCGGGGTGGGGACGTAGATGTCCAACTCCTCCACCCTACTCCAGATCGACATCATGGCGAACAGAGCTGGATCCTCGTGTTCGTAGAGGGGAAGGGAGAGCATTATGCTGATGTACCTCGGTCGACAGCCGTTGAGACGCGAAGGTGGCGGTAGCGTGGGGACGAGGTGGGCTTTATGTCGTTTCGTCACGTCCTGTGGATCCGACGAGGCGATTTCGGCTCGTAGCCAGTTGGGCATCTCGGAGAGTTCCTGTGGGGTGTACAGAGCTCCATCGCGGCTGGTGGGCTGGGTGGCGTCGGTGGAAGAA
The DNA here is from genome assembly GCA_900291925.1 of Thecaphora thlaspeos. NCBI lineage: Eukaryota > Fungi > Basidiomycota > Ustilaginomycetes > Urocystidales > Glomosporiaceae > Thecaphora > Thecaphora thlaspeos. The sequence continues at coordinate 435,260 of UWYS01000009.1, read as the reverse complement.
GAAGGGGTAGTGGCGAGGTCGGAATCGAGCTCGATCAGCCCACCCGAACCCCAACTCCACGGAGCCTGTTGCTTGCCCAGTCGGTGGGCGGCTCGAACTTGGCCGGGATCGCGGAGGAGCGCGGTGGATTCGGACCGCCATAGTGAGAGGTAGGTCAAGGATGGACCGGCATAGTGGAGCATACGCAGCATCTCGTTGTCCCATCCTGCCGAAAAGGTGGTGAGGCGCGAGATCTACGTCGTCCCATGGCATGGCGGCATCGCATCATCGTTTTTCGTGGTGTCAGCGCCTCCTCTCTTGTCAAGCAACATCATGGCACGCGGCGAGAAGGAGGTGGGAGCACACTCACATCATCGAGTGCACAAAAGAGACCCCTCGTATACCCTGCAAAAGAGAACGGCGGCATCGCCGAGCGCATACGGGCGTACCACTTTCTGAAATCCCTCACATGGCGCGGCAACACCAAGACGGTGAAGAGCGCTTGGAAGCTCCAGTGTCGTACCAGCCTGCTAACGCCGCTGAGTCGCACCAGCGTACGTTGCGTGACGGGGTCTCCTGCTACGGCATCGGGTGCGAGGAGAGAGATGATGTATTCTAGAACCTCCAGTGGCAAACGCGGGTACGAGCCGATGGGAGTGGGAGTGGGAGTGGGAGAGAGGGAGAGCGAAGAGAGGGAGAGCGAAGAGAGGGTAGAGCTAACGCTGCAGACGCCATCGTGGTCGCCTTGCGTCATGGGCTGCACGTGATCGACGAGAGGACCATGTAGAGGGAGCGTCGCTTGTGAAGGAAGGATAGGCGAGACGTGGTGGTCTGTGATGGAGGTGACGAGGTGAGGTGGCGAGGCACATCGTTGGTCCGCCACCGACGGACGCGGCAAAATTCTCGCGCCAACCTCCATCGCACATCGCCCCCTTTATTCCCCGCGCCGCCTGGCCGGCCCACTTGGCAGCCGCGGGCCGCAGGCGACGCTCGCTCGCAGATACCCCACATACGTCGGCGCCATAAGCATGGCTCCAAGTGCATACGGGCCTGACACTTTGCATTATGGCGAACAGCCGCCTCAGAGCTCCCATCGGCCAAACATGCGGCTGCGCAGATGAGAAGAAAGCAGACAGAAACGGCGGAGCGCAGCGAGCAAGGGAAAGCAAGCGTCATGGTGTCAGTCGGTGCGTCTTTCCAGCGCTTCTCTCTAGCTCCCTCCGGCCACAGCATACACTCACTCAAAGATGGCCATGATGGTCCACTTCCTGTTCTCAGCCTCGGGGAAGACGACTGATCGATCGCTGTAGAAGACCTGTGCCGACGCAAAGCATCGAAAGATCATATCATACCGAGGTCAGCTCGCCGAACTCTCCTCCTTCTCTGGCATTCTTTACGGACGTGCGCGACAATCCGCAAGCTCACCTGGTCGTCGACCTCGTCGGCTTTGCGCGGGAGGCAGTGCATCAATCTCCAGTCTGGCTTGGTGCCGCCCTTCCTGGCCAGCTCCTCGGTCACCTGGAAGCCGGCAAAGTCGCGTAGGCGCTGCTCTTTTTGCGCCTCATCGCCCATCGAGATCCTGGCCGTGCAAAGAGAAGGGGAGCGCGGAAGTCAAGTCAAGTCAGAAGCCGAACTCTCACAACAGACAGGTGATAGCCCGTTGCGCCTTTGCGGCCAACTCACCAGGTATCGGTGACAATGACATCGGCATCCTTGACCGCCTCGAGTGGATCATTGGTCCAGGTGACGTGACCGCTGGCCACGCCGGTCGGGTTGCGCTTGAGCTCGGCGAGACCGTCCTGCATCGTGCCCCAGACGATTTCGTCGCGCTCGTACGCCTTTCCCTTGGGTGCGGCAACCGAGAGGTTGATGCCAAGGCGCGGGTAGGCGACGAGCATGTCGTTGAGAATGTTGTTCGAGTCGCCGACCCACGCCACCTTGAGGCCGGCCAACGACGCGAGGTTCGAAGAGGTCGAGGACGAAGAGCTGGTGGGGAAGACTTCCAGCATCGTCTGGAGGTCGGCCAGGATCTGAGTCGGGTGGTATCGAGCCGAGAGTGCGTTTACAACAGGCACGGTCGAGTTCTTGGCCAGAGTCTGGCCGGGGGACAGAAGTAGCAGAGGATCGGATTTCAGTATCTGCACATCCCCGCCTTCGCTTTTGCTGCCAGTGAGGGAGAGAACTCACCTCTACCTCGTCGTGACCGCCGACGCGGGCCATGATGCCATCAACCATGGAGCTTACGACCCTGGCGGTATCGTAGAGGCTCTCATTTACACCGAGCTGGATGTCCGAGGGCGAGAGGAAGAGCGGGTGGCCTCCGAGCGACGCGACGCTGGTCTCGCTGGCGACGCGAGTGCGGGTGCTCCTCTTGCTGAACATGATGGCGACCTGCTTTCCCTTGAGGCTCTGGGGGAGGGGCGAGTTGTTGTGGCCGAGCTGCTTCCTCTGGCTCGGCGGCGTGGCGAGCGACGAGGCGCGAGAGGCCGCCTTGAACTCGATGGCAGTCTGCAGCAGCGACTGTATCTGCGCAGGTGAGAGATCTGCCAGCGTGAGGAGGTGCGGTGGCTTCGGGGATGGCTGCGAAGACGACGCCGTCGAGGCCGAGGCGACGGTCGCGCTGGTCGAGAGGCTACGGGCTGCCGCAAGTACTCGCGAGGTGCGAGAGGTGGAGGCGAGGACGCTGCGGGTGGTCGAGTGCAAGGATGCCAGCATAGTGACGATGTCTGAGATGTTCCTCAGGGTTGAGTTGAGTGGGTGTTTGCTGATGATCGAAGTTGGTGGGGACGAACGGCAAGGGAGCAAGGAAGAAGGAATTAAGAACAAGAGGTGAGCTGCCTAACGGGGTGCAGCCAGTACGCGGCGGCTGGAAGATAACGCCAGTCACACCAAACGACCCACGCCTCGGCCCACGCTTCCCACCCTAGTTCCTCACTCAGGCGCCGCCGCCGCTTATCCCACTCCCGAACTCACGCCACGCCCACCCTGGCAGCCAGAGTGTCGTCTCACAGACAGTAGTCGCGCTCTCGCACAGGCGAACCAAGGCATCATCGGGGAAAGGTTCGAAGGCAATCTAGGCCTCATATACATTTTGGAGGGGGCGAGCGAGCCTGTCGAGAAGAGGCCGACGGTGCGATGGGAAAGAGAGACTATCTTACAGAAGGGGCACCGTAGCGCAGCTCGCCGTTCGTGCGTCTGGCCGTGACGGCGCCCCCGGAATCGATACAGAATTATACCAAGCCCTCTGGCACAGGCCAGAGAGAGACCGAGGTAAACGAGATTCCCGCGACTGAAACGTGGGGAGACGCAAACGACGTGACAGCGTGAGGGGTGAGGGAAAATGCGATGTACAGCAGCAACAGCGGCGCGGCTGCGGAGGGGCCAAACGAGGACAGAGAGGAAGACATGTACTGGGTATCGATAATGAGAAGACTTGACGAGCCGGGGGTGGGGAAAACCAGAGCCGAATGACTGAGAGAGGCGGAGAAAGCAAGGAGCAGGCGACGGTCGCTGTTAACTCTGGCCATCGGTGGCGCCAATCGCGTTGGCGTTGGCGTTGTTGCTGTTGCCGTTACCGTTGGCGGCGGCGGCAGCAGCAGCGGCAGCCGAAGCGGCAGTAGCAGCGGCCGATTTGGCAGCGGCGGCCTGCATCTGCTCCTGCGCAGCCTGGGCCGCCTGGGCGGCCGCGGCAATCTCCTTGCTGCTCAGCGTGCTGGTGCTGATGGGCGCACGGCCGCTGGCGTCCACCTTGGCGCTCGATCCACCTCCAGACTGGAGCAGCTGCATGCCAAGGAGGCCGTGTTGTCCGGAGTGGAGGTAGTGGTAGCGCAGACCGTTCAGGTTCTTGTATCGCTTTCCGCAAGCGCCGACCTGGCAAATATAGAGGCGATCCGAGAGCGGGATGCCGCCAGCAGAGGTGGTGGACGCGCTATTCGAGATGGGGCTCGAGGGTGCCGTAGGGGAAGCGGCGACGCTCGAGTTGGCCATGGTCGGCGACGAAGGCATGCTCGGCGGAGTGGTGATGTTGCCTGACGGGTCCTCTACGGCCATCTCGACGGCGACGGGCGAGACGATGGCAACGGGGGCAGCCATCGGCGAGGCGGCAGCAGCACTGGCACCAGCGGCAGCCTTGGCCGCGACGGGCGACGTCGCCGCCGAGGCGGGCGTCGGGATCTGGCTGGCCTGCGGCGAGATGCCGGTGTTGATCATGGGCAGCTGTCCCGCAGCTTGAGCTGCCTGCGTCTGGATCGGAAGGTTGTTCTGGTTGCAGTGACCGTGCAGGCGATGATACTTGAGACCGTTCATCTGCTTGTACGCCTTGTCGCAGCCGGGGGCGGGGCACCTGTACGGCTTGTCTACGCACGACGAGCTCGACTTGAGCGCGTTCTCGATGTTGATAGCCGACGTCGATGATGACACGGATGCCGCCGTGTTGGATGAGGTCGTCCTTTCGCGCTTGGCCGGGGGCTGGCTGCCGACGGTCGACGTTCCCGAGGCCGGGAAAAAGAGGTTGGGCGGAGCGCACGAAGGGAGGTGGTGCTCCTCGGACGCGTTGCTGCTGCGAATTGAGAGGGCCGAAAACGCCGAGGGGTTGACACCGTTGCCGAAGAAGTCGCCATTCTCCGAGTCGCAGGAGGGCGTTCCGGGGATCGAGCTGCCGGGCGTCGAGAAGGGCGAGTTGGGCGCGTAGATCTGCGGCTGACCTGGGGTGCGGCGACCGACGCCGCCGTCGATCAGGGCGCGTCGCAGCGACTGGTGGATGGCACTGCTGGAGCCATTGACGTTGTTAGCATACTGTCCGAACGAACGCTTCTTGCCCTTGGAGAGCGAGGGCGACCGCATCACGGCGGTGTCAAAGGCCGACGTCGTCTCGAACGAGTCGGTGCTCTGGAGGATGGGCTTGGTCGTCTTGGCCTGCGCGGCCGATGTCGTCGCCATTGCGGAGGGTCCAGCGACGGCCGACGCCGCGCCCGAGGTCGACGATGTGGTCGAGGCGGTGGCGGTGCGGGGGCTAGGAGGCTGCGAGGCCGTCTCGGACGAAGAGGCCGACGACGCGACATCGTCGTCGGTGATCATCGCGGGCATCTCATCGTCCTCGAACTTGACGTGGCACTCTTCGTAGTGCTGGAGGAGGTCGTGAAGGTCGTCGAGCTTCTGGCCGCAGCAGGTGAAGTTGCGGCAGAAGGTCGACTCGAGGCGCGTCGAGGACGGGGCCACTGTGATGTCCGACTCGGTCGAGGTCGAGAAGCGCGAGATCGAGTAGTCCATGATCCTGAAACAGCAACGGAGGGCGAACGACGGTCGAAAGAGCAGGCGAAGTGAAGAAAATCAAAGAATTGGGTAGCACTGGTCAGCGTCCCTTGTCGCATCGCTAACCGAATCCGCCGCCAATCTTCAACATCGCCTTGGCTGCCCATACTCACTCAGAAACGTCCTTGCCAAACGACACGGCCATCGGCTCCTTGTAGCTGGTGCTACCGAGGAAACTGGCCTGCTTTGGTGTCAGGCCGCCGGGACGAGGCGTCCCGAACGAGTCGCGTTGTGAAGTATTGCGGTTGATAGGGATAGGGGCCGGCATCTTCAAGAAATCCATGGGGGTCGATGTGAAGAGGAGGCAAAGGTGGTGATGATGGTGGTCGTGCGTCTAGGCGATGAGCAGTGGAAACGTGGCGGGTGTCAATCTCGCAGGCTCTAGTGAAGAGGTACAGAGCGAGATTGGATGTTGGTGGTGGGCTGTATCCGTCACAGGAAGCAGGTCGGGGGGGGGGGGGGGGCAAAGCTGCGCGAGGCGTGCAGACCGGCGGGACGTGTATGTATGTATGTAGGGATGTGTTGATGCGGTGGTGGGGGGACGGTGATGGTAGAAGATGTGATCAAGCGGAGGATTGGTGGTCGTGATCTTTGAGAAGAGACAGAAGGGAGCTAGAGGGAGAGGGAGGCAGCAGAAGAGGGACGTGCTCGCTTGACGTGAGCTTATTGTATATAACTGTATGCTGGCGGGAGGGTTGCGAGGAATGGGGTGGGAGATGAGGTGGGTCGGGGTGAGGCAGGTGGTGGCGCTCGAGGGAGACGGATGAGGTGGGGCTTTCTGCGCCCTTTCGTTGGTTGGTCGTGGGATGAAGGCTGAGGCGAGAGGCGAGAGGCTACAGTAGAGATGGGTACGGTGCGGCAGGAGAGGCAGAGGGGCCGGCGCAGCGTAGCATGCCCTGGACAACGCCCGGGCAACGTCGCTGGCTAACTGAGCCTAGGGCCGCGCTGCGCTCGCGTTGGGTGACGAATCTTCAGACGGACGGCCCCACAGGGCGGCGGCGGCGCCGGAGTCCAGCTGAGTGGGCTCGCGCGGCCTGACCTGTCTGCCTGCCTGCCTGCCTGCCTGCCTGCGGTCCATCCAACGCTCGGTTCGATTGAGTGACACACTGGTCCAGTGCTGCGACTAAAAAAAATGGAGCATTAGATCAGTGTCAGCCGAAGAGTGAGTTCAAATTGCCCGGAAGTGCTGCGTGCTTCTTGGACGGGCGCGTTGGCTTCTCCCAGGCCTTTGCCCGGGACCTTGCCGAGCTGGAAGGGCGCGGCGACGGCGACGGCGACGGCGACGGCGACGGACTACGGGGCATCCGCCTAAGCCTTCCGATCCCCTTTCTGTCCCCGCTGAGCTGGCCAGCCTCAGCTCGGCCGCCGTGCGAGGCCGCCCCGGGCCAGGCGTGGAGCCGCCGCATCACGGGCGCGCCCTTCCGCCAACGGTACATTCCTCTGCCATGTATCGGCACTGGAGCAGTCCTCCCCCGTCGACCTCTCCGTCCTGCAGCCGGCGCTCGCACCCGAAACGAGGGAGGTCAGAGCCCCTTTTCCCCCTTTGTGGGCCTCGCTGGACCCGTCATGGCAGGCGGGTCTAACGACCCCTCCTTGCAAGAGGTCCTTCTCGTTGTAACAGCCTCATCGCTCTCTGTTGAAGCCTTGGGACAACTTCTGGGCCCATGCAGCGCGATACAGTAGACGCGTATCAGTCATGGGGACAAGCGAGAGTGCGGTTCTTGTCAAGCACGGCTGGTGGGAGATCTTCCAGAGTGGCAAAGGACGGGTCCGAGTTCGGGCCGTAGGCTCAGGCTGGGCACGGCAAGGGCACGGCACGGCTGGGTGAGGCAAGCGCGGCGCTGTGCTCTCGAAAGTAAAAGCGGCTCGAATATGTACAAGGCGCGGTGCAATTCAAGTAGGTGGGTGAAAGAACTGTAGACTACAGATAAAATAAGGACACTAAGCAAGGCTGGTTTCAATTGAACCGAATCACTGGCGGTCGAGCCAAAAGCAAGCTAAACTTAACAAAACAATACCTGCAAAGGGCAGAATGGGCGGCCGACGTCTCGCGGCGGACGGGGCGGACGGGGCGGACGGAGCGGACGGAGCGGACGGTTTGATGCAACGATGAAGCGCCATGAGGTGGGAGGGCCATGACGCGCCCAAAGCGACGTAAAGCGTGCTTCACTTGGGTGAACTTGTGGAAGTGCTCTGTGGGTGTCACCGTCGAGTCTAGCGCTGATGCTGCCGTCGCTGCTGGCCGCCAAACCGTCCGGTGTCGCTCTGCGTAACCACGGCTCTCGCGAGCTCTGCCTCGCTGGCCCTACCAACGGTCTCCGGACAGCGGAACGTACGCAAAGGTGTTCCCCCATTGCTAGAGCCTGTGCTCAGCAGCGACTTCGCCCGACCTTCTTGAAAACCGTCTGGGATGATGCAAGACCTGGCATCGCACGAGTGCGCCCACCTGACCATCCTTTTGGTCGTCGGGCGTAGGGATTCCTCCAAGTGATTCTCGGATGTCCTATGTACAGTACGCTACAGTGCTTATCAAAAGTCTTCGCCAGGCGCGCAGCTCTCATGTAGTGCAAGGGAGGACTCTGGCAACTTATCCTTTGGGCACTTGCCTGCCCCCACCCTCGTGACTGGGTCCATGCGTGGACCCGGTACAAGATCATTCAAGGTGGCCGAGCCGTGTGGTGTCCTCAACAAGCGGCCGTGTCTACGTACAGTACAGCATGAGCTTCATAAGGCATGAGTGGGGCGAAGAAATGCAGAGGCCTTGACGCCGTACTGCAATGGCCAGAGAACCCCACGCCAACAGGGATACAGTACATAATAGTGTGCCACTGTACGTAAGTGTACTGACGCCTTCGGTATCATCGCAACCGGTCCAGGTCGACATGTGCCTGGCGTATCCGTCAGTTCTTACTGTACTTACATACACAACTGTACGTAAGAGTATGTAGGTACTTATGTACATACAGGTAGCCCACTTCCGCCCGTTCTCGCCTCGGCCACGGCGTTCGTGTCCGTGCAACTGGAAGGTGCCGTCGTCCGGAAGGGAGGCTCAAAGCGAGCTCACAGCGACTGCTTCCGGTATCGGCTTTCTCTCTGCCGTTTGTTGTTGACAAGGCGCGTGGGTACTTACATTCGTCTTACGGGCCGCTCGCGGCAACCTTGTGCGCATACGAGACGATCCGCAGTAGTCCCAGGAGATGTTGAAGCGTTGACCAGGATGCTGAACGACACGGGCTATCTCGCTCCTGAGACAAACCTACTGTAACAAGGGGGGCTGGGCCCTGCTGAAGCGACTCATTACTCGTAAAGACCGGCCCTATCGCCGGTCACGATTACCAGCGACTGATGGCGATGTTGATTGCTTTCTAGGGCGGCCTTGCTGAGCGCCGCGCCTTCAGCTTCCATAGTACGTAGTCCAGTCCGACGACGGTTCGTGCAGTAGTTCCGTCCACCACTCGAGGCGATGCGAACCTCGAGACGACTTATAGACAAGCGAAAGTGAAGTGACCACGCAGAACGTCAAGAATAAATACAGCATCTACTTACGCCGGAGGATTCCGCGCCAGGCGGGCGTCAGATTTACTGCAAGCGCGGAAGCTGCCGGGTTGCGGGTGGCGGACTAAAACCGAGCGTCGCCGCGGCAGGCAACGACGTCTGGGCACGCTGGCCTGCCTGAAGTAGAACAAGAGAAGAGCTCAGGTTGGCAAAGTCCGAGCGTTGCTGCCGAACCTACGGCAACAGGATGCTTACATCGTTACAAGACTCGCCGGACGCACTGAAGCGCCCGTCCCAAGCGTGCATCTACATAGAGTGGGTGCATTGCTGTCCGTCTCCGCAGCTTCGTGCGTGTCTACTCTGAAGTGGAGCTTACGACCTTGGACCGGTTGCCAGGCGGGTCGGGAGGCCGTTCACCCCCCTCGCCGTTGGACTGCCTTGTCGCTCGCCCCAATTCAGACGATGCAGGTCGATGTATGACGATGCAAGCGGAAGGAAGCACTGTATGTAACAAATAACTCCGCCCCCCGCTTTCCTGCCTCCGATCAAAAGACAGCCTTTCACCGTCCTTCTGTTGACGGACACTTTGATGGTAAGCAAGGTGGGCAGCGTCTACGGCCGACTCACTCCTGTCGAATTCCGCTGGTCGAGTACAGTACAGTACAGCAGGCCTAGAATGTCGACAGCCGAAGTCCGCCTCTCGACCCCGTGCTAAGTCGTTGCGTGTTTGTGCTGGTGACAACGTGTCGGCCTTCCATGCTCGCACCTGCCTCTCCAGCGGCGGTGTACCAAAATCGATGTATATTCCTTCCCTCCAACGAGGGTTGTCAGTCAACTTTTCCACCCGCCCTTTCCCTCACGAGATCCGAGAACAACTATAGTGCTTACGTATCTCGCTCGTCATTTGTCCAATCCGTCGTCGGTGATACTGTAAGTAGCTTTGCGGACGAGTCTGGAACCTCTTCTGGGGGTGCCGTCTTGTGGTGGAGCAAGCTTGCCTCTCGTGACGTTCTGTCTCCGTCTGCGAAGCAGGGTGGGCTGTGCGTCGGTGTGCTACGTACGCAGCGGGTTTGTCCCGCTTTCCGCGCCGGACGAGGTCGTCTCGATGGAAGAACGACAGGCTTCTTCGCATCCGAGCGCGGGCTGAGAGCAGGTCGTCCGTCGTTCAGCAAGCCTGTGCTCCTGATGGTGACCCGGACGAAGAGAGAGTTTGTCTAGTACTGTACACTTCACCCCCCCGGTTCATCACCAAAGCCCTGTAGATGGAGCATGTTCGGTGTTGCTCGATTCACACATACCAGACAGCGGCTTGATTCATTCGCCGGTTGAATCATCATCGTCGCTACCTCCTTCGCCAAAGCTATCGATGTTACACCTAAAAAACGTTCCGGATATTTCAAACAAAAAATGGACGACCGCCCTTTGCGCCGTGAACAAACGGGCAACGTTCGGTCCAAAGCATTGCTGCCATGCCTTTCCCATGCTCAAGGGCCATTTCTTGATCACCATGTCCATGGACCTTCCAAAACACAAACCATGTCAGCATACCAGAGAAGGCATCGTGTGGTTCACACGACCATCCGACCCCGCTTGAACGGTAGCGAGCCAAGATTCGATGGGGCGATCGCCGCTCCACCCCGTCCCTTCCCGCTGGCCTGGTCCCTGATCTAATCTAGGCACGCACCAGCGTAGGCGGAAGTCAGTCTACCTACTGCGAGGCCAGCGCCGCCGCGGCCGGCGTTGCCGTGGTTGTCGAGACCGTCGAGGCTGCTTCCAGGGCTGGTGCGGCGTCCGCCTTGCCTTCATGCTCGGTCGCCAGCGAGGCCAGAGACTTTGGCGTCACGTTCCTCGCATCGGCCAGCGGAGCAGGCGGTGCGTTTCCTTGAGCAGACGAGGACGAGGACGAGGACGAGGACGCGGACGCGGCATTAGCCGCGGGATCCGTGGGGGCGTGCATCTCGCATTCCGTCTCGCTCGACGCTGCCCCTCCAGCGGTGGTGGTATGACTGGTCTGGCAGCTGTCGGCGCTGCTGCTGTGGCTGCTGCGCGCCTTACTGGCTCCGCCTTCGTCATCGCCCTCGCCCCTGTCCTCTCCATCGCCAGTCGCCTGGATCGCGCCGGTTTCCTCGGACGCTGCTCGGGCCGACGCCGCCAGGTCGCCCCTCTTCTTTTCGTCATCGTCCCTTTTCCGCTTGCCCGACTGGTTCGTGCCGACTTCGTCTTCGAGGGTTTGCTGCTCAGCTTCATCATCCCTCTTGCCGGTCGCTGGCGTTTGACTGGCCGATGCCGGCAAGGAACGGGTATGAGCAATAGGTGGCACGCTGTCATGCTCAGCTGACGAGACATCCGCAGCTCTGGCATCTGCGCCTGCTATCTGGGCCGAAGTCGACGATGACGAGCTGGAGGTCTGCTGCTGCTGTTGCTGCGAGGACGACGGCGGCGGCACCGAGGCAGAGGCTCGACCGTGGTGACCTCCTGTTTCGACCGGCGGCGAGCTCGACTCCCTGGCGGCCGCGACCATCCCCGTCACGGCCGTGTCGCCCTTGGACTTGCCCTTGTCCTTGTCCGTCGAGGACGCCTCGACCGGAGTCATCTGGACGCTGGCGCTGGCGGTGTGGGTGACAAAGTACCTGCCTCGGCTGGTCGAATCTTTGGCATCGCTCCACTCCATCTCGTCGGAAGTATCCTCGCCCAGCGAGTGGTCGGCCTCGTTCCAGCCTTCGACCGGACGCTCGTCGATCTTGACGCAGTACGGCTCAGCCTCGAGCTCCTCGCGGTGCTCGGCCAGCCACTCGGGGTCGAAGAGCGAGACTGACAGCGTCTTGCCGTGCAGCTTGATGGGGAAGGGCAGCTCGACAGGATCGTCGCGCCGCCAGCGCGCCATCTGCTTCGACTTTGAGACGATGTCGGCCTTGTGGAAGGCCCGCGTCAGATGGCGATTGCGCCACTTGGGCGTAACAGCCTCCCAGCCCTTTGCGATGCGGAGCTTCCGCAGCCGCTGCCGCTTCCACTCGGACTTGGTAAGGCCGTGGAGGTCCTCGTCGCTCGCCGCGTCATCCGAATAGGCGCCGGGGAGGAGGAGCGGCTTGGGAATCTTGTGGCGGAGCCGGGCTGCACCGATCTCGCGGTTGCGGCACTTTGTCTTGGCACGCTCGACGCCGCGGTACTTTTCGTGCTTCTCCTTGTCCTCCTTCTCGGCCTGGAGGCCGGTGCGCAGGCTCATCCGGAAGCCGCTCCGCGCACTGTCCATCAGGTCCTTGGCCACATCCTCGAGGTGGTCGCGGTCGATGGTACCGGGAACGATGCCGTACGCCTCGGGGCGCGCCTCGACCTTGCGCGACGCCTCGGTGACGATCGCGTCAATGATCGACTGATTGGTCCGGTAAAAGTCGCGCGAGGTGAAGTCGACGTGGAATATATGCGTTGTGATCGGCGGGGCGCTCGAGCTGCCGGCGGCGAGGATCGCGCCTTGGGTCTTTTCCTCCTCGGTCAGGTGCGGATTGGGCACCCACTCGGCCACCCTGTATGTGTCCCGGAGCTTGCGAAACTCGTTGGTGCCGAGCCAGCGGTAGAGGTGCTCGCGCAGGTCGCGCAGCAGCTTGCGGTTGCGGTACCGCTTCTCGCCCTCCTGGCGAAGTCCGACACCCAGCGTAGAGACGCGTTTCTCGCCGGCGGCCGGCTGGCCTGGCGCTGGGGCTACCGCTAGCGCCTGGGGCCCCAAGGAGACTGAGGGAACGGCGGAGACAGCGACGGCTCCATCGGCACCCTGGGCGGCGAGCACGGGCGGGGTTGAGGGCCTCGGGACAGATTTGGGCAAGAGCGGACGCGACGGAAGCGGGATCGACATGTCGTCCGCAGACGACCTCGCTGTAGTCTGGTGCAGCGGAGCGGCCCTGACTTCGTTGACTCTGCCGCGGCCGAGCTTCCTCTTCTTGCGCCTGGCGTCGAGCGAGGAGCCACTCTCGCTGGCCGTCGTAATCGAGGGTTCGACCGAGGTCTTATCCTGACCTGCAACGGGCACGTCGAGATCTTTCCGCTGTTCGGCGATGCGGCCGGGCAACCTAACACTCGAATCGTTGCCGCTGCCATGTCCGCCGTTGACGCTGCTGTCGCCGCTGCCACTGCTGCTGGTGTTCTGAACCGCTTGATGGGCGGTGACAGTAGGTGGAGCTGGAAGTGGTAACGGAGCTGGCGTTGAAGCTGGAGCCGGTGCAGCGACGGTGACGGACGCGGACGTCGCCGTACTGCTCGAGGTGGTATTTCCGCTGAGCAGCGGTCCGAGTCCGAAAGCATCGAGCATGCTGGCCGGAATTCCAAGATAGCTGGAAGCAGCCTGGAGACTGGGATTCTGCTGCGCATTGCCGTTGCCGCCTAGACTGGCAACGTCGCCAAGGGATCCCGCAGCTCCTCCCGCTTGAGTATTCAGATCGAGGACACCGCTATTGCTATGCTGTTGCTGCTGTTGGCGTTGCGAAAGTAGCCACGTGTTGATGTGGTTCTGGCCCTGGGCCTGACCTGGTCCGGGAGCCATCCCGTTGCCGGCGCCATTGTTTTGGAGGATGCCCAAATTGGCAAGCTTGCTGCTGCCGTCCTGCGAAAGGTATTGGGCCAGAGCCGGGAGGCAGGGCGACTGTATGCCGTCCGTAAGGCTGCCGAACAAGTGCTGACCATGCGCAGGTTGGTGCAGGGGGTTGACGAGGTTCTGGGCATCACCTCCGACGAAGGGCAAGGCAGTGTTGCCGCCAAAGCTGAATGGTCCTCCTCCTGCTCCGCCGATGGCGACGTTGTTTGCCGGTCCGCGAACGGTATTGGGTCCGGCGTGATCGTTCTGCTGCTGTGAGGGAAAGGCAAGGTCGAAGGGTACCGTCAGCCCGCCGTGGGGCGGCTGGTGCGGGAGACTCTGCTGCGCATCCTGCTGCGGCTGCGTGAGGTACGAGGGCGATATTAGCCCGGGCGTTGTGCCCATCAGGCCGGGGAGGCCAAAGGAAGCCAGGGCTTGAAGCAAGTCAGTGCCCTGCTGGCCGGTGGCCTGAAACGGCATCTGCTGCCCCGGCGGCAGGAACGAGTTGTTTGAGGGAGCGGTAATGCTCGGCGCATCGTTGAGGGCCTTGAGCTTCGAGATGCTTCGACCTAGCTCGGAGCACAGCGATCGCGAGGCTCTCTCCAGTGTCGAGACAAGAGCGCGGATGTCTTGCCTATCTCCCGGACAGGCCTGCTTAGCCTCTTGCATTGTGGCTGCAAAGCCAGAGACGCTGGTTCTCGCCTCTGCGAGGACGGCCGCGTGCTGCTGATGTGAGGACGGAGCGCTCGGCATCGCAAAGGCCGGGTTGGTCAAGAGCTGGGCCAGACTGGCGTAAAACAGACCGAGAGCCTGCGGAAACTGTGGCTGCTGCTGCTGCTGCTGCTGTTGCTGCTGCTGCTGCCCATGCCTCTGCGTCTCAGTCTGCGGCTGAGACCGTGGCTGCTGTCGCTGCTGTTGCTGATGGTGCTGATGAAGGGGCGGCTGCCGCTGCTGAGCCTGCGTCTGTGGATGAGGCTGCTGCTGGAGCTGATGAAGCGGATTCTGAGTCTGAGCTGGGTGCTGCTGCTGATGCTGGTGCGGCGAAAGCTGCTGCAGGAGGCCGTTGCCAAGAAGGTTGACGGAGCCGGAAACGCCCATGGGCGCCAGGTGACTTGCGGAACCAGCACCACCGACGCCGCCGCCGAGCATAGTTGTGACCGAATTGAGAGGCGCGCCCTGCATTGCGTTCTCCGGGCTTGCGGCTGTATGTGTGTGTGTCGAGTGATGTCTGCCTTGCGCCGTGGGCGGCGGGTGCATCAGCGGACGCTTCCGCTTCAAGCCATGGGGCCTATCGATTCAGGTCTGACTCGGCCCTGAACCGGTGGGCTAAGGGTTGACAAGAGGTTCAGGCGCCGCTCTGCTCTCAGAGTCAAAGTGAGGGGCGAGTCTGAAGATGACCGCCTGATGAGCGCCGCGCAGAGGACCGAACGGCGCCGGCAGGGAAGTGACTCGCTAGTGCCACGTCAGACGCGAAGCAGAAAAGTGGAGAAAGGAAGGCCTTAGAGCAGCTCGAGGTTGATCGAATGGTCTTTGCGGAGAGGCGTTTATCGAGGGCTGGTTGGAGCGAGTCGTGTTGGGGTCGAGAGTGAGGAAGGTCTTGACGAAACGGGACAGTCTGGCCGGAGAGAGAGAGATGTTGGTGGAGAAAGAGCAAGGCGGCAGGAGGGCGGCGACGGGCGGCTACGGGCGGCTGCGGCGTTGGGTTGATGAAGGGCTGAGGCCGACCTCGCCGAGCGTCTGGTGTGTGTGGGTGTGTTGGTTTTTGCGGAGAGAGAGAGAGAGAGAGAGGGAGTTGGTGTTTGTGACGAGAGAGGAGAGAGAGAGGCAGTGAGGCCGAGGGACGAGATAACCAGCCACGCCTGCCGGCTGCCGAGCCTAGCCAGGGTCAAAGATAAGCCCTTTTTCTATTCAACGGCCCGCCCACGGGCCCTCTGTCGCTGACTTTGAACCGAGGCATGCATTAGTATTCTTGATGTAGTTAACTAGTTCTTGATTGAGAATAATATTCTTAATTCAATGGGAGGGTGCAGCGGAGTCACCGCCACCTCTTCCCCCGTGTGCCTCGGCCTGTCCGTTCTCCTCGTCTGGTCTGTGTACAGCGAGGGCAATCGGCAACCCTGTCGCGGTCCATGCTGCCCAGCTCGTCCATACATGATGGCGAGCGCAGGAAGCAGGCTCGCACTCGTCGCGCCGGAGAAGCAGGAGGTTAGACGGGTGATGAATGTTGCTGCTCAAAGAGGTTCCGCAGTCGTATCAAAAGACGATGCCGGACCACGGGCATCTACTACGCCTGCTGCTGCTGCTGCTTAGTACCACTGGCCAGCACCTTGTTCCACGGGCCCACGTCGCTGCGTAAGCACCCATCCGATGTCTTCTTTCTTGCGCCACCGCCACTGCCACCGCTGCTGACATCGACGGCCGCATCCTCGCAGCAGCACTCTCCGCCGAGATGCTTGGGCCAGTCCTCCTTGCGGATGAACTTGAAGATGAGCGGCTGGTAGGCGGACCCGGCGATGTCGATCTTGTCGACGGTCGCCGTTGGCAGCCAGCCCTTGAGCAGCGACCAGATCGAGCTAAACATCCACGGCGCGTTGATGATCTGCACCCGCCCCGACAGCTCGGGGAAGTTCTGGTCGAGCACGCTGAGCAGCTGCTGCAGCTGATCCTTCATCGCCCAGAACGTTGAGAGGCCCAGCCCCTGCACGTTGACCACCATCATGTTGTCGTCGACCCAGCGCTCGCTCGCCAGCGTGCACGCCTCGTAGCGATGCCGCACCGCGAGCTCCAGCGTAACGGCGAACTTCTGGAGGATACGCTCCGGCGTCGTTGTCTGGAACAGGGCGGTGGTGTCGAGATTGGAGAGATCCTGGACAAAGATGGGCCGGCCGAGCTGCAGTAGGCCGGGCAGGTTGGGCAGAGAGGGAGGAAGGGAGAGACGATGTCAGCGGGTGTTGCGAGGCACGGCATAGCCTTTGAGTCTCTCATTGCCCTCTCGAGGCGCACCTTGTCGACCTTGTGAAAGTCTGGGCGAGGTAGAGTCGACGTCAGTGCGCAGGGGGATCCTGACCAGTCAGCTAGGGTGGTCGATCAGCGACGTCCGGCAAGCTTCGATCGGTGTACTCACACATCCTCCAGCCGCTGGCGGCCACCGCCTCCTCTTCCTCAAAGACAAACTCGCGGCAGAGGCGGTCGATCTCAAACTCCTTTCTCCATGCTTCGGACTTGAGGTACATCGTTCTGGCCGCCTCGACGTTGAAGCTGCGAGCGCGCAGGAAGCGACTGGCGACCGAGGAGCGCGACGGGAGGGCAAGGCACGCGAGAGTGTCGGTCAGCTCGACGGCCTGGGTGCCTTCCCAAGCCCAGCGTTGAGCGACTCACAGCAGCTGTGTCTCTTGGTACGAGGGAGGCTCTCTGGTCGGGTCGTGCAGCGCGCCGTCCTTCTTGAGCAACAGAGTCAGATCTAGCAGCGCTCTGGCCTGTGTGGTAGTCAGGTTGCCAGGATGGCCGGGGAGCGGCCTCTGTAATCGAAAGAAGTCATGAGGGTGTCAGCTTTGCCGTGCCTCGCGTCGAACCTCGTTTGACGCAGCGACAATCCGGGCGGGGGGATGCACCGCCCGACCCAATATGCAGCTGCTTGGCCGTCCTTTCCCCCCTCTGAGACTTGAAGCTGATCCGCAGCGGTGCTGGTGCCCCAACTTACGTGGTACGGGTTCTTCTGAGCTCTTTGGAGCGGCGAGTCCTCCGCGACCTCCGCGGTCTTTCCCTCCGCTCCCGTCTTCTCCGGACGTGCGGACAAATAAGCCACGCCTGTCCTTTCACCAGAGCTCAATCCCTTTGAGATGCTGCTGCGCCTCGAGGCCGTCGCCTTGCCGTCGAGATCTTGGACCAGCGATGACACTACACCGTCTGCTTCCTTTGCTTTGGGGTCCGCCGGACCACCGTCTGGTGCAGGGGTTGAGCTGCGCGTTGCCGTCCCCGAGCCGGAAGAAGTAGATGCTCCGGTGGACGCTCCAGAACCTGCGAGGTCGGCAGCGGCCCTCTGGCCCGAAGACCTTGTGAACGACGAGAAGGCCTGCTTCAGAGGTGCCCTAGAGCTGCCGCCGCCATTGGCTCCAGCGCCCCACGTCGCGTTGCGATCCCATTTTGGTGGCGAGTCCATATCGAGGCAGGAGAAAAAGGGACCGGGCGGAGGTCCTTGTGGCCGTGCCTGCGTCGAAGTTGGGAGGAGCTGGTCGGGACGAGTTCGCGGAGGGTTGTCCGCGTCCGTCAAGGAAGAGATCGACTCCAGACTGTGATCTAAAGGGGAGCCTCGAGCTGGCTTTCCTAGCTAGGTCCACTGTTCGGAGCAAGACGGGGCTGAGTAGGTGGCGGTAGCCTTGTGCCGATGAGCTGGTTGGTACCAGTCAAGTGCTAGGCCGGTTGTATAGAATCAAACGAGGAGCAGGGGATGAGCTCGTCGATGGTGGGTTCTGAGAAACGGTGGGGCCGACGGCCGTTGAGTGTAGACGTAGGGCGGGGAACGGAAGCGGATGGTGGTTGTCGTCGACGGGATGGGGCGGAGGAGGACGACGAAAGGTGTCTATATCACGTATTGAGGTTCTTGATTGCCTCGCAAGGTTGGTGCCGGGGGTCTTCTTGCCGTGTGCGTTGTATGCTCCCGTGTCCGTCGAGCCACGATTTGATCCTCGTCCGAAGTCACACAGTCGGCCGAACGTTCGGGCCGCCTCTGCCTGCCTGCGCCCCCACCGCCCCGCGCCCGCTGCCTCCACACGGCAACCAGCACGCGCATGTGACTGCCTCCACATCACGCCTGCCCGCGCTTGCGTGAATCGAGCTAAGCGAGAGAAGCACCAGGTGGACCCTGCACGCGCCGCCGTTGGCCATCGGGAGAAGCGCGCGACCTGCTCGCATCGAGGCCGCTCCAAACCGTACCGATCTGCCACGGCTCTCTCTCTACCGTCGCCGCGGGCGAGCAAGGGAGGAGGCCCACTAATCTTTTCTCTGCTGGGCGCCGCCACCATCACCACGACCATAAGCCCCTCCCCTCTCATCACTCTCCCCCCGCACCAAGCCTATCATTGTTTTCTGCGCCGTCATGTCGAAGCTCACGCTCCAATCCACCCTGCCCCTCAAGGGCTCCTCGGTCAAGATGCCTGTGCTCGGCTTCGGCGTCTATAACAGCCCTCCGGACGTCACAAAGGCATCGGTGCTGGCGGCACTCCGCGCAGGCTACCGACACATCGACTGCGCCCAGTACTACGAGAATGAGAAGCAGTGAGTGGCAGACGTTCATGGAGGGTCCAACCGAGAGAAAGACCTCTTCCGTCATCGGGCCTCATGCTCCCCGTTCCGACGCTGACAAAGTTGCACCGCCTCTCTCGCCCACTGTCTTTTCCGTCATCCGTGCCCGGCTTCTCTCAACAGGGTTGGCGAGGCCGTTAACCAGTGGATCGCCAAGGATGGCGGCAAGCGCGAGGACGTCTTCTTCACCACCAAGATCCTCTCGCCCGGCGCTTCCAAGGACGAGACGCTCGCATCGCTGCGCCGGAGTGTCGACAATGCCGGCATCGACAGCTACGTCGACTGCTTCCTGATCCACACGCCGACTTCGGGCCCGGACGGCAGAAAGCACCTCTGGGACGCGCTCAAGACGCTGCGCCAAGAGGGCAAGGCCAAGGTGATCGGCGTCAGCAACTTTGGCGTCAAGCACCTCGAGCAGATGGTCGAGGCCGGCGAGACGCCAGCAATCAACCAGCTCGAGATCCACCCATGGTGCCAACAGCGGCCCATCGTCGCCTACTGCCAGAAGCAGGGGATCGCGTTGCAGGCCTACTGCCCCATCGTGCGCGGCGAGTACGCCGCGGACCCGCTGCTCAACGAGCTGGCGGACAAGTACAAGGTCAGCTGGGCTCAGGTACTGCTGCGCTGGTCGCTCCAGAAAGGCTACTCGCCGCTCCCCAAGTCGGACACGCCGAGCCGCATCGTCTCCAACGCGGACCTGTACGCATTCGAGCTGGAAGAGGGTGACATGGCCAGGCTCGACGAGTGCGACAAGGGCGCGGCCGGCGCCGTCGGACCGAACCCGGTCGAGTGCCCCTAGAGTTGGCGAGACTCGTTATATGACTCGTTGTTAGGCTGCTGTAGCGGCAGTCGTGGCAGCACGTAGCCCGTGACAAAGGTGTAACTTAGCATAGCCGGGACCCTGGAGGGTGGTGGCGGCGGCGGTAGCGGCTCCGATAAATCCCAAGCATCGTCGCCGAAATTCGAAAGAGAGGCCGGTACGTCTGGCGAGGAGGCTTCAGGGTGTGAGGGCGACGAGGGCGCACTCGTGGCTGAGATCCGCCTTTTTTCGCCGTCGCGCTCACCGCTTGCCGCTTGTCGAGAGCTCACCCAGCACATTGCACCCAGCACGCACACACAACCGCCGCTTACCCCCTTCTGAGAGCGAGAGCGCCGCTCGTATTTTCTGGGAGCGCACGCAAGACCACACACACAGACCTGCTCACACGTCAGCACCCGCAGCACGCCAGCCCGACAGCCGACAGCAGGCCGGCTAGTCGCCCAGTGTTAACCCCCGTCCGCCAGCTCCAGCAACGCCAATCCCCAACCGCCAAACGCCAACCGCCAGCCTCGGAGCCCGGGCCTCGCATCCACGCCCGAGAGCCGCTGCCGACCGAGCTACGAGGGCGGACTACCACTACTGCTCGCTTGGCAGCGCAAGAGCCGCTCAGCTCTGCTACTCGGCAGCGCACTCGGTACGGTCCGGTCTACCTAAGGCGTCCAGCTTTTGGACCGCCCGGAGGAGAAAGAAGGGCCCGCGGCGACAAGAGAGTGAGTGCTTGCTCCTACCGTCTAGCGCCAGCGAGGCGAGGGCATGTCCGATCCGCCCGCTGCCCAAAGACGACGGCTTCAGATCAAGCTAGGTCGACCCAAGCCACCGCCCACTCCGACACCGACCGCCAGCTCGACCACCGCCAACGGCAGAGCCAACGGCAGCGCGGGCCATACCAGCCGAGGCATTCGCATCTCCCTTAAGAGGAGGCCCAGCAGGACCGCTCGTCAAGACGACGCCGGGAGTGGCGGGCAAGAGCATGATGACGCCGACGACGATGAGGAAGACGAGAGCGACAGCGACGGAGACAGAGACAGCATCCACGGCGAAGGTGGCATCGAGGAAGAGCAAGATGACGAAGAGGACTCGGTCTCGGACGACGACGACAAGGACGAGCGGCAGAGTCATGTAGGCAGAATGTCCAGGAACGGCTGGCACACGAACAGGGACAGCGACGAGGACCAAGATGAGGACATCGACGAAGATGACAATGACGGCGAGAACGAAGCGGGTAGAGAATATGGCGAGGAGATGGACGAGGACAAGGACGAGGATCAGGAACAGGACGATGAGGGCAACGAGGATGAGGATGCAGACGAGGACGCAGGACAGGGCGGGTTTGCTTTCGGCTCTGGCACTCGCACTGTCTCCGGGTCGAGTTCTCGCCGTGGAGCTGGGGGTTCCTCGTGGCGCGACAGGCCGACGCACCTCGCCACAAGCGGTGATGACCAGGCCACAGCTTCCAGGTCTACGGGTTTGCGCTCGAGACCGATCAAGCGCCTAAGGACAAAGGGCCTCTACGACGCTCTTCCGAAGCTCATCGAGAACCTCAAGCGGCGCGACAGCTACAAGTTTTTTTGGGAGCCCGTCGACCTCGAAGAGGTGCCAAACTACCGCGATTTCATCTCGCACCCTATGGACCTTGGGACGATGGAGAAGAAGGTGCAGGAGCGGACCTATTGCCACATGGACGAGTTCAAACGCGACTTTCAGCTGGTCGTCGAGAACGCCCAGACCTTCAATCCGGCCGGCACCCTCTTCCACGGCGAGGGCAAGAAGCTGCAGCAGTGGGGCAACCGGGCGATTGAGAGGGAGGGGATGGCGGTCAACGACAACGGCCGCGCTGGCGTCAAGGGCGACATGCTGCGGCGGAAAAGGGAGGCGGCACGACTCGTCAGTGGCGACGGCCAGGCGCTCGATACGCCGACGCAGAGCAGGCCGAGGAAGATGCTCAGGATGTCGACGGGTGGCAACGCCGGTCTCGACGCTCTCATCGACGCGGCCCGCCTCAAGCCGGGCGACGAGGAGCGGGCCGTAGCGGCCCTCGCCCTGGCCAACGCGACGCGGTCCGGCCGCGCTTTCGTCGACGGCGCGATTGGCTACGTCAACGACATGGACGTCGAGGTGAAGCGCGAGGGCGGCGATGGCGATTTATCACCAGACGAAAACATGGACGATGCAGAAGCGGAGGAAGAAGAGGCCAATGCTAGCGAAAGGCGCAGCGTCTCGTTCTGTGAGCGGTCGGTCACCACAGACGTGAGTGGGCCGAGCATCTACGGGCGACGGCTAAGCTCGGCGAGATTAAGCGCCATGTCTCCAGCCACCCCGATCTCGGGCGCTCTCCTTCGACACGCCAGCCCAGACTCTCTCCGCAAGCGCCTCGCCACCGTCACTTCGACACCTCTGGCAGCCTTTGTCAGCAGCAGCAGCGGAGGCGGCGGCGGATCGATGGCCAGGCCTACGCCGGTCGGCAAGGTCAAGCCCAAGCATCGGCTAGGCCCGCCCGGTACGCCCAAGAGACTCGCTGCCGCTTTGATCGCTAGCAGCAGCGGCGCCGCGACCCCCGCATCCGCCAAGGCAACCCAAGCCGCAGCGGCAGCAGCAGCAGCAGCAGCGGTGGCCGCCGCCGCTTCAACGTCGGCACAGGCGGCGCCCACCAACCTCCCCTACGCTCTAGACGGCTCCATCAGCCCCGACGACGTTGAGGACCTCTACTCGTTCCTCGCGCTGCGGTGTTCCACGCGCCCGGTCCTGATCCCGACAATCGAGTCGCTGCACCCGCTCCCCTTTGTGCCGCAGAAGCACGCCGATCGCGACTCGGCGGCGGCGGCGTCGTCGCTGGGCGCCAAAAAGAAGGAAAAGGAGAGGGACAACGACGACAGGGGCAGCGGCGACAAGGACGGCGACAAAGAGAAGGAGGAGAAGGACAAGGACAAGGACAAGTCTGACAAGCCCGACAAGACAGAAAAAGCGGACAAAGACCCGCTAGCGACGCTCCCGCCGGGGCGGCCGGGCGTGCCCGACTCGCTCTTCACCGCCATTGCACCGGCACCGGAGCGTTGCTCGGCCAACTACAGTCACGACATCGACGTGCTTCCCGCAGACCTGGCGACTCTCCCCTTCCACATCCCTTCGGCCTCGTCGTCCACGGCTGTCGAGGGAACCCCCTCTCTGCTTCCCATCCACTATGAAAACATTGCATACACGCAGGCGCTGCAGAACGAGGCGCGGCCCAAGAAGAACAAGGACAGGGAGCGCGAAAAGGAAAAGGAGTACTGCGAAGATTGGACGCAGTTCCGGCCGCATTTGAGCAGGCTGCTCGAGGCTCGCGACCTCGGGCTCTGGAGCACGCTACCCGGGCCCTCGGCAACAGGGGTTGTTGCGGACACCGAGCTGGGTCAAGTCATCAAGGTCGAGGGCGAGCGCGACTTCAAGCGGCATCTCGAGGCCTTCCTCGACGGCGCTGCCGGAGCTGCGGAGCCTCAGTTGGCGGACGTCGTCATGGCATCGGCGGCAGGTGGGGCCGGCCCGGCAGCCGTCGACGCCATGGTCTCCTGGAGCCGCGGCGTCCTTCGTGACACAGTCTGGAAAGGCGGTCTTGGCGAGGCTTATGCCCGCAGCCTGGCCGAATTCATCAGCGGAGCCGTCGACTCGCCCTTTGTCTGGGAAGAAGGCGACGAGCTTCCAGTGTCGATGGCGTCAGACGCCGATGCTACGAACGATGTTCAGGCAAAGACGGAGGCAGACGCCAGCGAGACGCAGTCGGACGAGAGGGAGGTAGAGCAGCAGTCCGCCGCCTCATTGTCACCAGCTGGCGATGCTGCGGCGCCTCTTGCGCCTCCATCAACCGTCTCCGGTGCCCTTCCCGCCGAAGCTTTGCTCCCGCTGCCGCTCGCCGACTACGTGGCCACCAAGGTGCTCGATCCGCTGTCGGGCGGCATGCTTAGCGTCCTCCAGCTCGCGCACCAACATCTCTCCTCTATCCGCTCTTTGTCACCGCCATCCGCATCCGCACTTGCGCCCGCGCCCGCGCCTTTCGATCCATCTTCACAGTCAACGACCGCGGCGGTCGCCCCATCAGCGCTTGAAAGCCACGCAGAAGGACTCGACGCCGACTCGGCCGCCGAACTCAACAGTAAGATCGAGCAGGTCCTATCCACTTGAACTCTTCCACCCTGTACAATCTTGTTGCCTGTTTCTCTTTGTACTTGTATTCATGGCCGTGACTGCACACGGCGTCTCGCACCACATCGGCGGGCGAGCGACCACATCGGCGGGTGAGGGGCGTCTACGTACAATACCTGGGATGTCATCGACCTATGCTCACTCTCCCTTTATTCTCAGGAGCTGCCGATGATTGAAGCTAGCCAACAATCGGGCCGATTTTAGAATCGGCGCACGTGAAAGAGCCGCAACTACAGATCGGGCTGCCCCAACAAATCGGCCGATACACTGCGCTGCGCCGTCGCTATGGTCTTCCGCTGGCGTCGCCCTCGTCATGTGCTGACAGCGATGGTACACTCCGACCTCAGCACCCGTCGGTACCAGAGACCGGACCACCATGGCCCGTCGCTCGCTGGTGGGCTGCAAGCCTTGCCAGCACAACCTGCGACGGACTTTGGGCGACCAGCGGACCCTTCCTCCCTCCGCCGCCTGCAGCCGGACTTCTCGTTCGCGCACCACCTCATCACCATCCTCCCTTCAGCTCTCGCGCTCCGCTCCTCCGCCCAGCGATCGACCAAGCGGCCGACACTCAACCCCCAATGGCCATCGCCTGGCCTCCTAGCTACACAGCCCATCCGCCATGGCCATCGTCCTTCCTCCTCCTGGCTGGCGAGTGGACGTAGGGCTTGCTAGTTTATAGGGAACACGAGCTGGCAGAGCTTCAACTCGCCGTCAATGCCCCCAACTCACACCCTCAGCATCTCCCAATCTGACTTACTTGCCACCTACGGCCCTCCGTCCACACACTCTGGCTTTGACTCGTAGCGATGCTTCTTCACGCCTCGTTCGCCAGGCTCGGGGGCTGCCTCTCGCTCGCCCTCTCCTTTACCCTCCTCATCGCTAGCGCCGAGGCGGCCATCGTCACATCGAAGGTCACCGCCATCGAGACACAGCAGTGGGACTATGTCGTCGTCGGCGCCGGCCTGACGGGTCTCGTCGTCGCCAAGCGCCTCGCCGAGGATAGCGATGCAAAGGTCCTCGTCATAGAGGCGGGCAATGACGATCGCGCCGATCCGGCCGTCTGGGACCTCGGCAAGTACGGATCGTCCTTTAGCAGCGGCCTCGACTGGAGCTTCCAGACGACCCAGCCAGCGCTCACCGGCAACACAAAGACGCTTAGGGCCGGCAAGACGCTCGGTGGTTCGACCAGCATCAACGGCGCCGCCTGGAATCGCGGCCATAAGACTCAGTACGACAACCTCGCGACGCTCGTGGGCGACCAGAGCTTCGCCTTCCAGGGCTTTCAGGCTGCCATGAACAAAGCCGAGTCGTTCGTCCCGCCGGACGCGACGCAGAAGAACCTTGGCGTCACCTACGATCTCTCGGCGCACGGCACCAACGGTCCGCTGCAGATCACTTACACAAAGGTCCAGGGCGGCGGCGGCAGCAGCAGGCGCTCGACCCTCGCCAAGCGCATGTATTCAGGACCGCAGCAGGGTGCATTTGTTTCGTCGATCAAGAACGCCCTCGGCGTCGACAAGAACCTTGACCAGTGCAGCGGCGATAACAACGGCGCCGCCTACGCGGCCAGCTCGATCCAAGCAAACGGTCAGCGCTCGAGTGCCGCGACCTCATACCTCGCCCAGGCAGGCGACAACCTCACCGTCCTCACAGGCTACCGCGGGACGTCGATCATGTGGACCGACGCGGCCTTGGCTAAGGCTGGTGGCGTCAACGTCCAGAAGTCGCAGAACGGCCGCGTTCGACAGATCAAGGCGAACAGGGAAGTTATCCTCGCCGCTGGCGCCATCAACAGCCCCGCCATCCTCGAGCGTTCCGGCGTCGGCGCCTCGGACGTCGTCAAGAAGCTTGGTGTTGACCAGATCGTCGACCTTCCCGGCGTCGGTAGGAACTTGCAGGAGCAGACGATGAACACGCTCGGCGCCCAGGCCAACGTCAACTACGCCGGCGGCGGACCGTCCAACATGATTTCGATGCCCAATGTCTACCAGCTGCTCGCCAACGCCACCGATATGCGCGCCTACATCAATGGCAATCTTGGCGCGTGGGCCGATGCGATGGTCTCGCAGGGCCACTTGGCCAGCAGGGACGGCCTGATGAAGCAGTGGCAGCTCGCGGTCAGTGCCATCTTCGACGAGCGGACGTCCGTCGCCGAGCTCTTCTTCGACACGGGCTACCCGTCCAACTCTTACGGCATCGACACCTGGTCTCTCCTCCCCATCAGCCGTGGCTCGACGCACGCCACGTCGCTCGATGCGTTCGTCAACCCTTCGGTCGACCCAAACTACTTCGCCGTACCCATCGACATGGACATGCAGGTGGCGGCGCTTCGAGGCGGTCGACGGGTGCTGCAGGCCCAGCCCCTCCGCAGCCTCACCAATGACGGCGAGACACAGCCCGGCTTCGGTCACATTCCGGACGGTAGCAAACACGGTCTGTACCGGAGGTGGCGCAACTGGATCCTAGAGACCGACGGGACCGGTGGCTTCAGCTCGGTATCGCACCAAATCGCCACATGCTCCATGATGCCACGCGACCAGGGAGGCGTGATTGATACCTCGTTCAAGGTCTACGGTACGGCCAACGTGCGCGTCGTCGATGCCAGTGCTCTGCCGATGCAGGTGAGCACGCACCTATCCAGCACCCTCTACGACTTTGCCGAAAAGGCAGCCCAGGCCATCCGTGGCGTGTAGAAAGCATTCCCATTCCCTGTCTCCGATAAGCCTTATGGACTTTTCTTATACCCACCGCATCCCATCCTGTACGCTACGCACGGAAGGAACACGAGCGTGGCCCTGTTCCTATCATTGCCATCCCGCTCTTCCTCTAATCGCAACTCTGCGCGCCGGGCTGCCAATGCCGTGGCCCATAATCCCCATCCGTCGCCTGTCCGTATGCTCGTGAGCCGAGAGACGTATTCGATCTGCTCAAAGGGTATCTAGAGGGTCTGATGGACCATGGACAGCGCCTACGGATCGATCTTGACCTTTTTAGCATCTGACGTTTTGATCTTTTCCTCCATTCTCGACCGCTTCCCGCTGCCCACTATGGTTGTAGTGGGTGTGGTCTCTTTCGAATCTTGCTCTTCCTCCTCTATCTCCTCATCTACTCCTCCCACCAGGTGCATTGGTAGACAAGACGAAGATGCTCGTATTAGCGTCGAAGCGGATACAGGGGAAAAGAGGAACAAGGCGAACTTACCTTCGTCATCATCACCTTGATCTAAATACTCTTCATCTTCATCATCTTGGTCATCATGATCTTCCAGAAGCCAGGAAAGTTCTGGTCCTTGTTCCTCCTCCCCCTCTTTCTCGTTCTCTTCTTCGTCTTCCTCTTTCCCTTGCTCGACTTTTTGCTGACCTTGACCCGATTCTTTCGTCAAAATTACATCCTCTCTTGCATCTCGTTTATCCTTGAGAACTGAAGTATCTTGTTTCTTTTCCTGATCGACTGGTGAAGGTGGTGATGCGCGAGTGTTCGTGCTGGACATGTTGCAGTTTGTGATGCCACGTAGGGAAAGACGTGGTGCGATGGTGTATTGTGAGGAACAAAAAAAGGGAAGAGAGAACGGCGTGCATGTCTCCACACTCGCGTCGTGTTCAGAGAAGTAAAGCAGAATCGAATTGGTCCGTGTCCACCCTCTTCTCCTCTGTCTATTCACCAACTCTTCCCACATCAAGATCGGTCAGTGTGTCAGAGGGTAGGATGGACTTGAAAGCATGTGTGGGATACTGTGGGAACGACGACGGAATACAAACACAAAATGACGCGATGGGAGCAAGTACAGTTGCGCAAGATAGCTAGGGTCGCCGCATCAGTCGGAAAAGTAATAGTCATCACCTACGACGCCGAATCCCAGCGGGGCCGACGTGTCCGGTCGACTGTCGCCCGTGATCGTCTGGAAACGCAGGAAGAAGCCACTCTCAGCATCATCATCATCGTCGTCGTCGTCCTTGTCAACGGCTGCAGCGGCAGTCTTGCTTGCGCCGTCGGTGTCCTGCTCGGCCAGTGCATCTTCCCACTCCTCGTCGTCGTCCTCGACGAGCCCGCTTGCCGCGTCCTTGCTGGCCTTGGCCGTCTTTCTGCGAGGCGCCTGAGACGTCGATCCTGCGGCGGCGATGGTGGCGCTTCTGACCGTCGTCTTGGGAACCTTCTGTCTGCCGGGCACGGGAGCTGCCAGGCCCCTTCCTCTGAAAGGACCAGCTTGAGCAGGACCAGCAGCGGCGACCACAGAAGTTCCGCTTCTCCTCCCGCTGGCGCTTCTGCCGCTGGTAGTGATCGTCTGTTTAGGCGGAATCTTGGCCTTCAGCTTGGTCGCGGCGGTGAAAAGTTGCGGCGCTTTCTGCAGCTGCTCCCGCACCAGCTTCCGCACCGAGTAGGAGGCCGTCCCGTTGGCCGCCTGTCGGTCGGGGCGAGGGACGCTATTTGCCTTTTCGGGCCCGGCGATCGTGTCGGTAGCGGACGCAGTCGTCGTGGCCTTGCCTTTGCTACCAGTACCATCATCGCCGTCGTCGTTACCGTCCTTTCCATCTCTGGCTGCTGCGGCAGCATCGCCAATATCGGAGCCCTCGACCGCGGCCGTGATCGCTGCCACCCCGGTAGAAAAGAGGACTCCTTTGCCGCCGCTTGTAACGTCGGCGGCGGCGGCACCCAGGTCCCCCGGCTCCGTCCTTTTTGACGCGGCCTGAAGTATCTTGGAGCGTCGACGTTGGTCGCTCTGCTCTCGCTTGTAGATGACCTGCGGCGATGTGATGGGATTCTGAATCCAAAACTTTGCCACGCCTCTCCCGGCAAGCCGCTTGCCAGAGCGGGGCGGTCGTAAGGACCCCGGCAGGTCACCGAAGGAGGCATCACCGGCGCATGACTCGCTGCCGGGACGGACGACAGGAGCTGCCCCGGCTCTTGTGGACGGTGACTGGACCGCTCCTCCCTCTCCTCCTCCTCGGCCCGCCCGCCTCGCAACGGCCATCCACAAGGGCTCTTCACTGTCAGACGTCCTCCCGGAACGTATCGATGCGACGTCGCCTGCATCTTCCTGGTCGAGCAAGATCGGATTGTCGGCCGAGCAACCTTCCAAGAACCCCCTTCGGGCAGCAGGGTTGGTACCGAAAGGCCCGCTCATCAACGCCATCAGCTCGCGCGATATCTTCTTGGTGGAACCTCCCGAAAGCTGCTGCTCCACTTCGCTCTTGACGCGAATGGGCGTGTGGGCCGATGCAGACTCGGACCTCGCTGTGCGTATAGGGGCTGCCGGTCCTACTACTGCTGAGGGTGCATCTCTGCTGGGCGTCGCAGAGGATGCGACTCGCGAGATATTGGACGCCGTTTTTGCGGACCGCGTATGTATCCGGGCGCTACCGTCAATGATGATGTCGCTGCGTCTGGCGCTGCTGCTCATGCGCCGCCGGCCGGGCTCTCCCGGCGTATTCTTCGAGCTCCTTTGTGGGATCTCGACGACAACTTCGAGGCCCAAAGAGCTACGAGGGCGCGAAAAGCTGTACTCCACGTTGTCTTCCTTGCCAGTCCGAGCAGGCGCTGCCCCCCGTGCCGCCTCACCTTTGCGGCTCTCCCTCGCGGAGGCCTCGCTTGTTCGGGCCTCGGTAGACGCTTCTAGTCGGCTCGTGTCGAAGCTGTCGGTGTCGTAGCCTTCGTCGGCAACGCAGGGGCCGTCGTCCATGACTGCGATCTCGGCGCCCGCGTCGCCCTCTCCTGCCGTCGATGCTTCCGCGATGCGCCGACGCTTCTTCGACTGCGGGAGCAGATCTTTGTCAGATTGCGCGAAACGAGCCAGATCTCCGGCATTGCCTTCGTCAGCGCCTATCTCTAGCGCAGCGCCTTCACCGAAGTCGTTGGCGTCGAGTGCAAAGACGACCCTGGCCCGCTTGCGTCTGGCGAGCTCGAGGCGCGGCAGCGACGGCGCTCTACGGTCGATCTCGGCCTCCAACGCAAGGCAGGCCCTAGCCACCCGCGCACGCCACCCATCGCCGAAGGGATGTGCTAGCACCTCGCGCCAGAGCTCGAGCGCGACATCGACCGACTCCACAGCAGCCGCTGCGCCGCGGACCTCGAGCACCTTTCTCCTCACCGCCAAAAAGTGATCCTCGGAGCTCTGGCTCCGTTGCGGACCAACCAACTCGTAGATGGTGCCGCTGTAGGTAGACACGCGCCATGAGCCGTCTCCTGCTCGCGATGGATCCGCCAGCGCGGCAATCATGTTGGTACGCCAAATGG
The DNA here is from genome assembly GCA_900291925.1 of Thecaphora thlaspeos. NCBI lineage: Eukaryota > Fungi > Basidiomycota > Ustilaginomycetes > Urocystidales > Glomosporiaceae > Thecaphora > Thecaphora thlaspeos. The sequence goes on along the minus strand of UWYS01000009.1, from coordinate 405,387 downwards.
CGTCGGGCTGGCTCTCGGTCCCGGGCTTACGAGCCTCGTCCGAGTAGCGCCGCGTCCCGCTGATCTGGATCCAGCGATGCAGCGAAGCGAGCTGATCGCGCTCAATGTCGGTTTCCTGGACGATGTCGTCGACGAGGCGGGGAGGGAGGTTCGGCACGCATGCGAGCCTGATGCACCAGCCTTGGAGTCGGACAGGCTCCTTGGCGGGGGCTAGAGCAGGGACGGGCACGGCGACGGGAGCGGAGGCTGGGGCAGCGAGATTCGGGAGCCTCGGGTAGGGTGCGGTGGTTTCGCTCGCGCTGGCATCCGACGGCTCTTGGACGGCCGAGTGTGTCGGCATAGCCTCGTCCACGTCCTCTTCCTTGTCCTCGCTTCCGTTCCCGTTCCGTTTGGATGCATCGACGCCCTGAGGAGCCTTGTGCAACGCCAGATTCGATGCAGCTTCTGGGACGTCGTTGACCTCCGCGTCCTCATCCTTGGGCTCGGCATAGATGCCACTTAGCCCATCGGTCGGCTGCTGCAGGTCGAGCGATATCTGCCGCGGTATCGATTTCGCTAGCTCGTCGGCGCTTTGTGTGTTTGCCACCAATGCTGCATCTGGCTCCTCCTTAGTCGGCTGGAGCGTCGCGTGCGTTGCATCGCTCGCCTTGTCGGACGCTCTCAGCAGAAAGTCGAGCGCTCGCTTCGACGGACCGGCGCGCTGATCAGGCGGCTGTACCGTCAGAGCCCTCGGGTACGGCGGGCGTAGTGGTGGTGGTGTAGGCAGTGGCGGCCCGCCCTGACCGTACGGACTCGCAGCCGTTGATGACAGGCCGACGTATCGCCGTTCAAAGTAGGCGAGGGGGGCGGGCGAGGCCTGGAAGTGAGGCGAATCCCGCCTTGGATCGCCGCGGTACCTTGGCGGCAGGCCGGAAGGAAAGGCGACATTGGCGGGCGGGCCATAGTAGGCAGCGTGCTTGAAGTGCGGCGTACGGAGGGAGCCACCGGGGTTGAGCGTGCCGGCAGCGTGGGCCAGCGGATGGCGCAGCGGGGTCGAGTGGGGCTGGACACTCGAGTGACGGGCGTAGCCGGACACGCCAAGGGGCTCTGGAATGGCGTAGCCGGGGAAGCCAGGGTGCGGCGGCGGTGGTCGATCGCGATGGCGGAACGGAGCAGAGTTGAGCGGGCCTGGCTCGTGATAGGCACTGTAGTGCGCTGGCGGTACCATGCTTGGGTCGAATTGGGCTGGGTCGGGCAGCAGATGACACGACGCGTCGAGCGTCGATGCTGATGCTGATGCTGCTGAAGGGGTGTTCCCAGTGGTCGTTCTGGTCTTTTCCAGTCTGGTTCTCGTTGGTCTCTACGTGGCGAGTATCCCGCGCATGTTCGATGCTGTTCAAACGTCACTGGCCGTGGGTGTCACAGTTTGCAAGGGAGGGCAACTGACGACAACGCTGGCAGTCGCTGTAATTGACTGGTAGAGGCCGGGTGGAAGAACGGGCGAGATGGCAATCAGCGTTGGAAGGTGTTCAGGATGGAGAGTTGCAGGCGACCTGTAGAGTGATGGCGCGTGGCAAGCAAGTAGCGGCAGCAGCAGCAGCAGCAGCAGCAGCAGCAGAAGAGAGGAGGGTGTGCAACGGAGGGGAGTCAAGGAGCGCGGTGGTGGTGGTAGGATGCAAGTGCGGAGCGAGGCCTGGGCACGGGCTCACGGCGGCCGACGCGACGTACAACGAGGAAAAAGGGCCCAGGCAGGGTCCAGCGCCTCCGACTCAGCGTCGCCGCCGTCAGAGTGGACTAAGCTTAAGCTTTCCTCGGCGCCCTGAGCTTGCGCTTGTTCCTTTTGACGAGACAGCGCTTGAGCCAAATTAGCTTTACGCCGCCAGCCTAACCTCGAATGGCACAGCTCATGCCCGCCCTACTGCGGCTGCTGCTGTCTGCTAGCACTCGTTCACTGCGACGACGACGACGACGAGCTTTCCAAGGGTCCGAAGCTCGCGGAGCCACAAGAGTCGGATCGGGCAATCCAAAAACAAAAAACAAAAAAAGCGAGGGAAGGGAGAGAGAGAGAGAGAGAGAGAGAGAGAGGCCAGCGAGCCTGCTTGCGTGCGCCCAGCACGCAAAGATCAAACCACGTCGGCCGGCTGACCATCGTTGCGGACCCCCACTCTACACCCCGCTGCCTTGACCACCTTGGCCCGCCGGCGATCGCCATCTATCTGTCTCCTATACTACCTATACCACCACGATCCGACTGCCTCTCCTCCTGCTCTCCGGCTCCGCTAGCATTCGACGAGCCTGTCCCTGCAGCTTGCGACAATCAGTAGGCGCCGAGCCGACAATCTCCCTCTCCACACACTCACGGCAGCTGCTTCGGCTCTCTCGTCTCTTTTGGCGCCATGTCGGAGCCTCGGACCCGGCTGCTGGGCCTCGCCATCGGCGGCGACGGCGTCGGCCACCTCTCCGATCACGAACAGCCAGATAGGCGGCTTTCGCCGATGCAGATAGACGCACGTGCGTACGGCCACGATCCGACGAGGCGCAACAAGGGCAAGGAGCTGTCCATCTCGCCTCTTGTCGTCAGCAGCAGCAGCCCGCGTCCGGGCGCCTTTGGCTTGTTTGACGAGGTCGACCTGCACCGAATCCCCTTTGGCCACAAGCCCCTCACAAACACAATCTCTACCAGCGAGATCAACACGCTCCATCGTCTCGCCAGATCATTCAATCCCGTCGCCGCCGCCGCTGCCGCCGCCACACCCGCTTCCTCGTCGAGCCACGCCTCGACCGTCACCAGAGCGACCGCCTCGGCCGACGCTACGCCGCCGCTCTCGTCGCCCGCCCTCTTCGCTCCGACTGTCTTCTCCAACCCATCCACCTCGTCCCTCTCGTCGTTCGGCGGCGGCGGCGGCGCACGCTCCATCTCTCGGCGCAACTCGTTCTCCTCGATCTCGGTCTCCGAGTACGGAGGGTCCGTCTTCGACGATCATCGCACCAGCTGGGGAAGGAGCGGCAAGCGCCGCAGCAAGCGGACCAGCTACGACGGCGGCGATGCCGCCAGCAGCAGTGCCGCGCATAGCCTTGCAGAGCGGAAGCAGACGTACGGCGGTCGCCTGCGCTCGCACACCGAAGGGTCCAGCCCGCTCCACGCCCAGCAGCGCTCGGGCTCGCTCTACCAGAGCGCCAGCGCCTCCTCGCTCTCATGGTCCTACCGCCAGGCGTACCAGCGCCACCTCTCGGAAGGGCGCGGCCGAGGCCTCAGCAGTCATGCCGGCTCCGCAGCCCTACCAGACTCGCCCGGGCAAACATACGACCGGTTCGCCCCCGTCGGCATATCTCCGTCGTTGGCCGGCATTGCGCCTGCCAGCCCAAGTCGACGGCGAAACCCGGCGCGGAGGAGCGCCGGTAGCTTGTCCCGTGTCCTGGACGAAGACGAGGGCGGTCAGTCGTCATCGGCCTTCTCTTCTTTGGGCGGCGGGATCGGAGCCGGCGGGCGGAACCTGCGGCAATCGCCTCGCATCGCCCCTTTCCAGCACGGCGAGTGGTATGCGTCCGAGGCGAGCACGCACGACAGCCTCGCCTCTAGGGTGCGACGGCGCTCCGGTGAAGTCGCCATGGCGGCGGCAAAGGGCGCCTCGGTCGCCAAGCGCAAAGGGCTCGGCCTCCTGCGTCGAGCGGGGAGCTTCGACGTCGCCGCTACGGTCGTCGGCTCGCCGGCCTGGCCCTCTATATCGTGGGGCGGCAAGTCGCGGAGCCGCTCCAACTCGACCTCCTCGGAGGCGCTATTCTACGACCTGCGAGATGACATGCGGCGCAGCTCTCTGGCAAGCAGCGCAGACAGGCACGACGGTTTCACCGCGGTGCGACAGACGCGTTCGGCCTCATCTACGTCGTCCGGCGACCGCCGAGACATTCACCTCCGCAGCCTTTCGAGCTCCAAGAGCTGGCTGGGGATCGAGCCGTCGCCACCGCTGCGGAGCCCTCGTTTCGCCGCGGGGGAGTGGGAGCGTGCCATTGATCCTGCCGGCGGTTCCTCGTCTCCGCGCACTGCCTTCTTCCGCTTTTCGCAGATCGCCGAGGCGGACGACGAGGATCCCGACCGCACTGATGCGAGCGTCGGCAAGCGAGCCACCGCCGTCGCCCCCGCAACATCAGCCGCGGTTTCCCCGACCAAAGCCGAGGCGATGGCCACAGGTACGCCAGCAACAGCAGCGGCGGCGGTCACCGGTGAAGAAGAGAGGCCGCCTAGCAAGGTCACCGTCCTGCTGGGCGTGAGTCACCCGGGCGTTGCCCCTTCGAGCAGACCTTCGATCGCCGGAAGGCGCATGAGCTTGGCCAAGAAGTCCTACGCCGCCCTCATCGACCTTTTGAACCCCGCCCTCCTCAAGGATGCAGCAGCTCAGCAGCAGCAGCAGCAGCAACATCAACAACAGCAGCAGCAGCCCAAACAAGCTCAGGGGCCGTCCTTGCCGGAGGCCGCACACGCGACTGCCGCGCACGGCCATAGCCGAGACTCGAGCAACCAGGCCCGAGGCGGCCAGGATGGGGTCGTCGCTGGACGCTCTGTCGCCAACGGATCAAGGAATGCGGCCTCCAATGGCGGAGGGGCGGGATCTAACGGCCTCGGAGGGGGCGGCGGAGAGAGAGGAGGGGATGGGAGAAGCTATGCATCCGGCGGAGGATCGGGAGCCAGAGGAGGGGTAGGGGGGTCGGGCGGAGGAGGTGGTGGCGTTGGCGGTGGGAGCGGCGGTGGCGGCAACGGGCCGAACCGAGGCAAGAAGTCGTCGGGACGAAGTTCGCCGCCCGTCAACCAGGCCTATCGACGCCTCGAGCTTGTCGGGCGCGGCGCCTTTGGGGCCGTCTACCGTGGCGTCCACGTCGCCTCGGGTGCAGCCGTCGCACTCAAGGTCGTCAATCTCGACACGCCCGACGACGATGTCAGTGACATCCAGCGCGAGGTTGCCCTGCTGAGTCAACTGCGCGAGGCTGACCGCAAGAACGTCGTCCGTTACTGGGGCTGCTGGCTCAAGGGCCCGGAGCTTTGGATCGTTATGGATTTCGCCGAAGGCGGCAGCGTGCGGACGCTTATGAAGGCTGGTCCCGTGGCGGAGAGGTTCTGCACGCTGATTGTCCGCGAGACGCTCGTCGCGTTGGCATACCTGCACAAGTCCGGCATCATCCATCGCGACATCAAGGCGGCCAACATCCTGCTGACCAACGCCGGCCGGATCCTGTTGTGCGATTTTGGCGTAGCAACGTCTCTCAGCGCGCACAGCAAGCGCTCGACGTTTGTGGGCACGCCGTACTGGATGGCGCCCGAGGTAATCACCGAGGGCAAGACGTACGACCAGAAAGCCGATGTCTGGAGCCTCGGCATCACCATCTACGAGATGGTGACCGGCAACCCGCCCCTCTCTGACATCGAGCAGATGCGCGTCATCATGCTGATCCCAAAGAGCAAGCCGCCCCGCCTGCCCACCGAGGGCGACTTCTCGCCCGCCATGCGCGACTTTGTCGCCTGCTGCCTCAACGAGGAGCCGAGAGAGGTGGGTGTCCGGCCGATCGATCACACGAAGCACCACCCGGGGCCCGCACTGTCGTAACTGTTGCTGCTACCTGTTGTACGCACGATTCGCCCTGCCTCGTCCTTTGTCATCCGCTGACCCGATATTTTCGTCCTCTCTTACCCTCCGCCCACTATCCCCTGCTCGCCTTTCTGCGCTGCCCTGCACACAGCGGCCCACCTCCGAGGAGCTGACCAAGCACAAGTGGATGAAAGCGAGCGCAAAACAGCCAGTCACCGTGCTCAAGGAGCTGATCCAGCAGTACAATGCCTGGACCAAGGCAGGCGGCATGCGCATGAGCCTGATCGGTGCCGAAACGGCTGACTGGGGTGACGCCGGCAACCGCGACTCGTTTGCCTTTGACGGACACGAGAACGGCGACACATGGGAATTCAACACCTGGCGCTCGGCGTGCGACCGTCGGGAGGACGAGGACGTTGACGGTGGCGACGACGACGAGGTGCTACCGCAGCCCATCCGCGACCACCCGTTGCTCCGGCTCTTCGAGGCGGAGCCCAGCTACAACGGCAACCCGGGCGCCATGCAGTCGACACGCACCATGCCGGCGCCGGCACCTTCCGTCCCGAGACCAGCCCCGTCCATCGAGCCGTCATCGCAGATTGCGACGCTGAAGCAGGCCAAGGCGCCCGCCGCCGCCAACCTGCAGGAGACGCCGAAGCAGGAGAGCCCAGCCTCCTCTGCCGCAGCCGCGATGGCATCGACGAAAGCCGCGGCGGCCGCCCTTCAGGACAAGGCCAGCTTTGTAGGGACTGGTGCCACTCCATTCCGCTTCGGAGCCGGTGGCGGGAGCGGCGTAGCGGTCCATTCGGCGTACCCTCAGCCGCAGTTGCAGATGCAGCTGCAAGCACAGACGCCGCCGCCGCCGAGCGATGCCGCTCCCCCGATGAAGGTGTACGGCACAGATCGGTGGAACGACGACGATGACCTTGCGGCGCTCGACGACGGCCGATCGAGCCCGTTCGCGCAGCCGACGCCGCCCGGGGTGGCCACCCCCACGGCAAGGCCCCAGACGGCAGAGAGGCCGTCGCCGCTCCTGATCCCGCCGCCACCCGCCGCAGCGACGCCGCCTGGCTCCACTTCCACCGCTGTCTCGTCCATCAATCGGCCTGGCGTAGTGATTCCGTCGCCATCTGCGGCCATCTCGGCGGGACTGCGCTCCGGCATCTCGCTCGGCCAGCAGCGCTACCCGGGCGTTCACGGCAACGCGGCGCGTGCACTGATGGCACACCAGCGTCACTCGCACGGCGGCAGCGACCCCACCCTGCCGAGCTCGCACCCCATTCACGGACGCAACCTGCAAAGCCTGTGGGAGGGCGGCCCCGACACCAGCGCTTACGGACGGCTGCGCAAGCTGCGCGGCGGCGACTGGGATGGTGGACTCGCGTCGGGCGGCGGCGGCGGCGGCGGCTTCGACGGACCGGGCATCTCGCTGGCCATGCATTCGAGAAGCAACGGCTCGGGAGACCACCACTCGATCATCGACCGTACCACGGCCGTAGCATCGTCCGCGTCCGCGTCGGGGACGGCCTGGAACCCCAACTCCCGCGAGCTACCGCCAGGACCGCCGATCCGGCCGCTAGACTTTGCCGCGCTGGGGACCAAAGACGACGTACACGCCGAGCTCGCCCGGACGGTCGACGAGCTCGGCCGATGGCTGGACGTGCTCAGCCTGGGCCTCTCGCGCGCCGTCAAGTTCGACGGGCTGCCGTGAGCGGGGTTCAATGGGCCCGTCGCCGCAGCGGCCCCACCGGCCAGGAGAACCCCCAGCACACACACACACACACCCACATGCGCGCGCGCGCACGCGCATACAGTACACGCCACGCATGCACATAACCTGTATGCGGCCTGCTTCCAGCACACACAGGCCATCCTGGCTTCAAGATCCTCTGCTCGCAATGTCCGGTGTCTGTCTCCAAGTCCAGTGCCTCACCCACATAAATACTGACCTTGGATTGACCAGCCCGCGACCGCCTCAAAAGAACGATACCTTCACTTGCTCTGTCCAACGCGCCTCGATCATCATTTCTAGCATTTAGTCAACACACTGTACAGTATTCCACCCTCATAGGCAACTGAAGCGATAGGTCCGTGCGTCCATCTGCCTGCCTGTCCGCCTGAACGTGCTCCGTACCATCCGTTGCGATCGCGCTTGTAGCGCAGAAGGCCGAGCCTGAGCCGTCCTGGAGCAGAGCTAGTTGGTGTGACCAGAAGGTCTAGCGCTTAGCGTGGGTGATAAGTAGCGAGGCAGAGGCCCTGCCCAGCGGCAGGCGAGCGGACAGGCCTCGGGGCCGGCGATTTTGCAGCGTGCAGCTCGGCGGTGAGACAGCTGCACACCGCAGCTCTTGGCCCTGCCGGCCAAGCCTACCTAGCCTGACCTGCCCTTTTCAGCTGGACGGGCGCAGGCAGCGGAGAGGCAGGCAGGAAATTGAGAGCGCAGGCCAGGCAGAGCGCCAAGGGCCCTGGGAGCTCGGGGGGCGCGCGCGCGCGGCAGGCCCAGGATAAAAGAGGGTCAGCCCCTCCGTCCTCCTTTCCGCCCTTCCCTTCCCTTCTCTTCCTCACCCCAAACTCTGCCCTCTTCGTCCATCCTTCTCCTCTTCCTTCTTACTTTCGCTCTTCGCTCCTCTCTCCTCTCACTTCCGTCCCATTCGTCCGCAACCCTATCCACGGTCGCTTTTGACAAGCCCCTCATCCGGTCCCCTCTCCTCGCCACTCTTCTCGCCCCTGCCTTGTCCCCACCCCCCGGTTCGGACCGCCGCTGCATTTAGATCTTTCGGAACGTTGATCGTATCCCCGAGGTCTTGACTGTCATACTCTTTCGCGTCTTCAGCATCCCCCTTTTTAGCTACGCGACCAACACCACCTTTGCACCGAGTTTGATACTCTGCCGCACGATCGACGCGCTCTGCTCTTCCGCATCCTTCGCGTCCACTCCTCTACCCCTTCAATCTCCTAAATTTCCTCCTCGCCACGCCAAGATGACTCCTCAGCGCCTCTTCTTCGTCGCCATTACTGTGGCCCTCTCGATGGCGATCAGCTTCGCCTCCGTTGAGGCTAGCCAGAACGCCATGGCCCGGGCCTATAGCGCCGTTATAGACAGGCGCGACTACACTAGCCGCGCCATCAAGATGCCCGGCGCCGCGCGCTTCCACCGTCGCAAGAGCACCGCCGCCCGTCGCCAGTCCCAGGAGGACCTCAACAAGGTTGCCGCCGACTTTGCCGCCAAGAACACCGAATGGCAGCAGGCCGCTATGGAGCAGCTCAAGGCCGGCAAGACGCCACAGATGTACGACGAGTACCACGCCGGCAGCCACAGCGGCTCCTCTGGCCAGGGGTCGTCGGAGTCGAAGCCGGCTTCGACTCCGACCACCGAAGTTACTGCCGCCTCTAAGAACAAGGAGTGGACCGCCGACAGCAACACCAAGAGAAACGACACCACCAGCAGCAACGACGACGACGAGTGCGACGAGGAAGAAGAATCGATTTCGCCGGAAGAGGAGACCAAGGCAAGCCCGAAGCAGGCCACCAAGGGCACGAGCGCATACAAGGCCGAGCAGGACACCGGCAAGCAGAGATCCTCGAAGCAAAGCATCGAGCACTCCGCCAGCCAGAGCCACTCTTCGTCGTCGGTCAGCAGCGCCCATAGCGCCTCGTCTTCCGCCTCCACCTCGTCCTCGTCCACGTCTTCGTCTTTGTCGTCGAGCGGAGGTGGCCACACCGGCGAGGGCACCTACTACGCCACCGGACTCGGCGCGTGTGGCAAGACCAACAGCGACTCTGACCGCATCGCCGCGATCTCGGCGAGCCTGTACGACTCGTTTGGCGCGGCCAACCCCAACGAGAACCCGGCGTGCGGACACAAGATCAAGGCGACGTACCAGGGCAAGAGCACCACCATCACCGTCGTCGACCGGTGCGTCGGCTGCGCCATGTACGATCTCGACTTTTCGCCTACCGCCTTCCAGGATCTGGCCGACCCCTCGGTCGGACGCCTGTCTGGCATGACGTGGGAGTGGGTCGGCTCTGCCCCTTGATGGACGCGACGCTCTGTTGCACCCGCGCTCCTCTCTCCATTGACGGTGTCGACCTAGGGGGCCAGACGATGCTCGCTGGTCGAGCCGGTCTTCCTGAGTTCGGCCCGTCGCTCGGCGTGACGAGGCGGCGTCTCTGGCTAGACGTCGCTCTGCTCTGCCCTGCGCTGCCCCGCCTTTTTGACCGCTCTTAGGTCTCTGGCGTGCACGCTGCTGACGATGACCCTGGAGGTCTCTCGCAGATGCGGCCCTGCTGTATCACCATCTAGCAAGCTCTTGTCTCTAGCGCTGTCTTACAACTGTTCTTATCTTGTTTGTATCAGTCTGGCTCCTGTAGCCCTTCTCTCTTGCGCGTTTCCCGCTCCCCCCTTGCCCACAGTTCTATGGATGTGCGGGACCACACTCCTAACCCCCTCTCCCCCGTTTGCTTCAACGTCGCCTCGATGCTACGGTCGGGCCCTGGACGCACCTGGCGAAAGGGAGCGTCTGTCTGTCTTTGTGCGTGTGGGTGCTTGTGCAACAGGGAGCGACGCGATGCGAGCCCAGCCTGGCGTTGATGGCGTTTGCGGGAGACGAGACGCGCTGACAAGAGGCGGCGGAAGCAGGGCGACGAGGGGGGGGGGGGAAAAGGGGCGGGTTGCAATTTTGACAGGTTAGTCAGCTCGGCGTCGAGTGGGGCATCGGGAGGCAGACGAGCAAGCAAGCGTGCGAGCAAGGCGCAGCGCCCGAGGCGGGTCAAGTTCTGCGAAAAGGGTGGCGCGTGCGTTGCGCCGGGCCTTGTCTGCGTTGCAGGCGGCCGTCGAGCCGATAACGGCTCACTCGTCTCTGGCTGTGCGTGCGTGTGTCGTTCCCCTTGGATGAGATGCATTTTTCCACGGCTGCTTGCCCAACACCACCATCACCCAACGCCCAACTTTGACTCCCCCCACGTCTCGTTCCCCCAGCGCCTACCTTGCTACAGTACAACTCCTACATCCTCCCTTGGCCTTGCAATCGACGTCGACGTCGACGTCGCCGGACCGCCGAACCGCCGAACCGCCAGCTCGCCTGTCGTTGTTCGTCTCCTATCCTTCGCGCCGGCTTCCTCTTCTCGTCGGTGCAGCAGTCCTCCCACCGTCCGTGCCCGAAGCACTAAAGTAGTAATCGAAGCGTGCACCGGTGCGCGGCAACCCTCCCCTCCGCCTGGCCTCGATCGCTCAGTGGCACCCTGCATCCTTGCCTCCGTGCGGCGACAGAATCCCTCCTTTTTTTCACACCGACCTGCAGCCTACCAGCTCCTACACTACACTACACTACACTACACTACGCTACACTGCACTACTCGACTCTACTCGACTGCTCCGCTACGCCAGCTCTCACTTCTCGCGGCAGAAGAAGCAGATATCCGGCCGCCTTTGTCTTTCTCGCTCTCCCGCTCTCTCTCATTTCTCTCCGACCTTCGCAACTCTTTCCAGCTCCTCTCTCTCCTTCCTTGGTTTTCGTCATCGGACGCACCTGCCAACCGCCTCTTGGACCGCAGCCTAGGCGCCGCCCGCTGCATGGGACCTCATCTCCTCCTCCTCATCGCCGCCACCATTGCACCCCACCCAGCCCTCTGACACTGCTGCAGTAGCACGCCGAGGTGATTGTTCCACTTCTGCTCGCTTTGCCTCTTTGTCGGATCGGGTGCAGTTACGCCTAGTATAGCGTTGCTACCAGTCAGCTGATCTCGAGCCTTTAGGCCAGCAGTCGTCGGTAGCAAGCAGGCTCGCGTTCGCAGGAACACTCTTGTCACAGAGCTCTACAGCTTGCTCCAGCATCACCCTCCAACCGTCCGCGAAGGCCGGACGACCCAGGGAGCGCAGCCGCTGTCCACTCATCCGTTGCCATGAACGGCACCACTACTGCCGCTTCGCCACAGCGGACCGGCAAGTCCGACGAGAAGGGGGACCTCGATCGCCGGCCTACCTGGGCCAAGTTCGAGTTTGACGGCGACTTTGACCTCAAGCAGCCCTCGTCCTCGTCGGCGACCGCCTCGACCTACCTGGGCGGCACTGCTGCGGCCAACGGGTCGATCCAGGGCGGCCCGCGCGCCGATTCGAAGGGCAGATCAGCAGGATTCCGTACGTGCAGACGGCCAGACCGATCCCCATTCCCTTCCAGCGGCCGGCGCTCCGGGTGCTGCGTTGCCTATCGAGATCAAAGGAAAGTTCTGACCAGCTTTGTCTCCCGCTTCTCTCCCGTTCCCGCTTTCCCTCCTCCAGAACCATCAACCTCTGCATCTATAGCTGGCCCTCCTTCGTCGCAGCAGACAAAAGGGAGACGGACGACGCCCGACACCGGCGGCAGCGGCATTCCACCCATGCCAACTCATTACAACACTCTGGCGCAGGGCTTGGTGCAACTCCAGCAGTCGCCCAAGCAGTCCTCGCCCAAGGTGCCATCCTCCTTCGGTGCCGCCGCCGTCGCCCCCGGGCCTATCGGGATCCCGGTCAGCGCTCTAAGCCAGCACGACTGGGCCGGCTCGCCGACGCTCGAACCAGAGTTTCCCGACGGCTTCTCGCGTCCATCGCCCCGCAGCAGGTCGTCCGTCGAGCGGGCCAAGTTCACGCCCACAAACGGCCAGCGTGCGTTTTCCGCTGTCTCGCAGACGTCGACGCCGCGCGACCTGCAGCGGCCCGAGATGTCGCCGAGCACGGTCAATTCGAGCCCATCACATGGCGCCACATTCGACTCATCCGTCGTCACCACGCCCAAGGCGAGCGGAAGCGTCAACTACTTTGTGCACCAACAGCAAACGGCGAGGCGGACCTCTGCCCTGGCGGACTCAGTGTCAGCGCCGGCGCCGCTCGTTCACCGGCCGTTTTCGTCGGCCGATGCCTACAACCAGCCGGACCCGATTCTCGCATCGCTGGCTGACGGACAGAGCGGTGACAGCCGACCCGAAACCGCCGCGAGTATTCAGAGTGGCGAAGGCTGGATCTCCGAAGGTGCCGGCAACCGCAGCAGCTACAGCACAAATTACAGCGTCAATGCCAAGGAGTCGAGGCGGATGTCTGCGCTCTCCTTCCAGACGGCCATGAGCGGTAACGGACTCGACGGTTTCGTCAGCGGCGACGACGCTCGGGCCTCGAGCCGCGGCGGCGCCGACGACAACTTCGATGAGGCCAACGAGGGCCCCTCTCGGGTGCTGCCGACCGACAGGCTGAGCGCACGCGACAGCATCCAGCCATGGCTCCAAAGCGCGAGCTCGAATTACAGTGGCTATGGCACCTCGCCCGACGAGCGAACGCTGCCGGGAGCGCTGCCGTCGGGCGCCTGGGGCGAGGCAACGTTCAGCAACAGCACCAGTTCGAGCCCGGCAATGCGCACCTTGCCGCTGCGCAACTCCTACAGACATAGCCCGACGACGTTGAAATCGGCGCTGCCCCCGCTCCCGTCGACGGACTCGTCTCAGCAGCAACAGCAGCGGCAGCAGCAAGTGTCGCCTCCGCTGCCGGCGAAAGCGACGCCAGCACCTCCACCACCGCCGATCAACACCAGGCTGCCTCCCATCCAAATGCAGCCGCACGACATGGCGCGGGCGCCGCCACCTTCGATGCTGACGATCCCGCTCTCCTCTTTCGCGGCCGGTGGGTCACCATCGTCAGGCACGATCGGTCCATCGTCCGACGCCGGGCAGACGGCCACAGCATTACCGGTTGCCGATGCCACTGCAGCGCCATCGGCTAGCACTGCTTGGATGGAGTCGCCGAGGCGCCCCCTCGCCTTTGATGAACCCAGCCGTACAGGCCCGCCTCCTACTGCTGCTGCATCGCCGAGCGGGGCGACGGTGGCAGAGATCGCGAGCACGGTCGAAGGTCCCATTCTAAACAACGTGATCCCACCGCCGCTCCCCACAGACGTCGCAGCCGCGGCCGCCGCGCAGCTACCCGCAGATTCGGCCTTCGGCCCTGTGGCGCCCGCCGCGCAGAAGCCCGTGTCCGACTTCCGGCGGAAGCCATTGGCCGACATCAGCCCTGCGCAGCAGGCCGCCGGCCTGGCGCATCTGCAGTCGATGAGTGAGCCAGGCCGTGGCGGCGTCGTGGTCGCCAGTGAGGCCAGCCGGCGCGCCAGCGAAGCTAACGGCGGCGCTGCGATTGAGGCTGGAGCTGCTGGAGCTGCCGCTGCTGCTGCTGCTTCCGCTACGGTGGCGGCCGATAGCGCGCCCGACACAAACGCCGCTATCTTGACGCCTGTCGACCGCCAGCGACGTGCATCGAGCGCTAGCCTCCTGCCCATGGCCGCGCTGGCCCAGCCGCCTCCTTCTGCCGCAGCGAACGTCGCCATGCTGGAGCGGGCCACCTCTCCTAGCATAGAGGCGCCGTCCCGCGAGGCGAGCCCCCCGCCGGATGGCGAAGTCGAGGCGCGGGCCGAGTGGGAGCGGACGCAGATGAAGCGCAAGCAGAGGAAGGAGGAGTCGGCGGCGGCGGGACGGACGAGCAGAACGACGGGTGGTACGTTGCGCAGCCAGCTGAAGCCGCTGCAGCTGGTCCCGGCGGACAGCCTTATGGGCTCCGCAGACGATGTTCGGACGCCACTGGCCTCGCACGTCAGGGACTCGTTCTGCCTTGCATCTGCCGGCAGCGGCGGCGGCGGCCCGAGACGTACATCCGGAGCCGGTCTTGACACCGATGACGGTGCGGCAAAGGACGGCCAAGCAGCCGCGGCGTCGGACGCGGTCGTCAGCACCCAGCAGCTGCAGCGAAACCAGGCGAGGGAGCAGCGGCGTAGCGTCGGCGCCTTCAGTGCTTCGATGGCGGCCGCAAACGCCGTCTCTGGCGGCTCCAACGGACCCTACCCGGTCTTCGCGTCGCCGACTGTGATGACCAAGAAGGGCTCGCGCCAGTACCCGGGCATCATGCCGCAGCGCAGCCTCGTGCCGCCCTTTGAGCTACAAAATCGGCCCGACGGTCTGCCGTCCGGGCTGATCGGGCCCGACGGCATCCGACGCAGCATCAACGACCCCGAGGTCTGCCTAGAGTGCATGATGCGCGACGAGGACATGATCGACGTCCAGGTGGTCGGCGAAGGCATTTGGGAGCGGGAGAGCGACAAGGAATTCAACGAGGCGATGCGGCTCGAGGCCGAGGAGATCAGCCGGCCGCACCCGACGGCGGCCACCGCCGAGGAGCACGAGGGCAGCCTCGCCGACCATCACAGCAGCAACCATCACGGCAGCTCGTCGCAGCGGCACACGCTGTCGTCGTCGGAGCGCGCCCAGAGCCGCAACTCAGGCCTCCTGCCGCGGCCCTCGAAGAAGCTCGGCAAGGGCGAACCGCTGACGTCGGAACGGCTGAAGCTCCACACGCAAATGGTGAGTCGCGAAAGGTCGCGTACAGCGTTCGAAAGAGGATTGCATTCCTTGCCCGGCGTGTGCTTCTCCCCGCGCGTGCGCAGGTCCACCTTGTGACACCTATATATATATCTCTCTCTCCCTCGCCCCTCACTTCTGTTTCGATCGGTCCCGCTGAAACAGAACCCGCCTGCATCATCCCATCGTTGGCGGACGCTGCAGACCTTCCTGGCGGTCCAGGCCAAGTACATCGCGATGGAGTCCGACAGGCTGAGGATCGAGGCTGAGAGGAGGCGTGCCGCTGCTCAGCCAGGCCACGCCAGCCCCGAGTCGGAACGAAGCTCCCCCGTGCCAGCCGCGGGCGGCGTCGGCTCCTCTCGCGATTTCAACTCCAACCTGCGGAACCGCAGCTCATCCGGAAGCCTGCTCCGGAACGCCATCGTCATGGACGACGACGGCCTCTCGTCGGCGGAGCGTGAAGACAAGCTGCGCGACATCGCCTCGGCTTGCGCAGCCCGCAACAAGATGGCGGGGATCGTCTCGTCGGAACCGCCATCGCTTCCGGTCCCGGCGTCGGCCTCACCGCTGCAGCCTGCGGCCCCTCGAGCTGCACCGCCTCAGCAGCAGCAGCCGCCGGTCCCGACTTCGGTCGACGACGCCAGCCTTGGCCGAGTCCGCTCATCCGGTCGAGGCGCGGCGGCGTCGTTGGGCAGGAGGACGGTCAGCAGCACTCAGGAGCTGCGTCCGCCGTCCGGCACCGTCTCGTCGCCTGTCCTGTACCCTCCCAGCCCTGCCGAGAGCCTGGCACCGCCCTTCCGTCTGTTTGTCCCCAACTCACCCAGCGCGTTGTCGCGCCTCGCCTCACGGTCGGGTGCCTCGCAGCTGTCGCTGATGCACAACGGCTCAATGGTCAACATGCACGTCGCGCTCGAGGATCGGACAGAGCACCGCCTCAACCAGGCCGGCTTCATCCCGGGTACGCCGATTCCCATGGAGAGCCCAGGGGCCATGAGCCGGTCTTTCTACGGTTTCCCTGGAGACGGCGAGGTCCCCGCGCCGGATCTGGCCTCAGCCCAGGCGAAGGTGGTGCCGGGAGAGGGTTACGTCGATCCGGAGCGGGCGAGGCCCGAGGGGATGCGCGCATCAGGCTCGCCGGCCCGCGATGAGTCGTTCAAGCGCAAGAAGAAGGGCTTCCGCGGCTTCTTCTCGAAGTTGACCGGCAGCGGAGCCAGCACGTCCAATCTCAACAGCAGCAATCACAACGCTTCAGTCTCGGGCGCCGGCAGCATCAACGGCAGCGGAGCCAGCCGAAACGCGAGCAAGCGCTCGCGGTCATCGTCCAGCCCGCGCGCCACGTCCGCGTCGCTGCCCTACGATCCCACGGTTGATCCCGTCCCCTCGCCAGCCCTCGCTGCTGGAGGCGGTGGCGGTAGCGGCGGACTGATCAGCAAGGCGGGAAAGTCGATGTCGCTCTTCACCGATCCGACCCAGCCGACTTCGGCGGCCGACGAGGCCATCTTGCGCTCGAGATCGCAGAGCCAGCTGCAGAGTCTCCCTGCGCCGTTCCAGTATCCGCCTGGCATGGCGAGCCAGACGAGCCTGGACCTCGGCCCCTTCCAGCAGCAACCGGGGTCGAGCGGACCAGGCGCGTCGCCGGCCTACGGCGGCAAGCGGGCCAGCAACTTCGTCCACTCCAGCCTCGCTAACGGTGCCGACGCCGCCGCCCCGTCGCTGCGCAAGGGCCAGTCGAACCCAATGATGCAAACGTACCTCCAATCGCCCGTCGTTGCCTCTCAGGGGCCCATCTTGGGCTCGCCGACCACGCCGCCGCCGCCCGGATCGCCCTACCGGAACGACGGTGCTCCCGGCCCGAACGCGGGCACCACCACGGCGGCCAAGGGATGGTCGCCGTCGGCTGACCCAATGAAGGGGTACAGCTCGTCGCGATCGCTCGCCAGCGTCGCCGGCAACAACAACCAACGGGATTCGACGCCCTGGACGATCCCAGAAAACAGCGTCAACGACCGGGCGGACCTGCGCAGCGTCTCGAGCAACAGCCGCAATAGCCTGCGCAAGGAGCTGCCCCCCATGCCGCCGCAGGACGCTCTCGATCTCGGTAGCAGCGGCGGTCAGCAGCCCCAGTTGCCGGCCAAGCAGCACTCGCGCTCCGGTTCTAATAGCGGCTTATCTGGCCCGATCCCCCCAGGTCGGCAGTCGATGTCCGGCAGCTATGGAAACCGCGGGCCGCCCGCCTCCGGCTGCCGGACGTCGGGCGGCGGCGCATGGCAGATGGCGTCGGACACTGGCGGTCGCCGCAGCATGCAGGTCGGCCGACCGTCGATACCGTTCACGTCGCCCCCGCTCTCGCCGCAGCAACGCCTCGGAAACACGAGCCCCGAGGGCTCCTTTGCCGGGTCGTCGTCCAACGACGGGCCCAAGCGTCCGCCCCGCAACCCTCGTCGTCCAGACCAGATGACGGCCTCGCCCAGCTTTTCGAGCTCAACGGCCGAGTCGGAGTCGAACGCGGCCGCTAAGCCGTCCGCCGGCGCGAAGCCGAACAGCTTCGGTCAGGCCATGACGATAGAGACCGACTTCCCGGCGGGCCCGACCTACGACATGCTGCCGAAGCGGCTGTCCACACTCGACCTGACGGACGAGCAGCAGCGCAAGAGCAAGGACAAGAGCCGGACGAGCAAGCTGCTGCGTCTGCCGTTCGGACGCAAGAAGCGCGATTCGAGCGTTGGGACGGCGTCGCCGTCGGTGTTCGCCAGCGGCGGGATCGAGAACCTGGCCGAGGCGGAGTCACGGAGGTCGAACCTCGGCCTGGGCCCGCCGCCGATGCTGCGGAACCGGCAGAGCTACTCTGGGCTGGCGCCGCCCAAGTCGAGAATGCAGGCGGAGCGGCAGCGGGTGCTATCGTCGCTGTCCAACGGGCGTGTCGACATGCCGCCGCGCAGCCACAGCGCGTTTGGTATGCTCTCGACGCAGCGGTTCGCCTCGACGTCACAGACGCGCCTCTCGACCGACGGCGGCGGCGAGCGCAGACGCGACGTGGGGGAGCGGTCGTTCGAGGGGTCGGACGAGGATGAGGGCGATGACGGTATGGGCTTCGACCGCGACTACCAGCCGGGACCTTATGGCAGCAGCGGTCTGACGGTCCCTCGCGAGGGAGGCGGTAGGAGAAACTCGACGAGCATCGGAGGCGGCGGTGTAGGCGGTGACTCGAGCTTTGGCCGGAAGAGCCTCAACTTGCTGCGGGAAGGATTCCGTATGCCCAGCTCGACCAGGCCGGCGGGTCCCGAAGAGCCGCGACAGCAGCAGCAGCGCAAGAAGCGGTTCGGCTTCTGACGAGGCGGCAGCGTCATGGTCGTCGTCTATGCTGTTTTTTTTATGGACCTCACTTTCCCCCTCTATGTCTCTTGCACAGAGACCTACATACTCTACACCACTTGGCCACTCTCTGTGGCGTCCCTCGCGCACACGTCCAAGCCCACCACACCCAAAAGTCATTTTCTCGTTTAATCGTCTTCGTTATTTACTCAAGGCTGGCATGATGGCGGTGCGGCCAGGCGGCGCGGCCAGCAACGGCACACCGGGCTGTGGCGATTGCATATTGCGCTCTGTAGGTCGCGGGTGAGGCGAGGCGAAAGGGCGAGGCCGGGCGTGCGCTCGGCGAGAGGGCCGAGGGGCGAGGAGCGAGGAGCGAGGAGCGAGGGGCGATGTGGCCGGGGCTGGGCGCTGCGACGCGTCCCGGATTTTGTGGGCGAGGCGAGGAGGGCGCGCGCGGGAGCTTTAGACGTGAGTGAGGGTTGGTGCGTGCGGTGTTGTTTCTCTTGCGCTCGCGTCGGCCGTAGCTGCTGCGCCTTGGCCTTCTTCCCTTTGCTCCACATCAGCTGCGCGCCCGACCTTGTTCCCTGCTCGGCCGCCATCTACTCTACCCTTCCCACCATCACCATCCCTCGCCAGCCCACACTTTTTCCGCCGCCCAGCTCATCCTCGCTCCATACATATCACCACCCGCCGTCGTCGCCTTCTCGTCCATCCACAGCCGCCCACCATCACTCGCACTCAACGCCCCACGCCAGCGCCAGGGCACGCTCGTCATGCCTCCTTCATCCCGCCATCCGCCGGACGCCAAGATCGCCGTCTCGACGCTCGCCGATCTTACCAGCCACTTTGCGCAGCTGCAGCACGACCTCTCCATCCCCGAGACCGAGGACACATGGCAGAAGCTCGAAAAGGCCCTAGTACGCCTCCAGGCCATCACAAAGGGCGGCGCCACAAAGTTCCCCGAGTACATCCCGTACCTCAAGCAGCTCTCGCAGCCCATCAACAACTCTCTCCTCTCGGAGCGCACGCGCCTCTCTGGTACGGCCGGAGACCTCATCAATTCGGTCGCGCCAAGGCTCGTCGAGCGCTTTGACGCCCTCGTCCAGATCTTTGTGCCCACCCTACTCCTTATCTGCGCCAGGACGAACAAGGTCGCCGTAAAGAGGGCGGAAAAGAGCCTACTGCTCATCTGCAAACACTGCAAGCTCCCCTCGCTCCTACCCTTGCTCAGGGAGGCGGCAAAGGACAAGGGACAGGGGTTGAGGGCGGTCGCTATGGGCTGTATCCTCGCACTGCTCGAAGCAACGGAGAGGGCGAAGCTGAGCAGGAAGATCGCAGACATCGAGACGAGCATCAAGGGCGGCGCCACCGACTCCAACCCCGAAGTCAGGCAGATCACGAAAAAGGTCTTTGAGCTTTACATTGCAATGTGGCCCGAGAGGGTTGAATCGTGAGTCAACAGCGGAGCGGCAAAATACGGACGGCATGTCTCGATGAAGGCGCCAACGCTGACGCTGACTTCGATCGTCGCGGCCACCTTCGCTTGCCTTTCCTTTCACCGCAGGTTCATCAAACCGCTAACACCCACTATCCGGCGGTACCTCGCCCTGCCAAAGACGGGCGCACTCGTCGTCGACGTACCGATCCAGGCCGCGACGGCAGCAGCAGCAGCGCCACCGCCACCTTCATCTCGCCCTGCATCGGCATCTTCGTCGTCCCGGCCAACACAGAGGATGGCGGCCACCACGCCGACCCCCTCGACGGTCGAGCATAGCGCAACACCGACCGACCGCCACCGCGAACACGGTGCGCTGGAGTCGGCCGCTTTCCCCGTGTCGTCGAGCTTGAAGCGGACCCTGTTCACCGAGCAGCTTGCAGCGGTGCGGTCGCAGCAGCAGCTCAGGGCGTCGAGAGGCACTCCACAGATGCAGGAGGATACCTCTTCGGCGGCGTCGTCGTCGTCATCGTCGTCTATGCGTGCGCCGCCAGCGATGCTTGCGGAGGGCGGTCGGCACGAACGGACGAGAGAGTTTGAGCTGCCTCTGTTGGCATCACGGCGGGCGAAGCGGTGGATCGAGGAGCCAGAGCCGGCACCGCCGACGCTCAATCCCAATTTACGAGTCTCGGTGTCGAGTCGCAGCGCTGCGCTCTCCAATCCTCTACACCCACCGCCACACCCTTCTTCTACGCTCTCGGCATCAGTCTCGTCCATGCCGACGACCGCCGCGGCGCCGGCAGGGTCGCATCACCCGAACCCGTTCTCGGCCTCGCTCGGTCCCTCCACGACGCCGGCTTCGAGGCACCTCGCCAGTTCGACCAGCAGCGCACCGATCTCTTCCTTTGCCGCTGCATCCGGCCTTCACGGCCGGAGCCAAATTCTAGCAGCATACAGCCACGCCTTCAGCCGCGAGCACCTGCGGGCCTCTTCGCACCCTGACCTAGGCAGTCTTGCTTCGGCTTCGGCGGCAGTGGGAGTGTCACCGAACCAGACGGAAGTCCAGAGCAGCGGCGACGGTCGACCGTGGATGGACAAGCCCGTACCTACGAGGAGTCAATCCGACGATGCTCCGTCTTGCGACCCCGTCGGCGGCGGCGGGTGGCTCTTACACCAGCAACAGCAGGATGTTTTCAGCCCTTCGCCCCCGACGGCGTCGTCGTTGTCGTCAAAAGCAAACGCCGCCGAGGCCAGTCGTGGAGCGGCTCCGAGCGACGGCGTAGCAGACAGGCTGGTGCAAGCCCAGCAGCGACACCTGCTAAAGATGCACGACGTGGCTATCAGCAACACTGCGTCAGACGAGCGTGAGGGCAGATATGAAGCCTCTTCGTCGTCGTCTTCCTCTAATGGCCCCACTACCACTGCCGCAACCTCATCGAGCGAGGCAGGTCGATGCTCGCAGAGTGCCGCCAGGCAGGGGCAGTCTATCAAGGCATCGCGCGTACCTGCCACGCGACCCGCTCTGCCTAGCAAGACGTCGGCGGTGAGGGTCAGCGTCAAGCCAGGAGCTACGCCTTCGGCGACCGGCAGAACGACGGCTTCGGCACTACGAGCATCAGCCGCCGCATCGTCGTCGTCGTCGTCGTCGTTTTCATCTTCCGTTGCTGTCGCTGCTGCTGCTTCTTCAACGAGCACGGCGTCTGCACCATCTGCGTCGCTGCGAACGGGCCAGGCTTCAAGCACGGCCGCAGCGGCCTCGTCAAAGGCAGACAAGCCTAGCAAGGCGGACGCGAGCAGCAAAGTTGCGACGACGACGACGACGACGAGCGCCAAGGAGCCCGACGCCGCAGGGAAATCGAGCGCTCCAGTCTCAGCACCGCGTAAGCCAGCGGCGGCGGTGACGAGCGGGTCGACGAAAGCGACGACATCGACGTCCAAACCGCTTGAACCGATCCAAGCGACAGCGACGGCCAACCAGGCGATAAAGTCAGCAACGGCGACGGCAAAAGCGACGGCGACCACGGGAGCGCGCGCGGGTGTGGTGGTGGTCAAGACTACATCGGCGCCGACGAAAAAATTGCAGCCCAAGCCGCTGGTTGTGACGGCTGCTGGTGGACGGTGCAAGACGAGTGCGGACGCAAGTGCTGGTGGCGCCGTGGCGAAAGGGACGTAAGGGTAGAGGGAGAGGGGACTGTTGGCTGGGAATGGAAAGCGACGGTTGCGTGGTGGATGTTTGTGGCTGTGAAGTACACGCCACTCAGTACTGACTACACAGAGAGGCGAGGTAAGTGCAGGGTGGCCGTCGCTGTGCGTCGAGGTGTCGAGGGTGGAGGATGATGGGCGCGCGGTGCCGAGGGCGAGAAGAGGTTGATGGGATGACAAAGGCGGATGTGCTGTCATTTTTCAGGATAAGTTGAAGAACGCACCCTTTCCCTCGTTCATTAATCATTTCCTATTGCCAGAGCGGCTCGCATTGCGCGCACTCGACCCTTTCTTGCAGGCAGCCCATCCCCCAACTTCGCAACCTACATCCACCATCCGCGACCCCCTTTGTCGTTGCCTCCCCCTCCTCCTTGTTCCATCTTGCAACGCTCGCGCAGCTGCACAATCCCGGCACCATCCCCACAACAACGCCTGCCGCTGCTGCCGCTCCCCTCGTCACTCATCCTCCCACACATCGACAGCAAGAGACATGCTACCATCGGCCTCCTCTCCTTAGCCCTTCCCCGCTCCATCTCTCCTACTCCGTTCCTTTCTTTTGATCGACCGCCGACCGCCCTCCCCTGCTGCATAACAGCTGCACCGCTGCCACCTGGTGGCGCACACCTTCGCTCCGCATGTCCGCCGTCGCCGCACCCTTGATGCGCCTCGTAGGCCCATCGACCGCCTTCCTAGGCCTCCTCCGTCACAGCGCCGCATCATCCACATGTCATCGCAGCATCGCACTGGCTTCCTCGACCACGCTCCTCCAGCGACAGCAATCCAGGCGCTACTCGCAGCTCGCTCGCCATCTAGCCCGCCCTACCACCGCTTCCACCCTCCGCACAACCACCACCACCACCACCCCCACCGCCGCATCGACCTCAACGCGCCAGCTCGGTCTGCTCCGCCTCTCACAGCTCTTTCGCATCGCCGCCGCTGCCGCCGCCTCCTCCAGCAGCAGAGCCAACAGCTCCAATGCGCGCTCCAGCAAGACCGCAGCAAACGTCCCCAACGCACCGCCTCGGCCTGCCGCCAAAGAGGCGACCCAGCAGTCGACCCTGGAAGACGCCGAAAACGCCGTCGATACGGCCGCCAGCAAGGTTGAGGCATCCACCTCCTCGTCCTCGTCAGCATCGCTCGCCGCCCGCCTCGGAAACGCGATCAAGACACGTCTCCAGGAACAGATGGCCAAGTCGGCGCCAAAGACAAAAGATGGCGAGACATCGCCCACGCCCACCGCAAACTTCCCCGATATGAAGCGACTCTTCGCGCTCGCCATGCCACAGCGGCGCACGATGCTCATCGCTCTCGGCCTCTTGCTCGTCTCGTCGTGCATCTCGCTCACCATCCCCGCCGCCATCGGCAGGGTGATTGACTTTTTCACATCGGGACAGTCGAGCCTCTTTGGCTTTAGCTTCGGGACCGTCGCGTTCGGCATGCTTCTCGTGTTTGCCATCGGCGCCGGAGCCAAGGCCGGGAGTAACATCCTGCTCGAGCTGGCCGGCGTGCGCGTGGTCCAGGGCATCCGCGGCCAGGCTTACCGCAGCGCGCTCAGGCAGGACGTCGAGCTGGCCGACAAGGGGGCCGGAGACACCGTCAGTCGCCTCAGCGTCGACACCAACATTGTCGGCGACGCCCTCACCTCGGACATCGGCGACGGCCTGCGCGCCGGCGTCACCGTCATCTTTGCCGGCACGGCCATGTTCCTCCTCTCGTCGAAGCTGACGCTGCTCATGATGGCCGTCGTGCCGCCCGCCGCCATCGGCGCCGTCTTCTACGGTCGATACCTGCGCGACCTCACGCACAAGACGCAGGACGCTGTCGGCGCCATGACGAGGCTGGCCGAAGAGCGTCTCTCGCCCCCCGCCTTCCGCACGCTGACGAGCTACAACACGCAGCGCCAGGAAGCCCGGCGCTTCGACGCAAAGGTCAATGACATCATCGAGCTTCAGACCAAGGAGGCGTACGCCAGCGGCCTCTTCTACGCCGGCACGGGTTTCGTCGGCAACTGCGCCATCCTCACCCTCCTCACCTACGGCGGCCACCTGGCGAGCCGCGGCGAGATCTCGGTGGGCGACCTGACCTCGCTGCTGATGTACACGGCCTACCTTGGCGGAGGCATGGTCAGCCTGACGTCGTTCTTTGCCAGCGTGATGAAGGGTGTCGGAGCGGGGGCGCGCGTCTTTGAGCTGATCGACTGCGAGTCCAACGTCCAGCTTGGTTCGGGCGCGCCGCTACCCGTGCCGGCGGCTTCTTCGTCCTCGTCCTCGTCGCCCGGCGGCTCCAGCTTGCCGCTGACCTCGGCGCGGTCCAAGACCAACTCGCTGCCGATCCGCTTCGACAACGTCCACTTCAGCTACCCGTCGCGACCGGGACAAAAGATCCTGAACGGCGTGACGCTCGACATTGAGCCTGGCAAGTCGTACGCGCTGGTGGGTGGGAGCGGGGCGGGCAAGTCGTCGGTGCACGCGCTGCTGCTGCGCTACTACGATCCGAACTCTGGGCGGATCCTGCTGGGCAATCGCGATCTGAGGGAGCTCAAGGTGGAAGAGGTGCGCCGGGCGATTGCGGTGGTGCCGCAGGAGCCGGTGCTGTTTGACGGGACGGTGGAGGAGAACATCACGTACGGCACGGACAACGCGACGCGCGAAGACGTGGAGCGCGTGATCCGCATGGCGGGGTGCGACTTTATCCACGACCTCTCGAACGGACTGCAGACTCGCATCGGAGCGCGCCAGCTGTCGGGCGGTCAGAGGCAGCGCATCGCCATCGCACGGGCGCTCGTCAAGAACCCGTCCATCCTGCTGCTGGACGAGGCGACGAGCGCGCTCGACTCGGCGAGCGAGGTGCTCGTCAACCGCGCCATCGAGGAGATCATCGAAAAGGGCGAGATCACTGTATGGATCGTCGCGCATCGTCTGAGCACCATCAAGAGCGCAAAGAATCTGCAGGTGCTCGACAAGGGTAGGATCGTAGAGCAGGGGACGTACGAGCAGCTCGATAGACCAGGCACGAGGTTTAGGAAGTTGATGGCGGCCCAGCTCGAGGCTGGGGCGGGCGAGGAGGCGTTGCAGGAGGAAGAACAGCAGCAGCAGCAGACGGCCAAGACGGCGGCGGTGGAGCAGGCAAAGAGAGATGTACGTACCTAGTGCTTTCAAGGTTTCCCCTTTTGTTTCCCTACTTCCCCCTTGGGTATTCTTGCATCATCCGCACCACCGCTTTTCGTCCGAATAGACTGTCTCAGCATCACGTTCCCCCCCCCCCCTCTGGGTCTAACGTTCTGTCTCTATCTGTGCTTTCCTCTTTCGTTCTTCACATGCAGACACGAAACGGTGCGGTCTCACGCTTGTCGCCGACGGGCAATCGACGAAACTGCTCGATGCGCACCCGTTCGGGCACACTCGCGCTGGATAATCTCTGCATCCCGACCAAAGCTACATGGAGCGTCAGGCAACTTCTCTCCACCTCTACGCCACCTTGCTCGCTCACCGACGAAGATCTATTGAAGCTCTACCGACTTTCCTGCCTCACTCCACCATCGACCGTCGCCGAGATGCAAGAGATCAAGCATCGTCTTACGCAATTGGTCGGTCTCGTTCATACCGTCACGTCGTTGGAAGTCAGACAGACTCAAGAGGAATCGCTGCAGGACGATAGGATACTCGCGCAGTCTGAGACGTGGAAGGATGGTGTAGATGACAAAGAGGACATGGTAGAGAAAGAGGGAACAGAGGTTCTGGGTAGAGAGAGGTTGTTGTGCAACGCGGGAAAGGAGCGGGGTGACGCGACGTATGGTGGGTTCATTGTCGTCGAAAGGACGTAGACCCACCCCCGTGGCCCCTCCGGGATGCTTGTATCGTATGAATCCAGCTAGACGGTCTCTTCCGCCGACGTCGTACTGAAAGCAGGGAATCTCCCCCTTGATGTCGTCAGAGTATAACGACGACGTCTAGATCGACGTCGAAGCTCCCTTGATCTCACCGACCTCGGAACCGCCGTTTGAGGCGGTCCGATGGTCGACCTTGACGGCTTTCGCTAGATCCTGACCCGATCCGCGACTGTAGCATCGGTAGAAGGTGGATTCATCCAACCTCTCTTTGCCCTTGGTCGGCGGCGGCGATGGTGGTGATGGTGGTTGTGCCGTCTCTCGATCCTGCCATGGTCCCGCAAACTTCTCGCTCAGTGTCGTCTTGCGCTTCTCTTCGCTCTCGCCCGCTCCGCTCGTCGTGGACCGCTGAAGCCTTCTTAACTCCCTGTCGAGCGCACACTGCCTCACCAGCAACTCGGCCTCGCTCGCCCTCTTCCTCTGATTCCACCTCATCTGTTCCTCTTCGAACCTTTCGATCCTACACTTTAACTCTGCCTCCCTCTTGAACAGACTCTTACACCTCTGGTCCAGTCTCAACTCCAACTTGGCCTGATCCTTTGCTATCTTCTCGTGGCCCAGGATCGTCCCTTCGTTGTGCGGCGAAGCAGAGGAAGATGGTGCGTGGTGGTGGCGGTGGTTGAGTTGGTCGTGGAGATGCTGCAGACGCGTTTCGAGTGGACAGATGTAGCTGCCCACCAGCTGTTTGAGCGTTTCGAGGAGTCGCTTTTCGATGTGTTCTTGTGCGGCCTCGCTCGAGATGGTACTGCGGAACGGTGAGGGTGAGGATTGCAGAGAGGTGTCTTTCGGTGTGCTCGAGTCGCGTTGACGACGAAAAAGACAGTGTCCGCCGTGTTGGTGTCGATGTGGTGTGAGGGCGTCGGAATGCGTAGAGGGGAGGTCATCTGGTATCTCTTCCGACTCTCCCTCACGCCTCGGATGCCCCTCGGTACGACGGGGCGAAGGTGGGTGGAAAGGATCGAGAATGTCTGAGGAGGAGAGAGTGCGCGTCTTGTCTCCTCTCTTTTCTTCCGTCTGAGAGTCGGGTCGGCTGTCGCTGTTGCTCGAACGACTGCCGCAAGGAGCGCCGGGACGTCGGTTGGTGTAGTTGCTTCCTCCATGTATCTTGACTATGTTGCTGGGCGCGTACGCTATTTCGACATTCGCGCCACCGGGCGAAGAAGATGTCATGAAAGAAGCGGGACTTTCCAGCAGGACAGGCATCGACTGGGTCCGGAGACGTCGACGGCACCGTCGTTTGGCCGCCTCGCCGCTACGACCGCCCTGACGGAGCTCTGCGTCATCATCGTGAGAGCCATCGGCTGTTTGAGAGCCACACTTGCCCGCGCCGATCGCGGGGTGGTGGGTGGGATCGCGGGTGGAGAAGGGAACTCCGCCCTGTGTGTCCAGAGATAGGCGGATATGGCCCGGGTGACCTTGACTTTGACTCTTGTAGACTGGCCAGGAGAAGGTATGCGCAAGCCGTGTCCAGAATCCGGTTTGCTTTCTCGTGGTCATCGTCGTTGTGGCCGTCGTCAAGCGGGTGGTGGGTGGTGGTGGAGGAAGGGGATACGGAAACATTGCCGTGAATCGTCCCGGTCGTGTTGTGGAGAAGTCGGGCTGGACGGGCTGTCCCTGTTTCGGGGCGTCGCCAAGGTCGTTCGTCCGTGCTTCAAGAAAAGAGAAGGAGCCGACCGTCCTGTACCGGCCAGATCTCCTTTGCCAGGCTTTCCCCTTTGTTTCCTTTCTTGAGAGCAGACCGACGTTCACGGCATCCATCTCCGTGGTGTTACGGAGGCATGGAAGTTGTCAAGACGACCTTCCGCCTCTCGACAAAGCATGTCGCTCCGATTCGGGTCTGCAATAAAAGGGAATCTCGCGCTGCTAGCTATTCAGCTAACGGCTGGCTTATTGCCAGGATGGATCGGCTCACCTTCCGTCTGTACGCCCGTGCATGTGTCCGTCCATGTCAGCAAAGGAACAGGCGTAAATTGGTCCGGAAAGGTGGTGGTTGCCGTTCGCGTCTGCCTAGGTGCCCGATGCCTCTCATAAATTCATACCGGAAGTGGTGGTTAAATAGGTCTGACGGAGAACGGGCCGTGAGATTCTGTTCCAAGGCGTGTGCCAAGGTGTTCGTCCGACTGAAAAAGGCGATGGGACGGACGGGCATCCATTCTATGTCGAGGTGCATGGGGGTGAGGGCCAGGGGCAATTGATTGTTCGCGCGATCGGCGGATCGAGCTGGCAAGGTGAGGCAATCATGCAGACTTAAGAAGTACTTTGTTTTACAGGGCGAGGGAAAGAGAGACGGGGGCACGAACGAAAGAGCCGAACGTCCGCGAAGTTTGCACGATCGAGAAGACAAATGACAAGGGAGAGGCGACGGGTGAAGGTAGAACGTGGGAAGAGGTATCGTCCGTAGGGGCTTCGGCATCGACTCAAAGACGATCGATGTCGAGCGCCAATGCGATGGAGAGAACAACGTTGGCAAAGGCGTCGTGACTGTCGAAGTACACGTCGATCCAGTGCGGCGTGGCCTGCTGCTGCTGCTGCTGCTGCTGTTGAGTCTCGGCGTCCACCGCCTTGCGCGCCGCGAGCAGGTGGCGGAGCGTCGGCCGCGGGGTGGGGCAGTCGGCCTTGTCCAGCGCTTCGGCCGCCTTCGACCGAGTCGCTCGCCACTCGTCCTCGTTGGCAGCCTCAAACTCGGCCGCGCCCGCCGGCAGAGGGATGTCCAGAACCAGGTCGCAGCCGGCCAGCTTGCTCTTGAGCAACTCGCCGCCTTCGCGGAACCGCTGCAGGACGAGGAGCGAGTAGGCCGCAAACAGGCAACGGACGATGGTCTCGTCCTGGCTGAAGAAGGCAAAGTCGGCCGCCCGCGTCGACGAATGAGGATCGCCTGTGTTCGCATTCGCTTCCAGCCTCGACGAGAGGCTACGCGAGAGCTCGGAAAGCGCGCAGAGACCGCTGTTGAGCAGGTCCGAGTCGACATGCTGCGTGCACGCGGTATCGTCAGTGAAAATGAGGAGGACGAGGTACATCCAGAGTGCAGAGATGGCCGACAGCACCTCGACCTCGCTCGCCTCGCTACTGCAGAGACCGGCCGAGTCGACGATGATGGCTTTGATCTGGTCCGCGATCAACTTCCACACGAAGCCCTCGCTGGCCGGCAGGCGGACAAAGTAGCCCGCCAGGACCGACCGAGCATTGGCAAGGAAGGACAGCCGCGTGTTGCGAAACTCTTGCAGCCACCGTCGGTGGATGTTAGGTGGGCAGGGCGCCGCCGGGTCGTTGAGAACCAGGAACGAAGGGAACGACACGAAGCATGCCGCGCTCAGCTGGGCCAGCGAGGCCTTAATCTCGCCACTCTGCTGTGATTCGAGCCAGAACTGCTTCGCCGTCGGCAGCTCGTGGCCCTGCGGCCCGTTGGCGCTCTGATTGAATCCGGGGCCCACGCTTCCAGTGGGATCCGACTGCGATCGACTTGGGCCTCGGCCCAGGTCCGCAGTGGCGTCGGTCGCCGCGTGGCTCGAGGACGGCAGGGGAATGACGCTCCCCGCGGCTGGGTTGCCGACGTTACCATCTGTCGATATCTCGGCGTTGGCGGCGTGGTTGGAGCCCAAGAACTGATTTAAGGAGGCAGCAAACCGAGCCGAGACCGGCGTCTCAATGATCGGCGACTGCAGCATTCCTCCCATGTTGGAGAATTGGCCAAACTGATAGGGTGGGAAGCCGGACCCATTCCTGTAGAGCGGAGACGGCACCACCGGCTCCTCGAGCCAACCGGAGAGGTCGAGGCCGTTGGTGAAAAGCGATGGCCGCATCGAAGAAGGAAACGCCATCTGTCCGCCGTTGGGCCGGCCGAGGTTTGAAGTGATCAGCGACGGCGGCTGCATCAAGGAATGTGCGCCAGAACCTTGGGGATGGAGTCTCGGGGCGTGACCGGCCATGTTCCGCTGGGCAACCGGTCGGTCGTGCCAAGCATCCGACATCTCGGAGTCGCCACCATCGGACTGCGGCAAGCTCGCCGTCCTTTGCCGCGTGTCTGGTGAGGCTGCCACGGTGGGCCCGGGGGCGGCTTGGTTCGCTTGGTGCCGCGGCTCCAGGCCGGTTGCCTGGGCAAAGCTGTTGGTGACTCGGACGATGGGGGTCTCTTCGCCTTCATCGTTGGCGAAGCCTGCACTCTGCCTGTTGATGTTTGTGACGATGCTGCCAGTATTGGTTCTGGAAAAGCCGCTGGACCTGCAACCGGAACCTCCGTGCATTGCACCGACGGCCATCGAGGGCCCTATCGCGACGTCGCCGTACGAGCTCGGCGACTCGGTGCGTACGGGTGGCGGGAAGCCGGGCGCCACGCTTGGCGAGAAGCTAAAGTGTGTCAGGGAAGCCGGGGCCGAATCCGGTAGCTCGGAAAGGCCAAAGTGACGCCGCGGCGAGCCGATGTTCGAGTTGACCGAGCTCGATGAGTCGGACACTGTCCGAGCCAGCCGGTCGCCGTACGGCTCGTTCCACGAGCGGCCAAACTCGCTCTCGCTGGTGCTGTCATAGTCCGCCTCGCCCTCGCGTTTGACGTAGCCGGACGCACCGGGGCCATAGGCCGATGTGTGCATCCCCCACGCCTGGCTCCCGTTGCCGTCGGCGCCAACCTCGCCATGAGCCATGTCCGCTCCCATCGGCGACATGCCGGCCATACCGGAAGCCTCGTTCATGGAGCTTCCCGAGACCGATGGTGTCATGCTGCTGTTCCGCGCTTTGCGTACGTTTGGGTTGCCGGAGCGAGGGGCATAAGCGCAATGTTTGCCGCGCAAACGGCAGCGGCCGCACGAGGGGACCTCGAGATCGCAGCGAGCCTTGCTGCGAGCGCACTCGTAGCAGCTCTTTTGGCGGTCGAACGAGGGTTGTGCAAGGGCGCGAGCCTCGCGTGCCAGATGCCTGCGGAGCAGATCGTCCCTCGCAAAGGTCTTGCCGCAATTGGGGCAGCTGAAGCCTGAGGAGGACGATGAGGGGCCGGGACCGGAGCGATCGGAGCGGATGCCCGCCGCCGAGCCGCCCGCTGCGCCGAAGTGGGATATGTGTGGGCTGAAGGAAGAGCCGTTGTGGCCGCCGGAGAAGGAGCTCGTCTCGCTGGAAGGGTCCATGAGAGACGACGTCGACGATGAGGCCTGGGAAGAAGTGTAGAGCGAGAGATTGGGTCCGGCCAGGGCGGCCGCGTTCTGCAGATGGCCGTAGGTGGGCGCATGCTGGCCACCGTTGCCGGTCGCCATGGCTGCTAGACTGCGGCGTGGCCTGTTCTGGTCTGACCGGAGTGGCAGGGAGGGAGAGTCACGTGTGCTCTACGTGGGATGGCCGTCAGAGGAAGCCGGCGGGGCGGGGGTGAGCGATGTCAGGGCAGCGCGGGAAAGATGAGTCGCGTGGACGTGGTTGGGAGCGAAGGAGGAAAGTAGGTGTGCGATGCTGCCAGCGTCGACGGCGAGGCTGAACGTGGTAGAGGTGGCGGGGACGTCGAGGGGCGGGTGTCCGCCAGTGGGCTCAAAGGCGAATGCGTGACTGGGTGGTGGTGGTGGTGTGGGGAAACGTGGTACAGACCATATTTCGAGTCGCGGTATTGTTGGCCGAAGGGAGGCTGAGGGAGGCGAAGACGGGGACGGGACAATGGCTGACGGTGGGGGACGGTGGGGGACGGTGCGGGAGCTAGGGACGGAGGGGCAGCGAGGAATGCGGTCGCCCCGTCCGAGTGCAGAGGGGCGATGGGCGAATGGGCGAATGGGCGAATGGGCGAATGGGCGATCGGGAAGAAGCGAGCAAGCGAACAAGGAAAAGCGAGCGAAAGCTAGAGCAAAGACGGACCCGACCTCTCGACGGCTACAGCCGCAGGTAGGCAGGCACGCACGCACGCACGCACGCACAACCACGCCTAGCCTGGTCCTTTGCCTGTCCTGGCCTCGTTCGGTAGCCGCCGACATCGGACTGTGTTTTGCTTTTCTATTCGCAGGGCGTAGGGGATCTCGCCGCCCACTCATAAATCCCTCCGCCACCACCTTGTTCGGCCACCGCCGTCGGAGCACAACCCCTTCCAGCTCCTACTAAAGCTCACTGTACATATGTACAGCCCCCGCTGCTCTGCGCCAAGGCATGCACCATTGACGCTACCCGAAGAGCCGCCAGCCTGTGTGTAACCATATACATAAAGACCCACCATCTACGTACAGTACATACAGCACGCTCCCGTGACGTGAGCGGGAGATTGGCGTTTGGGATCAATGACTGCTTGCGGCTCAGTTCGGCTGTCAAGTACCAACTAGCGATCTCGACGGTCATGCTCGACAGCCTCTCTTGCAGCGCCGCAAAGCGCATACCGTAGACGTAAACGAG
The DNA here is from genome assembly GCA_900291925.1 of Thecaphora thlaspeos. Classification (NCBI taxonomy): domain Eukaryota; kingdom Fungi; phylum Basidiomycota; class Ustilaginomycetes; order Urocystidales; family Glomosporiaceae; genus Thecaphora; species Thecaphora thlaspeos. Next base: position 373,283 of record UWYS01000009.1, on the reverse strand, counting down.
GATGACGACCGTGGTCTGTACATCGTCGTGATCGAGGCAGCCGGTCTGGTGCATGTTGACTTGCCTCGAACCCCGAGACACATGCAACGACTTCCGGAGATCTGGTGCGCAGCATCGCAACGCAGGGCCGAGATGTGCGACCCAGCCAACGCCAAGGCCACGAGCCTCCGGCGACAGGGATACCGCTTGAGTAGCAACTGCTTGCATCTCGGACTGCATCGCGGACTGCATCGCGGATCCACCCGAGCTGACACCTGTCGAGCGAATTGGCCATTTCCGTTCCCGGTCTTCTCTAGCACAGCCTCGTCCTCCCGATCATGTCCTAGAATCGGGCCGAAGTGAGTGGAAGACGTAGCTGTCGACGTCGCCAGAGTGAACGTGCTGGCTATGCCGCGCTGGACGGAGCGCCTCCGATGACTTGGTTCCGCCCCACTCACTGTGGCGCTGCGTTGCTGCCCGGCCAGCCCGACATGCTACTTACTTAGCCGATGCGGCCCCTCGCTCTCTTACAAAGAGGTGCATACGTACATGTACTCTGTAACGAACAGGCGAATGCATACCCTATCAGTTGTATGTACGAGTCTCTCTAGCCGACGCTGGTCCCAGCGACCCTCGTGGCACCCCGTTGTCACTGTAACTTACTGTACGTACATACCTTTCTCGTCGCGTGTCGTTCGGTGAAGAAGCTCCTCGTCGTCTCGTTGCACTCGGTCCTTGACAAAGGGAAGCGAACTTCAATTGCCGACGACTTGCATTGATGGTACCATGTGGCAGACCAACTTGACGCACAAGCTCGACGTCCGACGATCGCGCCGAGCCGCGAGAGGATGGTACTGCAGCTAGCAAAGTCTTGGCAGTACTGCTAAAAATTACTGTGGCGTATTGATGCGATCGTGCCTTCCCCCTTAGTGTGGCTGAGCTTCGCTCAGAATCATTCCTGAACAATGGGTACTGTAGAGCACCTGGCAAAGCTAGCCTGCCCAGGTGTGCTTAGAGTGGTTGAACGCTGGACCATGGCTAAGACTCTGGTGTCTCAAGCTCCGCACCCATCTTGCCGGCTGCGCTTCTGCTACAGCTGATCCGTGGAGACGCCCATGGAGACGCCCGTGGAGACGCCCGTGGAGACGCCCGTGGAGACGCCCGTGGAGACGTCGACCTTTGTTTGGAAGCAGAGAGGGCCGGGACGCTTCGCCGCGTCATTATTTCCGCTCCGTCGTGGCGAAATCCTCATCAGCTGAGAGACACATGTATGCAGGGTGCGGCGGAAGTCCGGTGAGCACCCGCAGCGGACATGCATGCGACGGTCTTCCCGGCTTACGTACCCGGTCAACCTCCGTGGTATAGTTAATAATAATCCTTCGGTTGGCGCGGGGGCGAGTTTTGAGTAGGACGATGCGTCTGGACGGCTCATACAGTACCGTCGAGCCGTCCGTAACTTCCGGCCGGCTCGTGCGAGATGGGTATTATTTATATCTATATTTGTAGCTTGTCGTCCACTTCCGAGCCTACCATAGATCACGACCTGACATCCAGAGGGCACACAACTTTACAATACTGTAAGGGCGCCACTTCAGCCGGTCCTTGCCTGGACGCACCACTTGGTCTACTCTTATGCATCTCTCTGTGCTCGTCCAGACATGTGAAAGACGTGGCCGACAGCTCGCCAGAGCCGGTGTGTCAAGACGCTGATCTTGCCTAGTTACCGGTCGCTACTTATCCAGGCAGCAGAATGTAGAAACACAATCAATGGCGGGAGAAGGGAGACATACACATCGGATACCCCGCCTCGAGCATGTGTCAAGCATGGCGAGGCCGCGTCGATGCCGACCCCGCGTGGCCCGCCAGTTGGCTCGTCCGCTGCTGGTCGGCATCGAGTCAGAGCAGGACGCGTACGGCATTTCAGAGCCACTGGCATTTGTCTGATTACAATGCGCGATCTCCTCACGCGACAACCTTCTTTCCACACCTACTTCTCTCATGCCCCCTCTCGCACCTCTCAGACGACCACCGGCCTGATCCAACGCATTCACTCCCCTTTCATCCGTCAAGATTCGGCCGGGTTTCAAAGAGTCTGACCATGTCCTATCATCGATCTGACAATGCCGAGCTCTACCGCCAGAACGCTTCGTTCGTGAGTGCATATGTAGATCACGTAGCGCAAGAGAGGCGAACGTGCTGCGCCGGGAAGACGTATCCAGGTTTTAAGGGAAGAGCCTCAGATAGTGTCGACTTCTCTCTCGACGCCGGCTGCGATCACACCCTCCTGACACAGCCGTGCGGGGGCACGCTTCACCCTACCACGTTTGCGCTTGCCTTACAGGTCTACTCTGCCGTCTACACGTCTCCTGTCCTCGCTCTGCTCGATGCTAGGCCGGGCGACCGGATCCTAGACCTCGGTTGCGGTGAGCTTGTTCCCTCATCGTTTGCCTTCGCCCTCGTCTCGGCACGGCAAGCTGACTCGATTGCGACCAGAGAATATTCTGTAACCTCTGCTCGGGGCTGCTCTTAACAGGCAGCGGCGAGCTCACCTTGGAGGTGGCAGGCCTGATTTCGAATCAAGGCGATGGATCTAGCTCCTCGGCCTACTTGCTTGGGATCGATGCGTCATCAGACATGGTCCAAAAAGCCAAAAGGCTTCTGGAAGCCACCTCCGTGCAAGATGCAGGTTCCAAATACCTCGGTCACTTGGTCGACTTCCGAGTAATAGACGGACACGAATTTGCCGCGAGCCTGGAGGATAGCCTCAAGGGGACGTTCGACAAGGTCTTTAGGTGAGGATTCCTTTTGTACCCGTTTACCTGCGTGTACGCGAACGCGGGACAAACACAAGGAGATCAGGATGATACTGACAGCAGTCGACGCATAACGACGAATCGATCGACTGATCGCTTGTACCTCACAGCAATGCAGCCGTAAGTCTAGCCGTTTCCAATCTCTCGCTCATTCAGACTCGGAAACGCACGACTGGCCATTTCGTCAATGACTGTTCCGCGTTCGATGGTCACTCGAGCTGACGCTTCTCTCGCGGTGTCCTTGTTAATCCTGATCAAACCCGGTCTCCTTGACACCTCACGCCCGGTTGCAACGCAGCTACACTGGATGAAGAAGTCTCCGTCGCAGGTGATTAGCGGTATACACGGAGCGCTGCGGCCGAACGGCGTGTTTGCCGCCGAGATGGGCGGCTTCCTCAATTGCATCGGCGTGCGCTCTCTCCTGCACGACAGCTGCCGCAGACGGGGTGCCGATCCCGAAGCGCTCGATCTTTGGTGAGCAGATATGCCTCAGAAACGAAGAGCCCCTTTTGTAGCATGACGGGCACTGACAGCTCATCGAAAACGTTCAACGTCTGCGACCGCTTCCTGACGCCAACTTCGGCGTACTTGATGACTTGTTTACACGCAGGTTCTTCCCGACCGTCGAGCAGTATACCAAGCTGCTCGAATAGGGAGGCTTTGAGGTGAAACACTGCGAGTTGGTCCCGCGGATCACTGAGCTGCCAAAGTCGTCTGGCATCAAGGGGTGGCTGCGCACCTTTGCCGGGCCGTTCCTCAACACCTTTGAGGCGGAAGAGACGCGCACAGAGGTTCTGGATGAGGTGGAGCAAGGAATGAAGGTCGACTGCTACGACGTCGAGCGGGATGCATGGACGATGATGTATGTGCGCCTCAGGGTGGTGGCGGTCCGGCGGCCGGAGTGAGTCGGCAGCGAGAGGGGACGGTCGGAGGCGCGTGCCGCCGTTCGGGACGAGATGCGTCGCGGCGCGTGCTGTGAGGACGAGACGCGTTAGGACGCGTGACGTGTAAACAAGACGCGTGGAGGCACGTGTTGTGTGGTCGAGACGCGTGGAGGGGATGAAGCGCGGAAGTCGGGTGTGGGAAAAAACACACAGGGCGACGTTCCAGACGAAAGGGTGCGCCTTGTTGGGTTGCCTCTGGCCGGCGCGAGGCAGATCGTGGATGGTGAGTTTCTCTCTCTCTCTCTCTCGCACACTCACCACATCTCACCTCTGGCAACGCAGTCTGCAACTTTCCTCCAGATTTATTCATCCTATCATCATCCTGCACACATCCTGCACAACTTGTGTCTTCGGTCTCACACGCCCACACACACCACCGGCATCCACACCAGGCGCTCGCTCGACCTTGTTCATTACACCACCCAGCTCGAGGAGCTCCTGCCGTTTCGGCAGACGGACGACTGACGCTCGTCGACGCAACGCCAACAGCCCCAACACCTGTGCTAGCACGCCCCTGTTCCCGAGAATAGCCTCTAAAGCTGCCGCGAGAGATCCGTCCATTGGCACTCGGCTCTTGCGCCGACGTGGCAGGTCCTGCATACAGGCGTCAATCATCAGGCGCCAGCCATCACACCCTCATAAACAGGCCATGATGGACTTCCACTTCGGCACCCCTTCCCGCCTCGAGAGGCAGATCGCACAAGACCTGATGCGAGATCAGTCCGAGCTCGACCTCTCGCTACCCGCTGCCGGTGGCACACGCAGCGACCAGAGCCTGTCGTCGTCGAACACCAGGCATCCGCTCAACAGCTACACCAACAACCATGCCTCCTACTCTAGGGCATCCACCTCTTCGGCGGGCTCCTACAGAGAAGACCAGAGCTTCGACATCTCCAATCACGCCGGCCAGCCGGCGGCCCAGAAGCCCGCCGTCTCCCTTGCGGCCGCTGTTGCCATGTCCAACAAGCAGCAGCAGCAGCAGCAGCAGTCAAAAGAGAACGTCCAACCGCGCCCTGACTCTGCCCAGTCTTCATCGACCTCTTCCTCCGTCAGGCCGAGAGCCAAACATGGATCGGTACCCACAGCAGACGCGGACGCCGAGCACGGCATCGCGCCCTTCTCGGCCGCCTCCTCCGTCTCGATGGATCAACACCCGGACTCATCACGGACACACCAGTTCCCCGACCCATACGGCCACCTTAGGGCGGTCTCGCCCCCTCTGACCTCGACACCGCAGCGAGCCGGTCCGGCTTCGACCGTCGGCTCGCGCTCCCGCACTACGATGACGATCCGACAGGCCCACTACGCCACCGCCAGCGGCGGTACGAGCGTTAGCCGAAGCCGCGCGACCATGGTCGACAGCACGCTTGGCTCGGCAACGCAGGGTGCCAAATCGATGCGTTCAGCCTCCACAACGCTCGATGACCTGACGGAGAGCTCGATCGCCCCAGAGGACGAGGATGCCTACCTTGATGCTGCCTCTGGAGAGCGGCAGGGAGCCGAACAGGGCGCCCCTGGGCGGACGCCGGCCGCAGCGAGGGACTTTGTAGTCTATGATACCGTCTCGGCAGCCGCGCCGTCAGAGAGCGAGGCAGACTCGGCCGTCGATGTCGATGCGCACGCAGATGGTGACGTCCAGACTGGCACGATGCACACTTCAGAGATCCAGGCGCCCCAGGATACGCCTAGTGCGGCGCCCGAAGCGTCGGCACGATCTTCGCTGCAGCCTCGATCCGATGGCAGCGAGCTGGGCGGAAGCGGAGGCAGCGACTGGAGGCGACGGCGGGAGGCCCGGAGGCAGCTGGGCGACATCAACGACGAGTCCATGGTCGACGAGGATGAGGTGACCGGCGAGCAGGAGCAACAGGACGGGCGGCAGTCCCTCGCCAACAGCACATCTACCCCTTCAGGCGCAATCAAAGCAGAAGACTCGGCGGCGCCGCACCCTTCCTCGGCCGACGCCAGCAGCCGGACAGGCTTTGAGGCAGAGGGCGAGAGGAGCTCGGCGACCACCTTCTCCAGTCCGGCCGCCGCCCGTCTAGCTCGGCAGGGCGTTCCGGGAGCCTTTGGAAGGACGAGGCCGCCTCTCCCACAGGATGGCGAATACACTCCTCAGAGGGGCGCAACACAGGATGGCACCGCGGCGCAGGCGAACGCTGCTGATGCTACCGCTGGTCAGAATGGAGCTGCTCACGTCGGCGCAGCAACGCCTCGTGCTCAGAACACGGCGGCGGACCACGAGAAGATGAAGGCATACCTCCTTAACAGCGTGAAAGCGACGGCGACCATCGGCAGCAGCAGAAAGGACACCCGCATTCGCACACTCGAGAGGCTGCAAGCTCAGGCCATGCTGAGCCAGACTCCCGGGCACTTCGCCGATGTTCAGGCGCAGCTGCACGGCGAAAGCGACGACTCATCCTCGCACGTCGACGCCAACACGCCGAAGCTCCGGATGGACAGGCTCGGCAAGGCCAACACGCTCGCAGCGGGAAGGACGCCGCTGCCCAAAGGTGGTATCGCCGAGCTCCTGAGGCGTGGGGCCCTATCGCGCCTTGGAGACACCAGCGGTCGCTCCGACAGCGCGCAGAGTCAAGGGTCGCCGCACGCAGCATACGACGGCTCTTCGCGCAGCGGCCTCGACCACCAGACGATCCTGGAGTCCTTTGCCGGCCTGTCCGAGGCCTCGTCAAACGACCTCACCGCGCCGCCCCAGACGTCCGTGCACGGCCCGCTCGGTCTCCGCGCAAACACCTCGTTCCCCGGGCTGGGCGCAGCCGAGGTCGGCACGGACGCCAACACGGCCGCACGAGCTCGCGTCGACCCCTCCCGTCTCGCTGTGTACCAGAGCAAGCTCAACGCAAGGCTCGACGCCGAGAACGAGGAGCTCAAGAAGGAGCGCGACGCCCTCTCACGGCAACTCGACGACCTGGCGAGGGAGAATGAGGAGCTCCGACAAGCCTCCACGTCTGGCAGCGCTTCCAACGACGTGAAAGCAGCGGGTTCACCGCGGCCCGGCAGCCAGAGCCACGGTGGCGCTGCCGAAGACCTGCTCGCCGAGCGAGAACGCGCAAACGCCCTCGACAAGGAGGCTCAGGAGCTTGCCGACCTGTTGGACGAGCGAGAGCGCGAGATTGAGACGCTCCACGCGGATCTCGACCGTCTTCGCGCCGAGGCTGGCTCCGATGATGCACAGGCCAGAGCCGGCACTTCGTCCGACAGCCGCGGCGGGCCAACACCAGGCTCGAGCGAGCCAAAGCTCGAGAAGCTCAAATTTGATATCCAGGAGCTCAATGCTCAGCTCAAGGAGAAGGACGAGGATATTCTGGACCTCGAGGATTGTCTCGAGGACGAGCGGAAGCGGGTGGAGGAGCAGGTCCAGCAGGCTAAGGCTTACTCTTTCGAGATGCTGGAGAAGGTCGAGGCAAAGCGGGATGAGGCGCTCGACAAGGTTCAGCAGCTTGAGGCTCAGCTCGAGGAGAGCAGGCAGACCTGCGACCGCCTGCGCACCGAGCTCGATTCGCAACATGCTCGCAGCGAGGGCAGGAATGAAACGGAAAGCGAAAACGTCGAGCTTCGGCAACAAGTCTCGACCCTCACGCGCAAGGCCCAGCAGCTCGAGCGCGACGTGCGAAGCGCTCAAAACGATGCCGACGTCGCGTCCAGCCGGGCCGACGAGCACGCCCAGCGGGTCCAAGCGCTCGAAAAGCAGGTCGAAGCCTGGAAAGCCGAGGTAGCCGACCTCGAAGCTGACCTCGACGACGAGAGGCAACGTGCCGACTGCGCCGAGGAGGACCTAGCCCGAGCCGCCGAGGGCCAGCAGGACCAGGATCCAGACGCCACCGCCAAACGTTCTGAGCTCACTCGCAGCGTCGGCAGCCATCAATCCGGCGCGTCCGCCACCAAGAGGGCGGCCTCGCTCGAGAGAAAGCTCTCCAAGGCGCAACAAACGATCGACCAGCTCACGGCGCAGCTCAACGGCAGGGCGGAATCGCCGACGTCGGAGACCGACAGCGTCCGCGGCAGCAGAGATCTCGAGTTCGAGCTGCTGAGGAAGCAGAAGAGCGAGCTCCAGCTCCGCGTCGACGAGTACCGTAAGATGATCAGCGCGGGCGTCGGAAACAGCTTGGCCCTTCTCTCTCAGCAGGAGCAGGAGCAGCAGAAAACGTCTCTCACTCCGGGCGCCAACGCTGCTGCGTCGCAAGGCGGCAACTCGCCGCTACCCAAGTCTGTCCTCAGCCTACGCCACATTAGCCCGATGAAGACGCCGCGATCGCCTGCGCCCCTGAGCGAAGCCTCGTGGCTCTACAACGAGTCGAGCCTCGGCGGCGCCGATGTTGCCGAGCGCATTGCCTTCCTCGAGTCGGCCCTCGACGAGGCCAACGCGTCGATCGACGCCAAGCTGCAGAAGCTTGACAGCGCCGGCGTTGCCCATCTCACGCTGGCCGAGCGCCTGGAGCGGGCGCACGAGCGGATCGCCGAGCTCGAGGCCGAGCTCGAGCGTCTTCGTATGCGGTCAAGCGCCACCGTTACCGCTGCCGCCGCCGGAGGTGCTGGGACCAGCTTCTCGATCAGCGACAGTCCGAACAAAAGCAGCCGGAGCGCCGTACAGAGGCAGAGGGTGTTTGCCGACGTTCACGCCCAGCTCGAGGCGCTCAAGAGCCGATGGGCGGGCGACCACGATCAGCTCAAGCAGCGCGAGGCCGAGGTGGAGCGACGCGAGCACGAGCTGGCCGACCGCAGCCGCGAGAAGCGCGAATACCGCGGCGTACTCGCCGAACTGGACCGGTTCCGCTCGGCGGCGGCCTCGCTGCAGGAGGACCTGCGCGCCGAGCAGGTGCGACAGCGTGAGATGTTTGCCGAGTCCAAGACGACATCGCAGGAAAAGGCCGAGATCGAAACGAGGCTGATGAGCACGCAGGGAGAGCTGGACGCGATCAAGCGGAAGCTGCAGGACAAGATGGGCGGTCTCGATAATCTGAGCCGCCAACTGTTCGAGCGATCCACTAGCCGGGCCGATGCGGACGCCGGCGGCGGTGGACGTTCCAGCAGCGTCCAGAGGCAGATGGACGCGCTGTCAAAGCAGGTCGAGACGGCCCAGGCGCAGGTCGAAGAGCTCAAGCAGGACCGCCACGACCTCCTCTCGCAGCGCGCCGAGCTGCACGCCGACTTTGCCCGGGTCAACGAGCGGTACGAGGCGGTCGCTGCCGACCTCGCACTGTCGCGACAAGCGCTGGCGGCGCACCAGGCGCAGCTTGACGAGCAGATCGAGCAGATGGAAGCGACGCACGTCGCGCTGCGCAGCAAGAGGGCCGAATACGCCGAGGTGGTCGGCGATCGCGACAGGCTGCGGGCGGAGCGCGACGAGATCATCTGCGATGTCGGCAAGTTCGAGAGTGAGCTGAGGAGGGTGAGGAGGGAGGCCGATAGGCAGGGGAGCGACCTAGAAGCGTTGCGTGCCGAGAGGGAACGAGCGCAGCGCAAGAAGGCAAAGGAGGAGATGGAAAAGGAGCGCGAGCGTGAAAGGGATATGCAGCAGGTGCAGCACCTCGTCCGACAACTCAAGATCAAGACGATGGAGGTGGAGCAGGTCAAGGCAAAGCTCGAAGAGGCCGATCGAGTCAGGTGAGCAGCGGCCATATGTCTCCCTCCCTCTCTTCCTTGGTCCGACCTTCCGAATTGACCTGTACCTCGGTGCACTGACATCATCACCCGTACGGTTCTCTCCACCCTGTGCCTGTGCCGCCACAGATCCGCCGCTCCACCGCCATACACCGCGGCGACGCACCAACAAGCGCAACAGCACCTCGTCGAGCTTCGCACTCAGCACGCGCAGGAATGCAAAGGTCTGATGCTGCAAATCCGCTACCTCAAGGCGAAGCTGACGCGCGAAACCAACCTTCGCTCCGACCTGGCGCACCAGAAGACGTACATCACCCTGCTGTTGCGCGGTCTGGTGGACGTAGACGAGGAGGTGGGCAGGATGTTGCTCGACCTTCGTATCGAGAGCGACAAGACCAAGACGGCGCAAAACACCAATAGGGCGAGGAAGAGGTGGAACGTCATAGGCAAGGCTGTAAGAGCGGGAGTTAGGATGAAGTGAGTATCGAAACACAACGTTCACCGCCTTTTTCCTTTATTTCCACCTACGAACGTAGAACGTCGATGAGAAGGCAGGAAGCTGACTTTTTGTCAATGTGCCTTTGTTTTGCCTGTTGATAGGATGATGGCCGACAAGTGGCGAAAGACGGGAGAGATCAAGACGTCACTTCTCGAAGCACACCAAGCTGTGCGTCAACAGAGGAAGAGGAAAGAACAAGCTATCCGCGAGACCGAGAAACACGGCGAGGTCACCGTTCCCCGTCGTCATTGAGATGTCCCTACCGCCCTTTTACGTCGAGATGGTGCCCACACTCCACGCCCCCCTCTTCCCCTTCACCTTCGTCGTCCTTACGACGAGTTTGTACAGTATCTACAAAACCTTCCGTCCCTTTCTCATCCACTTCGAGCCGTGGCCGTGTATCATACGATGGATTTTTCCCGGCCTCGAGATCAAGTCTCTCCTCTCCGTGCATCAAGCTGGTGTTGATGCGTGTAGTTTTCGATTCAGCCGCTGTTTGTCGGATCTAGCGATGTAAGCGCGAGCTAGTTGGGTACACACAACGTCGTCTTCCCCTTTTACACCTTCTGCTCGTCCTCCTCGTCCTGCTCATCCTCCTCGCCCTCCCCCTCCTGCTCCCCCTCCTGCTCCCCCTCCTGCTCCTGCTCCTGCTCCTGCTCCCTTTGCTGCTCGGGCCCGGGCACCTCCACCTCCGGAACGACAGTAACGTTACCCTCTGTACTCCAATCCGCAAAGATCTGAGTGAGGATAAATGTAGCGAAATCCGGATGAGTCCAGTAGGAGACGTGGGCACCTATCATATCGAGGTACTCGCTGAATGCAATGTTGCTCGACAGCATAAAGTCAATGCAACCGTGTGGGTTCAAAGCTCGGAACCTCCTTTCGCCACGTTCGAGATCTTCAAGCGGTACGTGTCTCTCCTCCCCTCGTGTAGCGTCAAGTGTAAGACGTGGTTGGCGTCGTTTCTGAGTCGTTCCGCGTTCCGTCGTCATTGGTGTTGCCTCGTCGAGGAGAGGCGTAGACGGTGAAGAAGAAGAGGAGGAGGAGGAGGAAGGAGCCTCGTCGTCGTCCTCTTGTTGGCGTCGTTGTTGATTCGACTTGCTCGCTGCCTTCTGCTGGTCGAGCTTCTTCACCTTGCGTACGTGTTGCAGGAAGTGCGAAGACTCGACTATCTTTCGGCCCAAGGCGCGTTCCTTCCTCATCGTCCTCTCTTCCTCGTCACCCTCACCCTCTCCCTCTCGCTTCCTCTTGTCGTCATCGTCGTCGTCGTCGCTGCCATCTTCGTACATCTGCGCCTGCTTGACTATCTTGCCGACGCCCTCGAACGGATGGTCTCCGTACTTTTCAAAGATCCTCGACACGCTCAGGCGCGGCAGGGCGAGCGCCTGCAACAGCGCTCCGGCCGCATCGGCAATCGGGATCGGCTTGACCATGCTGGCGTACGCCCGGTCCGCCGCAGGTCCCAGCTGAAACGCGACGGGATCCGTCGAGTTGTAGATGTTGTACACCGTCTCGGCGGCCAAGCAGCCGTACTTTCCCCTCGCGTCCCAGCTGGCGTCTTCCTCCGTCCCCTCCCCTCCTTCCGGGTTGCGCGGCGTGCCGCGTCGTGCGATCAGCTGGCCTCCGTCGAGGTACAGGAAGAATCCCACGGGGGAGCCGATGAAGAAGAGGTTCTTGACGTTGAAGTGGAGGTGTTTGTTCTCCCTCAGCTTCGTCCGGTCTTCGCGCTCGACCTCGAGCAGCGTAGGCACCCGCGTTGGCTGGGCAGACAGGATGTCGGCCGCCAGCGCCGAACCGAGCGAATGGCCAATCACCGAGACCCGTCCACCTTTCTTCTCAAACTCCGGGTTGCGCCGGCAAAAGAGTCGGTAGGTCCGGTTCAGCTCGGCCGTGACCGACTCGATCATCTTTTTGCGGTGGTGCGACAGGTAAAAGGGCACGTCGAGCACCACCTTGCTGATGACGTTGCGCACGATGGGGATGGCCGCCGAGTTGGTCACGTCGTCAAGCGTGTAGAAGTTGTCGTTACCCTCGGGCTTCTCGTCGAACTTGAGCGTGCGCCGCCAGCAGATCGGGATGTACTGCGCCCGCCGGCCGCGCGCCATCCGGCGCACCGCCGGGTCGGACGCCTGCTTGTTCGAGACGTTGCGCAGCCGCTCGACGTCGTAGACGAAATCGAGCGCGTCAAAGTCTTCCGTCAGTTGCTGCCCGATGCCGTGGACAGCCAGAACCAGCTCCGGCGGCTCGTCCTTGAGGTCCTCTTCGATCTCGAACTGGTCATTCTGCGGCGACGCCGACGACGCCTCGACCTTCTCGCCGCCGCCCTCGCCCTCCGAGGTGTTGGCGTTGCGCTGGCGGTCGACCTCGTTCTCGGTCGCCTTCTGCTTCACCTGGCGCTTGCCCTCGTCAGCGGCGTCCTCTGCTGTAGCCGACCATGCGCAGCAGCGCGACCGCGGGTTGGGTCAGAGCGTCGCTGGAAGGCCACAGCTTCGATGCAAACGACGCGCGCTCGTCGGTGTCGTCGCCTCCGGGTTTGGATGGGCTCGATTCGTCGGCACCTCCTCCTGCCGGCGGCTTGCCGCCCGTCTGGGCCGCCCCTTCCCTCTTTGAGGCGCTGCGTGCGCCAAAGGTCGACCCTTGCTCCTGCCGCAGCTGCTTGTCGCTCTTGCCCTGCGAGTCGCCCTTCTGGCTAGGCGCGTCGCCGTCCTGCGTGACATCCTCGTCGCCGGCGGCCCACGGCAGCGAGAAGGGCAAGTAAGATCCGTTCGACTTTTGCTTGGCGATCGCCTCGGCCTTGTCGAAGCCTCGGGCGACGATCGAGCCGCCCAGCACAGAGAGGATGCGGCCGCGCAGGTCCTCTGAGTAGATGCGGCCGACCTCGCCGTCTTGGAACATGATGCGGCCTTGGTTCTCCATGCTGGGAAGCGGGAGGAGGTCGTTCTTGTCAACGACCTCTTCCGGTTCGCCGCTGCCGTCGCCGCCCTCCTGCTTCCCACCTTTTGCATTGCTCTTCTGCATGCCCGATGCTTCCGACTGCTCGCCGTCCTCCTTGGTCTGCTTAACGTCAGCGGCGGCATCTGTGCGCGTCCAGAGTCTGGCCTTTTCGTAGGCGGCGTCGAGGTCCTTGCTGAGCGAGTCGCTCCAGGAGATGGGGGCATAGGAGCCGTCGGTCGAGGATGAGTAGAACCACTCGACGCGGACGACCTTGAGGAGGACACCCTTCCAGAAGACGGGATAGAGGACCATGCGTTCTAGGTCGACGTCGAAGAGCTTGTCCTCTATCACGGCCACCTTGGAGGTGCGCTCCGACTCTGGCTGATCCGGGTCGAGGATCTCGTTGACCATGGTCTTGCCGTCGGCGCCCTGCTTGTCTTGCTTTGCCGCGTTGCTCTCTTGGGCGTCGTCGTTGGCCTGCTCGCTGGGATGGTCGGCAGCCGCTTTGGCTTGTTTGGCGACTTTTTTGATGGGCGTTGTAGATCCGGAGGGCTTGGAGAGGGCGCCGGCTGCCTGGTCTGTGGTCTCCTTTACGGTGCGCCTTGCCTTGGCCGAGAGGTCGGTAAAGTGGCTGATGGCGGAGCGGACGGCGTCGACGCCCGAAGGCGGCCCTTGTAGCATTGGCGGCCTCTTGCGCTTAGGTGATGCTGAATGGTTGTTGTCGCCATGAGACCTTTGTTGCGAGCTGTCTTTGAGGTGGCCATTGTCGTCGTCATCGTCGTCGTCGTCGTCGTCATCACGCTGCTGCGAGGCCTGAACGCTGTCTGCCCATTTTGCTCCGCCGAGCTGCTGCCACCGCTGCTCGAGGGCATGGTCGTCTTCGATGGCGAATGTGGCCCATCCTAAGCTCCTAGCGTACAGCCATCGTGGGCGTTTTGGGGGTGGCGAAGCGGCTTCGGGGGAGGCGCTGTGCGACGTGCTGGCGGATGACGAGGACGATGAGGCGGACGAGTGGGCGCTGCGCTCTTGCTGTGGTTGCTGGGAGGCGATCATGGCGCGATACTTTGTGGTGACGAGGCGCGGAAGGGGCCGAGAGAGAAGAAGGATGCGTGTGCCAGAGAGTGTAGGAGTAGTGTCGGGATGAGGCCGGTCGGGATGAGGCCGGTCGGGATGAGGCCGGTCGGGATGAAGCCGGTCGGGATGAGGCCGGTCGGGATGAAGCCGGTCGGGATGAGGCCGGTCGGGATGAGGCCGGTCGGGATGAGGCCGGTCGGGATGAGGCCGGTCGGGATGAAGCCGGTCGGGATGAAGCCGGTCGGGATGAGGCCGGTCGGGATGAGGCCGGTCGGGATGAAGCCGGTCGGGATGAGGCCGGATCGAGGCTGTTCGAGCAACAAGGAAGAAAAGGCCTTGTAAAACGCCTGCCCCCTGCACGCCGCCTGTAGCGCTCCGTCACAGGGCAGCCGCAAGGGCACCACGCCGCGCGCCCGCGCGCCCGCGTGCCCACGCTGGCGAGACAAGCGCCCAATTAACGCTAGGGTCCTGCGAGCCAGCGAGCCAGCGCACGCCATCCCTTCGGCTCCGTCCGTCTCTGGCCCCGTTCCATCCGACCGGCCTCGCGCGCCGTCGCAGAATTAGCGTCCCTATCTCTCTCTAGTTATATATATACACGTATGTCCCTCGCGCAACCATCCGCAGCGCCCATTTTCGCACCGTCATACGGCGTCCAATGCCATGCATCAGTAGGGTGCATATATGCAGTACTACTGTAGCGTGCATGGCCGTTTGGAATGCGCACAAGTGGGTAAAGGGCGAGATCGCGGCTAAGGATGGTACTAACTCACTCTGCTGTATGGCGGTGGGTGTTGGTCGTTCGGCCATCTATTTTGGGTGGGCGAGAAGTGGCCTGGGGCGGGGCCCTTTTTTTCTACCCTGCTTTTTTTAGCTGTGCCGAGAGGCCAAGAGGCAGAGGCAGAGGCAGAGGCCCAGGCCGAGGCTGGGGGAGTTGTATTGTCACTGGCCCTGCTTTTTCGCTGCCTCGGCGCGCGCAGCCTGCCGGTGGCACCGTCGATACGCCCCGAGGGCCGCCCCCTCTTCCCTCTTCCCTCTTCCCTCCTTGCCCATCCCTGCCGCCATCCCCCTGCTTTCTTCCTCATCACCACCATCCTACTCCGCCGTCCGCCATCGTCTCTGCTCACCCGCTCACACGACCCGCTCTTGCCGTAGCTGCCATCCGACTGGCATGCCACGCTCACCCTTAACCTCCACGTCAGCACGCCAAACATCCCAGCTCAACAGCCGCAGCATCATCGCCAGCCAGTTTGCATCGGTTCATCCCCAGCTCGACCGCCCCTCGAGGCTCCCTACGCTCCACCATGCGCACAGCATCCGCCGCACACCTCGTAATCTGCGTCGCAGCGGCAGCCGCCGTCTTTCCAGCTTCCGTCGCCACCGCATCCTTGCCGCTACCAGGCACAGCGACCAACCTGCTATGGCTCCTCAACGCACCCGCCTCCGCCTCCGCCCACACGCTCCACTCCCCATCGTCGCTTCTCTGGGCGCTCAACGCAACCCTCGGCGACGACCACATCACCTTTCACTACAGCGGAGCCACACCAGACTCGCCCGTTCAACTCCACGCGCGCTCCCACTCGGCACCTACCCACGTCCCGCTCCAGCCTTTTGATGCCGCTCGCCTTGCCTCGCTAGCCACCTGGACAACCAACGACGTTCAAACCGACGCCTCGCAGACGGAACTGCCTTCTCCGCCCTGGCAGATCAGCCTCCGTCCAACACTCCCCCGTCCTCTCAAGCTCAAGGGCAGCAAGATACCCAAGTTTGCCGATGATGCCATTCAGCAGCAACAGCCCGTAACATGGCTGCTCACCGCCCAGTCGACTCTGCCCGGAGCCGGCCGCGAGCTGCCGCTCCTCGAAGTGACCCCTGCCAGCACGACGGCGCAGCAATCCTCGGGCCAGCATTCGCCCCTCCAGTTTACTGTCCACCCCGTTGGACTGAGCACTGTCGAGCCCACCTGGAGCTCCGACCGCGACACGGAAGCCACGCTCAAGTCATGGGAGAGCCTTGATGGCCTCGCTTCGGCCCCCAGTCCGAGTCTGACCAGCAATGACGATGCTGTTCGAGCCTTTGCTCGCAGGCCGGACGGATCCTATTTCCGGCTGTTCCGGACACCCACCACTGCCCAGCAGCCCAACAGCCATGCCCTGCCCTGGAGCTGGCCATCCGCGCTGGGCGCGATGGGCAAGTGGTCCACCGGCGTCGACGGTCAGGCCGTCTCGGACCGCGTGCACCACGAGTGCCACCGGCTCAACCAGGCGTTCAAGCAGGCCTCGCCCTTCAAGGGCACTAGCAGGCCATTCCTCACCAAGCTTCGCACGTCTCTGCCTCGACCTCAGCTCAACGCATCCGCACTGACCACCAAGGTCCACGGAACCCAAGTCGGCAAGGCGCTGGGCCGTCCCGCGGCCGCTGTGTCCGGCGTCGCCTCCGCACTAATGCGCGCGCTGGCCAAGCAGTGGAGAGAGGCAGACGGACCGAAGCAGACTTTCATGGCCGTCTTTGCCATTCTTCAGGTCGTATGGCTTGCCTGCACCGTCAAGAGCTGGCTGGACCGCCTGTTTGGCCGAAAGGTCGAGTACCGCAATCGCCGGACACGGTCGCTTGCCCGCAAAGCCGCGCTGGCCGCGGTTGGCGCATGCAGCGCAGGGAGAGGCAAGCCTAGGTCGGGCAACTGGTGCTCCGGCAAGCCCAAGCTGCCGCCCAGACCCACGGCGGGCCATCCGCTCATGCCCGTCAGCGGCGGCGGATCTCAGCGGGCCTCCTCCAGCAACGTCAACAACGAAAAGAAGCCCCATCAGCAAAGCGTCCGCACCCTCTCGGCGACCAACGAGCTCGCGACGACGGCCTCCGGCGACATCATCTTGCCGTCGTGGACCGAAGACGGCCCATCGTCGCTGATGGTCATCGTGGAGGAGCCAGAGCTGGAGGAGAAGGAGGCGGACGACATCGACGAGCGGCAGCGCCAGATCTACACCCACTCTAAGAAACGCAGCGACTGGGACCGCATGGCGGGCGAGTGGGACGGCGACTCGGAGGATGACGACGCGAGTACCTGCCTCAAGCAAGGCTGGAGCTCGTCGAATCTTGGCGCTGGCGTCGACAGGTGGTCGTCGAGGCCGTCGTTGCAGTGCGACGGCGGTTCGCTGCGGTATCGCGAGCGGAACGCGGCCGCTTCGCTCCCCTTTTACGACGACGTCGTCTCGGTCCTGCCGCCGATGCCGTTGCTTCACGGCGGTGAAGAAGGGGCCGCCGTCGGCGAGCTCGACGCCGGTTGGTCCAGGGCCGACCGGGCCGAGATGGAACGCGGCTGGCGCGACAGCTGCATGGAAGAGGGCGTCTTTGACGCTCGCCAGCAGTAACGCATCTCCCTGGGAACCTGTCCTCCCTTTTCTACCACCATCTCCTCGCCACCATGGCGCACCATCTCCTCCTGTATTGTTATTTCCTCTCTCTGACTCCACCGTTGCCAAAGTGGTCTTCACTGCTCTTCTGCCATCATGCCGCGCCACACAGTCCTACCGTCACACCACCGAGCCGTCCGCAAAGAGGCAGCAAAGCTTGACAACCTTGCCACCTTCTACAACGTCTTTGCCCACACCATCAAGGAGTATGACATTGCACGGGACCAGCTGTACAACATGGACGAGACGGGTGTGATCATGGGCTTCTCTGGGAGGCAAAAGGTTGTTGTGCCGGCAGAAAAGAAGATCTCGACTTCTGCAACAAGTGCTGGGCGCTTTGGATTGTGCCGGTCTGCTTCCCTGCCCTTTGACCACCTCCTGTGCAAACTGCAGGGCAGCACAGATGAGAGAAAGGGCAGCCTTGTCCGGTGCAAGCTGCTCAAGGCGGCCGAGACTTGGCATCATGCGGCTGAGCTTGCCAATGAGAAGAAGTGTCGCAGTGCCTCACCGCTCAAGACCATTGCCAAGCCAGGCAACCACCGCTACATCTGCAAGGACCAGATGATCGGCAGGGCCATGGGAGAGCGGCTCACCACCCATTGAGACTGCCAAGCCACCCACAATGACCAACTCACTTGCACTGGATCCCTCCCTACCTGGGCCAAGCAGTCTTGAGGCCTACAATGTCCCCCTGGTCTTCTGTGACCCCTATGGCGGCTGTGGAGGACTTGGCAAGCCAGACTAGTTGTGCATTGCATGTAGTTGCCTTTTTGGTGTGGTCATCAAAACAAGAGATGGTGTGCCATGGTGGTAGAAAAGGGAGGACAGCTTCCCAGGGAGACGCGTCAATGGTTAGTTGTACCCTGCTGGGGGCTTCTCCCTTTCTCGACCATTTCAGTCCCGTCTTCGCGCGCACACCCTCAGCGACGCCACAGCTCTCTCACCACCATTACCGGCACCCTCGCCAACCACCATTGTCGTCAGCTCTACCATCGCCCCCACCACTGTCGCCTCCACCAGTCCACCCTCCGTCGATCCTGCCATCCACTCTTCCCATCCCGCGCAACAGTACACACCTCCGCTTGTCGCGTCTTTCCCAATCGACGCAGTCTCGATCCTGGCCTCAATCTCTGACTCCCTCGCTCCGTCCGGTCCAGTCTAGCGCTGCTCCTGCCAGCAGCCGGTGCCGGCTGCACACCCATCGTGGCCCCCTTTGTCTCATCGTTCTCCTCGTCCCTTCATCCCCTCATCCCCTCGGGTCCTACTCTCACCTGGTTCTTGTCCCTTTGCGCCGATCCTATCTCCAGTCATGTCGTCTGCCTCGTCAGACGGCTCGGCCCCGTCAACTCGGTCGCAATCTCCGCCCAGCCGCTCTCGCAAGTCTGATGGCCTTCTGCCAGTCGCACGGAATCGCTATCGAAGAGTTCGCAATAAGCATGCTGCGTGGGTCGTTGCGAAACGTGCCTGTCGATGAGCTGTCCGCCCAAATGGTCTTCTTCTTGTCTTGCAGTTCTGCGAGGGCCTCAAGCCGAAGCTCAACCATCCCGACTTCCCCACGGGTATCAAGCGGCGAGTCTTCCGCGAGGACAGCAGCAAGCCTGGCAGCTATACTACAGCCCCAACAATCGACCTCGTCGCATTCAGGGAGCTATGCACCAGGACCGCACGTCAGTTCCAGGTAGGCTCCGACGGAGACTTTGACTTTTACGGTGTCATGGACGCACTGCTGCGCTCTGCTTTCAAGCGTAAGTCTATGTCTGGGCCACTCATGCTCGGCATACCGGACCTCAACGGCCTGCTTTTGTCTATCACCAAACGGCCTTGCCGCTGACCTTTCTCTCGCCTTCTCTATTCGCTTGCCTGGGCCGCCTGGCTGCCGATTCACCTCTCAGCGCCTTCGCCGGTCTCGCCAATCCTCAACACGCCCGAGGTGCAGTAAGTAGAGTAGTGATAGCATTTGCATGGCTGCCCGAGTTGAGCCTTTCTTGCTCGTCCCGGCCCCCTGATCTCGGCCGCCCTCTTACCCTCCGCCACCCCCCCCTTCTTGCCGCCCTTGCCACCTCTTTCCCCCCTGTTACCCCACCCTCCCTTCTTTCTCCCTTTCTCAGAGATGGCTACGACAGGTTCGCCCGAGTCTTTTCCAGCGAATACATTGGCAACGCCCACTTGCGCCTGAATGGCCGCATACTACACGACTACAGGCGCAGGTATGAAAGGGGATCCGTCTATGGCCGCACCGTGCCCATCATCCAGTCGTCTGGTACGGGCAAGACTCGCATGGTGCGTGTTCGACTGAAAATGGCAGGGATCATACGCTGATTCTTGTTAGCTGTTGATGCTGACCCCCTCATCCCGGCGTCTTGCCATGTCTGCATGTTCTGGCATGCAAATGCTGCTCAGGTATACGAGTTGAGCGCAGTATGGCCGACCTTGATCTTGCACCTACGCCGCCGTCCGGATGACCCGGACGCTGGATTCCCGACCGCGGACGAGCCCGTCGTCACTTTCTTCCGAGACCACGCCGCGAGCTTTGGCGGCCCGAACCTCGCTATGGTCGCATTCCTCACTGCTTGGTTCACCGTCGCCGCGGAGAACGTCAGGTCCCGAGCCGGATCGATCAGCTCGATGGCCGAGATATTCAGGCCGTGGTGGTATCCTCTTGCAGCCGTCGACATCCAGCACTCCTCGCGCTCAGCACTCTTCGAGGAAGTCTCTGAAAGGGCATTGGCTTTCGGCAAGACTTGCCCAACCATGATGAAGCAGGCCCAACAGCTGCGCAACGAGGCCGACGAGGCTGCCAAGCTGATCCTGTCGATGCTCGTACCCGCAATGGAGGAGCTCACAGACGCGCTTGTCGCCCTCGGGCCCGTGCAGCGGAGCCTCAAGGCTTTGTCCAGCGGACACCGCGGCATTGCATACGTTGCGATCGACGAGTTCGGACTTCTCGACGAATTTCCCCTTGCCGGCATGGTTCCGGCCCTGCGCCGGTGCTTTGCGGAGATATCCAATCGCCAGAGCAAGGGCAAGAGCCATCGACTAGAATTTTGGTTCCTCCTCCTGGATACCAATAGCGCTATTGATCGAGCGCGGCCCCCGCAGGAACTAGAGAGATCGCAACGAGCCGCGACCGAGACGCGTCTACCGGCGTGGACGGATGTTCCCCTCGATGTCTTGTTCTTGAGGCCCGTCCCCTCCGCTGCCCCAATGATGCCCTTTCGCTCGGATACCTCAAGTTGTTCGGTCGCCCTCTGTGGAACGCGTCAAAGGACAGATCCGTGGTTGACGCGGCCATCACCAAGCTTGCGATGAAGCCGTTGGGTTCCGCCAATGCCAATCTGGACAGCGCGGATGTGGTAGTCAGCCTGCTTTCGCAAAGATGCTGCCTAGAGCTGCTCCCACTTCGCTCTAACACGTCCGCAGCAAAGATGGCCGTCACCGCCGTACAAAGCCACATGCGCTTCCTCGTCGACATTAACAGCAACGGCATCTGTAACACGGCGGTGCCGAGCGAGCCGCTGCTTGCTATCGCGGCTTGGAAGGTGATGACGCAGGGGCCAGGCTTCTACAGCAAGGTTCTCAACACTTTTTACCGCGACCTTCTACCCCTCGGGAATGAGCTCGGCCTTCGCGGATCGATCGGCGAGTTCCTTGCTCGTCTCCTGCTCACCATGGGCCGAGACGCTGCGTACGGGGCAGCCAAGGCAAGCTCCGATGCCGCATTTGAGAGCCTGACGGCCATCTCCCTGACAAGTTTCCTCAACGGCATGGTGGGCCCGGAAATGTTCGCGCCGATCTCGTCGCATGCGGTCATCAAGGACCTGCCGACGGCGTGGATGTCTTTCACCCATATTGTTGCTCTCGACGACCCGCTGACCGCCACGCGGCCGCCGTTCCTGTGGAACTTGTGGAAGCGAGGGGCGGCTCTTCAATGCTGTCACAGCCAGCTCGGGGTGGATGGCCTGATCCCGGTCTTTGTTGGCGACAACACCGATCTCACCTTTGCCGACCACCGCAGAGGCAGCAGGGACGGTGAAGAGGAGATGAGCAGCGAACAGGCCGGCGGTGATGATGGCATGGAAGCGTACATGGAGGAACGCATGAGCTTCATTGCGTGGCAGGTCAAGTACCGGGAACGTCCCACATATAAGTTGGAGCACCTCCACGGGCCATCGATCCATCCGGACAACGTTGACAAGCACTGGCAAGCATCGTCTCTCCTTACGCTGGTCTTCGAGATTGGCACCGAGTCACGCTTCTCGAACAACGAGCTCTTTTCGCTGAGCAAAGAGCCCTGCTCTGCACCATTCTGCCATGTCCCCGGCCCAACGCCGGTCCTGAGGCTCCGTGGCGCGACGGCGCAGACGTTCGGCTGCATCTCGACCCTCGGCGTCGCGCAGGACTTTGCCAAGCTGACGACGGCGCGACAAGCCCCTGCGACGGAGACGCGCCCGCTCATGCCGATCAAGCAAACCTGGCCAAGGCCCGAAGATACCAGCCACAAGCCCCATTTTGCCATCGTCGATCAGGCGGCTATCGATGCCGCCGCACCAGCTCCCATGGACGAAGACTAGCCGACACCCGCGAGCGTCCGAGGACCTGCAGGCAGCAACAACAAAGAATCGGCATCCCCAACCCCTCATCGACTCCCAACGCCTCTATACCCCATTCATATTGTCGATGCCATGACGACAACCGCTCGATAAAAGTCCCCACCCAAAGACTGAGCCGAGATACCCATCAATCAGCAAACCATGCCCCGCTCCCTCCCCCTCTCTCCCTCCACGACCCGCCCTCAACCCCACCCTCTCTAAAACCGCTCCGCCCTCCATACCGTCAAATTCCATCGGCTTTCAGCGTAAGAGCAACGACGTCCATCCTCGTCTTCTCCCCCCCCCCCCCCCCCCAACCCCTTGCAGAGAAACGACGTCGTCATTCCAATCCAATCCAATAGTCGACCCTGCAAACCCGTTTGCACATCTCACCCAAGCGCAAATGTACCTCCCCCTCGCTACGTTGCGACATCTCACAACATGACCCGTCCACACTTGCCACCCGTAACAATTGTGAATGAATCCATCGTCCACGTCCAGATGTGAATGAACCCATCGTCCACGTCTAATCGTGAACGAATCCATCGTCCTCGTACAGACAAGATACCAAACCGAACCGAACCGAACCAAACTGAGCTGTCGTCTGCACAGAGACGGCCTGACTCGCCCGTCAGAGTCGCCGGCGAGGAGCGTAGCCGCAGCTCGCGTGACTTTAGCCGCTCCGAGGACCCCCTCTCCGCTTGCACTTCTTTCAGCCAGTCAGTCGAGAAGATTTTGAGGTACACCAACAACGCTTCGATTCAGCGGTAGTCGAGGTTAATAGATAGCGGCGCAGGGAAGGCTAGGATACAGGGCCGCATCAACAAGGTAGAAATACAGCTGGCGCCAAAGCACCTAGAGCGGCTCAATGCTTGATGCGAGAAGGCTCAGTGCGGGCTTGGGACAGAGAGACTAGGATGGAGAGCGAGGCAGGCGAAGGAAGGCGGACAAGTAAACGGCGAGAGAACCCTGGAACCGAGCCGTTGGCGGCGGTGCACTGCGGCGGCCGTCTGGAAGGAACAAACGGGTTGAGATGATCGTGACCGAGTTGAGCCGATCGGTCCTTAACAGAGCCGGCCCACAGTGATTGCCAGGAGTGGACAGGTCGGTTTATCTGAACTCACCGAGATCGACCTCGATCCCATCCGCTTATGCGGCAGCGTCGATGTTGCGCGCGCACAATAATCAATCGCCTAGGCCTTCGTGTCGTCAGGCGTCTGTCGATGGGAGGATGGGGTCGAAAAAATAGGAAATAAAAAGGACACACGAGGACCACGAGATCCAAAGTAAGCCCGGGGCACTGTAAAGACACAAGCCATTGGCTCACCTCGCCCTGCCGCCTTCATCGTCCTCGTTGTCTCTCGGGGCATCGCCGATCCAGTCGCGCACGCAAGTTGAGGCCGGCGACGCTGCCGCCGCCTGCCCGACGAGTCTCTGCGTCCGTCACCGTCGTCGTCGTCGTGACTGTGCGTGACCTCAGGTGCCGTCGCTTCCGCCTGCCTTACAACTTCAGCGGCATTCCGACTGCGGCTCGCCGCTTCCATAACGACGCGGCCAGCAAAGCTGCCGAGTCGTCGCCGTCACGCTTCGAGACACTCACCTCGGACCCGTCCTGTGCCGTGGCGGCGTCGGCGGCGTCGCCATTGCTGGCGCCGCGCCAGCCCCACTCGCGCCAGCACCAGCCGTTGCGGCACATGCAGCGACAAGGGCCCCAAGAACTGCAGCGGCAGAGCGAGTTGCCAGACCAGCTCTGGCGCTTCTCGAGGGACGAGTCACCGTCGTTTGCGGCCGAGGTACCCACATCGCGTCGCTCCGGCTCAGCCTCCATCTCCTCGTCGGCGAGGCTGCGGTGGTGGTGGTGGCGATGGCCGTGGCGGTCTCCGTAGTAGCCAGCATAGCCGCTTTGGTCCCAGTCGCCTCCGCGGTAGCTGACGTCGGTCTCGGCGCGCTTGCCGTGCCCGCGACCGCCGCCGTCGTCGTCGCGGTCGCGGTCGCGGTAAGAGCGGCCGCGGTCATCGCGATCGCATTCGTTCCAGCGGTTGCAGCGGCAGAAACGGTCCCACGAGTTGCACCAGTGGCGGTTCCACCTGTGGCGGCGGCGGTCCCAGCACCAATTGAAGTAGACGAGCTGGTCCGAGGCCGGCTCTTCGGTCACGGCTGCGACCGGCTCGTTGGCCGCGTCATCTCGCTGGATGAGAGGAGCAGCAGCGCCGGTGACGTCGACGGGGGCCGAGTTGGGCGCGGCGACGACAACGCCCAGGAGCGACAGGGCAGAGACGGCGGCGAGGACGGCGAGGCGAAGAACGCGCATGGTGACGGCCGTCGGTGGTCGGCAGTGGGCGGGGAGAAGCGTGTACGTGTGCGTGCGTGTGCGTACTGGTGTCGCTCGGGGGAAGATTAAAGTGAGAGGGGGAGAGAGGGACGGAGTGACGAGGAGGATCGCGAAAAAAGGTCAAAGTCGAAGTCGAAGTTGAGGTCGAGGTGAAAGGGTGGGTCGGTGGTGGTGAGGGCGAGCTCTGACGAGAAAGATGATGTGGATGGAAGGGGGAGGAGGGAGATGAAGGGCGCGAGCTCCCTCTCTATATATATATACCCGTTGACCTCTCCGTAGTCCTCGTCCTCGTCCTCGAGGGGACGCACCCTCGAGCCGTCAGCCCGTCCTTCGCTCTATCTAGCTGCAGCGCGCGGCGACTTGTCCCGCCGCCCTAGCCTGCTTCGGTCCGAGAGGAAAGGCAGCAGCAGTCAGTTGGCCACAAGAAGGTCCTTCTCTCTTCCTATGGCGGCGGCGACCGTGACGACGCCAATAAAATGTGGCGTGTTGGGCCGTTGGGCCATTGCTTTCTCCCGCCGAAACGAACGATGGATCGCGGCGACTTGTGGTGGAGTCGTGGAGATGGACGAGATTGCCTCTTGGCCTCGATCGCTGGAACGGTCGAGCGGCCCGCTTGGGCCTGCCTGGCAGCCTGCCTGCGCGCCAGCTGACTGAGAGGCTCATGGTCGATGAGCACTTGCCTCCAGCCTGGATAGGAGCGACGAGGCAGTCGAGCGTTGCGGCGTCTATGGAGGAGGTAGGCAGGCGTTGGGAGGAGGAGCGACCGCAACGCGTGCGCACTGCTGACTAGTAGCGAT
Organism: Thecaphora thlaspeos; assembly: GCA_900291925.1. Classification (NCBI taxonomy): domain Eukaryota; kingdom Fungi; phylum Basidiomycota; class Ustilaginomycetes; order Urocystidales; family Glomosporiaceae; genus Thecaphora; species Thecaphora thlaspeos. Next base: position 348,296 of record UWYS01000009.1, on the reverse strand, counting down.
TGCCTGGGGTGCGCTGAGTCGGGCGGGCGAGGCGGGCGAGGCGGGCGAGGCGGGCGAGGCGGACGGTGGGTGGCGCATGAACGCCCCTTGAACGCCAGCGGGTTTTCCAAGGAAAGAGGCAACACGTCTCCCGGGTCGTCGGCTGGCTAGCGATGCATCCTATGTCGACCGAGAGAAGAGCGCAAGAGGCCGAGGTGGGGGGGCGGGGGGGGCGCGAGCGAGCTTGCCCACGGCGCGGCTAAAAGCTCTCGGTGGCGGCAGGTTCCGTTGGGCGGCACGCTCGGCAAAGCAGTTTCATGGCGAGTTTTGTGAATGCATGGCAAAGTTGTGCTCAGTCCCATGTCTTGGCCAGCTTCACTGTCAACATCAGGGACTGGTTGGATTGGGCTTTCAACTCAAACAACAGCTGAGCAATGGCCAAACCAAGCCAAGCTGGGCATGTTGAAGGATGTTACAGCCAGCCAGCAGCTTACTCATAGGCTAGCAAGTTGCTTGTCAGGACACAGGGACTTACTCACTACATGACCAAGTTGCTGGGGAACAACTGGTGTGGGGAGGCTGCAAAGACCACTACATGTGGTGGACAAATGGTGCAATCAGAGCTGGATGCAGGGCAAGCATTGGGGAAAGCCATTGGGGCTAGGTACACCCAGTTGGTGTGCCAGGTGTTTCAGGATGTGTGAAGGAAGGGTTATTGTTACAGGGTGCAACCTCTAGGCAGCAGGATATGAAGGCAAGGTGGCTGCTTGTATATATAGCTAGACAGCCATATGGATGGGGAGTGGATCTGGTGTAACAGCAGTGGCTGTTAGGTGCAGCAACTTGCCTGGCTGGGAAGAAGCCTACAGGCCTACTTGCACCCTGCTGAGGAAGTTGCTCTTGCTTGAGGGCTGTTGCCACTTTGATACCCATGTCAGAGGGCAGAGCAACACTTGGTGGCAGTTGGGTTAAGTTGGTAATGCTTGTGGGCACCATTGGCAAGCATGTCATGTATGTGGGTAAGATGGTGGGGTTTGTGTCAATGTTGCAATGTATGTTGATGGTTATGGCAATGCTAGCAATGCGTTGTCAGGCTCTCCACTAGCAATGTGGCAAGCTTGTAACAACTGTGTATCGACTAGACTGGATGCCAGATCCAGTCCCCATCTGTAGAGCAGCTTAGCTATATATACAACCAGCCACCTTGCCTTCATATCCTGTTGCCCGGAGATTGCACCCAGTAACAATAGCCCTTGCCCCACTTGTCCCAAAACACCTGATGTGCTGGCTTGATGTACCCTGCCCCCAATGGTCCTTCCCAATACCTGCCTGATGTCCAGCTCTGGCCACATTGTCTGCCTGCCATGCATGATTGTCCTTGCCACTGTCATGAACTGTCTGTTCCCCCAACAACTTGGACCTGTGAAGAGGAAGTCTCTGGTCAGGGAACAGAGACTTGCTTGCCAGAGAGCAAGTTGCTGACCACACTGCCTGGCCATGACAATGTCCTGGGATGTTGATATGGTGGAGAATCTCTGGCAGGAGTATGATGTTGGGCTTTTGGGACAGCTGCCAGTCAGATCTGCCTATGGTGAGAGGACAATCAAGTTCTCAAGTGATGCAGAGAGGAAGTTCTTCTCCCAGAGTATGATCATCATTGAGGAGATCAAATGCTGTGTGGCTGCACACAGCTTGCCTCCTTGCACAGTAGCCACTCAATTGGATGCCTTCTGTACCTCAGAACTTGGGAGCACAAAGTTGCTTTTGCAGCTGGAGAAACATATCAAGAGCAACAAGCTGCTGGTGGATCTGTCAACCATGCTTGACACTCCTCCTTTGTAATGCTTGCTGTATACTGTTTTCATTGCAGTACATCCAAGAACCAATGGCTATGTACATCTGCTGGAGGACTTTAAACACCTGCTCCCTTTGATGTTCCCACATACTCCACCACTCTTCCTGGATTGCCTTGAGGAACATTTCAAAACAATCAGGATTGTTCTTCCTCACCTCACCAATGTACTCTGGTTGTCAATAGCTCCAGCAAAGCAGAGAAGCATCAAAAAATGTGATGAGGACACCACAAGTAAAGCATGGATCTGTTGGCATGTTCCAGTGAGTGATGGTTCAAGACAGGAAGAGAAAGAAGTCACCTGACTTCATCCATACCTCTACACCAATCTCCCAGAGTTGGAGGGCTGCCTGACCCTCTGGGAAGTTGCCAAAGCAAAAATAAATAAATAAAAATACCAGAGACTGCCAGAAAAGTCACCTTTTTGCAATGAGGAAGGCTGATGGTGTTGTTGCTGGGGAGGTTAACAGCAAGGCAGGGAAAGGAAGACCAAGAAAATGCACCAGGAATCTTCCAGACTGCCTTGTTGCTCTCATCCCTGTACTGCCCATGAAGGTATGTGAAGGATGACCAGAAGTGCTGGTTGCAATATTGGCAGATGCTATTGACATGTTTATTGGTAAGAAAGGCTGTGCATGCATTGATGTTGTTGTTATACTGGAAATTGAAGGTGGCCTCCTTCCTCTCTGACTCAGCAGGCTTGGCTCCTTGATCAGGTCCAGAAACCATGATGTGGAAGGTCTGAAACTTGCTGCAATAAGACTTTACCTTTTTAGACCCCCCAGACTCTGCCAATATGATTGCAGCTTGCTCAAGACCAGCAATCCTTTCATTGAAGTCTGATGTACCAGGGCTTCCAATATGGACAGCAAAGGGGAGTCCTGTGGAGTCAATGAGGAGGGTGTTGTGCTGGTCTGACTGGGACCTGACAATGGTCCAATCTATGCTCTGCTCCTGTTCCAACATGGCCTCCCTCTCTGCAACAGTGACAGCAGTCCCTTCAAGAAGGCCATGCTCCCCCCAAGGAAGTTTGAGCTGGTACTGGGGGAGGCAGAGGTAACCCCCCCCCCCAAATCCAACATTTTTCAGCCTGCAGCATATTGAGGCTGGAGGCTGGTTTTCCAAAGCTGGCTGGACCCCATTGGGGGACTGGCTATGGACACCCCCCCAGCAGGGTACAACTAACCATTGACGCGTCTCCCTGGGAAGCTGTCCTCCCTTTTCTACCACCATGGCACACCATCTCTTGTTTTGATGACCACACCAAAAAGGCAACTACATGCAATGCACAACTAGTCTGGCTTGCCAAGTCCTCCACAGCCGCCATAGGGGTCACAGAAGACCAGGGGGACATTGTAGGCCTCAAGACTGCTTGGCCCAGGTAGGGAGGGATCCAGTGCAAGTGAGTTGGTCATTGTGGGTGGCTTGGCAGTCTCAATGGGTGGTGAGCCGCTCTCCCATGGCCCTGCCGATCATCTGGTCCTTGCAGATGTAGCGGTGGTTGCCTGGCTTGGCAATGGTCTTGAGCGGTGAGGCACTGCGACACTTCTTCTCATTGGCAAGCTCAGCCGCATGATGCCAAGTCTCGGCCGCCTTGAGCAGCTTGCACCGGACAAGGCTGCCCTTTCTCTCATCTGTGCTGCCCTGCAGTTTGCACAGGAGGTGGTCAAAGGGCAGGGAAGCAGACCGGCACAATCCAAAGCGCCCAGCACTTGTTGCAGAAGTCGAGATCTTCTTTTCTGCCGGCACAACAACCTTTTGCCTCCCAGAGAAGCCCATGATCACACCCGTCTCGTCCATGTTGTACAGCTGGTCCCGTGCAATGTCATACTCCTTGATGGTGTGGGCAAAGACGTTGTAGAAGGTGGCAAGGTTGTCAAGCTTTGCTGCCTCTTTGCGGACGGCTCGGTGGTGTGACGGTAGGACTGTGTGGCGCGGCATGATGGCAGAAGAGCAGTGAAGACCACTTTGGCAACGGTGGAGTCAGAGAGAGGAAATAACAATACAGGAGGAGATGGTGCGCCATGGTGGCGAGGAGATGGTGGTAGAAAAGGGAGGTGGATAAGAAATCTGCCAGCTTCCCAGCAAGCACAGGTTCCCAGGGAGACACATTAGCCAGAAGGAGGAAGAGGAGGTGTTGCCACCATGCTCTCCAATCAATTTACAAGACACCCACCCACAAACACACATACACAAACCAGACACTTTTTCCCTTTTTCTGGCCTTAGTGTCCTTCCTCTGGTCCTAGCTTTGGCAGGAGACCCCAACATACAACCTCCTGTCCCCAGCATCATCAAGTGGTGGCTTTCCCTTCAGTGCAGATCTGACTGCCTCTCTCTCTCTCTCTAATCAGCATCAGAATCAAGAACCTTGCAGAGTCCCCACTCCCTCCCTCTCTCTGTCTCTGTCTCTTTCTCTCTAATTTTCTGCCATTGGTCCATCCACACATTCACTGTATCAATCTCACCTTCCCACTCCAAGCTCAGTCACCTGTCCATTTGTCATGCTGCATTTCCTTGCTTGTTGTCATACCTTGTTCCTCTCTTGCCATCTTCAAATGTCAGATTTGGGTAGTTTTGCATTCCCCTTTTCTGTTTGCTGTTGTTCATTGTGTGACAGTTTGGGGTGAACAAATACCAACCAGCCAGCCAGTTGAAGGAGAAGATAGTATCAACACATTGTTGAAGGATCCATGTACACTTGATAGGTGTCTATAGGTGTCATGCATGGTGATTTGAAGGGAGCTAGCAAGCTGCATACTGTCTATCTTGACATGGTCTTTTTGAACATCCCCCAGAGAGAGGACAATAGGAGTATGGATTGGGAACAGGTTACTTAACAAACATGTACCGCACCACTTCTTCCTGCTGCTACGTCTGTCAAAGCTGTCCAAACTATTGCACATCAATGAAAAGCAAAAAAAAAAAAAAAGGTAAAAGTAAAGAACAAAGGTTGGTCAGTTTTTTGGATATATCCCAGCACACCACGATATCATCAAAGGTAACTCACTACTAATGACCAATACGACGATTCCAAAAGCGGCACAAGCCACACTGAGAGGTCTTGTGCTTTGCCACCATCTCCTCTTACTCATCGGTGGACGAAATCTAGCCGTAGCTCCCGGTCGAAGTGGTAGCTCTACATCTTCGATGGGAACCTCGCCATCCCTCGTTCTCGATGGTGTGGTGCTTCCCAATATACCTTCGGACCGACGTGAGACGCCTTCCAGTTCCTCCAATGTATCCACACCGCGATCGTCCTCTTCTTCGTCTGAAGTGTAGTCGTCGATCCTGATTCGGTTTTCTCGCGCTCCGCCTGTCAGAATGGTTCCTTCTTGCGTCGGTCCGTTGTCGATCAGAGACGATGAGGAAACGTGTAGAACACCTTGCGAGCTATGTGCGCTATCGAGGTTGCGTACGTTGTTTAGCGGTACCTTTTTACCGCTCTCACCGCTCAGCTTGAGGTAGCACAGGCTAGGAAAGATAAAGGCCAGAGCCGTCGCGCTCAGTCCGCCCGTCAGCTCCAGCACGATGCCCAGATCGCACGTCAGCAGCGACACCATCATCGCCGAAACGACGAGCGACGACGTAAAGATCAGGTGGCGGTTGCGGTCAAACTCGCCCGCGAAGAAGTACGTCTCGAGCACCTCGCGGCACACGAAGCACTCCAGCGGCAGCGTCGTCAGCATGTTGAGTCCAAACAGGCCGCGTGCCACGTTGATAAACGTGTCGTCGTCCGGGAAGTTGTTGAGCACATTGGAGAGCGTCTTTTCCTCGAAGCTCCAGTAGCCCGCCACCGACATCGTGATGGTCGCGACGGCCGCGATGATGGTCGAATAGTGCGTCACCTGTCCGAACTTGTTCATCGACGGCTCCTTGAGGCTCCCGTAGATGAGCAGCGAGTTGTGGTGGCACACAAACGCAAAGCTGATGACCGAGATCGAGCGCACCAGGTTCGAGACGTTGACGACGGTGAAGCGCAGCGAAGGGTCGCCCTTGAGCTCGAGCGGCATCGCGGGACCGCGCAGCGTCACGGCAATGATGATGACCACCATCGAGACGAGCGCGATGGCGCTCGCCTTGCTGAGCGACTCGATGTTGCGGTACAGCGAGAGCGGATAGGAGACGGCGAGCGTGAAAAAGGTGATGACAAACTGCCGGTTGGCCAGGAAGGTCCCCGTCAGCGTGGGGAAGATGGAGCGGATCACCTGCGGGATCGTGTCGCCGATGACGACGCAGAAGGCGCACATCCCGCCAAAGGCAAAGGCGAACTGGAAGATCGAGACAGCCGCCTTGCCGTTGCCGCCGAAGCAGTGCTCCATGATCTCGATGTAGGTGACGCGTCCGCTCAGCTTGGCGTTGAGCACGATCAGCCGGATCGTCCAGTCGGTGAGGAACGAAAGGCCGATTAGCAGGCCGAGGCCGGCGACGAAGCCGCTCTCGCGCATCGAGTAGGGTAGGCCGACGATGCCGGCGCCGAGGATGCTGTTGGCCATATTGACGGTCGCGTCGAAGGTGCCTGCGCCGCGCTTGAGCCAGTCCGGGAGGCCCTCACCGTCCCAGCCGGGCACGCCGACGGCCGAGAGATTCTGCCGGAGGTGGCGGAGGTCGTTGCCGATGCCGTCGATGGAGGTGCGGAAGGGGAGGGGCAAGCGATCCAGGAGGGGCAGCGAGCCGGAGCGCTGTCGCTGATGGCCTGGCGATCTGCGGTGGTGATGCTCTGCGCTGGTTTCGTCGCTGCTGCCGCTGCCATGCTGGAGGGGGCGCGACGAGAGGGAGGATGCCTCTATTGCGACCATGTCGTTATCGTCATCGATGTCGTCCGAGTCTGCGTCGAACTGGGCTTCTTTGGACGAGGCGATGGACTTGACGGGCAAGGGGACCCTTGACCCTGCGGAGGTGTTTCCGTTGCTGTACGATTCCGAGCGATAGGAGGGTGGTCTGCCGGCCATGCGTTGTGGATCGGGTCTAGATGAAAGTGGTGAAGAGGAGGGGGAGGAGGAGGCAGCGGGCCGCTGGGGCGAGCGAGAGGCGGACCGAGGCTGTGGCGAGGCTCGACGGGCGTTGGGCTGTGGAGTGAGGTCGCCGTCCGATGTGTCATGGTCGAAGGAAAAGAGGGTGGAAGAAGGTGCCGCGCTGGCTTGGTCTGTGTTGTGCGCCATGGTTGCTTTGCTCGGGAGTTGGTGGGGGTGGGGAGGTGGCTCTGTGGGTTGGCGTGTGCACGAGGGCGTCGAGGCCGCGTTAGGGTGCGCCGGTGGGCGTCGGACCAAGGCTGGAGGCGACTAGGCTAGGCTGGTGTATGTGGGCGTGCTGGACCGGTCGGTGGTGAGGGGAACAAAGACAAGGATGAGCAACAAGGACAAAGGACAAAGGACAAAGGACAGCAAAGAGGCGAGGCGAGGCGAGCGCGCGTTTTGCACGGCTCAGCGGTCGTTGGCTCGTTCTGACGTCGCCCTTACTTTCTTCCCGACCAGCCAACTCCATCACCATCCTACCCTCACCCCTCTCGAGATGGCCACCAGCTTCGGCCCAGCGCCATCCTCGGCCTCGGTCCCCCCAAACACCCACCACGCCCTCCAGCCCATCGTCTTTTGCGGCCATGGCAACAACCTCTATCCCCTCTGCACCTCGCCCACCTCCGCAGACCTCCTCGACGATCCCGCCACAGATGCTCCCTCCGCAGCGTTACCAAAGGCGCTCCTTCCCATCCTAAATAGGCCCATGATCGCATACCCGCTCCAGCAGATCCTCTCCGCCGGCCTCCGACACGCAATCATCCTCGCGCCCTCAGAACAGCACCACCAGATCGCAGCCGCCCTAAAGACGCTCATCCTCATTTCGCCAGTCGCAGCGCCAGCTCAGGCTAAGAAGGCTTCCGCAGCAGCCGCGCAGGCAGCCGTACACGAGGCCTCCAAGCATCCCAACCTCTCCGTCACTGTAGGGCTCTCCAGCGCCACCTCGGGCTCCGCTCCGTCTTCCGCCAGCTACCTTGCACGTACTACGCTCCCCTCGCTATCCTCCTCGTCCTCCGACTCCAGCGTCATGAAGATCGACTTGCTGCCTCTCGGCCCGGACGACGTCGCTGCGCCGCCCCGCTCAGGAGGCGCGGCCGGCGCAAAGCGCGCCAGGAAGATGGGCACTGCACCCCTCCTCAGCTGGCTCTACAGCATCGGTCGTCTCACCCGCGACCCCCTCATCGTGCCTATCGACTTTATCGCGCAGGGCGTTTCGCTTACCTCTCTCGTCAACAGTCACGTCGCCGGCGTTCCCGAGTCCCCCGCCATGACCACCCTCATGTACGAGCGCGGCGCTGGCGAAGGCACCGGCAAGGAGCGCGAAAAGGACGGCCCGCCCAAGCTCTTCACCGTCTACGACCGCTCGCCCCTGGCCTCGTCGACTTCACCAGCGTCTTTAGCTGCTTTGTCCTCGTCCTCGACCTGGTCCTCGACCTCGTCCAGCCACTCGCTGCATCGGCTGCTCTTGCTGCAGGACTCGGACGACATCTCAGACATCGACTCGTCCGACCTCCACGTGCGCATGTCCTTGCTTTGGTCACACCCGCACCTCCGCATCTCTACCTCGCTGCTCGACAGCCACATCTACATCTTTGACCTCGCCAAGCTCCAGAGCCTCCTCCAGTCCAACGAGGGCCAGCGCATGAAGAGCCTCAAGGAGGAGGTCGTCCCCTTCATCGCCAAGTGCAGCTGGATCAAGGGGCTGCGCGAAAAGGCCGGCTGGTACTCGGACTCAGCCGCCGGTAGCGCCGTTGCGGAGCCCAGCCGGAACGGATCGCTGGCCTCGGGCCAGATGGCGGGCCGAATCACCGGCGCGACTCCGTCCTATGTCCCCTGGATGATGCAGGCGTCGCGCGAGATGAACGGCGGCGTCCGCCGTTCGACCACGTACGTCGAGCCGGAGCTGCTCGACGGCCGGTCCGCCCAGGCGAATATGTCTTTGATCAGCGCCCAGGGCAACGCCGGCCAGGGCAACGGCGGCGTTGGCATCGGTCTTGGACGGCCGACGGGCGGCGCCGGCGGCGGACGGATGAGCGACCAAATGCGGTCCTCTCCGCTCTTTACGCCGGAGATCTCGCGCGCGCCCTCGTCGAGGTCGCGCGAGGCCATGCTGTGCAGCTTCACGCCCGTCGATCCGTCTTCTCCCTCGGTCGAGGTCGACCGGCCAGACCTCGACCGAGCTGTTGGCGATGCGTTTGGCAAGAAGCTTGGCAGCTCACAAAAGGCCCGCCTCAAAGCGCAGGCGCGACGTTCCGCCAGTGAGGTGCGGGCGGTCGCACTCATCGTCCGCCTCGCCAGCGAGTCGAGCCACCCCATTGACCCCAGCCTTTCGATCGAAGAGGTCCGGCAGCGCGAGGCGGAGGAGCTGGCGAGCAGGCAGGGCGCCGGCGCTAGCGGCTCCTCGGCGGGCGTGGTCGAGAAGTTTGTCGCGCGCGCCAATACGGTGCCGACCTACATCGAGTGCAACCGATATCTGCTGCGCTCCCTCGCGTCGGCTCCGTCGTCGTCAACCTCGATGTCGCTTGTGTCGGACTCGCTACCGCATCCGCTTCCCTCGCAGGCGGTGGCGGCACCGCCGTCGTCGCTGGTGGCGGGCGGAACTGCACAGATGGTGCTCAACTCGTCGGGCGCTTCGGATGCCGGATCGACTGGCACCTCTGCTGCTACGACGGGCGGGGCAGCGGGGACGGGCGATGCACAGCTGATCGATGCGCGGGCGCAGGTTTCGACGGACTCGGTCGTCGCCGAGCACACGCGGATCGGCGAGCGCGCCATGATCAAGCGGAGCGTCGTTGGCAAGGGATGCGTGGTGGCTAAGAACGCCAAGGTGACGGGCTGCATCATTATGGACGGCGTCAGGGTGGGCGAAGGGTAAGCATAAAGGCGTGGGCGCGGGGACACTTAGTGGAACGCTTCGAGTGGGAACGACAAGCTGACGAAATGTTATTGCTTGCTTGCTTGCTTTCTTCTGCGTCGCCGCCGGCAGAGTCAAGCTAGAGAACTGCATCCTCTGCCCCGGTTCGATCATCGAGGACCGGGCCAGCCTCAAGGACTGCGACGTGGCGGCCAGCGTCCGCGTCGCCGGCGGCACGAGCTCCAAGAACGAAAAGTTCGACGAGTAGGAGCGGCGATGCCATTTCCCCCCTCGCCGGCCGGATCAAGGCTGACGCGTTTGTAGAGAAGGTGTTCGAGGAGATGTGAGAGGGGCTGGAAGGAATGGTGGACAGGTCCTCTAGTCTCTATTGCTGCGTCTCTGCGTGTTGTGTGTGTGTGCGAGGTACAGGTAGAAGCTGTGGTGGGTGTCCAGCAGGGCGGCGCTGCTCTCGGCTCCGCCTGCCTCTGAAAAACTCCACTTGTGAACTTTTTCTGGAGGTGGACCGGGAGCGTCTTGCTTCTTGCTGGCGCGCCCGCCCCATTCATTTCTCTCCCTTTGCCCCCCACCACTCCATCCTCTCACACCCTCCCCTCCTACCTACATCGCCTCTCAGACCGCTGCTTAGTCCTCCTCTTACCTTGCATGGCCTGTCCGAGATCGATTTCCCACCTCTTCACACCATTTGCCTTGCGCCACTTTCACTGGACTCGTCCTTGCTCGGTCGCAGCGCGCGCTCGTCTAGCCATGTCGTCACAGCCATCCGCCTCGATGTCAACGCCGACCTCGACTTCGGCGACACCGTCTTCGAGCCAGCGTCCGCCATCACCGCCACCATCCTCTCCCTCCCCGCACCGCCGTCTAGGGTACCCAGACCGCACCTTTGAAACCGAGATCCTACCTTGCCATCCCTCGTCCAGTATCACCTTTCGCGACGACAGCAGCACCGCCAGTAGCAGCAGCAACAGCAGCCGCCATGCAACTCTCTTCCCAGCTGGCAAGGAGCCATTCCGCAAAGCTCGTCCCAACATCGGCTCTACGCTCACCAACTTGAGCCTCACGACTGCAGCGCACCACCTCCAACGCGGCCAGGTGGTTGCCTTCCCTACCGAGACTGTCTATGGTCTGGGCGCCTCTGCCCTCTGTCAGAGCGCGTCGCGCAAGATCTACGCCGCCAAGAAGCGACCGGCCGACAACCCTCTCATCGTCCACGTCTCGGACCTCGAGATGCTCGACACGCTGCTGCCGGACGACTACCAGCTGCCGCCCGTGTATGCCGTGCTGATGCGCCAGTTCTGGCCGGGGGCGCTGACGTTGCTCTTTCCAGTGTCTAGCACACAGCCAAAGGTCTCCGCCGTGGTTACGTGCGGTCAGCCTTCGGTGGCGGTGAGGATGCCGTCGCATCCGATTGCGAGGGCGTTGATCGCCCTCTCCGGCCTGCCGCTTGCGGCACCGTCGGCCAATGCGTCCGGTAGACCATCGCCGACGACGGCGGCGCACGTCATGCGCGACCTTGGTGGAGAACTTGACGCCGAGGCGGGCGCGGCTACAGGCCGCGGATCGTCAGCATCGACTCCGTTCGGACGGCTGCAGTACATCCTGGACGGAGGGCCGTCAGATGTCGGACTGGAGAGCACCGTGGTCGATGGCATTTCTACGCCGGGCGAACTGCGCGTACTGCGGCCGGGCGGCATCACTGTGGAACAGATCTCGTCGGTGCTCGAGCAGTCCAACCTACTGTTCACGGAGGACGGCACCTACCAACGGACGGCTGCAAATGGCCGTACGGACGCAGTGCGGCTCCGGGTCTACGGCAAGGACTTGGCCCGAAGCGCGGAACAAGAGTCGAATCCTACCACGCCTGGGATGAAGTACCGCCACTACTCGCCGACAGCACGCGTGGTGATGCTGCTACCATCTTGTCTTCTCGCCGCTGCCATCGAGGGCGGGGGCAATGTGGCGTCTTCTTCTGCGTCGACGACAGCCAAACAAGTCGTCGACGCCCTCAACGTCAATCCAGCGACGACAACGGCGACGGCGACGGTCAGAGAAGCCAAGACGTTTTCGGAGATCGTCGAGTCGCAGCTCGACAAGACGGGTCTGCTGGAAAAGATCAAGGACGATGACGACGGGAGCAAGAAGGATCCGATCAGGATAGGGATCATGATGACGAACGACTCGGACCTTTCACGCTGGGTGCACCTTACCTCTTGCCCTTGCGCCTCTCACTCAGCCTCAGCCAGCGATAGCGGCAGCGTACACGCCCACCTGCTCGCACCACTCACCCTGCCCTCCTTAGCACACGTCGAGATCCATCCGTTCGACCTAGGTCCTACGTCTCAGGGTGAGACATATGCGCAGAGGATGTTCGACGGTCTGAGGACGTTGGACGAAGGACCCCTCCGCTCGCATCCAAAGGCAAAGTGCGAATTGATCTTCGTAGAGGCTTTGCATGATGGTGGTGTTGGATTGGCCGTCATGAATAGATTGAAGAAGGCTAGTAGCGAGAGCGTCGTGGTGGATTGCTAGACGAGGGGTTTAGTCGTTGTACGTCGGGTTCCCTTGGTTGAAGGAACAGAAAGAGAGAGAGAGAGAGAGCTTTTGTACAAAATTTCGTTCGTCTGACAGGGTGTGTTGATCGATTTTGATCCTTAGCTCGTCCTCTCTTGCCAGATAGCAATGTAGACAAGGGAGGGAAAGGTTATAGAATACCCGACGAGTCTGAGAGTCGGTCAATCAGACGAGGGAGGTAGCACGACGAGTCGACCGGACCAAGGGCGCCCGATCCAAGACGAAATGGAGAGTCGTCCTTCTATCAACTCACACTCGTTCATTGCTCCAACAAACTCGACATGAGTTCTTGTCCGTTCAGCCTTGATATCCTGTGGCCCGTCGCGCTCAAAGGAACGTCGACCCACCAGCTCTCGCACCGTCACATCATCCACACAGCCTCGAACACAGTCGCGCATACGCCTGATCGCAGGGATGATCTGGAATGTGAGTTTGGCCCTCTGGCGTGTCCATGGTGGTGTGATTGAGATGTGAGACTAAAAGACTTCGTAAGCCGCCATGATGACGCAGGCCAATGAGACGTAAGGTGATAGTCTTTCGCCTGTCGAGACACCAAGCAGGAATGAAAGGAACGAGCAATGATCAGTCTCTCAGCTGTCATATCTCTGTACGACGATATGACGGGTCGGGGAGAGGCGGGTGCGCACCGATACGAGCCATCTTGAAAAAGAGACCCATGAACCTGCGTGACGAGACCGTGTCGAGATGAAACAAGGCAAGTCAGACGTCAATCGTGTTCGTATACGACAAGGTAGTCGAGAATGGGAAGAGAGGCGAGGTGGGGAGGGAGGTCAACGTACCCCTGCTTGTTCCTATCCACCAACGCCGGTGCTGTCGCACGAACGTATGTACATGTGCAGATGAGCAGGAGTATGACGAGGAGGAGCGATTGGAAGTTGAATAGCGCAGACTGTACGGTGTTGAGATGAAGAGACGTGTCATGCTTTGTATCTTCAGTGGTGTGTGTGGAAGTCAAAGAGAAGGGACGACGCCCAGGGGGCTGGGAGGAGACTTGCCATCTTGTCTGCCTGACTTTGCGTACCGTCTTGTCCGTATGCCTAGAAAGGGTCGACTGTTCGTCGTAAGGCTTCGAGAAGTAAGAGAGGTGATGCGATGCCTGCGAGCGGTTGAGGATAGCGCTGTCGGAGGGGAGAGAGGGCGGGACCACGATGAGGACGGTGATGGTGGTGAGCGAGGTGCGAGGTGCGAGGGCAAAGAGGGCCAGCCGTCTGAAGGTTGCCCGCCTCGGTGCCTCGTGCTTGATCTGGCACCTGGCGGGCACGGCCGGTGCGGCCAGGTCCCGATTCACGACTCCCGACTGCCGCGAAAAGCCGAGGCTGTAGGAACCAGCAAGAGCACGTACCACGCACCACGCACCGCGCACCACGCCCCGGCAGCGACCTTCTTCGTTGTGCCCTCAGCTGATTTCAGACCAACACTTTCTTCTCGTTCTGCCTCCATTCCGCCGTCGTCCATATGCAACACCAGCGCAGCAATACCACCTCGCCCTCACTTCTCCGTCTATTCCAACTACATACCGCAACTAGGCGCCCTCGAGACGGACACAAACTTACACGACTCCCACCCCACTCGAAAAGCACGCAACGAGGCTCGCCCCCGCGACCTTTGTATCCACCCGCACAGCCCCTTCAATTATGACCAGCTCTAGCTCCGCCCCGCCGCTCGGACAGATGAATCCCAACCGCTGGCGCCTCAAGGTCTCAGACGGCGGCCGGCACGTGTGGCATTACCTGCGCGATGATGCCCAGCTGGCCGCCTGGCCGCAGACGATCGAGGACAGGTACTGGCTCGGCCTCGACGTCCACCTCCCGCCGCAACCCAAAGCCGCTACGCCGCTCGAGGCTGCTCGCAACGGCCTCAGCTTCTATCGCCACCTCCAGTCCGATGACGGCCACTGGGCGGGCGAATACGGCGGACCCATGTTCCTCCTCCCTGGCCTCATCATCGGCATGTACGTCACACAAACGCCCATCCCAGACGAGTGGAAGGTCGAGATCTCACGCTACCTCTGGCACCGTGCCGACAAAGAGGATGGCGGCTGGGGCATCCACATCGAAGGCTGCACCACCGTCTTTGGCACCGCACTCAACTACGTCGTCCTGCGCCTGCTCGGCGTGTCGGCCGAGCATCCCATGATGGTCAAGGCGAGAGGTACGCTCCACAAGCTCGGCGGCGCAACGGGGATCCCGAGCTGGGGCAAGCTGTGGCTCGCGCTGCTCAACTGCTATGAGTGGGAGGGTATGAACCCCATCCCGCCGGAGCTCTGGCTGCTGCCGGACTGGCTGCCCATCCATCCGTGGAGGTGGTGGATCCACACGCGCATGGTCTACCTCCCCATGGGCTACCTCTTTGGCAAAAAGTTCAAGGCGCCCCTCGACCCGCTCGTCGAGTCGCTGCGCCAGGAGCTCTACGTCGAGCCGTACGAGTCGATCCACTGGCCCTCGCAGCGCAACAACATCGCGTACGTCGACATCTACGCTCCGCACACGATGCTCCTCGACACGCTCATGGGCGTACTCGCGGCCTACGAGAGCTGCAACATCCCCGCGATACGCAGGGCCGGCACAAAGCGGGCCTACCAGCTTCTCTGTCTCGAGGACGAAAATACCGGCTACCAGTGCCTAGGGCCCGTCAACAAGATGCTCAACTACATTGCCCGCTGGAACGAGGAAGGTCACGAGAGCGAGGCGATGGCGAGGCACCGCGAGAAGCTCAAGGACTTCGTCTGGATCGGCGCAGAGGGCATGATGATGACCGGTACCAACGGCAGCCAGCTATGGGGTGAGTGCGCGAGGATCGGTGGAGCGATGATTGACGTTGTCGTCATCGTCGTCGTCGTCGTCGGACGAATGCGACGCCGCTGACCATCGTCTGCGATCCTTGATTCTTCCTCCCACTTACACTCTCTCTGGCCCTCGTCGCGCCGCGCCGCCGATAGACACGTCGTTCATCGCCCAGGCGATGGTCTACTCGGGCCTCGCCGCCGAAAAGGACAACCACACCATCTGCCGCCGCCTTCTGCAGTGGCTCGACGACTGCCAGATCCGCGATGACCCAAAGCACTTCAAGAGCTGCTACCGCTTCTCGACCAAGGGGGCGTGGCCCTTTTCGACAAAGGAGCAGGGCTACACGGTCAGCGACTGCACTGGCGAGGGGCTCAAGGCGGTCATCATGTTGCAGGAGTCTACCGATTACCTCGACAGGCAGGTGTCGCAGCGACGGATGCGCGATGCCGTCGACCTGCTGCTCAGCATGCCGAACCGCGACGGCGGCTTCGCGTCGTACGAGACGATCAACGGACCCTCACTGCTGGAACAGATCAACCCGGCAGAGGTGTTTAGCGACATCATGATCGAGTACTCGTACCCGGAGTGTACGACGTCGAGCGTCACGGCGCTGCTCAAGTTCCGCCAGATCGACGAGTACCGTCGCGACGACATCGACCGCGTCATCAAGGGGGCGATTGGCTATATCCTGAGGAAGCAGAGGAAGGACGGAAGCTGGTACGGAAGCTGGGCCATCTGCTTCACCTATGCAGCAATGTTTACGCTAGAGAGCCTGAGCCTCGCAGGCTTGACGTACGAGTCGAGCGCAGAGGTACGAAAGGCGTGCCAGTTCCTCATCGGAAAGCAGATGGACGATGGAGGGTGGGGGGAGAGCTACAAGGTGAGTGCGGAACGACTGCGCGGCCCGAGAAAGATCATCTTTGAGCTTTCAGCAGACTAACGCACCGAATTTCGACCTGACACGACACCCTCCTCATCTCACCTGCGCCCTTCTTCACCCCATGCGATGCAGTCCTGCGAAACGCGAGAGTACTGCCAGGCGGCGACGTCGCAGGTAGTTCAGACGTCGTGGGTCATCATCGCCCTCCTCCACGCAAAGTACCCGGACCAGGAACCGGTGAAGCGCGCCGTCCGTCTGCTTATGTCGAGGCAGCAGACGGACGGCTCGTGGAAGCAGGAAAACATCGAGGGCATCTTTAATAAGAACTGTGAGTGACAAGCCGAGCCGAGCCGAGCCGCATGGGCAGTGGAGGGTTGCGAGCGAAAGCTGACCGGCAGGCGTCTCGTGGGTGGCTTGTGTGATTGCTCGTGCAGGCGCCATCTCGTATCCGAACTACAAGTTTAGCTTTACCATCTGGGCGTTGGGTAAGGCGGCGAGGGAGCTCGATTGGAGCGCCTAATGTCTTTGCACCGCCCCCCCGCGCAATCTATATCTATCGCTCGCCTTCGTCGTGGTGCGTCCTTTGTTCGGCCGTCGTGCCCCTTTGTCACGTCTTTGCGGTTGAGCCATCGTCCGTCGCTGCGCTTGTCGTGCTGTGTTGAAGTTGCTGTGGTGACGTCGATGATGTAGTTGGCAGGGCCGCACCCAAGCTGGCCCAAGGATCTTCGATAAAGGAAGGTAAGAAGTACCCGGCTGTAAAAGCGAAAGCGGAGAAGGCGCGATGACGGGGGATAGAGTAGTGTATCAGCACACTGCTGCTGGCTGCTGCTGTCGTGGAGGGTTGGGACGGACTGACGATGCGGTTTGGCAGGTTCCAAGTCGGGATCGCGGGCTGGATCTCCTCTCCCACCCGCACCCTGATGGGGTGGTGCAGCGCCTCTTCCTTTCCCCCTGCCCCTACCAGCCATTCCGCCCGTCTCTGCCTCCTTCTGCGATTCGTTGGCGCGCGCAAACTTGCCACCCCTTCTCGACGGATCTCCCGTTCGATGTTTCGGATGCGTTCCACCTCGTCCTCCACCTCGTCCTCCACCTCGTCCATCACCCCGACTACTGCCGCCACCGCGGTAGGAAGGTGGACCGTCCAACGTCGATGAGGCTCGACCGGTGAATGAGGTTGGGAGTTGGTTCATCTTGACGAACCGGGTGGAGATGAGCTCTTAGTGCGTGTGAGGGAGAGAGGGTGGAGTGCTGGTCGAAGTGGAGAGGCTAGGCGTTGATGTCCTCTCTGGGTGATATGGCGAGAGTCTTGAGTGTAAGGCAGAAGGGCCAGGACCAGAGGGGGGGGGGCAACGTGTACCTTTTTGGGGTGGAGGTTGCCGACCGAATTATTCAGCGGCAAGAGCGAGGCACAGGTTCAGCCAAGAAGGGCGCCTCGTCTCACTCGACCATTCACATCGTGATCTCATCACATCGCCGCTCCTCTCGCTCCTGCCATCACTACCCATTACCATCACCGCCACCGTCATCGTTGTCTCACGCACGCACGCACGCAGTCTTCCTCTGTCTCTCCCTCTCTACCCCGTCCACTGACTTTACGCACCCCCATCGCCAGCACAGGTCTCGGAGCCCCCCTTCCCGGCACACATCCGATGGGCACACACAAACGTACCCTCCCAGAGCGACTCAGCATTCCATCCAATACAAACGTCAACAGCAACAATAATTGCAGCAATACAACCCTCGACATCCGCATCATCGCCTCGTCGTAGTTACCGCGCCAAAGCGTAGCAGAACCGTCGACACCGCTGACCGCCCGCCAGCCGCCGCCATCATGTCCGGCTCATCCTCGTCACGCAAGGACGAACGGAGGAGCCTTCTTCCCACCTCGCAGCAGTCGCAGTCACCGCCTACCCCCACCTCGATCCAGCGACGCTCCTCCAACCCGCTTCCCGGCATCAGCGCCACCGCTTCCTCCCTACGCACCCGCCGCGCAGGCACCTCGAGCAGCCACAACCCTAACAGTAGCAGCGACATCGGCAGCAGCAGCAGTATCAACAACAAGGCAAACTCCAACAGTGGTGGCACGCTCCACCTCTCCGACCTCGACGAGAACGACTTTGACGAGGAGACGCCCGGCGACTTTGATCCCGCCCTGAACGTCAAAGCCAGCCGCACACCTGCAAGCCTGCTCAGGGCCGCCCTCACTCCGGCAAAGGCGTCCGACAACAGCCAGAGCGGTGCGGCATCAAACAGGACGGGTGCATCCGCTAACCCCTCCAGCGGCGTCAGACTGATGCAGCAGCAGCAACAGCAGCAGCAACAGCCTCCGTTATCGTCCTCTTCGTCGTCGGCGCGTCCACCGCCTCCCTCGGCGGCGGCCAGTCGCTTCAAAGGCACGCCCGCCCGCGCCACGCGCTACTCGCTTCCCGTCCGCGCGGAAAAGCCCGTCCGAACCACAAAGACGAGCGGAAAGCACATCGTTCTCCCCAGCGAAAGCCAGCTCGCTCCTCTTCCCGGCGATGAAGACGACGAAGACGATGATGACGATGAAGACGACAGCGAAGATGGCAGCGACTCGGAAGAGGACGACGATGATGACGATGGTGGCGCCTCGGAAGCAGGTACCGCTGTTCCGCCTTCCGATGGCGAGCAGAAGATCGCCAGCAGCAGCGCCGCCATCGCCGCCGCCAAGAAGGCCCCCGAGGGCGGCAAGGTCGACGCGGCCAAAAAGCCGCAGCTGCCCTCGGAGCCCATGTTAGTGGGTGGACGCGGGGCTGGTCACGACCTCGAGGCCATCGCACAGATCGCCAAGCCGCCTGCGCGCAAGCCTGTCTCGGCGCCGCGTGCAGGACCTACCATCCCGACGGCCAGAGGCAGGGACCTCGCCCCGGTCCCCGGCAAGCTAATGACGCCCGCATCGACTCAGGGCGGTCGCCGACCCGCCGCCTCCTCCTCCGCTCTAGCGAGGGCCGCCGTCTCATCGCTCGCGAGCGCTGTCAGCCGCGGGATCATGCAGAAGCAGAAGCCGACCGCCACCTTCCGTGCGACGGGCGTCCGTGCACCGCCCCTGAAGCCGCTGCGTAGCGGGCCAGTCTACCACACCTTCGAGCGGATGGCGCCCTCGACGCGCGTGATGACGCCGCTGCCTCGCCTGACGGCCTATAGTATCTCATCGTCCATCCATCTCGGCACGCTGCTCGGCTTCCTCCGGCGCGAGCACGGCGTCAAGCCGCGCCTGTACGACGAGTGCGCCTACGCCCTCTACACCAAGCCGCTCCTTCCGGGCTTCGGGCGGGCCAACGTGCGTAGTGCACCCGAGCCGCGCAGCGCCAGCCCGGGCGCAGAGAGCCGGCGCGAGCGCGAGCTGGAGGAGCGCGAGGAGTTTGGCTACGTCGGCACCTACTTTGAGCATCGCGGCGAGGAGGCCGACGACATCGATCCCGACGGCTACATCCAGGGTGGCGAAGGCCGCGGTAACGAGAGCGACAGCCGCCACAGCCACAGACACAGCAGGGACGGCGACGGGCGCGACGATGGACGACGGCGCGAGGGGAGCGAGACGAGCGCTTGGGAAAGCGAGGCCGAGAAGAATCACTGGAGTCGCGGCGGCGACGGCGGTGGAAGCGGCGGCGAGCGCAACAATCAGCGCAAGAATGGCGGCGGCGGCGGCAACCTCGAGTCAGAGACCGAGAACGAGCAGAGCCACGATGTCTACCGACAACAACGCCACCGCGATGGCCGGGACGACTCGCTCGAGGACGCCGACGCTCCGCGGCACATACCGTACCAGCAGCATCAGCGGCCACTAAGCGGCAGCTCCTTCGAAGACGGCGACGAGGCGATGCTGGCGACGCCGCTGGCGAGGCCGGTCGCGGTTGAGCGTCGCGACGACAGCTCAGACCTCGAGGACGGCGCGAGGCGGCCCTTCTTGCTCGAGCGCAAGCGGTCCGGCAGTCAAAGCAGCTCCGACGTCGGCGAAACCTTCTCTCGCTCGTGGCGCGACGAGGACCAGCGGCGCTCCAATGGCAGCGAGATGACGGACGTCGAGGGCGAGGTGACCGATCCGGACACGGCGGGCGCGCGCGACATGCTGATGCAGCAGCTTTCCGAAGAGATCGACGGTCCGCTCAACGTCATTGCGTCGTCGTCGTACCGAAGCACCGACACGGTGCTGTCGGCCGAGATGGCGAGCGAGGCGGAAGAGGTCCTCAGCGGACTCGGTGGTGGCGGCGGCAGTGGCAGCGGCGGTGGAATCGGTCGACTAGGCCGACATAGCCGGAACAACAGCGAAGGGTCGCTCAGCGGCGACAAGGGGGCTCTCGACGCGATCCCCGAGGCCGAGAGCCGCGCCCTAGAGCAGCTGACCCCATTGCCTTCGGAGATGCCCGGTAGGCTGTCGCCGTCACGCCGCACCTCGTCGCGCGACAACCTGGCCATCGTCCATGAGGACCACGGCGAGCAGCAGCTGCTGCTGCGCGCCTCTCCGCCAGGCCGGCCCGGCGCTTCGCGCAAGAAGAGCAAGAGCCGACGCAAGCAGCGCAAGCGCAACAAGTTCACCGGCCCGAACATGGCGTCGCATAACCACGACACGTCGGCCAACATGCTGACGCCGCGACCGATCCTCGAGGCGCTGCGATCTGCCGAGCTCATCATTCTGCCCTACGGCGTGCTGGTGATGTACAACTTCACCGCGGCCGAAGAGCGGTCGATCATCGAAGACGTCCTGTCTTCCGGGTGCGCGCGCGAGATCATGGCGGAAGAGGATCGCGAGACGGAGGCCTTCCACTTTTGCTACGACCCCAACATAGCGGCGCCACGCATCTTCAACGACTTTTTCACGTTCCGGGCTCCCAACCACCTTCTCAAGCTGTCTCTGGCGCACGCGATTGCGCAGAGCACCAAGCTGAGCGTGTTCGAGGAGCGAATGCAGGATTCGCTGGAGGTGACGTCGCACATTCCAAAGGAGATGGCTTCGTCGGGCGAACTCAAGCTCAAGAGGAGGGAGGCGCTGCGCCTGACGGGAAGGCTGTTTAAGTTGCGCGTCGATGTCAATCTGACGAGCAACGTGCTCGATACACCCGAGCTCTTCTGGAGCGAGGCGTCGCTCAAGCTCCTCTACGACGCCATCCGAGACTACCTCGAGATCGACGAGAGGGTGGAAAACCTAAACGAACGTCTGGCGGTAGCGAGCGACCTGCTAGAGATCATACACGAGCATATCGCCAACGCCGCAATGTCCAAGATGTGAGTCCGGTCGTCGCTCGGCCGCTGCGACAGACAAGCCTTGAGACAAGACTGCCTCTCTGATCCAATGCTCACCTTCTCTCGTTCCCCCTCCCCCGTCCCTTTCCCTTGCTGGACGCACAGCACCTGGATCGTCATCATCCTCATCGTCGTAGCGTGCGCCGTAGCGGTGGGAGAGATTTCGGCGCGCTTCATCGTTGGCGCCAACCGGAGCGGCGAGGAGAAAGCCTTTCGCGCCGCCACGAGGTTCATGGTCCAGGGCCGCTCCACCCTCTAGCTAGCTTGCGGCGCTCGCTCGTCGACTCGTGCATACACGCTCTTTTCTACTGGCTACAACTCGCTTACTCGCTCAATATGTACATCTTCAAATCCCAATTCCTTCTTTTCCTTTTCTCTCTCTCTCTCTTTCTCTCTCTCTTTCCCTTGACTTGCGACAGTGCTGTTCAGTGCGAGGGTCTCGAGTGTGTGACCGAGCCCGTGCGAACCATCCAACGACCTCGTCTAAAAGCGAGGATACCTCTTTTCGATCTCGGTATGGGCCCAATCCCTCTTCTTCTCTGCGCTCTCATTGAACTGCGCTGCCGTCTGCGCGCCCTTGCCCAGCGCCTTGACGACGTACTTATAAATAACGAGACCCTCCAATCCGACTGGACCTCTAGCGTGAGTCCTACCGGTCGAGATACCTACCTCGGTTCCGAAACCGTATCTGAATCCATCCGCAAATCGACTACTGGCGTTGACGAAGACATTGGCACTGCTTAGGGATTGCGTGAACTTCTTGGCTGCTGGATGCTGCTCGTCTTGAGAGATGGCGGAGGAATCGTAGACGCTATGAGAGGTGGTCGAGATAGGTGCGCACAGGATGATGTCCGTGTGATGGGAGCCGTGTTCGTTGATGTGTCGGATGGCTTCGTCTACGTTCGAGACCACCTTGACGGCTAGATCCAGATCGAGGTATTCAGTGTCGTAGTCGACCGGTGTCGCAGCGAGCACTTTGCCACTCTTGGAGGAGGAGGAAGAGGAGGCGGCGAGGCTGGAGTGCGATTGTTCGGCCATAGACAGGGTTTCAGGATCGCAGTGCAAGGTGACGCCGACTTGGAGCAGGGCGGAGGAGAGCGTAGACCACAGCCCCGAAGTGAGGTGGGCGCGGTGGACGAGGAGCGTCTCGAGGGCGTTGCATGCTGCTGGGTAGTCGGTCTGCGGTCATTGTCGCGGAGAGGAGGGCGGGGGGGAAGGGGAGATAGCCCTTTCAGCAAGTAGGTACGTACTCCGTCGCTTCAGCAGGATGCGTGCGGCTGTAGGCTCACCTTGGCGTCGATGACGGTCGCGACCGTCGTCTCGACCTCTGCGTCCTCGTGGATGTAGCCTGCGCAGAGTCCGTCTGCGTGGCCCATGACGGGCATCCTGGCCTCGCGTTGGATCGAGCGCACCAGCTCGTTGCTGCCGCGCGGGATGACGAGGTCGACGTAACGGTCCTGGTGCAGCAGCGCGGCGACGTCGCCCCTTGTCTCGACCGTCTGGACGAGGTCGCTGGGCAGCGGCGTGGTGGCGAGCGCCTCTGCGACCACCTTGGCCATGACGGCGGCGGTGTGCTTGCTCTCCTTACCGCCCTTTAGGATGGCGGCGTTGCCTGACTTGATGGCGAGCGATGCGATGTTGATGATGACCTCTGGCCTCGCCTCGAAGATGCACAGGAGCACGCCGATGGGACACGTGAGGCGGTACAGGTCGAGCGCACCGGACGTGGGGGTGGCTTCGGCCAAGCGCTTGGCGTAGGTGCACACGTCGAGCGGCGAAGGCAGGGAGACGACGTCGGATACGCCCTGGAGCATCGAGGTCCACTTTGCCGGCTTGCTAAAGAGGTCGAGGCGCGAGGCGAGCGAGGCGGAAAGCTTGCCCGCCGCGACCTGCTCGCTGGCGAGGCGCATATCTTCCCGGTTGGCGGCTTGGATCTCGTCCTTGGCCGCTTCGAGGTGGGAGCGAATCTGCTCGAGCGCGGCGCTGCGCACCGAGTCGGCGGCCGCTCCCTGGGTGAGGCGCTGCTGCGCCTCTTCGAAGGCCTGCTTGGCGCGCTTGGCGATCTGCTCGGCGTCGATCGACATGGCTGGCGGCGGTCGGAGGGTATCGTGTATGCGTGTTGTTTGATGCGGGATGGTGATGGGTGGTGGCGGTGTGGCGGTGTGGTGGTGTGGTGGTGGTGGTGGTGGTGGTGGTGATGGTGGCGGGAAAAAGGTGGAGGGGACTGGTGCGAGCTGGCCAAGGCATACAGTGTCCGGGAAGAAGGCGGGTGGCAAGCGCGAGTCAGGCGGTCGAGCCCTTGCCCGAAATCCGAGCGAATCGGGGTCCGGACAGTGCTCGTGGCACTTTCCCGATACGAGACGCCGTGCCAGCCGCTCGATTTTCTTCCTTTTCTTCCCGACTTGCCGAGAGAGCTCGCGCCCTGCAACCACCACCATCATCATCATCGCTCCTCACACTCGTTCTTTCCGCAAGACTGCCACAGCCCAACACTGCCCCAGCCCCATCGCGACCGCCCCCACCGTCACCTTCACAGTGCACCGGTAAGATGCCGCGCACCTCTCTCCTCACCAATGTCGCCGCATCCTCGCGTTCCAGGGTGCTCCGACCTTCAACAGCACGCATCTTCACCACACCTTCCACCTTCTGTCGGCAGCCTACCACCGCCAGCTCTGTAGCGTCAACGTCTTCCTCCACCGCCTCCTCCACCTTATCCTTGCCGGCTCAGGTGACACCGCTGGCTCTACTGCATCCCTTCACCTCCCTCTCCCTCTCCCTCTCCACGCCACGGCTCGCACGTTCGACACCTACGCCCCTCTCGCTCCTCTCCACCCTCTCAAGGCCCATCCTCTCCACACCTGCTTCGTCGCTCCTCGCATCAGGAACCGTAGCATCCACCCGATCCGTCACCTACGGCTCAGAGTACCAGCCGTCACAGAGGATCCGAAAGCGGAGACACGGCTTCCTCTCCCGCATCAAGACAAAGAATGGCCGAAAGACGATCGCCCGGAGGAGGGCCAAGGGAAAGGCCAAGCTCAGCCACTAGAAATGGCAACGAAAGTCGCGCATGCAAGGGGCTCGAGACGGTCGAGTGTCGCACGCAGGAGATGGAAGGACATCGCTGGCGTGTTGGATCGTGGGCAGCGACCGCTCCTGAAGCTCGTAGTGCGACAAGGCAAGCATTCGCCGACGAGCCGGCGTACGGCCAACCCTGCGCCGCCGGATCTCTGTGCGGATGTTGAGGGTACCGTTGTCCGGACCGTCTCCCAGGATGCCACGACTTCGAATGGCACGGTCACGGCCAAGTCTTCAAGCAACACAACCGCGTTCCACACGGCTGCCTCACGGTGTCGCACCTGTTGACGACGACAATGACGACGTCTCTTTTATCTTCTTTTCCGCTTGGCTGTCTTTTCGTCCACCCCTTCGCACCTCGAGCGGCGCCGATGCACACTGTACATACTACTCCGACTCTTGACAATCGCACCAACCCTACACATCTCCAGATCAGAGGCATCTTGCGGGTAAATGACAGTGCCGTGTCTCGTCGTCGCAGGTGCTCACCCTATCGAGCGCAATCGCTGCCTGGTAAGCCGATCCGGCTCTCGTGCCAGTAAAGCCGCGAAAGTGCTATGCAATCATGTCGCCGCTCATCGAGACGCAAGGTGATGCCTGTCGACTGAGCACCTTCTCGGAGTATTTGAAGGCCGCCCATCTCGCAGGCTATCGAGGTGCCAGATCGTAGATGCTAACACCATCAGCCTCGTCGCCACCGTGTTGCTTGCGGGCCGCATACATTGGGTGAAGTGCTTTCTCCTCGTCGACATCACCGAGATATAGACTTTTTTTCACCATTATTTCATCGCGGATTTCTACGTGGCGACATTTCCTCATTTCTTTCCTCATGGCCCTCAGAACGACCGCCGGAGATTGCGGTCACCGTTCGTCCTTGTCGTCCGACATAGTTCCCTAGCCCCACCTCCTCAGATACACTGGGGCCCGATACAGCTCATCTCGTTCGCCAAGAGAGCTCTGCCGGCCTCCGACTGCTTGTACTTTTCGCACGAGACGGTTGACCTACAACGCCCCCTCAGCAACCGTCCCCAGAAACACCCTTGCATGGTTGCACGTTCACGTTGTCGAACTTTCCCCACCTTGCAGGCAGCCAGCAGCATCTTGCCAAGTCACCGCCTTCCTTGATACCGTACGCACGCGGGTACGACAACTAGCGAGCGCATGGAACGTCGGTGTTTGAGCGGTTGTATGTATGTACTACTGTACGACGTCAAGACCGGGAAAAGCCAGGCTAGGTGTTTTAGGTAGGGGTTTCTTTCGGAACATTCGCTAGGTCCTTACCCTCACTGGGGATCCACGATCGCGATACAACGTCGCTCCGACGATGGTGGTTGTCAAGCTTTTCCTTTGCCGCTGTCATCAAGCCACGCAAAAGTACAGTACTAAGCAAGCAGATGGATCTGTTTTCGCGGATGACTTACGGTACTTGGCGCCAACGACACTTCCGCGGCACTGTCGAACGACGCTATGCCAAGCGGTTGCATCTTGTCCTTTCGTATCTGTCTCATCGACATAGGATGCTAAAGATGCCTGACTGAAAGGAGAAGTGGTGGAAGGAGGTCGACGACGGCTAGATGTGGGATACGATGCGGTCAACGACCACGACTAACTAGACGGGAAAGAAAGGTGGCCGGGTAGTCCGACAGGGTCCATCAGCCGACGCACTGTAAACCCCTGCGGCGGCTGGTAGGATGACAGGTCGAGAGAGCGTCGCGCAAGAAAGAGCTGTGTAGGTCTCCTTGCATCGCGATCGTTTTGGGCGCATCGCTTGTCCATCCTCAGCTCCCGCGGTCTATGACCGTGCGTCGTCCCATCTCTCGGCGTACGGCTGTCGATACAGTGCGAGTATTGTACTGTACGTACCCGTCTGTACCGACGACAGCCTCTCGATAATGCCAAAGAAGATGGTCAAGCCAAGGCCGGAACTTTGAGATCGGTACCTCCAAGGAATTGGTCGCCGTCCGATGCTCACCTGCCCAAGGCTCGAGGTGTCAGCGGTGCCGGGGGGGGTCCTGAAATTCTCTCGAGCAGCAGCCTTCCTCTGGGCTTGACCTTAACACTCGACTCGACTCGCCTCGCCTCTTGTGGGCGGGAGAGTAACACTGTACATACATTGCTCAGCACGTCGTCGAGCCATGCCTGAAGCCCCTAGCTCCCTGCCACTCCAACGTTACGCATGGCGAGCCAAGCTCTTGCGCGCGCTGGACAAGTTACAAGGGTTCGCATGAGTCACGGCGCCGCGCGACGAGCAGCTGATCGGGCTTAATGCAGCCCCGCGCCCGACCTTGCCTCTTCTGCTCGCCACCTTTTCTGAGGTCCAGACGTCGGCCGGCCCGTCCACTGGCTACACACGCACTGGAACGCAAGAGTCGGAGACAGGACGATGCCGTTCCTCGTCGTCATTGAACCGATACACCTGGATCGATCGGTCTGTGTCTTCTCCGACCCTCACTTCTACTTCTACGTACTAGCAAGTACAGCCGCTCCCGACCGTAAAACAAGGCTCGGAACGCAGGAAAGGGGCCACGCGGTGACGACGCGCAAGAGAGGCAGGCAGCGCAAGCGGGAGAGGACAAGACAGCGAAGTTTTGATGAATTTCGTCCTTCTTGACCTGATGGGAAAAACGTCGGGGCGTCCGCTCGCCGTCAAACGCAGGGGTGACAAGAGGCTGGGACACACACACTACTCGACGCAAGCTCGCCCGAAGAGGTCGTCTCCGCACCATTGACAGCCTCCGCCCTCGTTCTGAGCACGAACAGAACACGCACCCCGAGCTCGTTTCGCCCTGCAAGCTATGGGAGACAGAGATCGCCGCAAGTACTGCACTTCAGGACAAGATGGACGGCCAGGTGGTCATCGAGGCGAGCGCTGCGAGCTGGCCATCGCGATGCACGCCTCCAGGGAGCCAGCCTGCAATCCATGGCCTATTTGATGACCGACGAAGCTCAACCTACGGCCAATATTGGTCCTTTCCCGCTGCGGTTCCTTCCCGTAGCGAGTTGACGACGAAGTTGATCCTTCTCGCTGCCCTCTGCCTGCCTACATAACCATCACCAGTCAGCACACCTGCCCGCCTGGCATCCTCTCTCGGTCGACGCAAGATGGCCTTAGTCACCTGCGGTGTTCTTTAGGTCGGATGATACCTACCTACCTTGGTTTCCCAAGGACCCCTCCAACCCTCGTACAGATGGCCGGTTGGTGCAGCTGAAGAAAAAGGACGTTCAAAGACGGCTAGGTGATAGCGGCGAGCACGCCTAAGCTTGCTGGCTCTTGTTGGGCGCTACCCAACCCACTCTCGAGTCTCCAATCCATTCATGGAAATGTGTCTCGGCGTTGGTTCGACGCACGCTCCACCGTCTCACAGGATCACAGACCCTCCCCGGGTGGTGAACGTTGCTCTCATACGGCGACTTGCTTCCGGCGAATACGAATCTCTGTCAACAGAGTAGGCAGGGCGTTGCTAGGCGACGGAAAAGTCTCGCCAGACAGGTGGGTACTAGGTACTTTGCAGAGTGTAGCGGCAACATAAGCCCGTCGGCAGATTCGGGTACAGTACAGTAGCAAGCCGCGCCGTCCCAAAGAGACTACGCCATGCTTGACCATGGCGCTTCGTCATTGTCGCCTACTTATTGTGAGGGCTCGGCGTTTGGTGGGCAGGACGACGACGAGGCCCGAGACCACCGCCGCCACCGCCGCCACCGCCGCCTCCGGGACGGTCTCGCATCACCATGGTCTTTGCATCTGTGTTGACCGTAATTTACGTATTGGCTTGTTGCAGTACATAGTCACAGTGTAGCGCGAGGTCCAGAAGAGGCTCGACCCACCACACCTCTTCCTAGTCGTCCACTTTTTGTTCTTGGCGAGCCTCGACTCCTTTTCCTGCCGAGCACGGCACAGTACAGTACAGTATAGAAAGTACGAACGCCCCGCTCGACATGGGAACCGAGCCAAGGGGATGTCCGCTCCCGGTGGCGTGTCTCAAGGCTGACCTCACTAGGTTCGGGCGGAAAAAGGGGATCCCGTCGCCATCATCGTGATGGTCGGACGCTTCTGTGAGGCGCCGAACGAAACAACCGCGCCGCCCCCTTGGTTGCATAGCGCCCTCAGCGGGTATGGGAGTCGTGTAAGGCAGCGCCGAGGATGCACAGGACACAGTACTGTACGTGCAAACAAGGCTACTGTAAATGGTCCGCCACGCCGAACGATGAGGCTCTGGGATTGAGGTCACGGAGGCAGGAACGCAAGCCCTTTGACGGGAAGACTAAGCGTACGCTTGCCTGGCTGCGACGACAAGTCCGACGCACAGGGCGGCAACCGCTTCGAAAAGGGGTCCAAGCGACGTGCAGACCAGCTTCTGCCTGCCTGTCTTGCAATCCATCAAGCTGCATGTTTGAACGAGGTATGAGAAGAATCATACGCGGCCCTCTCTCCGGCAGCTGTGCCGAGCGAGGCAGATCAGATGCAGGCCCCCATCGACGACGGCCGATGGACGGCGCGAAGAAACCACCTCGTCCACCCTCGACGGGAACAATTTCACATCGACTCGAGCAGCCATCGTCCCCTTGACGGAGTGGTACATACTGTACTCAGGGATGCTGAGCGAGCGAGCGAGCGTTGTTGCAAAGCGGGGGAGCACCTGAGTGAGCCGTCTCTTACTGTACGCTCGAGGTCAGCTAGATACATGCTGTACTCTGTACGCTGTACGACGATGGCATGCATCGACAAGCAGGAGGATCCTGTACTGTACAGTACATACATGTACAATAGCCGCGCCACCGCAAGGCTCCCTTCGATCTTCGTCGTCTCTTTCTTGCTCTCGTGTCGGTCCTCGACCCGTACAAACCGTACAAGGCTACAGTACTGTAGAGAAGAGTTTGAGTAGCGTCGAATGTTTGGTGTCGGCCCTCATCCGCGGGGCTGTTGATTGCAGATGCTGCTGATGTAATGTCCGGTAACTAGCACCTGCCAACGCGCCCTCTCGTCGCCCTTCTGGCGGCAGCGGCTCCTTCCGTTTCCCCGGATCTTTGCCGTGACACCAGCTGCCGCGTCCGCCTGCGCGGACCCCTCCTTTAGTCCACGGCGTCGGTTCACTATGTACGCTACAGTATGTAGCGCCGCGCTCCAGACGTAAGCGTACGAGCGTCGGGCAAGAGACTGATTACAGGTCCTAGTACGACGCACGCGCCTATCCAAGGACACATCTTCCTCCGCCGTCCGTCATCGGCCTGCATCTCTGAAGATCGAAGCATGCCCCTTTGCCCGCTCTGGAAACATCTCGGATCGCTCAAAGTAGTTGCCTGTGTCGTGAACCCCTTCCCCCGTTTCCCTGCCCTGCCCTGCCCTGCCCTGCCCTGCCCTGCCTTGTCCTCCCTCCCCTTTGGCACTCCGATTCTTGATTCCTGTCTGGCAGCCTGCCAGCCCTCATTCTTGACGCCTGCTCTCCTGCTTCCTACCGTATCGAGCTCTTCTCACCTTGAAGCAGCTATCCCTCGGTCGTGTACCGTCCAAAGCTCCATAGCTCGACACCGTCAAGCAAGAGCTGCTCCTTCTCCTTCTCCTTCCTCGCTCTCTCGCTCTCTCGCTCTCTCGCTCTCGCTCACTCCTCCCCCTTTCTCCTCTCCACCGCTCCCCCTTCCTTCCTGACCACTCCCATCACCTCACCGCAAGACCTGCTAGACAGCTAGAACAGAAGCGGCCCTTCCAACAGCCACCGCCGCCATCTAATCTCCCCTTCGCATCACTCCCACCCTGTTCCCGCTCGACACCACCTTCACCATCGACCCTCGACTCGCCTCTGACCTGCCTCACGCCTTCCGCTCCCTCGTGTCTCTACATGCAACGAGACTGAAGTGTGTAGCCCATCTGCGTCTCTTCCGACACGACGACCTCGTCTCACCGCGCTCGAGCCCACCGCTCGGCGTTCACACCAGCGGAAGCAACCACGTCTAGCGCCGACAGCTACACGTCTCGCTCCGTCATCTCACTGCTCGCTCGTGTCAGTACCAGACCCACGTCCCCCTCGCCTCTCCGCCGGCCAGCAGCAGCGAATCACCAAGGGTCGTCTCACCCCATCGCCGCGTTTTTCGCCACCTGCAAGCTGCCCGCAGCCATCTGGACTCCTCTTCGACAACGGGACGGTGCCGCGTGAGTGGATGGAAGCTTTCCATTTGGGCCGGCTGCTCACTGCCGAGGGTTTCGGGACGAAGCAGCTGGTGTTACAGGAGGCTGCTTCTGCCGCGCGCCAAGCCATCCTTTCCTGCGGTAGAGTCATCCGAACGCATGGTGACTGATCTGTGCTAACGTCTTACGTCGCTCCCACGCAACGCTCCTCTCCTCTCTTCGACCAACAGGCTGAAAAATCAGCTACTAGCCAACGCGAGAGACAATAGAGGATGCTTGCTGTCCCTTCGCTCCCTCACACGGCGGACGTACCTCAGTCAGCCAAGAATCGCCAATTCTCCTGGACGGACGTCGCAGAGATGGACTGCGACGAGATCAAGCTCCATGACGATACCAGCGGCCAAGGGCAGGAGCCGCTCTCATCCTACTTTGGCATGATGCCATCGCTCTCGAGCAGCTCCATCGCTTCGTCGACAATCAGCAGCGGCACCACGGCTGAAATCGAGCCCGAGCTGAGCCAGTCGCTCGAATCGACGTCAAGCTTCGACCTGCGCACCCCGCTCAAACAGACGCAAGCTCACAACCAGAACCTCCATCATGTCCAGGCGGCCACCGCTTTCCCGAGCTTCCCGATGGCGTATCCCCCGGGCGTCGAGGGCAAGCTGGCCGGCAATCTCCCCCACGTCAACGGCCGCGTCATCGCCTCGACGACCATGGCGTCGCTACCTCGAGGCCTCAACAGCCACCCGGCGCTCGACCGGCGCTCGCCCTTCTCCAGCCTGGCGCCACAGACGCCTGCCATCACCAAACACAGCAGCACCGGCGGCGGCGGCGATGCGGACGACGACCTGTCCCCCACACGCACTTCGAGTCCCACGGCGGGCCGTGGGCCGCAGCAGCAGCCGGCGTCTGCATCAATGTCTTCGCCGCTCTCCAAGCTTCAGATGCAGCGACCCAAGCTCTCGCTCCCCCAACTGGCGCCCTCGGCCTTCTCGCGGCTCAACATACCCCAGACTCCGGGTGGTTTCCTCTGCCTGGGTGCCCGCGATGGTGCGGCGACTGGTGCGCCGATGAGCCCCTTTCTTCCGCCAACGCCGCTGGTCTCGGCAATACTTAACCGGGACGACAGCGCCCGCCAGGGCTTCTTTGACGCCGCCACCTGTCGTGGAGACTCGACCTCAGAATTCTCGCCTTCGCCGACGCTGCAGAAGCGCCAGAGCCTCCCGCTGGCCGTCTCGACGCCAAAGCAGTCGAGGCTGACGCACATTCCCCTCCAGCGCAACGGTTCTATCGGCATGTCGCCGCTCTCCTCCGAGTTCGCCAGCGTCAGCATGCGCACCGACTCGAGGAGCAGCGACCTCGCCTCACCCGAGGTCCAGCGCACCAGCTCCACCGTCAGGTCCATGACCGGCAGCGTCGACGCATCGCCCTCGCACGAGTCGTCGTCGAAGCTTCAGACCCCGCCATACTCGCCGCTCTTTCTGGCTCGCGGCCTCCAGGACGAAGCTTACACCGGGCCGAGTCGTCTCAGCAGCACCAGCAGCGGCGTCGGCGGCAGCAGCTCCTCCAGCGGCGGCAGCAAGAAGCGCGCCAAGGACGCCATCCTCGGCGGAGGTGCCGAGATGGCGCGCTCCTTTAGTGCCTCGCGCATCAAGACGGCTCGCGGGGCCAAGGCGGCGCCGAAGCCATTCAACCTAGGCAAGCCGCTGCTTCAGCGGGCGACACCGTCGTCATTGTCGTCGTCGTCATCGTCGGCGCAGCAGCCAATGTCGGCGCCCGCCATGAAGATTTCCTTTTCCGAGCAGCCGGTGGGCTCGGTGCCAGAGTTCTGTGGCGCCATGATGGACGCTCCGATGCAGGCGTCAACCATGCCACCACCGATGCCGTCGCCCTCGCTTCTCTCGCCGCATGCGGTCGCAGGTAAGGCGCTGCACAGCGCGCCGATGAAGAAGTCTTTTTCGGCGCCACCCAAGACGGACCAGACTGTCTCGGCGCGACACCTCAGCGGCCACCGCCTCCACCCGCTCTTTGCGCAGAGTTACACCATTCGCGACGAGCTCGGCAGCGGTGGCTTCGGCTTCGTCGTCTCGGCGACGCGCAACAGCGACAAGATGCCGGTGGCGGTCAAGTTCATCTTCAAGAAAAAGGTGCCCGCGCACGGCTGGGTGCGCGACCCCAAGCTGGGCGCCATCCCGATGGAGGCGTTCGTCCTCAAGGTGGTTGACCACCCGGGTGTCGTCAAGTACATCGACCTGTTCAACGACGAGCTCTACTTCTACCTCGTCATGGAGCTGCACGGGACGCCATGGAAGCAGCCGAGCGCTCCCGCCGAGCAGGCGCCCGAGCTTAAGCCTACGGCGAATGCCGGCGGACTCCCGGGAGCGACGGCGATGCAGCGCCGAACGTCGTGCGACCTGTTTGAGTGCATCGAGCAGCACTCGCGGCTGAGCGAGGAGCAGGCGCGCTGGGTGTTTGCGCAGGTGGTCGAGGTCGTCTGGCACCTCAACCGGGCCGGCATCTGCCACCGCGATATCAAGGACGAAAACTGCGTCGTTGATGCCGACTTCAACGTCAAGCTCATCGACTTTGGCAGCGCCGTCATCACGGACGTGCGCAAACCGACGCCTTACTTCAACCGCTTCTTTGGCACCATGACGTTTGCCAGCTCCGAGATCCTGCAGGGCAAGCCGTACCGCGCGCCGCACGCCGAAATCTGGAGCCTCGGCGTGCTGCTGAGCATCCTGCTGAGCGGCGAGTGCCCCTTTGCCGACCCGACGGCCGCCATCAAGGGGAGGATCTCGAAGCCCAAAGGCGCCTGGTCGCGCGAGGCTCTCAGCCTCCTCTTCATGTGCCTCGAGGTCAACCCGGAAGGCCGCGCCACCATCGAGCAGGTGCGCGCCCACCCGTGGGTCAAGAAGGCCTGGACGGATCGCGGACGCCTTTAGAGCCCTCGTATGCCCTCCTCCTTTCGAGCTGGCCGCGACAACAAACCGGCCAACGATGACCTCATCAACAGCATAGTACCGGCCCCTATCTCCCTCCCCATTCCCCCCATTCCTCCCTGCAGCCACCAACCAGCCAACCGACCAGCCACAAACAAGATACCAGCATTCCACCCCCATCTCGACTCTCTCGGACACGATTCAGCGGCGCCTCGATGCGCACCGCTATGATGTCTGTTGGCATCCTCTTTTCCAACCCTCTCGCGCCTCTCTACACCGAACTTGGGAATGACTCAATCATATCGTCTAAACGGATCTCGGACCGCTACGTATCCAGCATCTCTTATCACACGTTTCGAGCCCGATTCGGGACGTTTGGCCAGCAACGGCAGATCCGGACCGAGGCCATACAAGCATCCTCGACGGCGAAACCATCGTCTGGCAGACCACCAATCTACCGACCTGTCTCCTCTTCTCCTCTCCTGGACGGATACGCGGTCACACGTCGACAAATCCAGCTATCGCACTGTCGTCGACCTTCTTCTGTCTCTCTAATATTATCCTCTTGGATGGTACGGAATGAAGCTAGTCTTATTCCTCGTCCTCGACTTTTTATCGCATCATCCCCCCCACCCCCCAACCTCCCCCGCGTCGCAACGCTGCGTCTCTGTCTAGAATCTTTCTCTCGTCCCGTCGTTCCTCTTCATGAAATGTCTCTTGCCTCGCTCACGTTTTTCGGTTCAACACACATCTCAACTGTATCGTACTATCCCTACCTCACCTCCCGGCAACGTCCACGCTCGTTTTTACATCATGACGATTCCTTTTCCTTTTGACTAGCTCGACATCTTCATGCTAGGGTCTGATCTAACGGGCCCGGGTGTGGGTGCGGTTGCGCAATATGGCGGTAAAGCACCGGTGAGGCTGGGTGCGGCTGGGTATTCTTCTCGTTGACACGCAGATGTGATCACTGTTCTGATCGCTGCCATGGAGCCTCTTTCATTACGGTCTTCTCGATCGACTATAGCACGCCTGTTCGCAACCCTCCGGGGCGCGGTCCGCTTAGACCCGGATGCTAGCGACGCCCTTCTGGATGCCGGCGACGCTTGCGCCTCCGTTGACGGCAAAGATGCACAGCCTGCCATCGACGCCGCTGGTGCTGATGCTGTCGACGGCCTCCCTGGTGCCGCTGTAGGGTCGGACGCTGGTAATGGTGTTCTGGTGGGTGGTGTGCAGCTCGCCGTCCGCTCCGACGCTCGCACCGGCGACGGCACCGAGGTGTCCCGCGATGCTCCCGGCGTTGACGCCACCCGCACCGGCAGCGGCGAGCGAGGGAGAAGAGGTCGAGCCGCAGCTGTCGGCCGACTTGAAGCGGTTGAAGGCTTCGTTGTTCAGCCGACCCACACCGGCGCCGGCGGCAAGGCCGGGTGCCTTGGGAGGAGGCGGAGGAGCACCCTTGGCAGCGGCGGCTCCGGCCGCGTCAAGCGACTTGACCAGCTTCCAGCCGGACGAGACATCGCCCTCGAACAGGACCGGCTGGCAGTCGTGGCCCGCGGCGATCAGCTGGTTCTCCGAGACAAAGGTCAGCGTGACGTAGGGGAGAGTGGGCGAGCGGACGACGTGGACGGCATGCGGAGCCGATTCGGGACCCGAGGGATAGACGACGGTCAGCGACGAGTCGTGTCCTGTCGTTGTGACGAAGGGGGGAGGTGAGAAAGGCCGGCGCACAAGGTCAGCAAGAGCTCTTCTGCCTGGGAAGGAAACGATTTGCTTGTCAGCTACGCACCGACAAAGGCGACAGCATCACCGCTAGGGCTGAACGAGACGCCGTGGACCCATCCGCCTGCGGGCGTGCCGTGCTCTCCGCAGACGGTGCCGAAGGGCAGTCTCTCTCCCCAGACGCTGGGCGGCGGCTTAGCGTCGACGCCCTTGATAAAGGCGCTAAAGACCCTGGCTTTTAGGTCTGCGCATCCGGCAGCGAGGAGGACGTTGTTGGGGTGCCAGTCGAGCGAGAGGATGGTGGATCGGAGCGGGCGCTTGATGTGCTTTGCGACCCACCAGTCGTTGTCCTCTTCGAAGGAGCAAATCGAGATGATCCTGGCGCCGCTGGCGACGGCAAACTTGTCCTCGTTGGGGCTCCATCGGACGAATGTAGCGGCGCGATTGAGGCGGAGGAGGACGAGAGTGGGCTTCCACACCTGTGCGCCCGTCTGAGCGTCGGCTGCGAGCTGCCAGACGTAGGCGTTGCGGTCCTGGGAGCAGGTGACGAGGCGGTTGGACTGCGGGGCCCAGTCGATGCCGGTGACGAGCTTGTCGTGCTCGGAGAGTGTATGCTCGAGCGTCCAGCCGGAGGGATCGGCGGCGTAGATGCAGACCTGGTTCGAGTTTGGCGACACGGCGACCTTTGATCGGTCAGCATTGAAGCTGTGCGCCGTCAAGGGGCCGAGCGAGAGCTGGTGGACCTGCTGCGCCATGGTGGTGGGGTGCGGCTGCTCGAGAAGGTTGATGGGCGTGCGGATGGCGGCGTGATGATCAGGT
Source organism: Thecaphora thlaspeos (assembly GCA_900291925.1). NCBI lineage: Eukaryota > Fungi > Basidiomycota > Ustilaginomycetes > Urocystidales > Glomosporiaceae > Thecaphora > Thecaphora thlaspeos. The sequence goes on along the minus strand of UWYS01000009.1, from coordinate 312,383 downwards.
GTGGCGATGCCTGGGAGGACTAGCAGTCAACTCTTTGGGCGCGAGAGATAGAATGCGTTGTTGGTTATGAAGGCAGGAGGCAGGAGGACGAGGTAGCCGTGGGCAGGAGGCAGATGGGTCTGGCAATCGGGGGCCGTCCCCGCGATCGTTCCGCCCGCCGATGCCGGCCTCGGTCATCGCACCGCCTCGCGCGGCCTCGCTGCAGCATGCCGTTGATGGCCCGTGCGCTCCTAAGGAGCCAGGAGCCGGGAGCCGGGAGCCGGATCCGAGTCTAAGCGGGTCAGGGTCCACTCAGGCGCGCAGCTGCCGGCGGCCAGGGTCACAAGAGACCAACAGGCGAAACACCTCGCCCCATCCACCCTCCGGCTGCCTGCCCATCTCGCCAGTCGAGCTATGCTCTCCGAAATGAAGCGGTGACCGCCTTCTCGCTGTGCCTTCTCACAGCGGATCCTTGTCACAAGCATTCTCCTATCTCCCCACCACTGCCTTCCACTGACGCGCACGACACTAACATCCCGGCCCAGCGTAGTCCAACACCTTCATCACCATGCTGATACCTCGGACCGCCTTGTCGGTGCTGGCAGCGCTTGTTGTGAGCACCGCCGCAGGCTCGCACCAGCATCCGCCCCAGCATCAGCGTAATCATGCACAGCAGCGACGAAGTGAAGCCAATGCTCCCTTCCACTGGTCGAGCCACCACCGACTGCCCGCCACCGCCGCGGGTGTTTCGGGCGAAGCCGTGGCTTATCTGCCGCACGCCGGAACGACCGACAAGCAGACGCCCACGCTCAACTTTGAGCTGAACCGACCGGCTCCCCTCATGCTGCTCCGAACCTCAGTCAGCTGCACTCTCGAGCTAATCAGTCACTCCTTTACCAACAGCTACGGAAGGCCGGCCATCGTCACGTTCAGCCCGTCGGCGTTCGACGATGATCGATGCAAGGTTCCAGCCGCTTGGACGGGTCTCAGCATGACCATCCGCGGTACATCGATAGGCCGCCAATTTGATCGCCTCGGCACCGTGTGGCTGGGTAACGACCAGGTTGGCCCGGGCGTAGAGGTCTGGAGGACAGACAACCCCGAACCTACATCGATTGGCATCGAATGGCAGACGTCCAAGGACATAGGCAGGTACTATTCCCTCCTCAAGGGCCAGTCCACTAGCGTTCTGTTCGACTTCCCGAACATCGTCGACGATACCTACACTGGCGCGCTCAACCGTGGGTAAAGGGTAAAGGATACAGGTCACTTCGGCAGCAAGAGCCAATTAAAAAGAAACAAGAGCTGACCAAGCTGTGAACGTGGTCGGTCGGCCTGCTACCCGCTTTGAGTCGCAGTAACGCTCTCCATCTCAGCCTTCGTCGACATCACCGGCAAAGGTCTCGCCCCTCTGTCTCAGCGAACGCCCGACCTGATCCTCCCCATCTCGGAACAAAAGAGCCATGACAACTCCCTTTTCCGCGTCGGCGGGACCAGCAAGAACGGCACCGTCTCTCTCCGCATCCCGCACAACGCCGCCCGTGCCACGGTTGAGCTGTACGCGACGGGAACTGCCACGGAAGAGTTTTGGTACACGCTGGTCCCGGACAAGTTCTTCAGACAGCTGATCAACGCAACCGACCAGGGATACTACGGGCACGGACCGTACCGCGAGGTGCAGCTGCACATTGATGGTCAGCTGGCCGGTCTCGCCGCGCCGTACCCTGTCATCTACACGGGAGGCGTGCAGCCGCTGCTGTGGCGGCCCTCTGCGTCGTTTGGCGCGTTCGACTCGCCGACGTACAGCATCGACGTGACGCCCTTCCTTGGCGGCCTTACCGACGGGCGGCCGCACGAGTTCAGCGTCAGCGTCGCATCGGGAGAGGCTGATGGACGGATAAACAACGCAAGCTGGTTCGTCTCGGGCAACGTGGCCGTCTACCTCGACAGCAGCGACGAAAGGACGACGGGCAAGGTACACGCCGCACAGATATCCGACATTCCTCGCGTGTCGGTGACGGGCCGTCTGCAGGGCGATCCTTTCCAGGACGGTAAGCTGACCTTTACAACCCAGCTGGCCGGAAGCCGTACGGTCGAGATCCGGGGCTCCCTTTCGACTGGCAGCGATCGGAAGCGCGGACTGGCGGCCAAGACTGTCGTGTGGCAGCAATCGACGGCCTACGAGAACCGAGGCGTCCTCACCCCGACGGAGCAAACAAATGTCCAGCGTTCGACAGGCTGGACACGATCTACCGTCATCGACTCGGTGGAGGCCTCCCACAATGACGACGAAGAGACGATCGACCGACGTGGTGTCGACAGCAACGACCAACGACCCTTCCGAGCGGACTCGACCTTCCCGGGCAGTGGGCAGAGTAAAGAAAGCCTCGAAATGTCCTTCTCGTACCCACTGACAGTGTCGACCGTGCTTCAACAAGAACCGAGTGGTAACGTGACACAAAGGAGCAACATTAAAGGATCTTTCGTTCGACGTATCAACCGTGCCGGCGCGAGTACACCCGCCAGGCTCCTGATCGGCAACGAAGATGTCCTGGGACGGCACGCTGGAGGCGGAGATTGGAACATAGAGGAGCATCGTGACACTAGCGTCTTTTCGACCCTGAAGAACGAAAATGCTCCACCGGCGTACAGCTACGAATCGACCGAGACGCTGTGAGTTCTTGCTTCCGCGACTCGGGCCGATGGTAACGTTTGGACGTCGTGCTGAGCTACCCATCCTGATTCCACTCGCCCATCTCTTCACCCGCACCACTTCATCCGCGCCGTAGAGTGTACCAAGACGTCAGCGGCAATGGCTTTGATCGCACGACAAAGACGCGAGACTGTAGGGTTGTTTCGGATGACCTGAGCGGTAGTCTATCTGATCGTGCGCAGCCATTGAGGCTTGGCATGTCCTCCTGAGTCGGATAGTAGATGGGGATAAAATTACAGCGCAGTAAGAAGCGGGAAACACGACCCATGTGATTTTGGTACAGGACGAGACGAGGAGGGCGTGCGCATGTGTGCGTAGCTGCAAGTGTATAGGTGACGACTGCTGGGTGCGCTCGTATGTAGATCGTTGAGAGTGTCTTCGTCATTTCTTCCCCTTCGCGGCGGCCGTCGTGGTGGTCTTTGCTTTTTTGCCGTCCTTTTTAGCGTCGCCTTCTGGCTTCCTCTTGGCTGACGATGATGCGACGCTGACGTGAAGGGAGGATAGGACATGGGAGGGAGAAGAGTAGATGGTGGGACATCGTCGGTCAGCGAGCTTCCATCTAGCGCAAAGACAAGATGAAGAAGGGGGGGGGTGGGGGGCACAGAATAGTCACTCACGTAAAGAAACCGTCCAACCTGCCCTGTTGCTTCTGGCTGAGCGACTTTTGCAGCTTCTCGCATCCTTTCCTCACGCGATCCTCGCTGTGGGGAGAAAATGTTAAGGATGGACGTGCGGTCAACCTCCGAGTGGGTGATGGAGCAGCTGTTGCGATGCCCGCGCACTCACCTAAAACCCTTGTCCTGACAGAGGAACTTGACCATGCCTTCGACGTCGGGCGCCTCCCACTTGAGGTCGAGGTCCTTGCCCTGCTGGACGTCGGGTGCGAGGAAGATCTTCCTGGCCTCTTCAAACGGCCACACCTCCGGAATGACGACGCTCTTCTTGCCTTCCTCCTTGAGGTGCGCGACGACCTTGTCGAGGCTGCCGTGCTCCTTCATCAGTTTGAGCGCCGTCTTTGGGCCGATGCCCTTGATGGGGTCGAGGTAGTCGCAGCCGAGGAGGATGCAGAGGTCGATGAACTGCTCCATCGTCATGCCCAGGCCCTCGAGCGCCTTGGGCAGGTCGACCTGGTGGACGGGGATCTTTTTCTGCTCCGAGGCGGTGAGATGTTTGAGGAGGACGGGCGTGCCGAACGTCAGGGTATCCATGTCCTCTGAGCCGGCGGCGTACACCTTGCCGGCGCGGGCGAGCTCGGCGCACTGAGCCTCTGCCTCGGAGGGTGCGATGACGCAAGGGATGCCCATGAGATTGAGCAGGTGCCTGACCTCTTCGTTGTGCTGTCGCGTGGGCCTGACCTGCCTCCGGGCGAGCTGGTCCATCTTTTCGTTGTCTGCGATGTCCTTCTGCTCCTCTTCCTGCTCCCTAGCCTCTTCGCGCTTGCCGAAACGCTTGTTGAGCACCTCTTGCTTGAGGTCGGGCGGCTTGCCGTCGAAGACGTACATGGGCTTGATGCCGTAGTCGATCATGCGAAGGGTGCGGTAGAAGAAGCCGAGGAGGTGGCTGGTCGTCTCGCCGGACTCGGTCATGAGCTGCTGTCCGTCGTTTTGCCTAACGGCGATAAGGAACTGGTAGAGGCTCATGGAGGCGTCGATGGCGACTTTGCGGCCGAAGTAGGTCTTGATCTCGATCTCTTTGATGGCGCCGGGCGCCTCGTCATTGATGAGCGCAGTGAGGCCTGGACGGCGGCGGGGAAGAGAGAACGGTTGCGTGTCAGCGTGTCTAGCTTGGCGTCGGACAGTCAGGCGCGCGCACACGACTGCGGTGGCTGGGTGGCTGACCTTACCTTTGATACCCATGATGCCTCTGAGCGCGCGAAGTTGAACTTGGGTGGGTGATGAGGTTGCGGTTGCAGTGGCGGTGAGGGTGGCGGTGAGGTCAAGGGGCGGGATGAGCTTGGTTGGGCGCGCTGTTCCTCCACTTTGCCTTGGGCGCGGCGCTAGAAGCAGAGGCAGGACGCGTTCATTCATTTACGCGTGGCGCGACCCGGCTCGCGTCGACGTCACGTCGCGGCGGTGGCGCTCGCAGGAAATACAAGCGTCCGTAGTTGAGTGACGCCGGCGCGCCCCGCCTGCCAAGTGCAAGCGGGCGAGCAGCGTCCCTCCGACATCCGAGATTCCGAGCGGCCAAAGGCTGAAGGCCACCCAACTCCCCCTCCGCCATCTTCCGCTCGCCCGCCCGCCACCGCCGCCTCCTTCCGCTCTCGACTCAGCCAGCCAGACGTCGCCTCATCACCGCACGCACCGCCTAAAAGCGACGACCTACCCCCGCCCCATCGATTCGCCAACAGCCCATTCGCCCGTCTGCCAGCTTGCCCTTCCGTGACACCGCAGCTCCCGATGCCGCTCTCAGAGCAACGCCCGCAAACATGACCGACGGCAACGACGAGTTCGATGCCTTCTTCGACGACGCACCGCTCGATCCAGAGCTGGAAGAGTCGCTCGCACAGCTAGAAGCTTCCTACACCGCCTCTCAATCCGTAGCAAGCCGCCAGCAGAGGCAGACCTCCGTCCCCGGCTACCCCGGTCGTCCAACGTCTTTTGCCACCGCCACCGCCACCGCCGCTGTCGCCCAGTCCACCTCTTTCAATAGCCTGCCATCGGGCAGCATACGCAAGGGCACTTTCGTCAACCCACAAAAGAAGCAGAAGCTCGGCAATGGTCCCTCGCGCATCACCTCGGGAGGCAGCACAGGGCTGCGCCATGAAGCTGTCATCGTCGAAGATGAAGACGAGGAACGGCCTCCGCCAGCGGAGCCGCCTCGTCCTGGGTCTCACGCTTCCACTTTCATCGCTGCCAACAATGGAAACAGCCGGCAGCAATTGGCCACTGCCTTCGCATCCAGACGGTCGCCCGGAACGGATCAGGTCATCGTACGCAACCTCCGCGACGACGAATTTGGCGACGGCGACGATGACTGGTGGACGGGCAACAACGGACTCGATCGTGCCGAAGAGGAGGCTATCCGCATGTCGCAGCAGCCTGTCTCTCAGCAGCCTCGCCAGCAGCATCAGCAGCAGCAGCGGCAGCCAGCGCAGGTACAGAGCCGAAGGAATCCCCCGCCCGAGCCAAGACCGCCACCGCCGCAGGACGTCACCAACGCCTACGCCGGCTCTGATACCGATGTCGAGCTACTCCAAAGGCAGCTTCAGGACCTGCAGAGAGCCGCCAAGCAGCACGAGGAAACGATACGCAAACTCACACTCGACAAGCGCGCAAAGGAGGGCGAGGTCGCCGTAGTGCGCCAGAACCTCTCCAAGGTCAGCCTCGACAATGCCAAGCTGCGCGAAAAAGAGGTTCGCATGGAGCAGGAGCATAAGGCTTCGCTCGAGAAGTTGCATGCCGACAACCAAAGGCAGATGGAGAGGCTCGAGACGGCCACCGCCTTCCGCAGAGTCGAGCAAGACACCAGCCGGAGGGCGTGGCCGTCCAGTGTGCGCCGCCTCCCTCCCTCGACGCTGCGCGACGCCGATAGGCGACAGGAGTCGCAGGTCGCCGCGGGACTTACGACGCCGACCAAGCGCAAGCGCAATGGCAGGCAACCCATCACCCCCAGCTCGTCGACGTCGTGGACACCCAGGACGCTGGGCAGGCCGGCGCTGATGGACCGCGGAGAGCCTTCCAGCCCTAGCAAGAAGGCGACGCCGTCCAACACTGGGCGGGATGCGCCTGTGCGATATCGATCGAGCGCCAAGGGCAAGGCTAAGGCCTTTTCCAAGTTCCAGAACTCGTTCAATGCCCCCGAGACCTTGCCGGCCAACTTCAGACCGGCGGCGCTGATACCGGGCCTGAAGCCCATCCAGGCTGAGGGTGGCGAGTCGAGGCTGGGAGGTCTGAGCCAGGATGCCATAGACATCACAATGGGCGATCACGAAGAGCCGCTCCCGGATCGAGCCTCGCCGAGCAGGCTGCCGCAGACCCCTTCGAAGCAGCGCGCGGACGACGGCGCCCATGTCGACGGGATCGATGCGGCCGCTTACCGGCGGCGGGAGCGGTACCACTGGGCCGTGGGCGAGCTGGTCCGAAGGCGTGCTGAGCTGGTGGGGCAGGTGCTCGGACACACATGCTCCGTGCCATCGACGCCGCTATCGTACCCGCGGACCCGGTACAATCCGAAGGGTTCCCTGGCCGGCGTGTGCCCTTCTGGATCGCGGCCGTACGAGACCACGATCTACCGGCTCATCAACGCTGAGGTCCCATCGAGCGTGGCCCCGATCTTGCTGCAGCGGTACGCGCTCACCACGCAGTTCCTCAACACCGTCCTGACGCAGGGCAGCGTTTCTGACGGTGAACAGCGCTTCTACTTTCTCCTCGTGCACGATGACGGCGGCTGGGAGGAAGAGCTCGAAGATGGCATGCAGGACCTGCTCGAGGGTCTAGCGGCCGCCCTCCAGACGCTGATGGGCCTCTTCCTGCGTCTCTGCATGATTGACTGCCTCCGCGACACCCTAAAATTGACGTGGTCGCTGTGCGTCGCGCACCCAGCCCTGGCGGACAAGATCCTAACGCCACAGGACGACGTCTGGACCCACCGGACGGCAGAGCTGCGCATGCACGAGGCATCGCACGGCAGCGACGGGCCGCGTCGGACTACGAACGATGATGTCGACACCCCGCGCAGCCTCACCGGCATCCTGGTCGAGTCGATCAAGAAGTGCAACGTCGTCCCGATCTCGATCTCTTCACCAGCCTCCGTCCTCCCCTTGAGCGGTCCACTGTCCGATGCCGCGGACAGAGGGCGCCCAGCAACGACGGCACAGGCGCATGCGCAGAGCCAGATGCGCCGCGCCAACCGAGAAAGGGCTAGGACGGCGAATGGAGAGATGGCGGCGACGCCAAAGGAGGAGCCCTGGGACATGGGCGGCGAGGCGCGCGAAGAGCTCATCGAGGCCGTCATTAGCATGCTTGAGGTGCTATGCTGGTCCTTTTCCGGGCGTCCGCTCGAGTCGGCCCTTCGTTTCGTCGGCGAGACGGATGGCTTCCTCTACACGCTGCTGGACCGACGGCGTCGATGCTCGAGCATCGAGCGAACCGTCCGCCTGATGGCGTCGATGGCGTCCAACTCGAGCCTGATTCACGCCTGCCTGGCGGCCAAGCCGGACCCTCAACTCGGCCAGTCGCTTAGCACGCCGAGCTCTACTTCCACTTCGACGTCCGCGATGGCGAACGCGAGGCGGGGCGCACGCAGCGCCAGGTTCTCCGTGCTCGAGGTGCTCTCGAAGCACCTTGTGGACCGGCGCGTCGACCTGTCGGAATCAGAGTGGCATTCGCTCCATCGAACCATCCTGATCCTCCTCACGCAGGCCGCCATCAAAGCGAGGGACACGCACATCATCCTGGCCGACTCGGCTCCGCTCCTGGCAGCGCTCATCAAATGCCTCTCGCTCGACTCGGACACGCTGTGGAATGCGGGCGCGCAGGGTATCGTCTCGACGTTGTGGCTCGACCTGGCCGCTTCCCGCCTCGACGACGAGGTCACCACACTACGGAATGGCGAACAAGACCTCGAAACTGGCCTCGAAGACCTGGTGGAACGTCTGACGCTGGACGTTCGCCTGCTGTCGGTCCTCTACCGCTACCCGCTTCCCCTCTCGACGGCGGGCGAGAACGGCGATAGCCAGTACTCGCACCCAGACTCGAGCGCGGATGCCTACGACGGCTCGTCCTCGCGGTGGGGATTGATCAACCTGGCGCAGAAGCTCGAAGACCCAGAGGCCTACAACATGCTCAACGGTATTCGACAAAGTTTCATCGTCTCTCTCAATCGAATCGCTTTTGCGCCCGAGCCGGAATGGATCGAGGACGAAAAGGAGATGGCCCTGTATCGTCTTCGCAGGTTCCAAAGCGACACATCCGACAAGGTGAACGCTGTTGGCGGCGCCACCGTCATCAAGCGACAAGTCGAGGCACGCGTCCGGAGGCTAACGACCACCTCGGCGCGTCTCGATTCGATAGCCGACCTAGCTGGCGATCTGGTGGATCTTGTTCTGTCGCCAGACGAGGTCAACGAAATCTTCGAGCTGCTCGCCGACGACGAAGACGAAGGCGCCGGCGAAGGTAGCGGCGGTGGTGGCGGGGATGATGCATACCTTGCCGGAGCAAAGGGTGTGGTTCTGCCGGAAAGGGGTAACGACATGGACGAGGACGAAGAGGCCATCGTTGCAGAGGTCCATCCGATACACGACGATGCGCCACGACAGCACGCCATGATCGTCGATCGGCCCGTCCGTCGCCAGGCCGATATGCGAACGACCAGTCGTTCGGGAAGCGAGACGGAGACAGAACCGGACGAAGACGCTCCTTCGGCATCGGCACCCGCGTTGGCTACTAGGTTGAGGACGGCGGCGAAACAGACAGACAGACCATCCGTCGTTCAAAGGCGGAACAGGCAGGAGGTCGTAGAGATCCACGATACCGATTCCGAACCGGATCGCGATGACTGAAAGGCAGAGTGGTAGCGGTAAGCGCGGGACTACACGAGCAATCCTTTGAGGTGGGAGATCGGGGAACGAGGAAAGGTGTGGGAATACAACAGATCCAGGCGCCGCCAGAGTGACCTGTTCGCTTGCTTGCTTGGCTGTTTACAATGCATGGGGGATGTGATGTGTGTGAGGGAGAGCGAGAGACGGGTTGAGACAACGACGAAGAGGTCTCGCATGTGTCTGAGTGCAGGGCGACAGCGTAAGGGCAAAAGGATCCAAGGGGCAGGGAGGAAGCGGTAGAGATTTGGTTCGATTGGAGCGGGGACTAGGTGTCGAGCTGATCTCCTTCGAAGCGTCACCGGCGGGCAGCTTCATTGTGTCGGCGAGCCTAGGGTCGCTCCGGCTCCTGCCACCGCGACCTAGAGCCACTGATCCTTGCTCCATCCGCTGTCCTGGAGGAAGGCCGCCATGACCTTGCTTCCGGTCTGAAGGAGCGGGTGCCCCGCGACGACCTGCAAGAACCTCTCGAGCCCTTCCCTCCTGAGCTCGATGACCTCATCGGTGAAGCGGTTGGTAAACACCTTTCCGGGGAGCGGAGGGATGTTGACTCGAGTCGATTCGCGCTCGAGAATGTCGCGGAAGTGCTCAAAGTCCGAGTACCTGCGACGGACGGACGAATAACGGATCTTGAAGGCAGGGATGTTTGTGCGCGTCACGATCTCGTAGTCGGTGTACATCTTGCGGCCGTACCCGTGCGTCATGGGGTTGCGCACCTCGACCTCGAGGAAGTTTTCCGGGATGCCGTACATGTCTTCCGGGGCTTCGCGGCGCTGGTTGAGGCTGTCGACGCGGGCGAAGGGCGAGTAGGCGGGGACGGCGTAGTTGGAGGCGGGAAGAGGGTAGCCGGGCGCTAGCTGGCGTGGCGCGGTGCCGTGGAGGCCGACGGGCTCAGAGGGGAGAAGCGTAGAGGGGGTGTGGGACTGAAAACGCAAGGCGGAGGGTTGCGCCTGGGCCGTCTGTGCGTACTGCTGATACTGCGCCTGCGACGGGAAGGACGACTGCGGCTGACTCTGTGGCGGCGGATGCTGTGGTTGCGCTCTCGATTGCTCCTGCTCAGCTTGCTGAGGCTGGTACTGCTGCGGCGGAGAAACCGGGGCGGAGGATGAGGCAGCGGCTTGCTGGTAAGGCTGTTGTGCTGACTGCTGTGCGGGCTGTGTTCCGAAAGAGGCTTGCGGTTCGGCCTGTCCGAAGGCGCTCGTCGGCTGATAGGCTGCGCCGCCAACGTCGGCGCCAGCTCGAGGGGCGTTCAGGCGCGAAGAGGGCCCATGTCCGTTTCCTCTACCATCAGCAGCGCTGTCTGACGGGGGCGAGCTGCCGAAGTACGAGCTCTGATAGGCCTGCTGCTGGTTATGCTGGGGCGTGAAGCCGCCCGGTGGTGAACGAGCGCCGTAAGCGTCAGCACCAGCGCCGGCGCCGGCGGCCATGGTTGCGGCAGAGGCGGAGGACGATGAGGCGATGGGCTGGGCCCAGGGGTCATCGTCCGTGTTTTCGTTGCCGCCCCAAGCTGAGGTAGCGTTGTAGCTGGGCGAGAGCGGGCCGGCGGACTCGTAGAAGGCCATGCTGCGTCGCGAGAGGGCCGGAGGGTGCGGTGTGGGCTGCTTTTTGGGGCTTGGCTCGGGGCTGGTCCGACTGAACAGATGAGTCAGCTGATAAGGAGAAGGAGAGGGTGTGGCGAAGACGGTGGCTAGAGCGGAAAAAGCGAAAGCGGGCGAGAGAGAGAATCTGAGAGATAGCGGGAGAGAGACTGGCCAACAGATAGGTGGAGCGGAGTGGGTGCCGTGGTCGTCGGATGACCCGAGGCTTGGCTGCCTCTGCCCCGTCTGTGCGTTGCCGACCCTACGGTTCTCGGCCAGAGCACGCCCCACCCCTCGGCCTCGCAGGTGGAGTAACAAAGCACGGATCCGGTGATCGAGTCCGAAAAGCGAGCACCGCGTTTTTTTCTTCCTTTTTTTCTCCAGCTGAGCCCACAAAAGCCCTCCAACGATGGGCAGCGTTTCTTCTTCTCACACCACCATCAACACAAACGCCATTTTCTACGCACATTGGGACGGGGATCGAGGAGCTCCGGCTCTTGACGGCAACTTGCGGCCTGTTGGCATCCAGTCGCTCCGACGGACCAGACCTTCGACCTTGTCCCTTCCTTCCCGCACCGGGCCCGCCTCTTCCGTCCATCAACCTCTTGCGTCTTCCGGGACCCTAGGTCGACTCGGACGAGCAAGGAACGGATCTCGGCTGCATTCGTCCAGACGACGTCACAACACGCCGTCAATCCTCTCCTACCCTTCGTCTTGATCGACGCCAGATTCTCGAAAGCATGGGCGACCACTCCATCCCGGAACACTGGAGAAAACCTAGAGAGACCCGCAAAGGACCGCTTAACCATATTGCAGCCCTTTCTCCTCCCCTCTCGAGGGGGGCGAGGACACGCTGTAGGGAAAGTCCCCGGACACATCTTCTTTCACTTTTCTACGGATAGGTCAACACAGTTAGCAAGCCTCTGTCTCCATCGCCTCCCTCTATCTCCTCGGAGTTGAGGATGGCGGGCTGCCGCGGTATCAAATCCGGGACGATCGAGAAGGGAGCGCCTACAGGGAGAGCAAAGATCTGTCCAAAAAGGGTTTTTTACGGGATCTGGAGACTCGAACAATGCGGAAAGCGACCGTCACCATAATGGTACGGTTTGATATCCCGAGCCGGTCCCGTCCCCCGTTACTTTGGGCATCTTGCTTCTTTCCTTTGCTCCTCCTTCGTTCGCAGATCGTCTCCGTGGTGCTCGGTGTTGCTGTGAGCAGAGGTGGATGCACATATGGGCGAGAGGTGGACTTGCAAGGCTTGGTCTCGTCGTTTGACTCGGTAGTGCAGCAGTCTTGGAGCCGTCTCGGGGAACGCACGACGGGCGGAGGCCTACAGTCGAGGAGGAGGAACCATGGCGAGACGATCATTAGTCGGGTTGCGTCTAGGCGCAGCACGAGGTCGAGGCTGGTACGACGTTCCCCTATTTCCGGATGGGTTCAGGCTTGACGTCGTCTTACCCGCCCTTCGGTCATCGTCTCTCTTCTTCCTCTTCTGCATGGCCTTACCCCTTCCAAAGCACCCGGGCCGGCGTACGAGACGCAGCACTTTGAGGAGACACTCCCAGCCTCGCCTGTCTATCTCGTTTGAGTCCTACCGCGATCATTACACGACTGTACCTACTCCCAGTCGAGGTGCGAGGCCATGCTGTATCCAGGTGTCCTTCGCCGTTCGACGAGCCGGGTGAGGGCGAGAGCGGCGGTCGAGTGAGTCGGAGGCAAAGGCAAAGATACGAGCCTCGTCACCGCTTCTCGATCCTTCTCTCTCCCTTCCTTCGTCTGGACGACGTTGCGATCACCCGCAGGTAGACCTTCTTCTCGGCGCCCCACACCCCCTTTTACCTCGTCTTTTGACGAGACGAGATGCTCCGATTTCGTTTGTCATTCTTTTCCTCCCTTTTGCTAGGGAGGGAAGCTGATAGTCATGCGGTCACCGGTGCCTCGGTCATCGACCGGGGCAACGGCAACTCAACGGGGCTTACTCTTGCGTCGGTCTCTCTACCCTCTCTCTTTTCCGGTTTGGATCCTTGCGCGCATGCTTTACTTGGGTCCCGGCGTCGAGGCACGACGGTAAGTAGGCAGATGCGAGTGGCGGTGAGGTAACATCGCTCGTTGGGCATTGCAGCGCGGGCTTCTAGTTGGATGTCCTCTTGGCACTCTCGATATCTACGGCGGTCAGGAAGAAGATGCGTTCGCATGTATGTCCAAGGTCTGGCGGCTAGCCTGGGAAGGCCTTCTATAACCCTATTGTCTTGTCGGATACATAAGCACACCCTTCGGTCGATCAATACCTCAAACCTCCCACCTCACGTCTCCTCGTCTCCTCATTTCCTCATTCTCCGCTCTCCAGCTGTGCACCGTCAACCCTGACTCCTCGGCATGTTGCCCTGCTGTCCCTGTCCCTGCTGTCCGTTGTTGCGCTGCTGCGGCTGCTGTTGCTGAGGCGGAGGCCGGACCTGCGTCTGCGGTGAGTTGATGCCGACGGGCCTTTGCTGGCCCAGGCTCGGGCCCTGGTTCTGCTGACCGTACTGCTGCTGCGCTTGCTTGTAGAGTTGGAGCGCCAAGCCGTTGATCTGTTTCATTCGACCGTTGCGAGCGCAAAAGGCAGGGGGTCGAGTTAGCGTTCATACTACTCCGACCTTTTGGCGTGCGCTCAGTGACGGGACAAGACAGGAAGAGAGAGAGAGGGACAAGGAAACGCACCTGCTCCTGGCTAAGGTTCGAGGTAGCCAACGAGATTGCTAGTTGCTGCTGCAACGCCTGAATCGTGCTAGGCATGTCGGGCGGTACGGCGTTGCCGCCGCCCTGCACGGGACCCGCTGGGCCCATCGACGGGCTGGCCGAGTTCATGGCGCGTTGCTGAGCGACCGCCTGCTGAGGTCGAGGCGTACCTACCAGCGGTCGAATGCCGCCATACTGCAGCGCTTGCTGATTGACGCCTTGCGACAGTACCTGCTGTTGCTGCTGCTGCTGTACTGGCCGAACCTGCTGCTGCTGGCGTTGTTGCATCTGAGCCTGCGCCTGCGCCTGCTGTTGCGGTAGCGGCGACGGCGTCGCCATCGGACGCTGTGCCTGTTGGGTGGCCTGGTGGTTGACCGCCATCGTCGGATACGCCACTTGTGCCTGCGAGACGGAGAACTGCATCGCCTTGGCCTGCTGCTGCGAGAGTTGGTGCTGATTGCGCAACAGCTGTTGCTGCTGCTGCGCGGCAGTGGCGGCGGCCAGCTGGGCCTGATACTGCTGTTGCTGTTGAGGCGTGAGCTGCTGCAGCTGTTGCTGGTTCAACTGCGGCGGACGCGGCAGCTGCAGGTTGTTGACCATCGACGGCGGGCGCACCTGTTGTTGCTGCTGTTGCTGCTGCATCTGAGCATAGAGATTCTGCATCTGTTGGTTCGCCTGCGCCTGCTGCTGAGCGTTCACTTGAAGCTGCGCCTGCGGCGGCGGTCCTACTACAGGCGACTGCTGCTGCTGCTGTTTCTGTTGTTGCGCCTGTACCGGAGGAATCGGCGATTGCTGTTGCTGCATCGGCTGCGGCTGCGGCTGCGGCTGTGCCGGCACTGGGCCCTGTGGCTGAGGCAGGCACGGCGCTTGACCCGGCTGCGGGCCGACGTTCCTTTGGGTTTGCGCTTGCGCCTGGGCCTGGGCTTGAGCTTGCGCCTGCTGTTGCAACAGCCTTTGCTGCTGCTGCTGCTGTTGGTAGGCAAGGTGCGCCCGCTGCTGCTCGTAGTACTGGCGAAGTGCCGCCTGATCCCTTTCGGCTTTGAGAGCGCTGAGCGCCTGCGGCGTCGCGACCGGTCCCGCCTTGATCTGGGCGTGCGTCTCGTGGGAATTGAGATTAACCTTCTTGGCCTGCGATGCTTGCTGTGAATACTTACCGGCTTCCCGCTTCTTGGCCGATTTGCGCATCATCTCCATCAGGTTGACCCTCCGCAGCTTCTTCTTCGATCCGTCGTACTTGGTGCCAAGCTTCTTGTTGATCTTATCGCGCTTGGCGACTAGTGCATTGGCGCCGCCGGTGGTCGACGGGCTGCCGTCCTTTCCAGCGCCCTTGTCGTCCGCAGCACCGGCGCCCGCTGCACCGCCCTTCTTGTCCTTGTCGGCAAGGGAGCCTGATCCTGGCACCGCCGACGGCGGCGGCGCTAGCTGTGGAGGTCCGGGCGGAGGCTTGCCCTCCTCGGCCGCCTGCTGGATGCGCTTACAGCGGTCGTAGCAGTCCCATGGCTCGCGCTTGTCCGTCGCTATCGTGAGCCGTGTTGAGTTGAAAAGGTCCGACACGAGTGACCAGTTGCTGTTGTACTGCTTGGCGAGGGCGAGCAGGTAGCTATCCTCCTCGGGTGTCCACATGAACATCGCCGCTCTAGCGTCGGGGGACGCTGGCGGCGTAGGAACGCCAGTCGCAGTCGAAGCCGGCTCTCGCAGTGCCTTGCTCGACCGTCGGGCGAAAAGCACCGAGCCCGGAAGGTTTGGCGCTCCGGGCATCTGGTCCATCCCGTCGGGCATGCCGCGCAGGGGATCGGACTGCTCAGCGGCGATGATCCAGTCGCTGTCGTCGATCCACTTGCCCTGCGCGCGATTCTTCGAGGGCTCGAGCGTGCTGACCAGGAGCGGTTTGGAGTCGAGCAACTTGGTGACGTGAGTAAGCCTCGGAGGCTGGTTGAGGCTGCCTTCGTCCCAGCGTCGGTCGCTCTTTGTCGAGGCATCGGGAGCTAGAGGGCCGCCGTACAGCGGAAGCTCGGGGAACATTTTGCTGAAAGTAAGCTCTTCGGGCTCGAACGACTGCACTGCCGAGGGCAGGTCGGCGACTTCGATCCCCAACATGGCAGCCGCAGCCTCCGGATCCAGCGACTCGAGAAGGGCAGTCGGAGACACGATGGTCGCGCCGATGTTCATCGAGAAGATGGGCGCTCGAAGCGTGGTGACGAGCTGAGCGGGGAGTTCCGCAGCGAGGGTGATGTCCTTGCTCTGTGCCTCGGCCCTTATGCCAGATTTGGAGACCTGGTCTCCGTCGACACCGTTGATGCTGACGTCGGCAATCGTTGGCGCCGCCTCCGCCGCCGCGGCAGCTGCAGTGGGCATGGTCGCATCGGCAGTGAGAGCGGGCATCAGCGGCGGAGGCGCCCTCGGCTCGTCGACAATCTCGACGCGTGGCGGCCTCGAGGGTTCGCCAGTGACGGCGTCGGCTGCCGAGGCTTTGCCTTCGTCTTCGCCGTCGCCCTCGGCGTCGGCATCATCGTCTTCACCCTCCGCATCCATGTCGCCCTCCCCGTCCGAATCGGCGTCCGCCATCACTGCGTCGGTCTCCTCCACCGCCTCGGCGACGGCCGCGACGATGACCGTATCGTCGCCGATGACGCCGTCGTTGTCGTCGCCGCCTTCTTCGAAGAAGACGTGCGGGGCGCCTGGCTCTCCATGCGCAGCTGCCTTTTCCATTGTTGTCCCGGATCGCTGCACAGCTTGAGCCATCTCAATATCCTCTTGCCCATGATCCGGCGCAGCGGCTGCAGAATGACGAGACGCGTCAGCCTGCGAGCTTTCCACCGTTGCAGGCCAGGTGGCATGTTTCCGAGGACCCCTTGCGACGATGCAGAAGGCGGCGCGCTCGGCGTGCGTTCTCGCCCTGTGCCAGGCCGCAATCTCGTGCGCCAGCTGGAAGGCGACTGCCAGCTTCCATCGCCTCTCCTCCCTGAAGTCGGTCTGCAACCACTTTACCTCTTCCAATAGGTGGTCCCAGTGTGACTTGTGCACCACTGGGCCCTTCTGCTTCTTTGGCTGGCGGAAGCTCCACTCGCCCTGGGCCTTAAGCTTCTCAATCCGCGCTATGGCCTGGACGAACCTCTGCTCGGTGAAGGCGACCTTCCAGTCGCTCGTCATCAGGCACTTGTCCGCCTTGCCCACCATGCCGGCGCCCGGGCTCGCCCGAGCGCGAACGTACCAGCGCCACAGATCCGTTTGTCCCGAGCCAGCGGGACCGATGCCGATGGCAGAGCGGAAACCTCCGACGGCCCCTGCGCTCAGCGCGCCCGGTCCCCCGACGACGCCGTGAGCGGTCCCGGGGTGCGGTACCTTGCGTCCGGTCCGATGATGGATCGCACCTCCGCCCACGCCGCCGCCAGTGATCCTGCGGGTTGGGTCCGGCGGCAGCGGTCTGAGCGATGCCGCATAGGTGACGGAGAGAGGGTTCGGCGCAAGGGCCTGCAGTGTCGGGTGGAGGGGCGCGATGTCGGCCAGGTCTGGGACGACAGGAACCGCCGCCGGCGAAGGCGGCAAGCGGAGACCGGGACCATCGCCCGCGACCGGCGGCAGCAGTCCAGGTGCCGGTGAGACCGCCTTCGCCAGTGCGCCTGACGCGGCCGGCTTCTTCGTCGGCGTCGGCGTCGGCGTTTGAAGAGATGCTTCTAGCTTCGGGCCCGCTTTCGACGGGCTTACAGGCGCCGTCGTCGCCGTCTGGAAGCTCTTGGCAGCGGACTGCGATAGCGACAAGAGGGCCTGCGGACCTTGTGCTGCGGCTGCAGCGGCAGCGGCAGCGACGGAGCCGGGCTGTGTGAGGCTGCCGTCAGGCGTCGCAACGGCTTTGGATGCGGCCTCGATTAGCGACGAGATCGATGCCGCTTTAGGTGCAGGAGGCAGTGGATCGGCGAGCGTGGTTGTGCCGACGGGTCCGGGCTGAAGTCCGAGGGAGGCCTGCAGCTGTGCCTGTAGGGAGCCGGACCTGGCGACGGTCAGTGGCCGGATGCTCGAGGCACCCACCGCTTTGGCTCTCGTCTGGACCACCGATGCCGCCTTGGCGACAGCGGCGCTGCGGAGCGCAGCCGCTTTCGAGAGCTGCTCTTGCTCCCTCTGCCGCTCCCGCTCGCGGTGCGCCTCGAGGGCCGAGGCCATCGATGCCGACGTCGAAGGTGTCGGCGGCGGAGCGAGCTCGACAGGCGCGGTCCCGAGCTCTTTGGCGAGCTTTTCGCGCAGGTTCCGGGGCTGGAAAAGATCGTGCTGCCGTATCGATTCGGCGTCGTCGTTCTGAGAAAGCCGGTAGGTGCGGAGGAAGGCGACCACGGACTGTCTCGAATCGTCCGCCGCCAGGGCAAGGGAGCCTTTTGGCAGCTTAGCAGGGCAGCCTGGTACGTCGTCCCTGTCGTACGACTCCGACATGAAGAGGAGCTCGCGAAGCTCTTCAATGTGAGCCTCCTGCAGCTCGCGGATCTGCTTCTGCTTCTGCTCTACGAAGGCATCTCGGAGGTCCTCGAGGGTGACCATGCTGGTCGAGGCGAGCGCGTTCCAGTCGTTTGGGTCGAGCGAGGTGGCCGACATTGCGATGGCAGTCGCTGCGGCGATCAAGGCGGGATGTGTGACGGTCGCATGCTGGGACTGCAGGCTCTGGAGGTGCGGCGTGTGCTGCTGCTGCTGCGACTGCGGCGGTGGCAGCGACGTCTGGGACGGCGGCACTGGCAGCGGCGATGGTGGTAGTGCCGCCTGGGGAGGTGCAAATGCTGTCGGCGCTGTTGCTGTCGGGTTCGTTGCTGCCGAAATTTTCGGGATCGATGACGACGACGGAGGCGCAGGCGGCTGTGGCGTTGGTTGCGAGGGCGGATGCAGCTGAATTGAAGGCTGAGGCTGAGGCTGAGGCTGTGGCTGTGTTTGGGGCTGCGGCTGTGATTGCGAATGTGAGCGCTGCGCCTGGCCAGTCTGTGCGGTCGCCGATGCGTCGGATGTACCGAGCTGCAGTAGCGATACCGCTGAGGCTGGAGGCGCCTGGATCGGCCGACCCGGCTGCGATGGCGGAGGCGGCGGTGGAGCCATGTCGACGGGTCCGTCGATGCCGGGGACACGACCCGGCTGTCGGGCCGATGGGTGGGCGGAAGAGCCCGAGGGGACGTGTATGACGGAGCTCAACGCCGTGAATGCTGCTGCTGACTGCTCTTCGGAAGGTGGAAAGTCGTGAATAGGCCGTGGTCGGTGCGGACGTGACTAGGATGGATGCAAAACGATCGTGGGAGGACGGGGAGATGAGGCCGGCGTCCGCAAGCAGAGGCGGATATTTTCCAAAAGGACTCCGGATCCGACCCGACTCGACGACCACCCCGCAGTGGGTGCTGCGCTGAAGAGGCCTCTCGCACGGCGCCTCCTCGCCCTTCCCTCCGCACACGAGCAGGCTCAGTCTCTGTTGCAGACTCTCTGCACGCTACACAGAGACAGAGGAGCAGGATCGATCCAGTCGACTTCCCTTAGGCAAGCTTTTTTTTTTTTCGTGACGATACAGACGGCGGTGGGCCTTCTTAGCTACAGCGGCCCATAGACGGGAGGCAACGACAGTGACTTCAGCAACGCAGATAGTGCATCGGGAGGACGACGAGGAGCAGTCGCGGCAGCAGGAGCGGGTGGCGATCGTGGTGGTCGTGTCGGTGGGCGCGATCTACGAGAGGACGTTCTATGGCGACAAGTAGCAGCCATCGCAAGGTACAGACAGGTGACGTGTTGGAGAGGCAGAGTTGGGAGGAAGCGAGCAGACCGTGTCAGGGTGGCTACAGCCGCATGCACCACTCTGCGCGCTGCCCGCCAACCCAGGGATGGATGCCGGCAGATGTGAGGCATGGGTAGGCATGATCGGAAAGCAGATGCGAGGCACGGGTAGGCACGGTCGGAAAGCGGAGCTCAAGGGAGTCAGAGAGACGGAAGGAGAGGGAGAGAGGGGGAGAGAAGGGTGCAAGGAGGAGGGCGTGTATACGTCGCGACTGGTGTAGGTATGTGGGAGAGAGATCAAGGCGGACAAGATGCGAGAGGTCCCCGCGACCGAAAGTTGCAATTGAGCCAAGTGATGTCCGTCTCGTTCGCAGGGCGCGGAGGAAATTGATATGGATACTGCCGCTGCCGGCTCAGCAGCGTGTGCGGCGTCACCATCGCCCGGAAGGCTGCCGCATCCCGGCGTGGTGCATTGCGGTGCGGTGAAGGGTGGCGGTCCGGTTTGTCGAGCCGGGGCGAGGGCGGTGTGCCGTGGTTCTTGCGAAATGCCGTCTGGCTGGTGCCTGTAGTGAGAGCGACAGCGTACGGGACACGACTTTGAGCCTGCGAAGGATGACCAACGCAGCTTGCAACGCAAGGGCGTTCTCTCGCCGCGCCGCGCGTCTTGCGACGGTCACACCGCCGGCTTTGTGAGGACGACCCTCTCGAGACCGACATCTCTGGACTCCGACGCGCCCGCATCGGTGTCGTTCCGCTTTTGCTGAGACTTGAGTGCCTCTTGGGCGTCGGTCCGTAATCGTGCCGGGGTCGTCGAGTCGCTGCCGATGTCCCAGAGGTCTTCGCGCTTGATGGCGGCGGCGTCTATCCCGGAGTCGTGCGACCAGAAGGACTGTTGCGGCCTAATCGAGTCAGCCTGGAAACCAAAACCAGGTACGGTCTGCGCAGCCTCGCCGAGGTCATTCCTTCCAGCCACGCCCTGCGATGACATCCCTCCGCCGTGGCTGGGGTCGAAGTGGTTCTGTGCGGCCTGCCACCTCGCGGTCGGCGCAGACGGTGGCGGCATGTGATAGCTCGACACGAAGCTGCTCGACGGCTTCCTTTGATCGTCGAGGGCGTGCGCCAGTCTCTCGCCGTGACTTCGGCCGGAGAAGGACGTCTCGAGCGTGGAGGGTAGAGCAGGCAGGGGCGCATGAGAGTTGGCCTGCCCCGCAAAGGAATGGTGGCTGCTGTACGACGAGCTGGTTGGCGGCGGCGACGGTTGCGCCTCCTCGCTGGCGATGCGCGAGCCGCCTAGGCCGCTTTGCGAGTACAGCGAGAGCGCAGTCAAGCCTTGGCTGGTGGAGGACGGAGGGTGGGCATCCTGAAAGCCGTCCGTTGCGGCAGCGAGCTGGTTCGAGTCCCAGCTGCCCCGGTACGGGCGGTTGAAGTTGAGCGCCATCTGGCCGCTGTTTGCCGCCGGTTCCGTCTTGATCGACGGGGGCTGACCCATTGCAGAAAGAGCCGTCCCATCGGATTGGTACGTCTGCGCCAGGCGCAACGGAAATAAGGCTGTCGATGATGACAATGACGCCAACGACGAGTGCTGTAGTGACGATCCAGCGCCTCTTCCTCCTCCACCGCCTGAAGTCAGCGCATACAGCGACTCGGATGATGATGCGGCTTCGTAGACGTTGGCGGGATCGCCGTGGGCCGAGGCGAACAATGACGCGCCTTGTCCGACGGTGTGCATCGGGTACGTCAATGGCGTCACCGCCGGGCCAGAGCTGGACGACTGCCCCGGATTGGACACGGTCCAGCTGCGCGCCGAGACCGAAGCATTGGAGCTCTTGCGGCTGAGGGCCGTCGAGCCCAGGTGACCCGGCGACTGAAAGTAGGGCGTCGCGGTCGGACTAAAGTAGGGCGATCCGGCTGTGTTGTTGTGACCGTAGTGGCTGGCAACGGAATAAGGTTCATATCTGCTGGTGCTGCGGCGAAGCTGCGCGTCGGAAGACCTCCGGTGGTTCGGTGATGGACCTGGGTCGACGCCCGTGGAGGACGACGCCATTGTCACAAGGGAACCAGAGCCGCCGATCTGGTGGGCGTGACGAAAGTAGGGATCGATGTGTGACCCATCGGGCGCTATCGAGGGTGAGTAGAGCACCATCGCGCTGCCCGGGCTGTGGAGGTTCTTGGCGTCCCGGGAATCGCTTCCGGACGACGTCCCTTCGCTGCCAGAGTGATGGCCAGGGAACCGGCCCGACGCGCCCTCGACGACATCGCCGCGGTACCTGGGGATGCCATCGGGACCGTACTCGATGTGCGGCGGGTTGCGGAAGTTGGACTTGTTCAGGAAGATCGGCGAGATGCACAGGGCGGCGATCTCGGGCAGCGAGGAAGGGGTTCGGAGCCTTCCGGAGCGGACGTCCTCCACCGTGTAGTAGGATATAAGGTGCTGCGTCGAGCCCTCCACCTGGATCGAGATCGTCTGCAGACGCGGAGAGAAGATTTCCCGGAAGATTTCTTTCAAGGGTCAGTACGAGACTCAGGTGCGGCGAGGGTCCCAAGGTTGGTGGCCAACGTTAGCTCCCTCTCTATCTTCCTCGTGCTGACACGCACCTTCTTGCATAGACCGTCCTTGAGAAAGGGATAGCTGCTCGTGAGGCTGCCGACGAGGCTCCGCTCCAGCTCGTTGTCCTTGCGTGTCGTGGCCGAGGCCGACGTCGATGCCGACGCAGCCGGTACGACCATGCCCGCCGCTGTCTGCCCGTGCATGGACGCCTGCTGTCCGTATATGGAGGGGGAAGAGGAAGAGAGGGTGCTGCTGGGATCATGGTAAAGGCCGCCGAACGACGATGATGTCGAAGCCCCGCCATTCGAGCCGTAGGCGCCGAGCGAGCCGACCATGCCGGCTTCCTCGAGGCTGCCGGAATGACTCATTCCGAAGCCTCGCATCCCGTTGCTTTGCGAGATCGTGGTCACAGGCGACTCTATCGGAACGCTAGGGAGCGGAAAGCCTGGCTGCGATGTGGCAAACGCCGGCTGGTCTGGAGACGGCCGTACCGACTTCCGGTCGATCTGGCGATAGACCTGTGCGAACATGGTCAGAGGCAATGAGGGCGGAGCACCGAGGCCGAAGGGAAGGTCAGGAACGAGCCAAGAATGGCGAGCGATGTTTTAGCGATTAACAGATGATGGAGCTGGTCTAACCTCGGACCGCTCGACAGGCTGCGTAGGCAACCGGTGAGACGGTTCCTTCTTCATGTCAGGCCTGCGGCCACTTCAAACCCACCAGGAAGTTCATGAGGATCCTGCTGGGGCTCCAGAGGAGGCCGTCGGTCCACCTCTTGATGCCGGATTCTCGCTCGTCGAAGACGAAGACCGTGCCGCTCTTGATGAGGCCCCTCTCGTCCTCGCGGAGACGGCGGGTGATCTTCGGCATTATCCCTCGGCGAACCGCTTCGAAGATGAGCAGGGCATCCTGTGTCGAAGACCTGGTAGAAGAGAAAGGAGGGCGCGAGCGCAAGTGCCGTGCTGGCGTCAGTAGGTTGCGTTGAAGCTCGCATGTGCGTTGGTGCCGGTCTGAGCACTCACACGTAGCCCTGGAAGGTGCCTTTGCTGATCGAGGTCATCTCTGCTGCCTGTGAGGGCGATAGATTGGCAGGGATCTTGGTCGGGCGGTCGAGCTGCTCTAAGCTCGGTCTAACGGTCTCTGTGCTGTATGCAATAAAGAGGCACGCGGAACGAGGAAGCAACGGTGTCGAGAGAGTGTCAGCCAAGGGGGCCGCGGACACGACTCGTGAGGCATCGTGAGGCGCGACACACTCTGCACTGTGCAGAGAACGTGCCGGCTCCAAGACAGCGAAAAGTATGCACTCAGTGGTGCAACGTCACCGCCCGCCTAACTCTGGAAGAGACGAGCTTTGGACGAGGATGTACTCACCTCTAGATCTGTCGGCCTCTTGGCTTAGAAGAGCTGCGCACTGTCGACAAGAGCGGACGATCGTATCGATGGAACGAGCGGCCGGTGTGTGTGCGTGCGTGAGGGAGAGCGAGAGAGTGTGTGTGTGAACGAGAGAGCGAAAGAGAAGGGCCGATCGCCGCGGCGGGATCCGTCCAAGGTACTCTGGGGAGAGCGAGATTGAGGGTGTCGGGTCAAGAGTGCGGCGGTGAGGAAGAGTGGAGGGGCACGGTCGAAGGGAGGGGTTGGACCAATGAGGCTCAGACCGTCCTGGTGGGGATGTAACGGCAGCAGGGTCGTCACGAAGTGGCACAAGATGGCTGCCCTTATAGGAGATGGGTAGCGGCTGAGTCGGGTGGTGGTGCTCGAGACCGAAGAGGCGGGGATGCTGGGGAGGGCTGGCGGTGAGGAAAGAGTGGTGTCCGTGACCAGACGGCTATAGCACGGCAATGTGTGCGTGCGTAGTGGGGTGGGGACAGGCCAGCGCGACAGAGGGCAAGGCGCAACGAGCGGTCCGCAGGCGCCTCTGCTGTCGTAGAGAGGGCGAGGATGAAAGGGTAGCCGGGTCCGCTAGAACAAGGTGATGGTGACGACACGAGGGCGGCTTCGACGGGATGGGCGACGAAAGAGACCGCGGGTGGGGAAAACTCCTGAAGTGGGGGTGTGTCAGTCGCTATCCCTTTCTTGGCGCGCTTGCTAGTTCCCGCCTGGATCGGTCTCCCCTGCTGGGCTGAGCTGCGTAGCGTTGCGTCGTGTCGCGCAGCGCTGCGTACTATTGCGTAGCGTCGCCTAGCGGTGCGTTGCGTTGCGAGACGATCACGCGGTGTGGCGTGTGCGTGTAAGGTTCAGGGCGCGCGCCTGAGCAGCACCGGCCGCGAGCTGAGCAGCAAGAGACAGCTAGGCCGCCGGCAAAAGCGGAGAGGTCCTTTCGGAAGGCGGCCGGATGTGCCAAAATCGGGGTCTAGGCAGGCAGCTAGCTCGCTGTGCTCGACCAGGCTGGGCTCGCTCGCTGGCACACCCAACAAGGGATGGAGGAACAGTCCGCGTGAGACGATCGAGGGCAGAGGCAGGGCGACACCGCGCTGGTAGCCCGAGGCAGGATTCGGCAGGTGCGTGGTGTGAATCCGTTATACGGGCGAGGCCAGGACTGGTCGCGCCGACTCGATCGGCAGCGGGTCTCCGTGACTGTAGATAGAGGAATGGGTCGATGCGAGACGCCGCTATCCGAAGCCTTCCCGGCAGGTGATCCTTGGTTGCCGTTCGTGATGGCCTCAGATGTTCGTCGCGGGGGCCGCTGCCAGTCCTAGTACCCGCTGTAGAAGGCGAGGGACGTGTAGTGGCAAGCTGGGACGGCGGGTCTCCGGCAGCCGGCTCAACCAGGTCGGTCAGGGAGAGGCGGCGAAAGCAGCTGGAGTAGTGTAGCGCCCCAGCACACAAGCTTTCCGAGAAACAGGGTGACGGGCGCCAGGGGTTATCGGACCAGCCGCCTTCGGAACTGCCCGAACGTACCGAGGACCAGCCGTCCTGCGAATTGAGTACGTACTGCGCGCGCGCGAGGGGGAGAGAGAGAGGGAGAGGGGGAGAAAGGGAGCGTGCGGATGGATGCCGCTATCGGACGGTGCGAAAAGGGCGGATGAGTGCGTGGTGGATGTCGATAGAGCGAGTATGCTGAGAAAGGCGGTGGCAAAGGAGCTCCTTAGCAGGCGGCGACGTCGAGGCAATGTTCCGAGAAGGCGCAGCTTTGAGAGCCGATGGCGTACCTGCCTCCCTGATTCCTCGTCCACCCCGGGTCACCTAACTTAGCTCGCTTCTCTCTCGCGCGCTGAGACGACCCGTAACGCTTTCCCACCTTGCGAGGCTTTCTGGGGGCCCCTTTGTCTCTATCCAGCGTCGAAAAGCAAGGAGAAAGCCAGCCAGCCAGCCCGAGCCGAAAGGCTGTGTTAAAGTTTGAGCGTTCGGGATAAGGTCCGGGCAGCCGCGGCGTTTCTTTGCCGCTCCCTTTGTCAAGGAAATAAGATAGAGGTGGGTGGGGTGGAAGCGGCACAACTAAAGCAGGGGATTCGGTTGCCAGCAGCGTAGCTTGTCGACAGAGCGGGGCGAGAATGCCAGCCGTACGCCGTCCGATGAGATCGAGGGGTCGGACGAGGGATGTAGAAGCGGGCAAAAAACGCGCACCCCGGCTGGCCTTTCTCCCCGACGCCGTCACGATGATACACTCTCGGAGGCGAGAGCGGTGATGATGACAGGGCACTAAGTGACGGCGGGGACCGTCCCTGCTCCGCCCTTTCTCCCGAGCTTCCTTTGACCTGCCTTGTGTAGACTTCCCGCTTCGAGGCAAGCGAGCAGCTGATGAGATGGGTCAAACGGCGGACGAGAGACCACGATGCGGTCACGAAGAGGATGGGGATGTGATTTCGTTTCGGAGGTTGCACCGTCGTTGCCGACCGTCCTTTGTTCACGGAAGGACCAGATGCGCTCGATGGTCACCCTAGATCGCAAGCAACACCCTCGGAAGCTCCAGGCTGGCCAGCTAGCGGGTGGGCGAGCAGGCGTAGGGGGGGTGCGGGCAGAGGCAGGCAACAGATATCCAGGGGGCCAACGTCTCAGAGGCTGCAGGTCAGACGCTTTGCTCCGTGTCCGGACGCCACCTCGAAACCTTAGGTTGGTCTTGTGCAGTCGATCGAACGGGCGCCGCGCACCGTCGGAAGGTGGGAGGCGGGAGGGGCGGGAGGGCGAGAGAGGGAGCAAGAGGGTGAGAGAGGAGAGGGTGGGGTTGGAAGGCGATCGGCGCGCCGAAAAGCAAGCGTGCAGTGCCCGAGTAAGGTCCGGACGTCGAGGGCGAAGAGCAAGACAAGCAGCCCAAGAATTAAATCGATGGTACCCGCGGCGGAAGCAACAGTAGGATGGTGGCGGTGATGACGGTGGTGGTGGTGATGGTGGTGGTGGTGGTGGTGGTCCAGGAGGAACGGCGCAACCAATTGCCGAGAGCGACAGGGCGAGAACAAGAGGGAGGGAGGGAGGTGTTAGGCCGTTCCATGCAACGGCCAAGCGGGCAGGTGGGATATGCGGTACGGAAAGTCACGTGCGCAACTCAAGCGGCAGGCGGCAGGACCCGGCGATGCCTAGGGCCTATGGATTGTGGCATTGGTCGTGTACATATGTCCTGCATGTGCGGGCGGATCTGCAGGCATCGACAAATGTCCGGCTCAAAGCAGCTAAGGAGCAGAGTCGTGCCGGAAAAGCCATCGACGGCGGAGGCCGGACGAGGGCGAGAACCAGCGGTTGGGACGGAGAGGAGCTAGGTAGACGCGTCAGAACGGAGCAAGCAGGCGGCCAAGCAGCTTCGACGGAGTCGTCAGCGGCGTGCAGGCGGAACGCATGGGTTTCCTCTTTCCCTTCCGTACCTCGATGTTCTTGCGAGAACCGAGAGACAACGACAGCCATGAGCGAGGCCCAGACGGCCACCGCCATCGCTGCCACCGCCATCGCTAACACCACGACTCCAGCGTCTTCTTTCGCCCTTCTCACTCCTCGATGGAGGGGCGGCATTGATCAGCTGCTCTGTTGCTCAAAGGCAGTAAGAACGTATACATAATAGGTGCTGTTCCCGAAAGGCCGGCTGGCATCACTCTCTTCGTGCGTAAGGCCGGTCTCGCGCCTTCCCTGTAGGCACGACGTTAGACAAGCCAGCCAGATGCAGCCATCTTGGCTTCTTTAATAATCTATCTGCGCCTGCCTGTGTGCGCTGGCCGGGGGCGGCAAATATCGCTCACTGTCTCTCGTTCCGAGGGGCCGAGGAGTTACAGAGTACATGCATATGTAGTAGGGTATACCGATGACCAGATTTCACTGCTCAGTCCCTTTGTCCCACAGTCACCTTCGCCACCATCGTTGAATTGCCTGTTCCTGTCCTTCAGAGTGCACTGTAGGTGAGTCGTGCACCTTGCCACACTCTGCACCGTTGTCTCTCCTGCGGTGGAAGACGAAGCACCTCGCCCTTCCTCGAGGCCACGGCCATCCGGAGCGCATTGCTCCTTCCCGGGCGACGCCCCGCAGAAAGAAAAAAGGAGACAGAAAGGGTGGACAGAGAGAGAGAGAGAGAGAGAGAGAGAGAGAGAGAAACGCCGACTTCTTAGGTTTGTGTGTACGGGCTTCTCGAGCACGCAGCGTCGTTCTGCAACGCTGTCCAGGCGCGGTTGCGGATCGGATGTTGGAGCCCAGCAAGTGTGTAAGCTCGAAAGTACTGTAGGACTTGGTTACACCCAATACAGGCAGAAAGCGCAGCAAAGTCGTGACCGTATGTAGGTAGTCATGCGCAAGATCGGTCGCTCCGGCAAATGTTCCGGTGCTTTGGGATCAGAAGAGCTATGTACAGGGCGTGCGCTATGCAGGGCCTCCGTTGGCGTTTGCTGGTACTGTACTCTCATGGCAGCGAGCACCGTACTGCGTGCAAAGGTGAGTGCGCAAAGGGGGGTCTGAATACGACTGGACGAACAAAATGTAACCTCTCTGCTCCATGCTACACTACTCTACTCTGTGGCTACACATACTGTAGCTCTGGACTTGCATCAGACCGACATTGTACTCAGACGTCGTCGATGCGTACATGACCAATGTCATGGGCGTCAGCGGCGATGCGGTGCGCCGGACGAAGCTGCGGCGAAGTTTATGCAGGTCGTCGAAATCCATACATACATAGCGTCTGAAGCTTGCAGCTGAGTGGAACGAGCACTCGTCCATGCGCCACAAGGTTTGGCGTCAGCGGAGGCCTCTTTCTTGCACACGTACAGTCACCAGTCACCTCTGTACGGTAGGTACGGTAGGTACTGTAGGCAACTCGCGCCGTGCTCTCTGTTGGTCGTCGAAAAAGCCAAATAAGATTGAAGCTAGATGCTTGTGCATGATTCGGACACACGCACCATCCAGGCAAGAACTATCAGCCTAAATCTCATGCGGCTTGCTGCGCGTCGTGTGTAGAAGCGCTGATCTTCCTCCCTTGTACCTCCGCTTGTCACCGCCTCATGTGATGATAATCAAGGATCCAAGCTTCTCTATAGGAGTGGATCAATACTCGAGAGTACTCTTTATGCTGTAGTCAGCTGAGCAGATCTGCGAGCAGTAGGCTATGTAAAGTCATCATCCCTCGCGAGGTGTAGCCCAGCGTCCACCGAATTTTCGGCACCGTCGACGCCGCCAGCGCTCGCGGCTTAGCGCGGCTTCTTGGTTCGCGTCGACGCAGAACAACGCCTGATCGGTGCATAGTCGCTCGGCGCAACATCGGCGCAGCTTCGCATAGGCATAAATGAAGCCTTCCGCCTTTTGCTCTGTGCGTCCCCGCCCACCTGGATCAGGGGCACAGCGCTGCGCCGCGGAGCTCTGGACTTCAGCGACCGCCACGGCGACTCCGTGTGTCGACAAGCCTGCAAGGCCGTCGTTGCCAGCCTAGCCTGATGCTGTCCTTGCTTGCTATCCTCGTCGACGTCTGTTCGGTATGACCGCAAGAGTCCAGCGCTCCTTTCGAAGCGTTCTGGCCTAAGTTCACTGATCGCCGCAAAAGCGACGATTGCAACGGCCTTGCACCGTTTTCTCCGATTGATGAGGTGGGTGGATCTCAGAAGTTCATCGTACTTATTCCAGACTGCGAGTCCGTCCGCAGCTGACGCATTGGCTGTTTGACTCGGGACGTTGGGGGGAGTTCTTTCTCGTCTTCGTCAGAGCCCTGATGGTGCTGACAATGGCTAGCGAAAACCACCGCTCAACTGCTCGCTCGATCGGTCGGCATTTGCGCCGTCTCGGGCTTGGCAGGGCGTTCTAGAAGGAAGTGTTGATTTACATAATGCGACAAAATGGTATGGGTGTCCAGGACGGCGATGGCCCGATGCAAAGAGCTCCGGGCAAACGGTAAGAAATTTACTGTAGCAGTCGACGACGGCGCGGCTTCGCTGGCGACGATGACCTTCTGGGTCGCGTCTCAGAGCAGCTCGTGTTCCCAGCTCTCTCTTCTCTCCGGTGCCTCGAACCTTTCTTTGCTAACCCCCTCCAGGCCGACCGCGACCCCCTCCTCGTCTTGGTGATCCGCTTGCCGTCTCGCTCGCACTCAACGCGACCACAGCGTGACATGGTCGCTGAAAGCGTATCTTACGCCGACGACTTCACAAGCTGGCCATCGTTCGTACATACTCACCCTGCAGCCGTTTTCTTCTCTGCTGGTGACGCTGCCCGCAAAAGAAAGACACTTTGGACTCGGAAGACCTCGCCCGACCCGGTAATCACACCAAGCATCCCCAAGCGCCCGTCCTCAGGATCCGCCGAGAATTCCTCTCGTGCGTCCACCTCGGGAATGTCAAGATTCCCCAAAAAGAGACCAATTTAGGCGTCCCTTCCTCGACCCTCGACCGCGCGGTATCGCTTGCTTCACCTGAAAACGTGTGGCCAGGCGACCGACAACAAAATATATTTTTGATCACCTAAAGTCAGATATATCGGAACACCAGGAGTCCTGAGAAGCACCGAACAGAAAGAACCCGCGCATTGCCTTGCAGCCGACACGCCGTGGCTGTCGACTTCAATGCACCTCGTACGAAAGTTGCCATCTCAAGCGGTCGTAAGGACTGTAGAGGGAAAGTGCAACGGCAACAACAGCAACAATGGCGACGACTGACTGTCGAGCACCGTCGTAATGAAGACTTCACGGCGGGATCACGCCTCACTGCAGGCCCTGTTCTAGCATTGCAGTACAAGCAGAGAATTTGACCATGTCTCGAGAGAGGCAAGGAAGGGGGCGGGGTGGCGGGGAGACGATGGGCAGTGAAGTGAACGTGGATGAGGTCGCGCTGCGGGCTGGTTAGAGAATGAGTGCAGAAGAGGCCACTGCCGAAGGACGTCCGACAAGGACACGGACGGCGTGGCGATGGCCAGACACAAACGCGATGTATGTGCAAAGAGAGTGGCGGTCTCCGCCAGAGGCACGCTAAGCCAGGCGAAGCGAAGAATCCTCGCAAGGAGAGCAGGTATTGACAACAGTTTCGTCCGACTCTAACGCTCTTCCTGAGGGATGATGAAGAATCTCTGCTACACGCAATGATCACCTTTGGTATCCTGAGAAAATGAAGGAGGGGTGTTCCATCGGAAGCCGGCGGCGGATGTGGCGGCGACGACGGTCAGGCAGATCGCTCAGCGACGTCGATAGGAGCAAGCGAGACCTGCCGAGAGCGGGGCGACTCCTGGAGCGAAAACGAGAGGGAAATGGCCGCTTACATCTGCTCGGGCTCGACCCAGAACGAGAGGGCCGCGACCAAGTAGAGCGAGCAGAGCATCGCACCCTCCATGTAGTTGCTCTTACCGTCTTGGATGAGCGTGTTGACGAGGAAGACGGCCGCAACGAGGATGACGGTCTCGAAGCTCTGGAAAAAGAGGGTGAGCGGCTGTCCGATGGCCCAGCCGACGAGGATGAGGATGGGGATCATGCCGACGCTGATCTGGATCGAGCTGCCAACGGCAATGCCGATCGAGATCTCCATCTTGCCCTTGGCGGCCATCCAGACCGAGGTGAGGTGCTCGGCCATGTTGCCGACGATAGGCAGCAGGATGACGCCGATAAAAGCCTTGGGGATCTTGTATTCCGACGCTACCTCGTCAATGGCCGAGACAAGGTAGTCGGCGCTAAAGCCGGTGACGACGGTGACGATGGCGAGGCCGACCATGGCGGCGTAGGGCGTCATCTTGAGCTCGTCCTCCTCGTCATCGTCCTCCTCGTCCGCCTCGTAGAGGAAGGCGTGCGTCTTGAGCTGGAAGACGAGGTAGAGGACGTAGATGGCAACGAGGATCAGGCTGGTGCCGCGCGAGATGAAGAGGAGGCCGGCCTGGGTCTCGTTGCTGCCCTTGTAGGCAGCCAACGCCTCCTGGCCTCCGGCCATCATAAGCGACATCTGCTGCGACATCTGGTAGGCCGCCGGAATGGCGATGGTGATGCAGCCGAGCGTCATGATGGAGCCGGATGCCTGGGCGGCCGTCTGCTGGAACGAGTTTTCGGCGCGGAAGAGGCCGCCGGCGACGAAGCTCATGCCGAGGACGAGGAGGATGTTGGAGAGGATCGAGCCGATGAGCGACGTCTGGACGATGCGCAGCTGGCCTTGAACAAGGGCGACGATACCGACGATGAGCTCGACAGCGTTGCCAAAGGTGGCGTTGAGCAGGCCGCCGAGCGTCTGTCCGAGCTTGAGAGAAGCCTGCTCGGTGGCATCGCCGAGCAGCTTGGCGAGCGGGATGATTGCGATAAAGTTTAGGACAAAGACCCAGACCGCGGACCAGTGGAGGAACTCGGCGATGATGCCGAGCGGAACAAAGACGAGTAGGACGTTGAGCCAGCTGCAGCTGATCAGCCACCAGAGCGAGCCGACGAAGCTCGGGTCGCCGTGGCCGCCCTGACGAGCATTAGGGTAAGATTCGGGCCTCTGCAGAGTGTCAGCAGGCACGAAAGAAGACAGGGTGAACGCCCAAGGACAGAAATAAGCATGCGGACGCGTGCAGGGGGGAGACGTCGAGTCCATCAGAGCAGAAAGCAAAGAGACAAAGGGAGACGTACGTGCATGGGCAGTCCGTCGCTGCTCTGGCGGTTGTGGTCATTGCTTCCGATGAGCGGTGTCCTCTCCGAGGGAGCTGTGCGGTCGGATCGACGGACGGTCGGCAGAACGAGGGACGAGGTAGAAGAAGAAGTGGTGTCAGTCAAGATGACATCTCCCTTCCGGTCGCACGCCCCATTGCGACTGGAAGTGGATGCCAAGCAAGAGATTGCGTACCCATCTTGTTGTCAAAGACGTGGTTGTTTGGCTGCTGTTTGCCTGGTTGGCCTGCCTTTGGCCTGTTCTGTTGGGGTCAAGTCTATCTGCTCTGCTTGAGAGGGACAGAGTGCCTGGATGGAGCGGAGAGCCGAAGGGTCCGACGCTTGGAGCGGGGCCGAGGAAGAGGAGGCAAAGGAGGACAATGGCGATGATGGTGGTGGTAGTGTCGGTGGTGACGGTGGTGACGAACGTGGACGAACAGAGGCCCGCGCGTCGAGCCGACCCGGCCATCCATCGGCGCGTGCCACGAAAATAGCACCTCAGCAGGCAGGGACGTCATGGAGCGGGGCTGCCGCATGCCTGCCTCACCCTGCCCTGACCAGCCTATGCCTTTTGTCCCCGCGTGCCCGCGCCCGTGCCCGCGCCCGTCTTTTGTGCGGCTGGGCTTTTTGGGCCTCTTGTGAGATCTTTCTTGCCAGCAGGTTCATTTGTAGACCCGTGACGTCTTCTCCAGGTGCTCGAACCAAGAAAGGATGTCGCCTCGCACCTGCGACTTCACTCTGAACATCCTTATCGAGCTGTTCCGCTGTCGGGCGGTCGTACTGGGACAGTGTACGTTCGGATGGGGCTTCTGCCATCGAAAGTGCTCACATCGCGTACCGCTCCACAGAACGCAGCGAGGTCCGTCGCGACCCGACTGCGGTAGAAAAAAACCAGGAGATATATTGTAAACAAATATTTTCGTTTATCTGCGGCCACAAAATCTTGAAACCACCGCATCCCGTCTGATCTGCGAAGTTAAGCAAGGTATCGCTCAATCAGCACTGCTGTCGGGGATTACGCGGGGATTATGAGTGCTGTAGTTTTCTTTTACTTTTTTTTGTTGCTTTCCATTGCCTCCCCTCGCTTCCGCCCCTATGATCTGGACATAGATACGGACACACTCCCAGCTCGAGCTCGTCGAAAGGCATCTTGAATGCTCTGCGGCGGATGGACGACGCGATGGAAGACGAGGAGGACGAGACGAAGCACCTCTCTGAGGCTGGGGCATGAAACCGTTCTCGGATCCGAGCGAAGTTTCGCGGCTTTCTTTTCCGCCCGCAGGCCGGCAGGAGAGGAGGCAGGCGGTCACGGGCGAGTGGCTGCGGTCACCACCAACCTTTTTCCTGCCCACCCTCCTCACCGCAGTAACATCAACCAGAAGTCACGCGAGTCGCACTCCAGCCCCTACCCCGCCACAAGGTGAGCATCCCCCACCCTCTCCGTTCACTATTGCCCTTGTCGCTTCACCACCGACATCATCTTGTACGACAGCGGATCACACCTGGGTCTGGCCTCGAATCCAACGACCCGGCCCCGCCCCAATGAATACCCGGCTCAGCATGACCGCAGCCGTAGCCGCAGCCGCAGTCCGACCAAGACATTTCTCCTTTTCCCTGTTGTGCCGATCGACGAGACAGGACCACGGATTGACGAGGACGTCGACAAGCGAGCTGATAGCCCAAACCTCTGCCCCCCCCCCCGGGGCTTTTTGTCGTCTGCTTCGCGGCGGCAGCCGGTGGCTTCGACACCTGCCTCATCCCGACACCATTGCTCGCAAGCAGCATCCAACGGGACGTGGCTCTGCCACGAGAGCCACGTCGACCGTCGATGACGACCGACACGGTCACTTCGCGGATCCACCAGTAGCGGCGCCGCCGTCGAGCGCGAAAACGGTCTTGCCAGGCCTTGAGCTCGCTACTGCGGAAGCCACCGCCTCCCACCCCACCACTACCATCAATGAAGGTGCTGATGGCGCTGCACCAGGCGGCTTGACGGAGAGCGGCTCCGTCCCGGCATCACCAGGTTCGAAGATGGCAACGGCAGCCGACCGAGAAGGCACCCGGCTCGCTGCTGACGCCGCTCGAAGAGGTGGAGTCGAGGTTGCGCGGCCGGCACAAGGTGCTCCGTCGATGCTTGCGGACCCAGGCGATGCTGAGCTGAGTACAGCCGAAAACATCGCTGGTCCCGATGGCGGAGATGCGAGCACGGGCCTGATGGCTGGCGGCATGGTCGCGGCGCACGGGCTGGGCGGCCACGGCGGTGTCAGCTTCGACCACAACCAGGGCGACGGGATCGCCGTTGCAGACCAGCCGGATCAGCTGTTGCTCGATGCGCGGGCGGTGCAGGCCCAACTGGAGGCCTTGATGAAGTCTCAGCTCGGCCCGGCTGCGCACAGCACCGCGCTCGCCGACATAGCCGCGATTGCCGCGGTCGCCCTCTCCAACGACACTCCAGCAGCTCGCAACCTCGGTGGCCTGTATGGATCAGAGTCCGACGTCATTCCTTCCAGCACCGCTGCCGCTGCCGCTGCCACTGCCACTGGTATAGTTGGGATGGGCCACGCAGACGGCCAACTGGCGTTGCCCCTCGGCCCGAGGGACATGGCCGCTTCGGCTTCGCCGCTTGACGGTCGCGCCCATGTAGCGCCATTCCCTGCGCCGGCGGGAAGCAATCATGACGACTTGCCTGCCTCTGCTACGACGACGAGTCCCCGGCCCGTAGATCACGGCTTTGATGGAAGTGAGCCACGGGGCATGAAGAGGCCGAGGGCGGAAGAGGAAGGCGCGGAAGGCAAGTCGCAGAAGCTGCACCTCGATGAGGAGACCGCGCGCCTGCTGAGGGAGCTGGAAGCGGTAGCCAAAGGCTTGGTCGCGACGCCCGCGACTCTAGGAGGGCAGCAGCCCCAGCAGCAGCAGATGTCTTCCACATCCTCTACCGCCTCGACCAGCCTTCCTCTTGCTCCTGATGGCCAGACTCCACCTCAGACTGGCGTCGTGACAACGGCAGACGATGCGGCGGTCGTTGCAGCAGGGGCGGCGGCGGCAGGCGGGGCAAATCCCACTCACAGCTTTCAGAACACGTTCGCTCAATACCAGTACCCGCAGAGTCACCATCTGGCGTTCAAGGAGGCTGTTCGGGCGGCTTCAGTCGATGGTCCCCGGTATAGAGATTCGCCCAGCGGCAGCGACGCCGCTGCCGCCACGGAAGGGGAAGAGCGTCGCGGCGAGTCCTCGACCGGAATGACGAGAGAAGAAGAAGAAAGGGCGGCTGACGCGCTCATCCAGGACATTGACGCCGTCGAGGCGGCGGAGAGGGCAGCGGCCTCGGGCGCAGCCAGTCACGATGCCGTCGCGCAAAAGGGCGCCGACGGCGCTGCGGCGGTAGGTCCGATACCTTCCAACGTCGAAGATCTGGCCGCTGTCGCGCAGGCTGCTATGGGCCTTGACGAGGACAGCAACCCGCTCCCCGGCAATGAAGAGTCTCACAGGGCTCTGGCCGAGGCGGTCAAGCGGCTGAGTGCACAGCACGAACAGGCGGTGCAGCAGGCGGCATCTGCGGCGGCCTCATCTGGGGCCGGGGCCGAGGGCGTGATCAAGATGAAAGAGGCGCCCTCCGGCGTCGCTTCCGCCTCGCCATCTATTGCCGCTGACGCCAGCGCTGCGTCTCCCAAGGCCGATGGAGACTCGCACTGTTCTGCGTCGCGCGCGGGCAGCAGCTACCCGCCCGTCAAGCGTTTCCAGTGCCCCAGGTGTGAGCGCGCCTTTGCGCGAGCGTTCAACCTCAACACGCACCTGGCCACGCACGACCCAGACCCCAGCCGCTCCAAGCCTTACCCTTGTCCGTACCCCAGCTGCAAGTCCGAAGGAGGTCGCGCCTTCAGCCGTAAGCACGACCTGCAGCGGCACGTTGCGAGTGTCCACGAGTTCGAGCCGGAGCCAGGCATCAACGGCGATCCCGGCGAGACACACGGAGACACGGGCGGGCTGGCGAGCCTCGGCCTGGGTACACCGGGCAAGAAATTCCGTTGCGAGGCATGCGGACGGTCGTTCGTCCGTCGAGACGCCTGCAATCGCCATCAGTGCAGTCGCAGATCGAGCTCGGCGAGGCCAGAGGACGGCAGCGTTGGTCCCGAAGGCTCCACCAGCCCCGCCCCCGGCCTTAGCCCCGTCGCGGCAAGCATCCAGCCTCGCCTGAGCCCCAAGCCGACGCCAACGCCAACACCGAAGGCGGTCCTTCTCAGCGGTAACCCGATCTCGTTGTACCACTCTGGCCCCTCCACCAGCGCCGTCAGAACGAATGCGACGCCGGCCAGGGTACTGCCGCCGCCTGTCAACCTGTCGAAGCAGTCGTCAGCGGCCACGTCGACGGCAAGTGGGCCATCGCCACGTGCAAGCTCGTCCACCACGCCTGCACCTACACCAGCACCCACGCCCGCAAGCGCGCCCGCTTCAACATCAATGCCAGCGCACGCGGCCGAAACTGCCGAAATAGCGACGACATCGAGACCGGCTCCTGCTACGCAGCAGCCAACGCCGGCCCCGGCTGGGCAGTCGACTCGAGGCCCGTCGGCACCTTCGGTCACCACCGCTGTCAGAGCGACGCCCGACCTCGGCAGCAGAAGTCAAGCGCCGCACTTGACGGCTGCGCCCAGCACTACCACCGAGGGTGAGCCGCAGCACGCGCTTGCCGATAATGAGGCGGAGCACGACGAAGGCTTTTCACAAGAGGTGCAGGACATCGGTCGGCGGCTGCTGGCGCAGGCGCGTGCGCAAGACCGGAAGCTGTCTTCGCAAAGCAGCAAGGTGCTGCAGCCTCAGCCATCTCGGCCCCAGCCTCAGCCCCAGATGACGGCACAGGCACAACCAGTCGATCGGCAGCAGCAGCTGCAGCAGCCCGCGCGGATCCCTTCGCCACCGCAAGTGGGACGAGGAGCCGCGACACTACCTTGGTCCGAGCTTCAGGCCTCGGCTCAGCCTCTACCGCAACCATTGTCAGTCAACGGCGGACCGACGAAGCCCATCACCGCTGGCGAAGGCAGCGCTCCGGCTGCTGCTGCGGCCGTCAGGGCGGATGTCGTACCTGCGACCACGTCGCCGAACCCTTCAGCACCGTCTGTTGCGCCCCCGGCCGAAAAGGCTGCCGCGGCGCCGCATCCCGTCGCCATCGCAACCACAACGGCCGCACAGCCCGTCCCGACGACCGCCGAGATCTCGACAACCGGATTCGTTCCTCCCAACACGCTGAAGCTTGAGACCGCCTAAGACCGGTCCAGCGACGGAGTGTCCCACTCGTCCGCGCTCCTACCTCGCACAACTTGCCGTCTGCATTGCCGATAGCACCGCAAGTCTTCCCGACTGCCTTCTTGCCGGGCCTTAGCTCTGTCTCCCATTCTCACGCAATTACGCGGACAGAGAGGTTTCGCTGTTTCTGTACTGTAACGCTGTATCCGCCATGCTTTTCGACGTCCCATCCCTTGTACATATGTCCCTGTCACGCATATATCACTGCCTCGTCTGGAGCCAGATACATACACGCCGCGATGGCAGCTGCGGAAGGGCCGTAATACGACCTCTGCCTCCTTTGGACATGGCGACGATGTCTTGGGCTCCCTGCCAGCGCTAGCTCGAAAGGTGGCGCGGCTAAGAAGCGGACGGAAAATCAGACGATTCTGGTGCAGGGGCCGGCTGGCGCACGCTCGCTCGGGGAAATTTGGGACGGCTCGGCTGCAGGTGGGCAGGCAGGCAGCAGCGCCCGAGGTGGCCTGCCCCCCCCCCCCCAAATCGACAACGGACGGACCCGCACCCCCTCCTCTCCGCCCTCCTCCCTCCTCCCTCCCCAATCACACACAGCCCCCCCTGCGGGATCAACACTTTCGCATATCTTTTTTTTTTTTTTTCTTTTCGAAAATGGCCGCCTTCCGTTCTACCGCCATCCAACGACTCCAAAGTGCTAGAATCATGGTGAGTACGCCATCGGCCCTAGTTGATCAACAAGGCGATCGCCGCGGACGGAAGAGAGAATGGCCAGGGGATGGAGGAGGGACACAGCAGCAGTATCAGCAGCCCGGGGGCGCTTTTGGAATTCCAAAATTACACCCGAAGGCGGCGTCGGCGGGAGGAGCAGAGACATCGCAGCCGCTAGCGACGACGACGACGACGACGACAACGACGAGAGACAAAGGTGCTGATCGCCATTCTCATTCCCATTTGCCACATCCGCTCTGCAGTCTCAAATCAACGACGTCTACATACTCTCTGCGACGCGCACGCCCATCGGCTCGTTCAACGGGTCACTCAAGAAGCTCACGGCCCCGCAGCTCGGCGTCACCGCTGCCAAGGCGGCCATCGAGCGTGCCGGCCTCAAGCCCGAGCAGATTGAGGACTGCTACTTTGGCAATGTCCTCCAGGGCAACGTCGGCCAGTCGCCCGCCAGGCAGGTCGCCCTCGGCGCCGGCTGCCCCGACACCACCGAGGCTACCACCATCAACAAGGTCTGTGCCTCCGGCATGAAGGCCATCAGCCTCGCCGCACAGAACATTGCCCTCGGCCAGCGCAACGTCATGCTCGCCGGTGGTATGGAGAGCATGAGCAACGCCCCGTAAGTCGGTCCGACCCGACCTTCCCGGCTTCTTCCGGCCACTGGCAAAGCGCCTTTACCGGTTGCGGCTTTCACCCGTCTCGTCCCATAGAGGGCCAAAGCCGAAAATTGTCGGGCCAGGGAACCGCGCCGCGCGCGGCGGACGAGGTGGAAATACCTCGAGCCTCGACCGTCAAGGCCGGCAAGCCTTTCGCTCCGATGTGCCGGTTGCGGCCGAGGCATACCTTCTCGTCCCCACATCCCCACACTCCACACAACCGCGCTCGACCGAGCCCGTCAGAGACTGCGGGGATGGACTGGACCCCGCTCTTCTGCAGTTTGCACATGCCACCGCACTCCGGACCCGGCTCGCTGACGTACTCTCCCCCTTCCTTTTCCCATCTCCCTCTATGTGCCCTTCCTGCTCCTCTCTTCGCCGCCGCCGATCACGATCAACAGCTACTACCTCCCGCGAGGCAATAGTTTTGGCCACGTTCAGGCGGCGGACGCCATCGTCAAGGATGGTCTGCACGACGTCTACAACCAGGTCCACATGGGCAACTGCGCCGAGAACACGGCCAAGAAGATGAGCATCACCCGCGAGGCGCAGGACGCCTA
Organism: Thecaphora thlaspeos; assembly: GCA_900291925.1. Classification (NCBI taxonomy): domain Eukaryota; kingdom Fungi; phylum Basidiomycota; class Ustilaginomycetes; order Urocystidales; family Glomosporiaceae; genus Thecaphora; species Thecaphora thlaspeos. Next base: position 273,397 of record UWYS01000009.1, on the reverse strand, counting down.
CGCCGTTGAGTCGTACAAGCGCTCGGCCGACGCCTGGAAGGCCGGTGCGTTCAAGAACGAGATCGTCGCCGTCACCATCGCTGACCGCAAGGGCGACATCGTGATCGAGGAGGACGAGGAGTACAAGAATGTCAAGCTCAACAAGCTCCCCACGCTGCGACCTGTCTTTGACAAGAACGGCACCGTCACTGCTGCCAACGCCTCGACGCTCAACGACGGCGCCTCCGCCGTCGTCCTGGCCAGCAAGGCTGAGGCCGAGAAGCTCGGCGCCAAGCCGCTGGCCCAGATCATCTCGCATGCCGACGCCGCCTGCGCCCCAATTGACTTCCCCATTGCCCCCGCCCGCGCCATTCCCATCGCTCTCGAGCGCGCCGGCCTCACCAAGGACGACATCGGGCTCTTCGAGATCAACGAGGCCTTCTCGGCCGTCGCGTTGGCCAACAACGAGATCCTCGGCCTCGACGCCTCCAAGGTCAACGTGCTCGGCGGCGGCGTCTCGCTCGGACACCCCATCGGCTCGTCCGGCGCCAGGATCGTCGTCACCCTCGCCCACGCGCTGAAGCCCGGCCAGTACGGATGCGCCGGCATCTGCAACGGCGGCGGAGGCGCTTCCGCTATCGTCATCAAGCGTCTCGAGTAGGCGGGCTGCGTTCGTCGGGCTCAGCACTTAGTAGTTAGACAACATCGATCAAAAAAGGAACAAAGTGCAATGACCAGAAAGCGAGCGAGAGCGTGTGGATTCGCCATTCAGATAGCGAGCGAGGCGGCCAGCATTGAATGTGGCACGGCCAAGATAGGGCAGGGGGAGGTAATAGTTGAAATGCAGGACACAAGCGCCGGACGCAAGGCCGGACTCACGGCGGGGGAGGATACAAGTACAGACGTGGAGCCGCAGACAGGCTCTGCCGCCATCAGAAGTAAGCCAGCAAGTTGCTCTCCAGCTGTTGCAGTCCTTCAAGGGGCTCGACGACATTCTTGATCTGCCGGCGGTCACAAAGCGAGGCAGAAGATACGGCGGATGTCGGTCAGTGGCTCTCCGCCTTGATACATCTGCGCAAAGGGTAAGGTAGTGCCAAGGACCCTACCTTTTCGAGCTGGGCGTTGGATCGGAGGGCTGCCTTGAGACGTTTGCGCTCCTTTTTGAGGTCTTGTATACGTGCTATGGCCTCGCCGAGCGCCCGTTGCTGGTCTCGGTAGGCTCGAGTGAGATCGACGGCCTGTTCGGCCTCGGGAAGCAGCTGAGATTCCAGCTCGGCCTAGCGTCATCGTGTCAACGGAGGGGAGAGGTCGCGATCGTCGGCGTCAATGCAGCACAGGAGGCGGGGTAGAGAGGTGAGTGGGAACGGGGGGAGGGGGAAGGTGTGCAACGTACAATCTCGGCGTCCATCCCGAGCTTGACTCCAGCCTGCTCGTCCAACAGCTCGCCTCCTTCCCTTTCGATCCTCCAGCTCAACAGGGAGCTGGGTACGTCCTTCCTCTGCTGTGCGATAAAGGGGGCAGCCGACCCCGCCGTGACGCCGGGAACCTTGAGGAGTGGAGGGACGAGGCACTTTTCCAGCCTCCTCTCGACCCTCGCCAGCAACGCCGAGACTTCGTCCACCATGATACTCCGACTCTTCTTGTTGCTGAGCGATGCTAGGACCTCGCGGCACTCGCTCCATACGATGCCGCCTTCCGAGGTGACTGCTTCGCGTTCCGACAGGGTAAGACGACGCCATCTGTTGGCTCGTTCCTTCTCAGAGGGCCAGCCTCGTTTGGACTTCCGCTTTCGGTTTGCCTGGGAGGTGTCCTCGGATGCCGAAGAGTTGGAAGAGAGTGTTGACTCCGAGACGACTGAGAGGCCATCTTCGTCGTCGTCGGAAGAGGAGAGGTCGGAGACGACGGACAGGGCAGAGGCTTCGCTATCTTCCGAGGGCGAATCGTAGGCGGTCGTGTCTGCGTGATAGGATGTCGAGGCGGCGGCGGGTACGGGTGCTTTGCGTGGGCGTTTATTCGGTGCTTCTGCTGCTGCTGCCGCGGTGGTTTTGGACTTGGGTTTGCGACCGGGCTTCTGCTTGGTTGCGACCGAGGCGGTGGATGTGTCGCCTAGCGACTTGCGAGGTCGACTGCGAGGACGTGGCGGCGCGATGGTGAGCTGGCGTGAGTCGGATGCGCGTGGCTGCTTGTTTGGCGGCATTGGGTGCGGCGGCTGGTGGAGTGATGGCGGGGAGATGATGGTGAGTGGGTGTGTGGAGGAAGAGGAGGGAGGCTGGGGCGGAGGCGATGGCGATGGCGATGGCGATGGCGATGGCGCTGGAATCGCGTCGCGCGTTGCCGCCTGGCGCAGCACGTGTGGAGGCGGCAAAGGCGTGACAGACACACACTTTGCGCGCCCCCAAAAGCAAACGCCAAAGCCGCGCTTTGCCCGTTTACTCTGCGTTCACTCCGCGTTCACTCCCCCCCCCCCCCCCACCACCGCCACCACCCATCCTAAGTAGCACCTCTCACATCCTCATCCTACATCCACCATGAGCGGCCGCCTCGATCCCTCCAAGCCGCCTGCGCCCGCAAGTGGACCCTCCGCCCACCGCTTCCAGCATCGTCGACAGGAACGTATGCGCGGTGCAGGTACGCATCCCGCCATCCAGAAAGACTTCCAGTTTAAGCTGCCCGCCCCTCGCAAAGCGCTCCCTGCCTCCGCCGCTCCAAGCACTCAAGAGGGAGCTACAACCTCCGTCCCTCACGAAAGACCCCGCATCACACCGGTACCCTCGTCTCGACAGACGCAGGCAGAGGCTGGTCCCAGCCGCGTTGCGTCTCCTCCCACCTCTTCTCGCAGAGGCCCTCGCAAGTCGGCCCTCAAATCATCGCGCGTGGCCCTCTCTTCCTCCTTTGCTGCCACCGAAGAGGGAGAGGGGAGTGACGATACCGCCGCGGCAGCCGCCGAAGACCAGACGCTAGCATCCATCGCCTCGTCCTCGACCGACTCAATCGCCTCGCGCAACTCCCGACGCCTTCCGACCAACAGCACACCCGCCGCTTCGCGTCGAATCTCGGCCGTCTCTCAGCCCGGTCTCTCTCGCGCTGGCCAAAAGGGGAAAAGTCGCCGCGACGATACGTTAGAGGACATCGATTCGCAGGCCTCCGACGCTGATGATGACGCGCTCGAAGGCGGTGACGTCTCGATGCCATTCGACTCTCCAGCGGTCGGCCTGAATGGAGCATCTGGTATCGAACCGGATCCCTCCCTGCCTGTCATCCCGTCTCCGTCACCATCAAGCGCGTCAAGGCTAGACGCATCAGCTCATCGCAGCACCGAGACGAGCCGACGATCCGCGCTCGACAACACGTTGGTCCAGCTCGATGCAAAGGATAGCGTGTTCTCGCAGAGCGAAGGTCTGGCGGCTGTGGATTCGCCAGCGGCCCGAGCGGCTCAACGTGGCGAAGCAGCGAGAAAGAGGAGGAGACAAGCTAGTCCAGGCGCCGGCGAGACGCGACGTCCGCGTATCGATGCCCGCAGCGACGCAACAATGGCCAAGAACAAGCGCGTCAAGACCGCCTCTGCCTCCGCTCCTGCCAACACGGGCAAGGGCAAGGGCAAGGCGACGAAAGGAAGGCCGTCTCGCGTCATCTTCCTAGCTCCGGAAGGAGCCGACATCTCGGACGTTGAGGGGGATGCGACGTTGCGCGACCGCCGTTCCGCCGCGGCAGCGTCGAACGCCAAAGCCATGACGAAGCCGCAACAGAAGCAGTTCTCTCAACGTCTTCGCCGTGCCCTCTCCCTTGTCCTTCCCAACTCTTCCTCTCTCGGCGGAATCGTCAACAACAACAACGACGGCAATGACGACGACGACAACGCCGCCTCGTCATCTCGCCATATCCGACCTAAATCGCGCAAACTCCTAAACGACATCGACGTAATCTGGGCTACACTCGATGAAGAACTCAAACATTCCGTGCACGCTCAAGCGTCCAAATCTGTCCTTTCTGCGCTCAAGGCATTACGGAGGCACGTGAGGGAACGATGCAGTGCCATGTCGGAAAAGACGGATAGGAGGAGTAGATTGGTGCTCGATCTGACGAGGGCGAGGAAGAGGAAGAAAGAAGTCAGAAGGTTCGTCTTGGAAACGAGGAGGGAGGCCTATAGATCGACGGTTGAGATCAGGGAAAGAATCGAAGATTTGAACAAGTGGACGAGGGAAAAGGAGGTGAGTTAGCTGCCGAGGTCCCCCATCCCTCGTGTCAGGTTCTTGGATGTTTTGCCCCTCCCCTACGCGATGCACTGACCAGACTGCCTTTCCTCTTCTTCTTCCTTGTCTCCCACCTCCTCGGTCGCAACAGGATGTCGACAAGATCAACACCTTCCTAGCCGACATCAAGACAGCTTCCACGAGCTGGACATAGTCGAGCCCTCGTCCTCGTCGCGACCCATACATCCCCGCTCCGTCCTTTCATCCCGTCCTCGCTCCTGTCCTTGGAATCCCCGTTACCGCACATTCCTTCTTCTTCCGCTGGTCTCAAACAACGACCCCGTAACGACATAGGCAGGCTCGACAAGACGACCAGAGCGATGTTGCGTGGGCCATGAATTCAAACCGAAATAATAATTTAAAATAAATAAATAAATAAAAAACAACCCACAGACCAACAGAAGGCGAAATGTGAACTGGAGAAGATGAAAAAAGTGTCCTTGCAAGACTTAGACGTCTTGGTCTGATGCGTATGCTGCTAGATAAAGAGTGTAGAGGGCGGGAGTGATAAAACATGCTTGGAAGTGCCGGAGAGAGCAAGGAAGGGCGATTCTCGAAAGAATGTGTGGGGTGGTAAGTGCCAAGACGAAAGCGACCTCCGGCTGGCTACGTGTGTGTGCGCGGGCGAGCTGGAAGGCGTATGGGGAGGGAGGATGCAAGAGATACGCCGGGAATACATGTACAGGCCGTTGAAAAGGCCGCAGGGGTAGGGCACAGCATGCGCGAGAGAGACGAGATGCGGAGAGGGGGGGATCGGGGAAGGAGAGACTTGCTGCGCTCGAGATCGAAATCGATGCAGAGAAGACGACGATGAACAGCGAGAAGGAGGCGACGACCCATCACCTATCTCCAAACGGATCCTGTCGGCTTCCCTTGCTCCTCGCGCTACCTACTTCACTCCCGTTGCCGGCGAGCCCCGGTCCCGGGCTGAGACCCATGCCGAGATTGCCAAAGATGAGGTCCTCTTCAAGCTGCGATGACCGCGCAAGCGGGCGCGTCGTGTGAAAATTGGGTATGACGTTGTAGTGCTGCTGGTGCCACTTTGTCGAGTTGGCCGAGCTCGTGCTACCGCCCATCGCACCGGGGCCCGCCGGTCCACCGGCAAACTGCGCGCCGAAAAAGGCTCGCCCCGCTCCGACGCCCGCCATGTTGCCACCAAACTCGCTTGTTGGCGTCGTCTCGGTAGCTCCATCTCCGCTGTCCGGCTGCGGCGGCATCGCCGGCGCTTCGACAAAACCGGGGGAGAAGGAGGCGGCCGACGGACCGCCAGGGAAGTTGTTGTTCCGCAGCGATGCACTTGAAGGTGTAGCGTAGCCAGAGCGCGTTCCGGAGGCTGGGAGCTCGGGCGACTGCGGCTTCTGGATCACCTTGAAAGATCGAGCCGGCGACTCGGTGCCCTCGGCCGACTTCTGAGACGGTGCCGAGCTGGCTAATGACCGCATGTCCGATGGTGTCACGGACGGCGACTTGGCCTTCACGTCCTGCGAGCTTCTCTTGAAGGCCCATTTTCTCGACTTGGGCGAGGTCGAGCCAGCTGCGGCAGCGGCCGTGGCAGCAGCAGTGGCACCGGCACCGGCACCGACACCGGCAGCAGCACTTGACGAAGGCTCATCGGAGCTGGAACCCTCCGCCTCGGGGCTGGTGATCGGGCTGCTAGCAGCGTCGCTCCTATTCGTCTCGGCAGCCACGGCTGCAGGCGCCACGTTGGCGGAAGTGATGACCGGAGCCGTCGGTTTGCCCTGTGTGGACGCCGGGGTGGGCGCGTTTGTCGCTGCCTCTGGTTTGTCTGCGAGCGCGGGCGCAGGGCCACGGCTGTTACTGAATGAAGGCATGGGTTGGGACTTGTCACCAATGCTTTTCGACGAGGCGATCTTGGACGACGCGGACGGACGAGACGGCGCGGGAGAGGGTGATCGCGACCGCGAGCGGCGAGTGGCGATGGCGGCAGCGCCGAGACCACCGGCCGCAGCGGCTCCACTGGCGGCAACAGCACTAGCAGCAGCAGCGCCACCGCCGCTATTGTTGGACGTCGAGGGGCCAGCAGGCGGATCGGCAAAGACGTTGCGTGTGGAGATGTCTCGCATCATTGGCGTGTTGGCGTTCTCGGGCTCTGGAGCGGTAGCGAGGGATGCTGTCGAGTCGTTGGCGCCTCGAGAGCCGGACTCGTCGACGTCTTGCTGACCGATCAGGGCGCAAAGCCTTTCCTCGCGCCTTCGCTTCCTCATGCAGAAAAAGATGAGGGCGGTGATGGCGGTGATGGCGACGACGCCTCCAACCACACCTCCAGCAATTGCACCGGTGTTCGAGGAGCCAGAAGAGGAGCTGCCGCTCCCGTTGGAGCCGGAGCCGGAGCCGGAGCCGGAGGGTCGGCGACCGCTGCTCGTTGGAGAGGCCGATCCGGCGCTCGAGGTCGGCGACAGGCTGGTGCCGCACTCAAACGTGATGTCCTGCGTGATGGGGTCGGTGCCGGTCAACGGCTTCTCGGAAGAGTCGACCAGCTGGAACTCGACGGGAATTGTCCCCGTGGTCGGTTCTAAGCCGCCGAAAAAGAAAGCGTAGAAGTCGGCGCTGAGCACCGTTGGCGAGTAGGAGCCGCTGAGGGTGAACTCGGAGACTTGCTCGCCGTTGATGAGCACAAAGACAGCGTACGCATCCTGATACTCGGCCGCGGTGAGGTCTACGGTGAGCAGCATCCGGGCGCAGGTCACTTGATCGACAGTGACTCCGAACGCGCTGGCCATCTGGAGCAGCGCCAGGCCGGTGGCCAGCAGGGATAGCAGGGCGCGACGAAGCTGCATTTTTGGGATGTTGTGCGGGACCGTGTCGTTGCGACTGCTGAGTCGGTGGGGGTAGTGGCGTGCGCTCTAGCCACTCAGTCCTTGCTTGTGTCGTGGGCTGAGCCGGGGTCTCAATACTAAGGATGAAGAAGCCCGATGCGTAGCGTAGACACGGCGGTTGCGCTAGCGGCGGTAGTGTGTCGACGCCGATGTGGGCTTGTCAGACGCCGTGGAGTCAGCGCGGCTGGCGTACGCTAGGAGCAGGGGAGATACGCTGTCGTGTCCGTCGTCTGATGGGCGTGATGAGCTGGACCGTTCAGGTGCTGAATATGCTCAGTCGTCGGTGGGAAGCTGGGGAAGCGACAGCTGCGGATCGCCGGGCTCTCCGAGATCTCGGAAGAATGGCGTAGGGCGAGGCAGAGCGAGCGGCTGTGGGGTTGAGGGATAAAGCGAGCTGGAGGCAGCGCTACGGGAAGAGTTCGGCGTGAAGGAGTGCTCAGGATCGAGACAGGTTGTGGGTTGGCACTGTCGTGGTTACGGTATCTGCGGCCTGTAGGTAGGGAAGGGGAAGGAATAAGAATGGAGAGGTGGTGTTGCCGGTGGGTATGAGGACGAGTGGATCCGGTAGGGTTTGGGCGGAATGAAGGTCCTGTTGACGTCCGGAGCACAGGGGATTGGGGGTGGGGGGTGGGGGGTGGTGGTGAGGGGGGAAAAAGAGGGAACGGGAGCAGGAGTGGGAAGGGGCAACGGGGTAGCGAGGGGCCGGGCAACACGAGGCGAGGCGGCCAGGACCTAGTGGACTGCAGAACCCTGCTTTGCTTTGCTTTGCTGTGCTTTGCTGTGCTGTGCCGTGCTGTGATGTGCTGAGGGCGCTCGTTTGGTGCCTGCCGTGACCGGCAGCGTTGTGCGTCTTCACTTTGTATTCGGCGGCCATGCTCGATTTTCCCGGTGCAATTGAGATATTTGGCCGTGCTGGCCATGGGCCGTCGAAAGGCGACGCAGCCAAGCGGCCCTCCGCGATCGTGGCCTGCGTACGGTCAAGCGGCCCGGGACCCTTTTACCACTCGCGCCAAGGCTTTCTATGTCATGGCCCGCCGCCGTTCGGCTACGCACAAAAACGGACGCTCAAGGCCACGGCTTGTTATTTTATAGCAAGCTTCAAGGTGTACGCGGCCGGGGCCTCCAGCAATCCAGGTCTGCTGGACGGACCTCTTTGCCGCGCAGGTAGCCGCAAGGCCCGCTCCAATTCTCACCTGCTGTGAGCAGCTTGCCGTGAGCAGCTTGCCTCCTAGGCGGTGCGTGAGTAGTGTATCGTCTCTGCCAAATGCCCCTATACGACCCTGTGCCGCTTTGTTGGCCGCGCATCCGTGTCTGTCTTCCCATCGGAGGCCGTACGGGGCAGTTAGAGTGGCGGTGGCAGCGAGTCAATCTGGGAAGAGGCCAGCTGTGCCAGCCTTTGTTCCGAGCGAAGCGCGACGCAGTCCGGATCCGAGGCATCCACGCGAAGCCGCGGGATGCCGAGCACAAAGCAGCAGTGCAGCAGTGCAGCGCTCACAAACGAGATAGGAGGCTAGGCCGGGCTCGAGTGTGTCGAGGCGCAACGGCAGCCTTCCGCGGGCATTCTCGTTGTCGATGCCCGAGTGAGAGGTGCATGTTACTCACGGTACTCTCTGTAGTAGACAGTGTGCAAGAGGTGTGCTCGGCACGCCTGCTCGAGACGAGATCAAGCTCAGCAGAGGTACATAAGCAAACCGACCGGCACACCCACATCAAATAGTGTTTTCCCTGCGCGTGAGCTCTATTAAGCATCAGTTCTACCCTCAAATGAAACTTAACTAGACGGCCGTTCCGTTGTGGTTGACAATTCAGAATCTGCTTCAACAAAGGTGAACAGAGAGAGACGTAAATGTGGTAGTACAGGCAACACAGCCCCGCTTTCGCATCGTGGTGTGGTGTGCAAGGGCCCTGGGCCTTGGCTGCAGACTGCAGCATTGGGGACCCCCGTTGCACGTTGCCCTGGACCTAGCCGCCTTCTCGTGCGACGGTGATAGCGTCGGATGCGCCGTCCCGCCTCTCGCTCCATCCAAGCGGATGACGCTCGGTCAAAGGGCGCCAAGAAGAGGTTGTCCAACCTGCACGACGACGAGTGCCCAGCGATCCAAATACGCCATCACACAAATTTCGAATGGAGAACTAGAGCCTCCACAGGCCCCATCCTTTCGTCCTGCGGTTTCCTTCTTAAGTACGCATAGGATCTTGTAGAGTTCTCTTGGCAGGCGAACGAGACCCTCTCAGCTGTTCTCGAAAGCTCGCCATCAATTTTCTCGCTAGCCTCCGCATCGAGATACACGGCTCTGTTCAAGTAGGGCAAGGCCATGGACGCCCGTCGTTGCGATGAACGCTCGTTGCCATGACGACATATCTCGACACAAAATGCCGAAAGGCGAAAAAGGGAAAAAGGAAAGCAAACTGCAGTACTCAAGATTCCCGCGTGGTTCCCCCACCGCAGTACTAACTGAGCGATACCTTACTTAGCTTCGCAGATCGGACGGGATGCGGTGGTTTCATGGTTCTGTGGCCGCAAATGAATGGCGGTTTTTACGTAATGTATATGATCCTTGATAGGGGAAGCCCTCTCTCGATATCACACAACTTTGGATCCACCAACAAACGTCATCAGCCGTCAACACGAGTGTCTTCCTTCAGAACCACACCTCGATCCATCTCCTTCCGCTGCCCTCGAGCCTGCCTCTTACTGCGTCCAGGACCAACGCCCTTTCCCACTGCCACCTCTTCACCTCTTAGACGAAGATCGTGCGGTATGCCGAGACCTATATCCGATGCTCGACGAGCGGCAGTGTCGATCCTCGTATCCGTCCCATGACGGTAGAGCCGCCGTCCGTCTGGCGTGTGAGCCCACGAATCGACTCGTCGTGTCGTCCGGGCGTTGCTGGGGCCGCTGAGCCCTGAGATGCCGAAGGCAGGTTCGGCAGTATCCCGGGGCGTGTCGCCACAAGCACAGACCTGACCGACGAGCTGTGGCCGTCGCGTCGTTCATGGCCGTGGTGCAGGGCGTGCCATGGCGCCACAAAGTTGGCCGCCTTGTCGCCTCTTGCATCGATCCGTAGAGCGCCAGGCAGGTCGGCCGGCAGCTCGATGTTCTCGCGTGGACAGGATGCAACGGCAGGATGTTGGAATGCTTTGCAGTCCCTCAGCACCAGTTCGTCTAACCGCGGCCACTCGGACCACGACACGCAGCATATCGACTCCGAGTCGACCCAGTCGCAGCAGGACAGGTCGAGGACCTGAAGCCGGCGCGTAGCGCGACTGAGCCGTTTCAAGAACATGCCTCGGTCCATGGCGACGTTGCTCGTGCCCCGCGAGCCGGCAAGGCTGAGCAGCTCGAGATTGGCGAGCCGGTCGAAGATGCGGAGAAGAGCATCTGGATCTGCAAAGTCGAGTCGCAAGCCGGCCAGGCTCAGCGCCCGGAGGCCGACGTTGGAGTTGAGCACGACGAGGTTGCTGCTCAGAGCCAAGCGGATCTGTCCGGGTCCCAGGCAATCGTAGAACGAGAGGTCCAGCAGGCCGTCTGACCACCTGTTTGGGGAGGCCGCTGGCTTCTGAATCCCAGACGGTGTGTCAGAGTCGTCCGCGTCCCACGCCTCACCGTCGTCATCGCCAGGAGCTTCCGGAACCAAAGCCGAGTCGCCTTTCAGGACCCTCCTTGTGTCGCTGCGCTCGTTTCGCGACCTCCGAAAGATGCTCAGCAGGGTACCTATGGTTGGGTCCAAGAGGCGAGCTTGACGTCCGCAGAGCGACACCATCGTACGACGGAGGTGGGGAGGTACGTGCTCGATTGAGAGGTCGAACAGGTGAGCGCGATAACGCCGCTCGTCCTTGTTCGTCTGTTGTGGCGGTGAGACAGTGAAGGATGCAATCGCACATAGCGCCATGCTTCGTAGCGTCGGCAGCTGGCGAGCGGGCCGTTTGGAGGCGGGAACAGCCGCTTCCTTGTCGTCGTCATCGACAAAAGCCCGCAGTGCGCTGCAGATTCGCCTCCTTCTGACCAGCGTCGTTTTCCTACGCTTCTCAGCGATCACCTCCTGCTGCCGCTGGTCGAGCGACTGCGTGGGTAGCGAGCCAACGCTCTCGCTGACGTCGGAGTCTCCGCATCCTCTGCGGTCTCGCCTCCAGCTCTGCGGCGGGATGGGTCCGGCGATTCTCTGTAGCTGTGCGTTCCTCTGCCTACGGTCTCTCTCCTGTTGGTTGAGCGATGTATGGGAGAGGAAGGCGAGCCCCAGGGTGCTTCCGGACGCTGAGGTTGGCAGTGCCAGCGGTGATCTCCCCGTCAATGGCGCTGCGGCGCGAGTAGTCATACCGAGAGGAGCCACGTAGCGGCGGTCGATGTGGTCGCGTTCCCTCTTCCTCAGCTCTTCGTGAGCAACGTTGCGTCTGTGACGGAGGTCGTTGATTCTCGCCCGCTGGAGTCGCTCGGAGACGCTGGCGACCGAGGCCGGGTCGGCCGAGTCTGCGTCGGTGCGTTGGCGTATAAACTGCCTGAGTCGAGGCGCAGCGACGAACGGGTCCGCTGGCCAAGAGGTGGACGGATTGGAGCCATCAGTGGCGAGATGGCCGTCCGTGGTCATGTTATTTTCGCACGAGTGGCGGTCATCGGCTTGGTCCCGGTTGAGGAAGAGGAGCGAAGTGCGCGAAGAGAGGGGTGGCGTACTGTACGAAGGAGCGGCGCGTTCCGATGTCAGGCTCCATTTGGGTCGTCTTTCTTTTACCGCCTTTTCCAGGCCAGCCTGCGCCCGCCAAAGGAGGCGAGGGCAACACGAGTAGTGGGCGATCTGTGCGCAACAGGGGCGCGTGTCGCTTGAGCCTCGCTCCCTCCCCTCGTCAACCCTCGACCTCATCCCGCCTCTCTCTCATTCTCCCCCCTTTCCACCACCGCCCCACCCGCCTCCTTCATATCATCCCACGCTGAACCAGCCACAACAACGTCCTTCTTCTCGGACTAGACAACCCTGACCCGCTCCCCTAGACCAGGATGGAGGCCAACATCTACCTCTTCCCGGGCCGCCATTTTGCCGCCAAGCGTAACGACCAGCGTCTTCCCGCGCCCGTCTCGCAGGATGAAAAGCGACCGACAAGACACGAGGCGTTCGCCGTGGACGAGAAAGCTACCGTCAAGCCGACCTTCAGGCTCAAGGCCGGGTTCCGCGAGCTCTTCTTCTTTGCCCTAGGCGCCCTGTATATGGCTTGGTTCGCCGGCGGGCTGTCCCAAGTTGCCTGGCCGTGGCCGCCCCACCCCAAGCACAACATCATCATGATGGTCAGCGACGGCTTCGGTCCGGCCTCGGAAACCTACACCCGTGCCTTTTACCAGGCCCTCACTAACAACACCGCCTACGACGCCGCCTACCGCCTTCCGCTCGACACCATCCTCGTCGGCACCCACCGCTCGCGCTCCTCCAACTCGCTCATCACCGACTCAGCCGCCGGCGCCACCGCATTCGCCTGCGCAAAGAAGTCTTACAACGGCGCCATCGGTGTAGACGCGGACGGTCGTTCCTGTGGCACCGTGTTCGAGGCGGCCAAGCGCAAGGGCCTGCTGACCGGCGTTGTCGTCACCACGCGCCTGACCGACGCCACGCCGGCCGCCTTCATCTCACACGTCACATCTCGGGCCGAAGAGCCGCTGATCGCTTCCCAGATGATCGGCGGCGAACAGAACCCGCTCGGAGAGAGGACGCTCGACCTCGCCATGGGCGGCGGTGGCTGCAACTTCCTTCCTCAGTCGTCGCCCCTCTCCTGCCGTCTCGACGACGAGGACACCGTCAAGGTGGCGCAGGAGCTCGGCTGGGACGTGCGCGTCGCTTTCTCGCCGAACCGGAAGCTCGCAGGCGCCACGGCATCTCAACGCGATCAGGCGGCCATCGCGACCAAGGCCTTGTTCGATGACATGGAGACGAGCGAGGTCAAGCTCCCGCTGCTGACCCTGCTGGCTCCGGGCAGCACGCCGTTCGACATCGACCGGCTCAACATGCCGATGGCCATCCGGCCCCCATCGCTCGCCCAGATGGCGACCAAGGCGCTAAACCTCCTCTCGCGGTCGCAGGACAACAAGAAGGGCTTCATTATCATGATCGAAGGCTCTCAGATTGACCTGTGCGCTCACAACAACGACCCGGCCTGCCACGCCCGCGAGGCGCTCGCCTACCAGGACACGATCAAGACGGTCAAGGCGTTTGTTGACTCGCACAACAACCGACATGAGCGCACCATACTCATTTCGACAAGCGACCACGAGACTGGCGGCGTGACGCTCGGCCGGCAGCTGAGCGAGGGCTACCCCAACTACGCCTACTACCCGGACCGGCTGCTCGACGTCAAGCACTCGACGCCGATCCTGGCGGCCGTGCTGCTCGAGTTTGTCCGCGAACATCACAAGAACAAGGCCGGAACGCTCGATGACAAGCTCGTGCTCGACTTTATTCGCCAAAAGGTGCTAGGCCGCGGTGGAATGGGCTTCGAGTCGGACAGACAGGGCGGGGCTGTCAGCGACGAAGAGGCGCAAAAGGTCCTCGATGCCGTCAAGGAGGAGCTCGGCGCCGAGGCGTCCCTCGCCCCGGGCGATGACAGATTTACCTTCTTCGCCGAGCAGTACCACCATCCTGCCGACTACCGGATGCAGTCACCCGTGCCGCCGACGGGCGTTAATAAGGTGCGCAAGGCCATCGCCGACGTGAGCGCACGGAGAGCCGAGATCGGCTTCTTGACCGAGGGTCACACGGGCATCGACATTAACGTCTACGCCCACGGCTTCAATGCTGCCAAGCTGGCGGGCAACCAGGAGAACACCGACGTGAGTAGTAGTAGCTGTGACAGGGTCGCGCGCCCCGGTGCCGAGTCAACTCGAAGCCACTTTACTGACCTTGCAATTGACCCGTCGGGCAATTCGCTGACTTACAACCGCAGATTGGCAAGTTCATCGCCGAGTACCTCGATCTCGACCTCGAGGCCATCACCAAGGAGCTCAACGGCAAGAAGGACGCCGCTTGATCCACCATCGTTGTGGTCGACAACGTCGTTTGTCTCTGCTCAATCTGTTTCCCATCTGTCCTCTTCATCAGTCCGTATAAATGCCTCATCGTCTCGTCTCCCAATGGCGTACATACCTGTCTTCGATCGCTCATCCGACCCGCGGTCAAAGCAACGAGGTTCCATCGTCCCACTTGAGCACCGAACCAAGCGCAGCCAGATTCAGACTCCTAGGTGTATGCGATGCGAGAAATTGTGTTATATTTTGTAACCGGCCGACCCTACGTTCTCTACAGCAAGAGGGGGGAAGGACGGAAGGAGAGAGCGACGGATCAAAGAGATGTAGGAAGGGCAAGAGGATGGTGAGAGCGGTCACATGAAGGATTTTTTGGTTTGATGGTACATGGGGGTTTGGTTGATGCTTGCATCCAGGAGATAAAGAGCCAGGACGACCTTTTGTTGTGATGATCCTCCAACTCCTCCCTTCTCTCTCTCTGTCCGTCCGGTTGTCCTTCGTCCCTTGCTGGTCGAGAGAGAACGGAAGGGGAGAAAAGCCGGTTATGTGTTGTGCGGGGTGGGTTTGGTAGGTTGGGAATGATGCTCCTCTCCTGAGCCATCCAACTCCCGACCTTGAAGGTTTGTCGAGCCTGCCCTTGCATCCCGACACTGACTGGGAGCAGGAAAAGGTGATGGGGGCCCTAGGGCTCGGCGGTTCGCGTTGAGCACGAATGAAAGACCTTCCGATGTTGAGGACGTTGCGATGTTGGGACCGGAGTGAACCATTCCCCCTTCTCTTCCCCCTTCTGATCAAGAGCCCCCTCTTTGTTGATAGCGAACGGAAGAAAGAGTCGACAACAAATAACCCCGGTCCAACAGTCCTCCTCTCTCTCAAATCGATCCACCCCCGACCAGCGCGACAGTGACACGGAACAAGGGGATCGATTCACGACGTCCAACGAGTAGCGAAAAGAAACATGAAAAGGATGATGAAAAGACCGATGAAGAATTAAGAACCGAAGTCTGCCGTGACGACACAGCGCCCCTCTCAAGCTGCGCTAGCTAAGCAAGGGGCTCTCCGCCGTCGCGGATCAGGCCACGGCGTCCCTAGTTCATCTTGCGGATGAGCGAGTCGATGCTGCCTCGGTCACCGGTCTCGCCGCCCTCGACATAATGGAGGAACTTCCTCTTGGCGAAGCCGCCGTTGGGGTTCGAGAGCTTGAAGGTCCAGAGGAAGTTGTTGACGGCCTTAAAGTTGGGGCCGACGGTGGCAATCTCGTGGACGAGGTCCTCGACCGAGATGATGCCGTATTGTCCGAGGTGCTTCTCGATGATGGCGTTGTCGGTGAGCGGGATCCTCTGCTTCTGGATCTTGGCGTAGCCGCGCTTGTAGACGAGCTCGCGGATCGTCTTGAGGTTGGGGGTGCCGTAGGCGACGTAGGGCTCGATCAGCTGGAGCATCTGCGAGGTAGCCTTGTTGACCTTGATGAAGACACCGTTGTTGATCTGCAGGAGGCGGAGCAGCTGCATGATCTTGCGCGGCTTGGGCGCAATGTTGTTGATACCGCGGAGACGGACAACAAAGACGAGCTTGGTCTGGGCGGGGATGTAGAAGTCACCGCTGGCCTTGGCGGCGCGGCGGAGGCGAATCTCTTCACGCTCGGTGGCGCGGTACTCCTTGGTGTACTGCTCGGCGCGCTTGAAGATGACCTGGCGCTTAGCCTTGCGGGCCTGCGGTGCGATGGCGCAAGGGGAGGCAATAGGAGCGTGGGGGTTAGCGACCTGGTACTTGCCTGTTGGCCCGCCGCTACGTCTCGAGAGGTCACCCGGGCAGAGCATCGTCTAGCGCCCACCTCCCCTGACCCTTCCATGGTGAACGTCCATGTTCCACCGCGACAAACCTCAGCCCCGAAAGATGGTATAATTCGGCAGCATTGTGCTTTGACTAGCCCGAAAAGAGTGGTTGTTATGCATCATTGTGTCGCTTTGCCTCCGTCGTCGTGGCTCCTCTTCATTGCTGATCCCGTTTCAGACAAACGTGTCCGGTATCGGTCCGATTCGGCCTGTCCGCTTTGCCTCGTCTGCCAACGAGCTGTCCGGGTTTGAACTTCAACTAGAAGGGATGCTTACCTTCTTGATCTCGGCGAGCTTCGAAAGCCTCTCCTCGCGGGCCTTCTGGTCGACCTTCCTCTTCTTGAGGAGGGTCTCGGGAACGAGCACCTGCTGTGCCGACGGGACGGTGCTGTGAAGTGCAAAAGAGATGGAAGGAGCGCATGTCAGTCAACCTCGTTTCTTCCAACATGTGGCTTGGCTGGAATTTGCCGGAAGTCTCCAATAGCCTGGCGTGTCGAGAGGTCGATGTGTCGGTAGGAGGAGCCTGTCGCGTTACGACCAGCTTCGGTCAGCCCTGTGACCAGCATTCCAGCGAAGCTCTTTCCCGACTTTCCTCCGGAGGGGCTCGCCTCCATACGCAGTGAACACTCCAACTCGGGTGCCCCTTGGGCGAGGCGAACCGGTACGGCTGTAGCCCGACATCGCTGAATCTCTACTCGCAGAGAGCCGATTCGGCCAGAGTGCAGTCCGCCACCTGATGCGATGCCCTTCCCTCCCCATGACGAGCTCAAAAGCTCAAGAGCCGACGGTTGAGATTGGCTGGCCGTTGGAAGAGACGTGGTTCGGCGAGCGGAGTAGACGAATGTAGATCGTTCGAGCATGTAGTCGTGCAGGGTCGAGGCTTGGTGTGGTGGATGGGTGGGTCGGCTGGCTGAAGGGCCGGCGGACGACCAACGGACGTCTGGAATCGAATGACTGGCTGACTGGCTGGCTGTGTCGTGTTGCGTGTAGGGCGGTACTCACGTCTTGGCCTGAGTAGACATCTTGATGAACGGATATGGGAGGCGGTGCCGGTGGTGAGGATGGTGAACAGAGGGAGATCAGCGCCGAAAGACCTGGCCTGCCTCGCCTCCCTGCCTGCCTTTCCGCCCTTTCCGCCCTTTTGGTCCACCCTCGCCCTTGGCTGGCTGGACTGGGCTGGGCTGGGCTGGACTGGGCTGGACTGGACTGGGGTCGCTTGCCCTGGCGCTCGCCACTTGGCGAATTCTCCGATTCTTCGGCCTGGCCGGGCTTCCAACTTTGGGCTGAGCGACCTCGGTGGCGGCGCCGAGCGCAAAATTCAATTTCGCCCCAGTGATTCTCGCGCCTCCGTCCCAACTGCTGCGGCAATGGAATTTGGTCGGCCGAGGACTAAAACGATTTTCCAGGACGGCAGAGAGAATTCTATTCACTGCGCTGATTCGCTCGCTCCGCCTGGGTGCCGCTTACCAGGCCTCCCTCTCGCCCCTCGGCCATGCCCTCGGAACATGTTCCTGCCCATTCATCCGAACTTCAATTGGCATGCGTGCACCGGTTGGAACGCCTGATATCAGTCCCAAGAAGGCCGTTTCCCCCTGAAGTGGACCGCGTAGGGTTTAGGTCTAGGTAGGAAGCAAGGGTGGCGAGCAGGCGTCCCGATGCGTATTTAGGCGATCGGGCTGCAAGCAGCGCTCGGGCCACCGACCAGGCCGGGGATTCAGGGTGCAGGGAGCACAAAGTGGAGCAACGATGTCATCCTCTCCTCGAACCAGCCTGCTCGCCATCACCTCTCCGCCTATCGACTACGATGGCCTCCTCCTCCTCGCACATCCAGGCTTCCGGCCAAGGTGTGTTCCTGCAAGAGCGTTCAGCATCCTCACCGGCACTGTGCTGAAGCTTTGCCTATGCTCGCGACCAGCGCGAAGAGGCTTGCGCAGCCCTTGATCAATCCTGGCTGACACGTCCTCTTGCTTGATCGCCTCGTCTTCGGGTCGTCCCACAGATGTGGACCGGACACTCGCGTCGTCGCCTACAGTAGGCCAGCCTTCTTCGACTCAGCTCTACCCGCCAGCGGCACTGACGGCGCTCGAGCAGTACAAGAAGAAGGATGCGTCGAAAGGTGAGAATCCCGGCGACGGTGTCGGCTCCCCACGATCGGCGCACACACACGCAAGGTTCGCGGTGAGAAAGGACCGCTGAAGCTCGTCCATTTACTTCTTCGGTCGCTCCTTAGTCGTCGTTCGCTTCAAGGCGATTGGTAACGCCCCCATCATGAAGGTGAGGATTCCGTCTTATAGATAACGACGGCGGTAGTCTTAACGCAGAGAGTCGCTGACCTATCGCCCCTGCTTTTGCGTTCTCGACTACTTCTTGCTTGATCCCGACAGACAAACTACTTCCGGATCACGGCCTTCAACCGCTTCCAAGCTGTGATCCAATTTCTGCGCAAGGAGCTCAACCTCAAGCCGTCGGATTCCTTGGTTGGTCCCCGAGGTCCGGTTCGCTTGACCATGTCGAGTCCTGCCGCAGATGTGCTGATGGCAAACACATATGCCTGATCTCTCTTGCGACCCCTTCTGACTCGTTGCAGTTCCTCTACATCAATGCCTCCTTTAGCCCTGCTCCGGATGACACGGTTGGCAACCTGTACCGCGTACGTCTAAAGGCGCCTCGCGCGGCATCAGCTACACTGAAGTTGTGGCCCTCTGACACGCATTCTGACTCTTTCCCTTGTCTTGCTGATTGTTGTTGAGCTCGCAGTGCTTTGGGACGGAAGGCCACCTGATCGTTAACTACAGCATGACGGCAGCATGGGGCTGAGCCACGCACCGTGCCCGGTGGCAAACGATCCTGCGCTGCCGCTGCGGGCCTCTGCCGAGCAGGAGACCTCACCCAATACCCCAGAGGCGGCCGATGGAGCGAACTGCGAGGCCAGGAGGCGATGGTCCGAAGTCCCGTCGGCCATACCGACCAGTGTCGTCCACCCGAGCCATCGTGAGCCTCTGCTCTGCACCAGCCGCGCTCCTCTCGCCTCTGATCCCACATGTACTTTTAGCGAAACCAGCACTGCAACATTCACTCAGATTGACTTCTCTAGACGGCCGGCTTGCCTGCCTGCTTGTCGCGTGCGTCTCCCCTTTGGTGTCGTGGTCGCTGTATGGCGACCGAACCGAACCGATCTGGCCTTGACCCGGGCCCCGATTGCTTGGCGTATGGTTGACAGCCCGGTGGCGTGCCGCTCCTTTCTCCGGCCTCGACATCGCTCATCGACGGTGCAGAGCTGCCGGATCGAAACTGCATCTGGACCCGGTTGATGGCGAGGCAATGGGCCTCATCAGCTTTGCTTTCGGGCTGGCATCCGAACAAGAGAACGAGCGCGGCGGGGCGGGCGGGCGCTGGTTGGCTGGCTCGAACCTCGACTGGCGAAGGCTGTGCAAGCGGGCGAGGCACCGCCTGGTTTCATGTCATGAGAAATGAAGATCCAGCTCTCGCCTTCGCCCTAACACTCCCTGCTCTGACGCCTGGTTGGTCGCTCGCTCTTTACGCCATAGCAGAGACAGGCCACATCGCTCTGCCGGCGAGCCGTGCGCCAAGACAGGCTGCTGCCTCCACTCACGACTAACGTACCTCCCGCAAATTTCGGACGCACGCGGTTTTCGGACGCGGGTCCTGGCGCGGGTGAGCTCACCTCCGAGATGTTGTTCGACGACATGCTATTGCCAGAGTAACAGCTACAAGCAATGTAATGCATTCGATCGATGCAGGGAGAGGCTGACTATGCTACAATGTGGATTGCATGGGACCTGGTACAGTGTGTGTGCTTTGGCGTGGTGGAGAAAGGCAGACTCCGACCGTTCTTCATGCCGATGGACTAGCCTCGTCAAGCTGCATCTGCTCGAGAGCGATCTCGACCTCCAACTGCTCCTTGCAGTCCGCCGTCGTTGGCTGTGATGGTTTGGCGTCGATCCGGATCGCCACCGTGTGTGCTTGCTGTGCCTTCCTTGGCGCTTGCTTGGCCTTTGGTGCAGCTCTCGTCTTGCCCGCAGCCTTCTCGGCCTTGCGCTGCTGCTTCCGTTCCTCCTGCCTCTTCTTTGTCACCTCGGCTGCTCGCCTCTCGCCCTCTTCCCTCGAGATGACCCCGCCTCGCTGGATCATCATGCGGTCGACTGGGAGCGCCGGTTGCTGCGTCGACGAGTCCGCGGTCCGCTGCCATTCTTGCAGGGCGAGGAGCTGGTAGCGGCGGAGGACAAAGTCGTACATGTTGATGGCTTGGCGTAGGGACTGCCGCTGCCGATGCATGTAAGGACCGTTGTGCTCTGGCGGCGGCGGCGATGCTGCTGTAGGTGCCGTCCTTCCAAGCCGCCAGCGCTGCCACGAGCTTGACGTCGTGCTCTTGTCGTTGCCGCTTGATCTCCTCTTTCGAGGCTACACAAGGTGCCGGGCGCATAGGTTGGGTGAAAGTAGGTTGTATTGCTGAATCAGGCGGGCGGAAGACGTTGCAGGAAACTACAGGAAGGCGGAGGAGGCCATACAGAGGTGCTGGAGGCCGTACATGGTAGAGCGAGAGGGGAGAGGTGGTGGTACGGAAGCATGATGGAAGGCCTCATACGAGGGAGAGGTGAGCTCACCCGCGCCAGGACCCGCGTCCGAAAACCGCGTGCGTCCGAAATCTGCGGGAGGTGCGTTACTCTCCTTTTTCCCTGCCTTGCGACCCGCGTCTCTGCAAGGACCCGTGTCAAGCCACCGCCCCGCGGGGCGTCATCGTGCCGCTCAGTCGCGGCGGCGGTCGTCGCCAGCGAGGCTGTGGTCGGACCAACCTATAAATCGACAGTCGACCCCGCCTAGCCAACCCATCTTCCCTTTCACCACAGTTTCTCCTACCTCTTAGGTGACAACGACGAACATCTCATCATCGCCATCGTTACCACATCGCACCTCTCCGAAATGTCTTGGCCTCAACCCAACTATAACCCGGGCTACGGCGCTTCTCAGCAGCCGCCGCCGCAGCAGCAGTACGGCGGCTACGGTGGCTACGCTCCTCCCCCCGGACCCCCCGGAGGCGGCTATGCTCCGCCGCCGTCTGTTCCGTACGGCGCGCCTCCTCAGCAGCCCGGCTATGGCGCCCCCCCCCAAGGCTATGGAGCGCTCCCTCCTCAACCTGGATACGGCGCATCTCCGCCCCACCATGGACACCACCAGGTACAGCATCATGCCCCGCCTCCGATGGGCGCGCCCTGCGGAGCTCCGGCCGGTGGTAGCTTCTTCTACCTCGGCGTGCCCGTCCCTCCTCCGCCGCCGCACATGCCGGCTGGTCCGCCTCCCGGCTACAATCCTACCGCCGACGTCGAGCGCGTCCGCAAGGCGACCAAGGGCTTTGGGACAGATGAAGGCGCGCTGATTGCGACGCTGGCGCCGCTTGACGCAATGCAGATCGACGCCGTCAGCCGCGCGTTCAAGGCGATGACGGGCAAGGATCTACTCAAGGTGTTCGAGAAGGAGACCAGCGGCTGGTTCGAGGGTGTTCTGCGCGCAAAGGTCCTCGGCCCGGTAGGCTATGACGTCTGGCTTATTAACCGCTCGTGCGACGGAGCAGGCACGCACGAGGACATTCTCAACGAGGTCCTCCTCTCGCGCACCAACGCTGAAATGCACACGCTCAAGCAGGCCTATCTGGCCACGTGCGGCAAGAACATGGAAAAGGTCGTTGAGGACGAGCTCTCGTTCAAGACGAAGCGCCTCTTTGTCATGGCAATGCAGGGCGTGCGACAGGATGACAACGCCCCCGTCGACCCGCACATGGTCGAGGCCGACATCCGCGACCTACACTCGGCCGCCCGCGGTGCGGGGACGGATGAGATTAAGATCTGCGGTATCCTCTGCCTGAGGAGCAACCCGCACCTCGCCGCGGTGGCGGCAGGCTACGCTCGCCAGCACAAGCGTCCGCTCTCCAAGATGATCAACTCGGAATTCTCTGGCCACTTGGAGAACGCGCTGCGCTTCATCGTCGACGGCGCCGAGGGCGACGGTCGAGGGCTCGAGAGGGACGCCAAGCTGATCGAGGACGCGATGAAGGGCTTGGGCACCAAGGACGAGCGCCTCATCTACCGCGTCGCCCGCAATCACTGGAACCGACCGCGCTTCGAGGACGTCAAGCGGGCCTATGCGGCCGCCTGCCACAAGAAGGGCCTCAAGAATCGCGTCGAGGGCGAGACGAGCGGTGACTACAAACGCATGCTGTCTGCGATGATCGGAAACTAGTCCGTAGTTCTCCCTCGCACTCTCTTCGCTTTACCTTTAAACTGCTAGTCTCTGCTGCTGTTGTACTTAGTCTCTCCCCTCGCTCGCTGCTCTTGCAAGATACTCTGTCCACCTTGTCCACCTCGGCTTCAGAGGGAGACATGACCCTGAAATCGTCACTGCCGTTGTGCTGCCAGCTAGAAGCATTGTGAAGATGTCATGCTGTTCTGTGTTTGCTGAGAGCGTCGTGAGAAGAGAGCCTGCCACCGTTGCTGGGCCAGGACGGGAAATTGCGATGTGTCGTGGGTCGTGGTGGGCTGTTTCTCGGGTGCCGGAAGTTGTCTGGTCGACTTTTTGCCTGGGCTGGGCTGGGCTGGGCGGTCGGGCACGATGAGAAGGACGAAAAAAAATTCAACCTGCCGCCCTCGCCTGGATCATACCATCAGCAGCACCATCACCCGCACCACTCCTGGCAACCTCTTCTACCGCCTGCCACCTGTCCCTCAGCTCATCGCGCACACCGCACTGATCCGAACCCTCGCTGCGCAGCCGATCGAACAAAAGCCAAAGCGGCGCATTCTCACACCTACATCTTCATCTTCGTCGGCAGCAGCACCCTCCTTGGCCCAATATGGCGCCCAGCGTAGCCGCCCCCTCGTCCTCCTCTTCGTCACCGACAAAGCAGAGGCGAAAGCACAAGGAGGTTGCCGTGTCCAAGACCGCCCCTGCCGCCTCGACATCAACCACCACCAACAGCAGCAGCAGCAAGAAATCAAAAGACGACAAGAAGTCCTCAAAGAAGTCCAAGTCCGCCGAATCCCCCTCGAAGAAGGCAAAGGTCGAGGCGGGACAGGCTTCGCTGAAGCTGGCCCGGAGCGACGGGACACGCTCGTCCAACGGCATTGCGCTGGCGTCGTTCCCAGACTACCTCCCCGCCGACAGCGCCGAGTTCAGCCTGTACCGCGGCGACGCCCTCCCCGGCTCCTCGTCGGCGGCCGCCAACGGCAAGGGTGGCGCCGGTCTGAAAGATGAGAGGCTGGTGCTGGCCGGCGGTACAAAGTCGATGGAGTACCTCGGCGACAACTTCCAGCTCGGCTCTGCGCCCGACCTGCGCGGCTACTCGGGTGAATACATGGTCGGCGTCTACGACCCGTCCACCTCGAGCGTCACGCTGCGGGCCGCGCCGCTATTCACCGTCTCGCGCTCGATCAAGGCGCTCAAGACGCTCGACCCGATCTCCTTCGAGCAGGACGACACCGTCAACCAGTACTACCAGCAGAGAAAGGGCCTGGAGGGCACGTTCGGCAACTCGAAGGCGAGAAAGGCGCGAATCAATGCCGAGAGGATGAAGGTCGACGTTTCGCAGGTGTTCGGATCGGTCGACACGGTGACCGAGAGCATCACCCAGAGCACGGCCAACTTACCGAGCGCGGCCGAGCTGCACGAGATCCACATGAAGTCGCGTCCCATCCCGCCGCACGAGCCCAGCGCAACCAAGCCCATCGAGGTCTATCCGGTTCGCAACCTGATCGACCCTGCCGTGATGAAGCAGGTCCCCATCGACGCCGTCCTCAAGCTGACGTCCGAGGAAGACATCCGCGCCTGGCTGGAGCCCATCAAGACGGCCTGGCTCGCCGGCCGGCTGTGGGCCGCTGTCCAGAACGCTCAGTTCGACTACCCGGACCCGCCGGCGGGTGCACCGCAGGAGGTCATCGACTCGTTCACAAAGAGGCAGAACATGGCGCTCGAGGAGACAAAGGATCGCGTCCGTATGACAATGTATCTCGTCTACCTGTGCTCGTTCATGCTGTTGCACCGGGACACGCCCGACGCCAGGTCGATCAAGGAGAAGCTCGGTCTCGACAGCAGCGCTGAGGGGAAGCGTGTCTTCCGCGACATCACCGACCGTTTCACCGGCTCGGCCAAGGGTCGCTCAAAGTGAGTATCCGCCTGCCACTTTCGAAGTGGGTCTAGTCGAAACGAGTGCTCTGACCGCTGACCATCGTATTGTCCTCTCTTCTGTCTGTTCTCCTCGCCATCTCGCCGCACTGCGCTGTCGCAGACTGTACATGTCTGGCATTGAGCAGACGCGCTTCCTCGCGTACGCCTGCGCCCTGCTGCTGCACACGGACCACTTTACGGTGGCATACGAGCCAGTCGCCAAGGGTCTCCAGATGGAGCCGCACAAGTGAGTGACCTACAGGCTTCCGTCTTCCCAGTCCCTGCCCGTTGATCTTCGTATCGGATTCGTACCTTTTCCTTACTGACAGCGCTTTTTTTCGATCGACTCGACCGCGCGCACAGGCTCATGGAGATCTTCAAGGCCATCGGATGCTCTCCCGGCAGGAAGGCCATGGCGAGTGGAGACGTCGAGTTTGGCGATGTCAAGAAAGAACGCAGTGCGACCCTTTCGCTGCCGCTCAAGTTCCCCGAGCCGAGGAGGAAGAGGACCGTCAAGAAGTAGCCAGCCACGGCGGCGGAGCGATGCTCGGGTCGGCAGAGGTTTGCGCTGTTGTTTGTATCTACATTGCATTAAAGGTCGCCTGTTGTTATGGCGTGTTTGGAATCCCACGTCTGCCGCACGAGCCATGCGACGTTTTGTGGCTATGCCCGAGTAGAGGAGTCCGCCCAGCTTCCGCATCGCCACCATCATTTGGCCTCCAACGCCTGCACCTCCTCTGCCTTTCTCACGTTCTCATAGGTCTCCCAGAAAGGCTGATCCCTCCACTCTCTCCCCATCCTTCTCGCCGCGGTACCTCTCTCGAACCTAGTTGGCGGGATAGAGTCCGGTCGTTCGAGGTCCTTTGCCATGGCCTTTTCCAGGTACCAAATCTCGTTTACGCCCGCATCGACGAGATACTGTCGTAGACGGTGGTAGTTGAGCCCCACGGCTGCCACACCGTGCGAGTCATCCGAGAGGCAGAGACGGCCGTCGAGCGATCGGATCAACTGCAGAGGAGATCATTCACGAATGGAAGAAGAGTTTCTGTCAGCGACGCTCCTGCCTTTCGTTCAGGCGCACACGACGATGTCACCCACGTCGAGGATCTCCCTGCCGGGATACGCCGTCTTCCAGCTCTTTCTGAACGCGGCAGCGTTGCACTCGAACAACGCTCCGTATCCGACGGCGAAGCGCACGTTTCTCTCGACCTTGCTCCACACCTCTGCCGACGAGTCGACCGAGGCATCGGGTCGAAAGAGGCGGAAGAGGTCAAAGTGTCCTACCACCTCTGGCTTCAGACGCTGCAGCGTCTCGAGCTGCGTGTCGAGGTAGGCCGACATCAGTGATTCGTGTGCTTCTCTGTCGTCGTCGTCGGTCGGTGTGCGTGACGTCGCTGCCTCGGAGGAGGGTCGGCGAGAACCGCAGCAGACAAGGGCCTTGTCGAACGTCTCCCGATCAAAGTCGATCGGTACGCCGTGCGTATGGTGTATCGAACCGACGAGGTAGTCGACCGTTCCCTTTCCAATCGCTTCCGGCTTCGTCTGCGTGTCGTTGTTGGACGAGCTAGGTCTGGCCTGGAGCAGATCCACCAGGTAGTCCAACGTCTCTGGACTGGTGATGTTCTCCGTCTCGCAGCCTACCAGCACCTCCATCTGACCCTCGTACCGCGACGAAACCCTCGCAGCCTCGTCGAGGTACGCCTCAAAGGTATCCCGGAGCTTCGCCGGGGTCATGTCGGCCTCGATCTCTTCCGGATAGAGTTGGTCCTCTGCCTGGCGCGGTACATGTTCGCTCAGATGGAAGTGCGTGAAACCTAGCGTGCGCGCTCGTTGCACCACTTCGGAGAGAGTGGACTTGGCGTGCAGGCAGAACTGGCCCGAATGCGAGTGGTGCGAGTGCGGCATCGTCAGGTATCGAGCGCCGCGGACTTTGAGTCGGACGAGTGAGGTAGGGTCGAGCTGAGGAACAAGGAAGAAGCTAGAGAAGCGAAGCAAAGGACGACTTTCTTGAGGGGAGGGGCAATTCCGTTTGGCTCGGCTCCGAGTCGGAGGTGCGGCCAGGATGACCGAGGAAAGCCGACTCCTTCCGAACCGGCCAATTTTGTGGAGAAAGAAAGACGGACGCGTCGCCGGCCCGTCGCCCGCCGCTCGCATGTGACGAAATGCTCTTCCGACCTCCTCCGCTTGCGCTCAACTCTTCGGTCACACGACGTGGAGCTCAGACCGGGGTACATATGTATATATACTGCATC
Organism: Thecaphora thlaspeos; assembly: GCA_900291925.1. NCBI lineage: Eukaryota > Fungi > Basidiomycota > Ustilaginomycetes > Urocystidales > Glomosporiaceae > Thecaphora > Thecaphora thlaspeos. The sequence continues at coordinate 247,069 of UWYS01000009.1, read as the reverse complement.
TGCCATATCGCACTCAGGTTGTGGGCGGCGAGAGAAGTAAAACAGGGCCGGAGGGTGAGGGGCGTGGGGGGACCCGGCAGTCAGGTGGCGGTCCGTGCGCAGGAACTGGCCTGTCAAGACCACGAAGAAGAAGCAAGAAGAAAGTGAGCTGATTTTCGCGCCTGTGTCAGGCAATTCCCGGGGCGCGGCTTCTCGCTTGTGCGCGTGTGCATGAAAGCTGTCCTATCTCCGGCCGCTGGAGCTTTTCCGCGCGTCCTCTTGCTGCCCCCGCTGTCGAGGTACTGTAGGTACGTTGGACCAGACAGCAGGCTGGACGAGGGGACGAAGACAAGTAAGGTCAAGGCGATCTATGTACGCTTGATAAGGTATCTGGTCCTTCTACAGTGCCTCGTATGTACAGTACTACAGCATACATGGGGAAAGGGGAGGGGCCTGGCGGAGAGAGATGAAAACGGCAGCCGGGATCTGCAGGTGTGCCGCGAGCACGCGCCGCCTCTGCAGCCGAGCCGAGGAAGAAAAACAAAAACGCCTTAACTAGCTTCTTGAGCGTCGCGGGCCCATCAGCTGGGCGCAGCGCCTCCCCTTGGCCACTAACTACATCTCCTTGATGTTTATGTTGTTGACGAGACGATAATAATGACGACCTGAGGGTGACCATCGTCGCAGAATGCCACTCGCACTGAGCTCTGCTGAGCTTTGCGCTGTAGAGAGAGGGGTTTGGTGCGACGGCGCGAAGAATGTAATGCGCCTCGGTCGTTGCCTTCCGGCCCATTGTGGGCGGCGAGACAGATCTCGAAAAGGTTGCGCCGTCGCTGCCGGTCGGGCGCGTGGTTGTGCGTGTTGACAGAGGATGCGCTGACACTCTGCCAGCTCTTGCTTGTCGGTGCCGTACTGTATGAGGGATGCGGTGACCGAGGCGAGCCCAAGAAGCAGGCGGCAAATAATCTTTGTGCGATGCTAGCCGGCCTCTTGTTTCGAGGCGCCGCGTGTTGTGCTTGCTTGGTGAGGGGGAGAGGTGTCGAAAGTGGTGCCACTCTCGTGACTTGACCGCGCCCGCCCGCTGGCCGTAGCTTCTTGCCCAGGCGCAAGCAACGCACGGCAGTTAATTGCCACACGCCAACCTTTTAGGTCAACTCTGTTCGCCATTGTATTCACGGATCGACGGCCGCATGATTTTGATTTCACTTGCCTCAATAGAAAAGGTCAAAAAAGCAGGCAAGATTGAGTTTCCCCTTTTTATTGTTTTTAGCGCTTCTCACTTCAACTACTTGACTACACGGAGAGGTGACTTTGCCAAAGAGTGCAAGACTGTGTGCGGTGCAGAAGTCGGGTGATTTTGCCACTCTGCTCGCTACAGTACCGCCCGCCGCTCACGAGCGAGAGGCAAGCACGAGCTTGTGGCTACAAACCTGCTGCGCTGCATGTAGGGCCTTGACCTTCGCACCCAAAACCATCCGAATGACTCCTCCTCTACCTTGACCACCCTGTTCCTTCCCCCCCCCCCCCCCCCCTTCATCCCTACATACCATCCGAACATCAACACCGGTCACACTCTTTCCCACTCCCACCACCACGACAAAGGATCAGGATCATATCTCCGTCCCTCTTCCCCTCTCTACCAGTGTCGTTCCTGCACTCTTCCTCACCGCTCTCACTCCCGCTCTAAACGACCGCCACCGCCACCATCACTACCGCCGTCTAGCTGCCCTCCGTACACACGAGTCTAGCCTCGAGAGCTCTCTGCTCGCATTTCCCATCGGCCAACGCTTTTCTTCGCATCTCCACGACGCGACCTAGCACGGCGCTTCGACGAATACCTCTTACAGCCTTGCCCCATTGTGGCCCGCTAAGCTTCCACCGATCCACAGTGCAACCCACATCCTTCCTCACGCACACGACGACCAAAACTCACGATGGATCTCGTGCTCGACGTCGCCGATAACCTGATTCTGGACAAGGTCTGGGCCACCATTTGGCCGGCGCTACCGCGCTCCATCGCCAAGAACCCTGAACTCATTTCCGCGGTCGCGAGGGGCGCCCAGTCGGCGCCCGGCAGCGGCGTCCTCGCCAACCTCACCAACGGCTTCGCCGGATGGTCGTCTGCGCTCACGGGGAGCGCCGCCGCGTTGACGACGCAGGTCGTCCACCCGGCCGCCCGCGCGACGACGTCCAAGGCGTTTGACGTGGTGTCCAACACGGCCTCTGAGGTCGACTGGGAGGCGCTGCGCAACACGAGCGCATTGCCGCGCGACAGCATCGTCCGGCAATTCATCTCGCTGTGCGCCACTACATACGTTGGCATCGTCATCCTCTACTTTACATTTGCCGGCCTGTCGTTCAAGTACCTGTTCAACAAGGACATGATGAAGCACCCGCGCTTTCTCAAGAACCAGGTCCGCCTCGAGATCGAGTGCTCGGTGCGCGCCTTCCTCCCGCTCACACTGATGACGGTCCCCTGGTTTGTCGCCGAGGTACGCGGGCACAGCAAGCTCTACGAGAACATCAGCGACCACGGCCTCGCCTATGCGATCCTCTCGGTCCCTCTCTTTCTCATATTTACCGACGCCGCCATCTATTGGGTCCACCGGCTGGAGCACCACCCGCGGCTCTACAAGCACGTCCACAAGCCGCACCACAAGTGGCTCATCCCCACGCCGTTCGCCTCGCACGCCTTCCACCCGCTCGACGGCTACGCCCAGTCGCTCCCCTACCACATCTTCCCCTTTATCTTCCCGCTGCACCGGATGGTCTCGATCGGCCTGTTCGTCTTCGTCAACCTCTGGTCCATCCTCATCCACGACTCGGACATGATCTGCAACTCGCCACTCGAAAAGATCATCAACGGTCCCTCTCACCACACGCTCCACCACCTCTTCTTCACGTGTAACTACGGCCAGTACTTTACGGGGTGCGACCGCCTCGGAGGCAGCTACCGCGCGCCGCGAGCTGAGGACGACCCGCTTCTCGCCGTCACGGGAGTGGGCGAAAAGCCTGGCAAGGTCGACAAGGTGGAGCAGGTCGAGAGCAAAAAGTCGCAGTAGAATACCAGCAGAAGAAAGCACACCCCACGGACAGACGAACCTCTAGGCGTATCTCTTTTTCGAACCTCACGCAAAAACTTCCCAATTTTCTCCGGGCAAATCTGCCCTCTCTGTACATGCTAATATACCACGGCCATTCGCTTCGCCCGGGCGGCGGCGGCGGCGTCGTCATCTTTTCTGCTCAATGCGCTCTGTTGACTCGATCGGACGACGACTCTCTGTTCTCCACGCACGAATAAAGTCTGGCCGAACCCGCAACACTGCGCTCGTCCGTCTCGTCTCGTCTTGTCGCAAGTACGTCGATTCTCACGGCGCGTGCGGACACCCTGTACATCTCGCTGATTATCGTGGTATCCTCTTTCTGCATCTAGCCAAGGAACATGGCGAATAAAGGCACGAAACAACTGCATCTATCTACTTCACCTTGCTTATCTACCATCCGCGCTGCGTATCTTTGGGGCGGGGACGCAGAGACGAGGTTGTCCTACGACAAGGGGGGGCACTAAAGACCCTTGTTAAACTCGAGGACCTGTACGGGCTTATCGTTGTCGTCCTTGACGTCGTGGAAGCGCTGCTCTAGCTTTGCCGGGCTGATGGTGGCGACTTGCGGGAAGGTGGCGATGGCGGGAGGGAGGAAGACGAGTAGGCTGGTGCCAATGAGCGTTAGGTCGGTGGCGCGTGCCCAGGGACCGGACGAGGGGATGATGCGCTTGCGTTGCAGGAAGGCTAGGGCGAGTGGGGGAAGGATCAGGGTTGGGACTGATGCGCATGCAAAGCGAGGGTCAAGGTAGGGTGTCAGGGAGAGATGCCTTCTGCGCACACAACAGAAACGTGAACCGATGGACCAAGACGCGACGAGAAGGAAACTACTCACTGTTGGTCAGGACCCTGCTGGCGGCCGTCATCGCGACGGCCCTCTGACCCGCGACGGCCGACTCTCCGACCTTGACGCGGTTGCCCTCGTGGTCGCGGCGGAAGAGAGTGACGCCGTCCGTGATCTCTTTCCACCTCATGCAGCTGATGTTGACGACACCCGCCGAAGCGACGCTGGCAAAGGGCACCAGCCTGCCCAGCGCCGCCTTGGCGCCGGGACCGACGCGAAGGCGCGGCACGAGACGGGTCAACCCCACAGCGATCCCCACGGCCGACGTCGTAGCCGCGGCGTAGGCGATGCCGACCTCCTTCATGTCCATTGTTGCGGCCTTGTTTGCATTGGAGAAGTTGACGAGGCTGTTGAGACTTTGGTTGGTCCACTGATGAGCCGGCAGAGGGAGGAGGAGGAGGAGGAGGAGGAGGAAGGACTAGGTATCAGGAGGGGTGTGTCTCTCGGCCTTGGGGCCGCAGCTGGACGATCTACGTACCTGCCAGAAGATGACCATGGGCAGCGTCGGATTTGGGCGAAGCATACCACCGACGACGAGGAGGTTGGTGGGTACAAATGCCGACATGCGGAAGGGCAGCGGCACCACCTCACCCGTGTCCGGGTGAACGCTCGAGTCGACGAGCTGCTTGGCCTTCCAGTAGCGCTGCACCTCCTCACGGCTGACGAGAAAAGAGCCGCTGCGGCGGTTGCGCGGGAACTGAGACTCGTAGGAATCGATCAGGTGGCGCGCCGCCTTGAGCTCGGCATTGCTGGCGAGCAGCGTGACGGGCGAGGTGACAGAGGCAAAGTGGCGCAGACGCCCCGAGAAGGTCGTCAGGTCGTAGCGGTCCTTTGTGATGTCGACCGTGGCATCTTCCGAGGTCGAGGGGATGCAGAAGGGTCGCCCCGGTTGCTGGCCCGTGGTCGTGGTGGCCATCGTGTATGGTCGCCGATTGGCGGTTGGCGGTTGCTGGTGGAAGGGAGGGAGAGGGGGGCCGAGGACGAGGACAAGGCAGGTATCAAGGGAAGGCGTACGATGTCACACGTATGTCATGTGCCAGTGGAGGCTTCTCTTCTCGCCCGGAACACGGGCGACGTCGCTGGTGGCAGCTCGACGCACGGCGCTCCACCTTCTTTTGAACGCCAGCGCAGGGACCAACAGCCACGACTGCCTTTGCCTTTCTTATTCTCTCGCCACCCTCCAAACCCGAACCCGACCCAGCCTAACACACCCGTCCTATCTCCATGAACACCTTGAACATATAGTCATCATTCCCGCCTTCCACCCCGACTCATGAGCGCACGCTCGCCCGCCTCACCCGCCGCCGCCGCTTCGCTCCCGGCAGCGCAAGCTGCCAACTCCAACCAGAGCTCAGCCGCAGCAACACCCAACATCCGCGGCTCAGCGGTGCCCGCTTCCACCTCGGCCGCCGCCTCGGCCGCCCCCGCCAAGGATGAAGCCGCGCAGCAGCTCCTCGGCGACAGGCAGAGGCGGCGACAGCAGCTGAGGGCGGCCAACCTCGCCATCTGGTCGCAGGGCCCATCCCAACCTTCCACCTCGCTCGACTCCAACCTCAAGAAGAACACCGCCTTCATCAAGCGCGTAAAGCAGAGCCTCGGTCTCGACGCAAAGGAACAGCTCACACGCGACCTCAACACCCTAAGCCTCGACAAGTACCGCGAGGAAATCGTCCAGGCAGTACCGGAGGGCCTCCAGAAGTGCATCAACCCAAAGGACTGCCTCGCCGCTGCAGAGATCCTCTCCGCCTTCCACGCTCGTTTCGGCGGCGACGCCTTCTCGACACCACTCACCCACATCCTCTCCCATGCCCTTGCACCGCCCAGCAAGCTCGCCCTCAACTCAATACCGCACGAGCAGAGGGAGAGGGATGAGGCCGCCAGGATCGTAAGGCAGAAGCAGCTTCTCCGCGTTACCGCAGAACTTGCCCTGGTCGAGCTGGTGGGTCACTTCAACGACCAAACGAGCGCCGCGTGGCTCTTTCAGACGCTCAAGGAGCTCCTCTCAACCGACAAGGAACACGCCAACGTCCCCATCCTCTTGACCCTGCTCCGCGCCCTCGCCCCAGCGCTGATAGACCCGCCGAGCGGCACTGCCAACCATGCTGGCACTGGTGGAGGCGGCGGCGCTGATGGTCTTGCCAAGGGTGTGGAAAACCTCTCGCTCCATGATGCTGCAGCAGACGTTCTCGACGACCTTGTGGCGACCGACCCGGAATCGCAGCCGCCCGTCTCGACCGAGATGAAGGCCAAGTTCCGCAAGCTGTTCGAGACATATTTTGCCATGCTGTCGCGCAAGATTGTCAAGGAGCACGAAAGGCTACAGGAGCAGGACAGGCGGAATCACGAAGCCTACATCCGCTACGGTGAGATCTTCGAAGACCGGCAGCAAAGCTACGAGAAGATGACGCGGAGCTTCGAAAAGTTCAACGAGTGGGGAAAGCTGCTCTCCGACCTACTGGGCGTCGCCATGCCCAAGCTTGCCGAAGCCGCCAAGTCGAGCGGGATCGGGCTCGGCGTGAAACTCGACAGCAAGTCGGCTCTCTTCAACGAGCGCAGCGACGAGGACTTTGTCATCAACCAGAGCCCCTGGGAAGGCGAGGATACGAAGCGCTTCTACGAGGATCTGCTTGACCTCAGCGACATCATTCCGCCAAGCATTCTCTCTGGCTCCGCGGCCTCGTCCTCCAAGGACCAGCACGATGCCGCCGGATACAGTGCAGAAGATGCTGCTGCATCTCCCGATTTATCCAGGTCGCCGCGTACAGATGCAGACAGGAAGGACCTGGATGTCAAGTCGTCCACCGCCGCCGCCGCCGCCGGCGATTTGGCGCCAGAGGACCAGATGAGCGCCGGTCCGGCGGCCCAGCTCAACTCCCTCCTGGCCAAGCTGCCGGACCTGACCAACCGCTCCATGATCGACAGCGCGGCCGTTGACTTCGCCTTCCTCGCGAGCAAGCCGGCTAGGCGGAAGCTGGTCAAGCACTTCTCGTCGATACCGCGCAGCCGCCTCGACCTCATACCCTACTACGCCAGGCTAGCCGCGACGCTGAACCGCTACATGCCCGACGTCGGGACGGGCCTCGTCGCTACGCTCGACGACGAGTTCCGTTACTTTCAGCGCAAGAAGAATGTCGAACTGACCGAGTCGCGCGCCAAGAACGCTCGCTTCCTCGGCGAGCTGACCAAATTCAAGGTGACGCCGTCGCATACCATCTTCCACTGCCTCAAGGTCTGCCTCGAGGACTTTTCGGGCCCCAACATCGACGTGCTAGCGACCCTGCTCGAGACGTGCGGTCGTTACCTGCTGCGGACCGAGGAGAGCAGCGCCAAGATGCGCAGCATGCTCGAGATGCTGAGGCGGAAGCGCGGCCTGGTCAACCTCGACGCGCGCCAGCTGCTGATGCTCGATAACGCCTACTACCAGTGCAACCCGCCAGAGCGCAAGGCGATCGAGCAAAAGGTGCGGACGCCCATGGAGCTCTTCGTGCGCCACCTCATCTACGACGTGCTCTCCAAAAAGACCCTCGACAAGGTACTCAAGCTGCTGCGGAAGCTGCATTGGGAGGATCCCGAGACGGTCGCGACGCTCAAGGCGCTTTTCACGCGCGTCTGGAAGATGCGCTTCAGCAACATCCAGTTCCTCGCCGTCCTCGTCTACGACCTCCAGGCCTACCACCTCGCCTTCACTGTCGATGTCATCGACCAGGTGCTCGAAAACATCCGCACCGGACTCGAGCAGAATATCTTCAAGCATAATCAGCGCAGGGTCGCGACGGTTCGCTACCTCGGCGAGCTCTACAACTACCGCCTGATCAACAGCGGCATCGTCTTCGACCAGCTTTGGAGCTTCGCGACATTTGGCCACCCGGGCGGCTGTCCGCTCCCGGGCCAAGTGACGCCGATCGATGCGCCGGACGACTACTTCCGCATCCGCCTGATCTGCACGCTGCTCGACACGTGCGGGATGTGCTTCGACCGCGGCTCGCTCAAAAAGAAGCTCGACGAGTTTCTCGTCTTTCTCAATCTCTACGTGCTGTCAAAGGAGCGACCGCTCCCAATGGAGGTCGACTTCATGCTGTCCGACACGCTCGAGAGCCTGCGTCCCAAGTTTCAGCTCAAGACCGACTTCAACGAGGCGGCGCTCGAGGTGGACCAGATGTTTGCCGCCCACCGCGCGAGCAAGCCGGCGTCCGACGGAGGCGGAGGCGAGGGTGACGACGAGAACGACTACGACGACGAAGATGACGAGAGCGACGACGACGAAGACGAGAGCGACGACGACGAAGACGATGGCAGGAGCGACGAGGGTCGGCGCGGCGGACGGAAGATGAGGAACGGTGGCGACAGCGCCGGTGTCAGCCAGATGGGAGACGCCGACGATGACGACGATGACGACGAGGAGGGAGAGGAGAAGGACGAGGGTTTTTCCGAGGGCGGGTCCCACCTGGGCCGCGAGACGGACGGAGAAGAGGACGAAGCAATGCTGCGACGGCGCGAGGAGGAGGCTACGATCAAGCGTGAGGCCGACGACGAGTTTGACCGCGAGCTGGCCAAGATGATGGCCGAGAGCGGCTCCAGCGCCAGCGTCAAGGTGACGAACCGCGGCCTGTCGGATGTTAGCATCCCGATGATCAAGAGCCGGCGGGCGTCGCAGTCGAGCGCATACGCGTCCAGGTCGGACCGTTCCGACCGCGAGACGAGCGGCGGCAACGTCAGCAGCAACGGCGAACACGACGACCACGATGACGGCAACGAGACGCAGCACATGCGCTTTTCGCTGCTGAGCAAGAAGGGCAACAAGCAGACGACACACGAGGTCAAGGTGCCCACCACATCGGCCATCGCGATCAACACCCGTACCAAGCAACTGAAGGACGAGGCGGAGAGGCGGCAGCTCAAGGAGCTCGTCCTGGCCTACGAAGGGAGGGAGGAGGAGGCGGACCGCAGATGTGAGTGCCTCCATGCTGAGCTTACGCCGTGGAAGCTTGACAAGGGTATTACTACTGACAGTTCTCCTTCGCTACGTTGTCCCACCTGTATGGGATCCTATAGCTCTAGAGCAGACCCTCTCGAGGCGCGGCTTCAAGGTCAAGTTCGCCGACGAAAAGAAAGGCCTCTAGGCCACCTCCTCCCTGTCTATTCTGACATCTGTTCACCTGCATCACACGCGTTCCCCATCCGCTTCCTGGCTTGCGCATCTTTCCAAGCATCCTCCCTGTATTGCTAGCATCCGCTGAAAGGCCACTCTGTCACTGTCAGCAGCGGCCGCGTGTGGCTGTATGCCCGACGAAGAGAATGAAAGGCGGTTTCATGATCGGGGATGGAGGGACGCCCGATCTCTGCGCTACCGCGGGGCCGCTCGCCTTGTTTTGAAGCGCCGGCGATCGAGGGGACGATGACACAAGGGCACAGGAGCGAGAAAAAGGAAGAACGGCTCAAGACCTGACGAAAAAAGGCAGGCAGGGCTGCCGTGCCCCGGCTGCTCAAGCGCCGCCCGCCCGCCCGTTCGCCCGCTCGCTCGCTCACTGCGCTTTCAGGGCCGGGAGAGACCCTCTCGGAAGAAAGCGACGCAGCCAGCCACACCGCCTCACCCTCGCTCCTCGCTCCTCGCGCCCCATCCTATCTCCACTCGACCCTTCCTTCCTCTTCCTTCTCCTCTCTCCTCTTCACTCCTCACCTGCCCTCCGTCCTCTCCCGCTTCCTTCAACTCCACCGTACCGTCGCAAATTCCGGCCTCGATTCGCAACGCACCTATAGGGCTCCTTCTTCCTCATCCGCGACCGCGACCGCCACCCGGCCCTCCCCCCTCGTTCCAGAAAGGCCAACTCGCAGCTATAAAAAGGCAGCTTTGCATTGGGCCACTGCCGCCACAGACACAAGAGAACTCAGGAGCTCCGTCCTCGTGCCCTCCATCCCCCCCGCTCCTCCTCTCACGACCCGAAGATGGCCCCGCTTCCGCAGCAGGCCTCTCAGGCCGCCCACCAGGCCTCGCATCAGGCAGCCAACGCCGCCTCGCGCGCACAGACAACAGCAGAAAACACCGCCAACAAGCTGCAGCGGTGGGTTCAGGAGAACCGCAACCTCGTCATCGCGCTAGCGACGGGTACCCTCGTCGCCGGCGGATACCTCCTCTACTCGCGCAGCTCCTCGACCAGCAGCAGCAGCAAAAAGAAGAGCCTCCCGCCCTCCAACGACGACGACGACGACGAAAAGGTGTCCGGCTCAACGTCCGCCGGCGGCGCGGTGGCCGCCAAGAAGAAGAAGAAGAGCGTAAAGAAGAAGGCCACCGGTGCGGGCGGCGACTCTTCGTCGAGCGCTGGCGGTGTCGCAGGAGGGTCAAGATCCGAAGGCCCGCTCTCGGACCCCAGCGGTCCGCTGCTGGACGAGGCTAGCGACGACCAATTGGCTGCCCTCTCCGAGTCCGAGATCCAGCGGCTGCCCGAGGAGCGCCGGAAGTCGCTCGCCCAACATCTCAAATCGCTCGGCAACCGCGCCTACTCGAACCGGCAATTTGACACTGCCATTGAGCACTACACCAAGGCGATCGCGGCCCACCCGATGGCCGTCTTCTACAGCAATCGCGCAGCCTGCTACTCGAACCTCTCGAAGCCCGAGCTTGTGGTGCTTGACTGCGACGAAGCGCTGCGGATGGATAAGACCTACGTCAAGGCGCTCAACCGACGGGCAGTGGCGCGCGAACAGCTCGGCAGCCCCGCCGAGGCCTCGTCGAACGGCCTGGGCGAGGAAAAGGCCGAGTTGCTGTTCCAGTCGCTCGCCGACTTCACCGCGGTCGCGATCCTGGGTCAGTTCAAGGATGCTTTGGCCACCGAGAGTGTCGAGCGGGTGCTGCGGAAGCTGGCGACGGGTAAGGCGCAGGACATCCTGCGCACGCGCGAGCCCAAGCTTCCGTCGCCAACCTTTGTCACCGCCTACCTAGAGGCGTTCCGTCACAAGGAGGTCCCCACGCTGCCCGAGAACCCGTCGCAGGGCGACGAAACGCTGATCAAGGCGTATGAGGCGCTCGGCGCCAAGAACTACCCTCACGCGCTGAGCCTGTTCAACGAGGCGATCGAGCAGGGCGTCAGCAACGAGGATCTCGAGGCGAACGCGCACAACATGCGCGGAACCTTCCGCTTCGTCATCGGCAACGCCAAGGAGGCGCTCTCGGACCTTGAACGCTCGACCAGCCTGCGTCCGGACTATGTCCAGTCGTGGGTCAAGAAGGCGAGCGTCCACATGGAGCTCAGCGACAAGGAGGCGGCGTTCGAGGACTTTGACAAGGCGATCGAGGCCAACTCGGAGGATCCGGACATCTACTACCACCGTGGCCAGGTCAACTTCATCCTGGGCGAGTTTGACGCGGCGATCAAGGACTACGAGAAGTCGACGTCGCTCGACGACACGTTTATCTTTTCGCAGGTGCAGTACGCGGTGGCGCAGTACAAGAACGGCAACATCGGCCACTCGACGGCGTCGTTCCGCAAGCTGCTGCGCACGTTTGAGGGCTCGTCGGAGGCGTACAACTACTACGGCGAGCTGCTGCTCGACCAGCAGAAGTTCGAAGAGGCCATGGACAAGTTTGACCGCGCCATCGAGATTGAGTCGTCTAAGGCCGGCAGCACCAACGTGCTGCCGATGATCAACAAGGCGCTCGCCCTGTTCCAGTGGAAGCAGGACATGGCCGCGGCAGAGGACCTGTGCCGCCGCGCCCTGGACAAGGACGAAGACTGCGACGTCGCCGTCGCGACCCTGGCGCAGCTTAGCCTGCAGCAAGGCAAGATCCAGGATGCGATCAAGTACTTTGAGAGGAGCGCAAAGATTGCCAGGACCGAGCCTGAGCTGATCAACGCCATCACTTATGAGAACGTGAGTGCGCTCGGCCGCCGTCCACCCTCGGCTTCCCGTAGAAGTGGAGGAACGAGGTAAAGCCTCGCTGTCGTGCTTGTTCACTGATATCCCCACCCCCCTCGCTCACTCCTCTTACGCCACCCTGCCGCACCCTCAGGCATCACGAGCGCAGCTCAAGTTCATCCAAGATTTCCCCGAACAGGGCGCCGTCCTCGGTCAGATGGCTGGAGGAATGATGTAAACCCACGGAGAATCTCCGCTCGGCCGCTATTTGTCGTTATCTCCCTGATCTGTTTCGGTAAACGTGTCCGCCTTTCTCGCGACCTCATTTTCCTGCTAGGCTAGCGGGTTGCTCTCCGTCAATCCCTCACTACTCTTGGGCAAGTTCGTGCTTCGTTGCGCTTCGAGGTGTGAGGGGACATTCTTGTTTGGACGGTCTCTTGAAGGGCGCTTTACCGACGTAGTAGGACACAGATCTGAATGTCGGTCGAGTGCATACAAGGTGCCTTCGAAGGGGATGGGTGGCCGGAGCTAAGATTCTCTGCTTGTTATCCAGGGTCGTGCGACGGCTACTTCAACATGCGACTAGGCGACTACGCTAGGTTGCACCAACCACGAGAGGGCAGGATCCTCCAGATGATCTGTTCGTCACATCGACATGGGAAGCTCGACCAGCGTCAGAACACCACACACCACCTCTCAGCCTACCCGCAGCGCATACACTCACCGTCGAAATCTACCACGTCCTTCCACGCTTTCTGTCTGATCTTGTTCTCTACGGCCTTGACGACGCTCTCTACGCTCTCTCCATTCGAAAAGGAGATGGACGACACGGGTTGATTCTTGGACTTGGGTGTCGAGGCGGGTAGGGTGGTCATCGTCGATTTGCTCGATGATGACGACGCCGACACGGTGAAAGGGAGCAGCGAGTGAGTTATGGGTGTAAGGAGGGTCGCGTTGTTTACCTGCGGGATTGACGGGCGAGGTATGGAGCCAAGCGAAAGAGGAAGGGTCAGAAAGGGACGATGGGAGACAAGGAGAAAGGAGCGATGGGGTGGGGCACGCACGAGCAGCAATGTCGCTTCGCCACTCTTGTTCAGGGACGCGATCTTCTCGGCCAGCCTCAGTGCTTGTCCGGAAGGGTTACGTTCGGCTACATCGCGAGGCGCCTCGTATACACCAAGGATCGTGAGTCCTTGAGACTCGGCGTATGTCGTTGTCTGTCCAAGCAAGGCCATCGGTCACAAGGACGATCTCATGTCAGACTGCGAGGACGCTCATGCTTCTTTCGTGTCAGGACGGAGACATACCAGGGCTAATCCAACCTCTGCAATCGGAGCAAGAGCGGTCCAGTGGTGGGAGAGGGGTACCACGGATTGCACCTCTACGCTTCCCGACGAGGACGTGTTGGATCGACCGAGCAGGAAGCCAAAGACAGTCGCGGTAGGGTGCTTCGAGAGGTGGAGGAGGATGATGTCGTAAGCTGACGAGGTTAGCGTGGTTGTTGAGGACATCGTAGCGGCGGTGATTGCAGAGCTGAGTATCCCAGCAGTGGGTCGTCTTGTTGCGGATGTGGGTGGAGGGCGAGGGATGGTCGAGGAAAGAAAGTTGGCGAGGGGAGGGTGTCCGTGCGTGGAAGACTGGCCTCCGCGCCGACCCGTGGGTGCGTCGAGGTGGCCGTCGGTTCCGGAAGCGGGAAAGTGGAAATCGGAAGAGGACGCGGGCGCCTCTCGGCGGTACAGACACGACGCTCGTGCCTACTTCCGAGCACCTTCTCGACCGTACACACACATCTCCCATCACCTTCCTGCTTCCACGCTCCGCCCGTCCCTTCCACAGACTAAGACGATCCCACACTTGCGAGCTCAGCCGACTGTTGGTATCTCCCTGCCTCACCGCTGCTCGATACCTTCCACGACGCGCCAGGCAACTGCTCCGCGTGATCAGCTCGGACGACAGCTCTCAGCCTTTGCACGTCGAATCAGTCGCCCGACGGCTTCCAGCAACTTAGCGCAGATCCGTCCCGTCATCTGGTAGAGAGAGGCCCCATCACGCCGTACCTGTGCTCAAACGATCTGAAACTTTCGGTCAGCCTCGCCAGCGACCTTCTTCCATACCAGGACCACCTCCACCATGAACGGCACAAACGGGACATCGCAATACGATGCGATCGCACAAGCACAGCAGAGGCCCAAGATCACACTGAGAGAGATCAACAGGGACCATGCCAACTTTATATTGGAGAACGTCGACATGAGGTGCGTCTACCCCTATCTTTGACCGTCCGCAATGGGCGGAGAGCGACGGAGAGCGACGGAGAGGGGGAAGAGGTATTGATACATAACCGTCCGCTGCGGTGCCTCCTTTGGTCGTCTCAACGACACAGCTTTGCGAATTCATTGAGGAGGATCATGATTGCCGACATTCCGACCGTCGGTGAGTCCGGTTGCACTACGAGAAACCGCCGGCTTCGATCAAAGGCTGACAGTCACTCTTCGTTCATCGGCATCTCTGTATGGACATGCAGCGATCGACATGGTCGAGATCCGCAACAACACGACGGTGCTGGCAGACGAGTTCCTGGCACATCGACTGGGCATGATCCCCCTACTCAGCATGGATGCCGCCAAGGCGTTGGTCGACCACAGCGTGAGTGACGGTCCGGGTTTCTCACACCTCACACGCTGGTTCAGACTGCATCCCGGGCTAACGCACATCTGCTTCCGTGATTCGGGTCACGCCACGCCCCTCTATAGGACTGCGCGTGTGAGGACGGTTGCGACCGTTGCTCGATAGAGCTCACACTGAAGATCTCGTGCACCACAAGAGGCAACCTCGAAGTGACGACGAAAGACCTTTGTCGCAGCGATTCCATCCGGGATGCCGTCAGGTACGACGACGATGAGATGCAAGAACCGCCGGCGCCAAAGCACCCAGACTTTGGCAAGCCCGTTGGGCATGGTAAGTGCAGCATGGACTGAAGCTCGACCAGTTGGCATGAGCGGCTCGCGCAGCGCAGGAAGCTGACGAGCTGTGCTTTCCTCTGCGACCACGGACCCTTGCGATCAACAGACGACAGCATTCCACCGGTGATCATCGTAAAGATGACAAAAGGACAGGAGCTGGACGTGCGGTGTATCGCGAGAAAGGTGAGTGGAGCGAGCGTGCGTGCCTTACGTCTCTCTTTTGCGTTCGCGTCTCATCACCCCTTGGCACCCCTTTCACTCGCTCCCTTCTTGTATCCGTCCACATGCATAGGGCTTCGCCAAGGAGCACGCCAAGTGGTCTCCCTGCTCTGCCGTAGGGTTCGAGTACGATCCGCACAACTCCCTACGCCACACCACCTACTGGTACGAGATCGACGCCAAGTCCGAGTGGCCGGAAGGTCCGAATACGCGCGAAGAGGAGCCGCCGCAAGATGGAGCGCCGTTCGACTATAACAAAAAGGCCAACAAGTTCTACTTTGACGTCGAGTCGAGCGGATCGATGCACCCCGCCGAGATTGTCGAGACGGGTCTGAACCTACTCGAGTACAGAACGGCGCAGATCGTACAGGAGCTCGGGTTCATGGAGGAGCCGGCCGTGGGACCGGACATGGGGATGGGTATGGGAGGCGGTATGGGCGGCGGGATGGGCGGGATGGACGGTATCAATGGCGATATGAATGGCATGGGTGCGTGGGATTGATGGGCCATCGTGACACCGTCGGAAGCAGTCTTGCCCTAAAACCATGCATATTATCAGAGAAGCTGCAACGCTTCCGCAAGACTCCTTCTGCCTACTCGAATTGCTCTGTCTCTGCCTCCCTCTCTCACACTTCGGCCCTTGGCCCCTCAAAAGTAAACCATGTAATTCTAGCTTTTTGGCTCTGTTTGCACCGTAGTGTGGAAGACAACACATCGTCACAGCTCAACGACAAGGGCCTTGTGTCTCCAGTCGCGGCTGGTTGAGACCGAGATATAAAGCTCAAGTGTGGGAGACGCGGAGGCCTCTTTCTCGCGAACCGTCCCAACAGCCGGTTAAGCTCAAGTGAAGTGGTAGAGCTAGGTTGTATGGACCGCGGCGCAGAACAACGGCAATTCGGAAAGCCAGCGCTGTCGCCTGAACGTTTACATCACTTGGCAATACGACGCGGACAAGCCGCCGATTCCCCAGAAACTGCGCATAAAAACGGGGCGTATAAATTTCAGATGAAGATCAGCGAACAAGGTGCCGGAGGAGATGAGTTCGCTCTTCGACTCTCTTACTTGGACGTTCTGCTTGGTAGCGTCTCTGGAAACAGGATTCTTCTAAGCGGCATGTTGCGAGATGTCGGCGACAACGTGCTGGCCGGGCTGTCGTATCGCTGAAGGGCAAAGCACGGGCCATGCGACGCTTTCGATTGCATCGCCTTGCGCCCGGGGTGGCCGGACAAGATTCTTTCGCCATACAGCCGAAAGGGCAGCGACGGAGGCCCCGAACTTTCGGCGTAGCTAGCCGTGGCGGCGTAGCTAGCCGTGGCAGCGTTCCCAAAGCGTAGTCGGTCTGCGCAAGGCATCGGGCCGCTTCCGTCTGTGACCGGAATCTTGAGCGTGGGAGCGTGATGAGCAGAAGGTAAAGAGAGCCACCCTGCCCTCCTACCTTTCCCAGCCTCGACGTTCTCAGGAGGCTGGCGGCGCAAGAGAGGCGCGGAGGTCTCTGCTCACAAGGACAGACGCGATAAAGCATGTGCGGAGGGAGGCTTAAGCAGGCCATGGCGGCTGAAGATGCATGCAGGCGTTCAGCTGTCTGCTTTGGCCGCGGCATCGCGAGCCATCTTTCTTCGCCTTTTCGCTTCATCCTGTGGCGCAGCGGCCCCAAAATATGACACGTAATATAGCGTGTAAACATGAAGGTTGACCGGCAGCGCCGATGGTTGGCAACAGCACGGCAAATGGGCACCTACAGCAGTGCCTGATTTCAGGGTGCTGTTTCCCGCTGTCGAGTGCGGTGGCCGTTGTGGCGGCCTGAGAGGCGGCGGCGCCGACGCACTCGTCCCCTTCTTCTAGGGCCCGGTCTGGGCCACGATTGTTCCCATCCGCCCGTCGCTGCTCCTCGATCGGTTGCCATGACAGAAGCGTCGAATCATCCATTTCTTCCTCACCTCTTGCTTCATCCTTGTCTCTTTCCTTCCCGCGAAGCTGCGTCACATCTCAGGATGCTGCTGTACCCGACACTCCATCCAAGCTGCCCACGAGCGTACCCTGGAGCTAGCGACAGGGCACGACATGCATCACGGAGCTCCCTCTTCTGGCAGCGATCACGTTCTCACCTTCCCATCAGTCAGCCCTTGAGGACGTCCTGTCGCCTTCCTAGCTTATCCGCGCCAACCTCTTCTAGACGTTTCACACGGCTCATTATCGTGCCACCGGATCGTTAGGCGGAACGATACGGTACGGTACAGACGCCAGGAAACGTTCCGGGGCGCAGCGGACGCGGACGCGGACACGGATCCAGAAACGGATGAGCGGAAGCTTGGCTGCTTTGGCACAGAAAGCCTAGCTGGTGACGACCAAGCTAGGATGAACGTTGGGACAGCCTCTCCAAGGAGAAGTACAGGCGACTCGAAAGCCAGAGAAGAAGCAACAAAAGAAAGGCGAACCCTCTTGCCCTTCGTCCACCTTCTTCCGCACCAACATCGTCGACGAAATTATGACGCTCGACGTTGGCAACCACCTTTCTTTCCCCATCACCAGTAGTCCGTCATCTTCTAGCCCTCCTTCACTCGACTCGATCGACAAGAACCGCAGCCCTCCTATCCACAAACGCATCAATAGCCTGCGGTACAGTGACGGCGTTGTCAATAGGCCAAAATCGCGTAGCGACGCGTCGAGGATGACGAGCCCAGCGACCCCCGCCAGTACCTCGCTTAAGAGGGGCTCCACCAGCGAGTCGCTCCTCAGCTTCTACTTCCAGCCCAGTATCAGCAATGTTGTCTCCGTCGACGCCGCGAAACTTCCTTTGCGACAGAACAGCATTCGGTCACTAGCGGACATAAATGAGGTGGGTGGCGAGCCGGCGAGAGTTTAGCCCCAAGATTCAGGACGGTGATAAAATGGAGCTTCGAAGCTGACCATTTCTTTCTCGAATGCGATCAGTCTGCTTCCGAGCAGGGCACAAAGAGTCCGGCTCAGCTGGTGGAGAAAAATAGGAAGATCAATCCGAGAGCTGCCATCAATGTCTTCAGCGCGCCCCCGTCGCTGGCCAGTACGCCGGGAACCAGCCGCAGTAGCCACCGAGGCGTCTATGCGGACGAGAAGAACCCAATGCTATCTTCAGCGGCTTCCTACTTTGCCAGCCCTTACACGGTAAGTGGAGCGGCCAATATTCCTTTGCCAACAGATCAATCCGAAGTGCTGACTCCATCTCAAGCAATCTGGCACGGTACGGCAGTGGGACACCATGGACGGCAAGGCTGAGGCGGACGACTACCTTCACTACCCGGACGTGCCGGAGGAGAAGAAGCAGGGCGTGCTGCAGTCAATGCTCCGACTTCGAGGCTTCCTCAATTTGGGCGCCATCATCGTGCTGGGACTGGGCCTTCTTGCGCTGTTCGGCGGTTATCCGGTCCTAGCCTACTACACGCGGACCCCGGAAAGCACCAAGGGCGCTTTCAATCTCGGAGGCACCAACGGTACTGGCCAGATCGCCAGTGTCCCCGGAATGAGAACTGTGCTGGTCGATGCGGATACGCCGATCGAAGCGCGCTCCACCCTCGGCCTCGACGGTGCGACCAAGATGCAGCTGGTCTTCAGCGACGAGTTCAACACCGCCGGGCGCTCCTTCTACCCGGGTGACGATCCCTTTTGGGAGGCGGTAGACCTCCACTACTGGGCCACCAACAACTACGAGTGGTACTCGCCCGAGGCGGTGACGACACGCGACGGGGCACTCCAGATCACGCTCGACCAGATCCCGACCCACAACCTCAACTTCCGCGGCGGCATGATCAGCACCTGGAATAAGTTTTGCTTCACCGGAGGCATGCTTGTGGCGTCGGTCAGGCTTCCGGGAGAGGCTAGGGTCGCAGGACTGTGGCCGGCCTTCTGGACGATGGGCAATTTGGGCAGAGCCGGTTACGGAGCTAGCGTCGAGGGCAACTGGCCCTACAACTACGACACGGTGAGCAACGGGAATTACAAAGGCTTCCGCTGGAAGACCAAGGGAAATCGCAAGTGGAACTGACTCATGATCCGAGCCTTTTGCAATACCGTTCTGCTCCAGTGCGACGTCGGAACGCTAATGAACCAGACCGATGCCAACGGCAACCCAGTGGCGTCGCAGACGGGTGGCGACGTCATGTGGAACCGCAAGAAGCAAGCCAAGGCTCTCTCGTTCCTACCCGGCCAGAGGCTGTCAGCTTGCACCTGTCCGAAAGAGGATCACCCGGGCCCCAAGCTCCCGGACGGATCATGGCGAGGTCGGTCGGCGCCCGAGATCGATGTCTTCGAGGCGCAGGTCGACGGGACGCTGGGAATGACAGTCTCCCAGTCGATGCAGGCGGCGCCGTTCAACTGGATGTACAACGTCACCAACACGACCGGCGTGGCTTACGAGTTCTATCAGAATGGCTCTCACCTTAACATATACAACGGCGAGAGCACGCAGCAGGCTCTCAGCGGCATCTCGCTCGCCTCGCATAAGGCTATCCAGCACGGAGGCGACGGCAGCTTCGCCGAGTATGGCTTCGAGTATGCCCCGGGCTATGACGGATACGTCGAGTGGATCTCCGATGGCAAACCGGCCTGGAAGCTCTTTCCCTCCGCCCTCGATCCGGACCCAGTGGCGCAGATTGGCCGCAGGCCCGTCCCGCAGGAGCCGCTCTATATGATCTTCAACCTAGGCACGAGCCAGGTAAATGCCACACTTGCCCCCAAGAACAACCATTACCAGTGGCAAGTAAGCAGAGCGCTGACCACCGCTCTTCACCTCCTTCGCTGTCAGAACTTCGGCACCCCCGAATGGAGCAATCTGCGCTGGCCTGCGGTGATGTCGGTCGACTGGGTCCGCATCTACCAGCCGGAGGGAAGGACCAACGTCGGCTGCGATCCCCCTGATTATCCTACGTCGGACTACATCAATCGCCACATGGACGCCTACACCAATGCCAACTACACGCTGTGGGGAAACTCGCCCGAGGAAGGCGGCTACGGCGCTACGTGGCCGAGAAACAGGCTGTATCCGGGAGGCTGCGACGCGCCCACCACCACTTTACCCGGCCCGCCGAACAAGACAAAGGCGCCGCTCTTCCCCTCCAACGAGATTGCCGCGGGTCAGAACTGAGGTGTGACCTGCCCGCCTGCCCAGCGGGCCCGGGTGTTTCCGCTTCTCGTCCAAGCGTCCCTTCACGAACGATTGCTCCACCTACCGATCGCTTTGCTACCATTCCGCCTCGCAATATCTCACCGGGCGTCCAAGACTTAGCCTTACATGAAGGGAGACGGTGCATCATCGAGGTTCCTCCAATCGACACAGGCTTAGAACCTGAGACAACGCACTACCGGGCCCAAAACTTTTTACCGCCCGACACGAGGCTCATCATGCTTGCTCGCATCGTCATCGAAGCGGTGACTGGTCCACTGACCGACTCGCTATGCAAAAGCAGCGACTGTACCTTACCGCGACCACCAAGATTAAAGAGCCTTGTGTTCAGATCGTCAGGTTGTCCCTCCAAGCTTCGTACGTCCGAATCATGGCCGGTGTGATGCGCCGTTTGACGGCCGACGCGGCGGCCTCGAAGTGGCGTTGCGAAATCTGCAGCGAAAGGTCGGATGATATCGAGAGTTTCTTAGCGTCAGTTGCTACGATAGCAACGGTAGAAGAGGGATAAGGGAGTGAGTTGGACTCACCAGTTCGACCGAAATGTCCAGGTTCATAGCGACCAAACCGGCTTCTTGACAGATGGAGACGATCTCGGCGCCCGAACATCCCGACGTCTGTGTGCGCAATCGTGTAAGACCGCAAGGTTTGAGGTCAGTCTACACATCCTCGCTCGCTCAGTGACCAGCGTCCGAAGCAGATGGGTTGGGCGACATACCATCTCAGCCAATTTGTCTAAATCCAGCACGTCTACGGCCATCTTCTTTGTCCGATTAAGGAAAATCTGTCGACGCGTAGCGAGGTCCGGCGGTCCTACGTAAAGAAGTCGGTCTAGTCGGCCTGGTCGGAGCAGGGCGGGGTCCTGGTTCAATTTGTTGCAGTTACAGAGATGAAGCTGCAAGGGTCAGAAACAAGGCACACATACAGTCGACATGGAGGCTTTGAACGTACGATAATCTCGGGCCGGTTGGTTGCTGCCACGATGATGACGTTCTGCAGCGCTTCAATGCCGTCCATCTCGTTGAGCAGCGAGGCAATGACCCGGTCAGAGGGACCAGACGACTCGGCATCGCTGCTGCGCGTCGTCGTCAGGGCGTCAATTTCGTCCTGTATTCCTGGAGCCAGACATGCAGATCGGCATCGGAAGATGGTCAGCTTAGTGAACGATTCGCTTTGAGCGAAGCTATAGCTATGGCATGGCCATTACTCACGAAGAAGACGATGCTAGGCGCCGCGTTCCTAGCTTTCTTGAATACCTCCCTCACCGCCCTCTCGCTTTCGCCGATATACTTGCTGTACAGCTCCGGCCCTTTGACGGCGATGAAGTTGAGCCCGCTCTCTGTCGCGAGCGCACGGGCGATCAGCGTCTTGCTGCATCCAGGCGGACCGTACAGGAGGACGCCGCGAGGCGGCGTCACGCCTAATCGCTCAAAGACGGCCTTGTGCTTCAGCGGCCATTCGACCAGTTCGCGCACCTGCGAATGAACGGACTTGGCTGAGAGACCGCCGTTGAGCCCTGACGCAGCGGAAGAGAGCGGGGCAGAGTCGGAACCGGCGATGTCGGACCAGTAGACTTTGGGCGCTTCGAGGAAGATTTCCCGCATAGCAGAGGGGCGGACAAGCGCGAGCGAAGAGAGGAAGTCGGTAAAGGTCAAGCCATCGACCGGTTGCGTGACGGCGGAGTCTGTGTGCAGCACCATCGATCCAAGCTTTTGTTCCAGGCTGTCGTTGCCGGCGGCTCGTCGGTCGAAGGCCCTTCGTACTGCCAGCATGCCCGCCTCGCGCACCAGCGCCGAGAGGTCAGCACCAACATAGCCGTGGGTCCGAGAGGCGAGGTCTTCGACCTGCTGCTCAGAAAGCGAATGCGGCACGGCTCGCAGCAATGCTGTGAGGATCGACCGGCGAGCGTCAGCCGTGGGGATGCCGATCTCGATCTCGCGGTCGAGGCGGCCGGGGCGGCGGAGGGCGGGATCGATGGCGTTGGGTCGGTTGGTGGCCGCCAGCACGACGACCCGCGGCGGGCCCTTGCTCCTACGCGAGCTAGATGCTTGTTCATCGGCTTCGTCGTTGTCGCCGTCGCTAGCCTCTGAAGCTTCATGATTTTCGTCGTCGTCCATGCCGTCAAGCAGGGTAAGGAGCTGGGCGACAACACGCCTCTCTACCTCTCCGGCTCCATCTCCGCTGCCTCCGTCGCCGCTACCGCCTTCCCTCCGTGGCGCCAGGGCGTCGATCTCGTCGATAATGACGACGCACGGGCTCTTTCTGCGCGCCTCGCGGAAGGCCTCACGCAGCTTTGCCTCAGTCTCTCCGTGGAAAGCTGAAGAGAGCTCGGGTCCGTTGATGGTGAGATAAGAGGAGCCAGTCGAGGCTGCTACGGCCTTGGCGAGCGACGTCTTCCCGGTTCCCGGCGGACCGAAGAGGAGGACACCCTTCGGTGGGCGCAGCCCGTACTGCTTGAAGATCTCCGGCTTAGTGAGAGGCATCTCGACGAGGGAGCGAATCTCTTGAATCTGCTTGTCGAGGCCGCCCAGAGATGAGTAGGCCTCCTGGATGCGTTGCTCGTCTGCGGCTTCGGCGGCCACCGTGGCCGAGGCATCGTCCGGTGACGTAGTGGTGGTCCTCTTGGCGCTAGCAAGGCTGATCTGCGTCTGCCGGGAGATGGTAAAGACAGACGCACTGATGGCAGTCGAAGGCGGGAGCGGGACGCCTTGCTGCCCTTGCGCGTCTCTCGCCGATGAGACGGTGAGGACGTACTGTGTGCCCTGGAAGGTGAGGGTGAGCGTCTGGCCGAGGTGCAGACACTCGAGGTCGACGATGGCCTCCTTGGCAAATACGGAGAGCATCTGCCTCTCTTCAGAAGAAAGCTTCGCCAGGCCCGGAAGCGTGAGCTTGAGAGTGGTTGCGAGGGGAAGCTTGGCGATGCGGTTGGTGGCGCCAAGGGGAGAAACTGTGACGGCGTCATCCGGTTGGATGCCGCTCGATGCGTGTAGCAGGAGGGGCAATTGGATAGCGGCGGCATCGAGGGAAAAGGATGGCCATACTGTGCCTACGGTGAAGGCAGCGGGCTGCCTTTGCGTGCTGACGAGGACGGCGTCGCCGGTCTGAAGCTTGAGCGAGCGAAGTGCCGTGACGGGGAGGAGGATGCGGGCGCATGACGAGCTGGTGGACAAAGCCGAAGCTTGCTGTACAATGAAGGGCTGCGCAGTCATCCTTGGCGGTGGCTGAGTCGATGCGGAACGGTATCGGCTCGCTCCGGGTAGTCAAGGTTCGAGGGTTGTGATACGTAACAAGGCGGGAACGAGGGCGAGGCTAAGGAAGTCACATCGACAAGGACGAGACACGGAGGAGCCGGCAGGTCACCAAAAAATTCCAGGGACGCGTTGGCCCGTCTCCGACTTCCGGTTCCCCGCCGTCAATGAGACCCTGAACCCCCGACTGCGCCGTCACTCGTGTCCCCCTTCCTCTCCTCTCCACCTCATCATCTTGGTCCCTCCTCTTCTCCCGCCCGGCCCCTCACTCGGCGCGTTCCACTGCCCGCCATGTCGCTCGAACAGACGCATTACGACGTCGCCATCCTTTCGACCGCGCTGCCGCAGGCTACCTTGTCAGCTGCCCTCTCGTCGGCCGGCCTCTCGGTCATCCACCTCGACCAGAACGACTACTACGCCGACACCTGGGCCAGCCTCACCCTCTCCGAGCTTCAGCACTGGGCTGACCGGCCTCAAGCTGGTATATCTCAGGTTGCACTCGCATATCCAGCCTATACACCTCCTAATTCCTCCTCATCATCGTCCCACACTGTACCCGAGGAGCTGTTTCACCTCGATCGACACTATGCTCTCTCCCTCGCACCAACCCTTTTGCCCGCAACAGGCCCCTCTATAGACGCCCTGATCGCCTCGAACGTCTCTTCCTACGCTACTTTCCGACTGCTCGAGCACACCGCCGTTTACACGCCAGCCAACGCCGGCCTAAGTCGTCTGGCGCGCGTCCCCAGCAGCAAGGAAGACATCTTCAAGACAAAGTCGCTTTCCCTCATCGCCAAACGCAAGCTCATGAAGCTTCTTCTCCACATTGCCTCGGATGATTGGGACGCAGACCTCAAGGCAGACCCCGCCCTTGCTGCCCGACCGTTTGTGGAGTACCTCGAGAAGCAGCACAAGTTCTCGCCCGACCTCGTCAGCGCGGTGGCCTACGGTGTTTCGCTCTGCACATCGCCCCTCGATGCCACCGGAGATGCTCTGCAGAGGGCGAGGTCACACCTGAAGAGCATCGGACGGTACGGCAACTCGGCCTACCTCGTAGGCCAGTATGGTGGAGCGGGCGAGCTGGCACAGGGGTATTGCAGGGCTTCGGCGGTGAAAGGAGGAATGTTCATCCTCGACCACAAGATCGCAAGCCTAGCCCGGATCGATGTGCCGCTGGAAAACGTCGAGTCGAGCGGGCCCTCATTGAGCAAAAGGGCTTGGCAGATTCAAGTGACCGGACTGGAGCAGAAGATCACCGCCGACGTAGTCGTTTCGAGCGACGAGATCCTTCAAGGTCTCCTGCCCACCGATGTTTCCACGACTGCCGAAGGGGACGATGGCGCTTCGGGACGCTCGCTCTCGGAAACCATGCGCGGTATCCTGGTACTCGATCGCCAAATCGACTTCGAGGCAGGTACCAGAGAGTCGCGCCAGCAAGGCGCGGCGGAGGGCGAGGCACATGAGGGACCGAAGGCAGAGTCACTGCCAACTCCGCCAGAGACTGGCCTCCTTGTGCTTCCACCATCGAGCATCGGCGAAGGTGCCGAACGCAACGAGAGCACCGTGATGGTACTGATGATGGGCGAGGGGACGTTTTCATGTCCAAAGGGGCAATGTGAGTTACGAGCCGTGGAATCAAGGCGGGTAGTTGTGTCGCAGACTGCTGATCTTAGCGAGGCATTGCGCTATGTCCTCTTGCAAACAGACGTTTACTACATCCAGACTCAAAGCTCCGGCACCTCGACCTCCTCCACTCCAAAAGAGCTGCTACGGCCGACAGTCGACCTGATCCTCGATCTCGCTTCTCATACCCGCTTCGACCCTTCCCTTGCCGCGGAAGGGAAAACCAGCGACGGTACAGCCATCAAGCCGCTGCTCCAATTTTTCTACCGACAGACACCGCCTCCGTCCCCGCGCACCTTGCAGGTTGAGGGCGCAGACCTCCCTCCACTCGCAATAGTCTTCCCGTCGGATGCGTCCATCACCTCACTGACAGACCAAGCTGTAAAGACAGCCGAGACGACGTATTACGAGGTCCTAGCCAGGCTACACCAGGGACGACACGGCGGGTCGATGTACGATGCTCGGGCGCGGGTGGAACAGAGCATGGAGAGGAAGAAGGCGAAGAAGGGAAGGAAGAGGAGGGACCCGGCAGAGTATCAGGGTAGAGGGGGGAGAGGCGAGGACGACGGTGTCACGGCGACAAGGGAGGCAGACCAGGTAGAGGCCGAAGATGTTGAAGACGACAGCGTGGACGTCGTGGGCTTCTTTGAGAAGCGAGAGGATGACAGAGTAGGTCGAGGCGACGACGACGATGACGACGAGTAATGCTGCAGAATAGAGAAGAAGGCTACATCGGCCGACGCCCTGCCCTACTTGCGCTTGTTCATCTTATTTTTGAACGTTTTGGAGCCGCCCGCTCTCGGAGCGTCGCTCTTTCCTGCCCCCTTCCTGGCCCTCTGCAGCGTGTTTGGCCTGGCGCTCCCTCCGCGCAGGCTCTCGAGGGCATCTTCGCTCCTCCTCGCCTTGTTCCCCCTCTTTCCGGCGCCCGAGTATCCACCAGTCCTGAGTAGATCGCCAAACTCTTCCTCGATACCGCCTCCGACCCTCTTCTGACCGTCTCTTCCGCTCGATAGACCGGCCCCGCCGAGCGCGACGTCGGTCTCGTCGCGTTGACGTTTCTTGGCATCGCGCTTCGACATGACGAGACGGGTGAAGTTGTCCTCCTCGTAATCCTGCATTCTCTGCAGCGCTTTCGCCCTTGCGCTCTGCTGTGATGCCACGGAGCCGCCCACTCCGACACCGCCCGAGGAGATCTCGTACGGGTTGGAAGAGAAGCCCGCCGTGAGGTCGGCAAGGAGCGCGGAGGAACGTGCAGATCCTTTGCCAGGGGCCGAGTCGCGACCTCCCCGACGTTTCGACGAGGCGTCCGGGTCGTATGCGACCGGTGCGAGCTTGGGCGGTCGGTAGACGGCCGTCTTGCCGCCCGCTTCCGAGTCCGAGTCTGACGAAGCCGATGCGTCCTTCTTGCTGCTGCGCTTCGTCTTGCTCTTGCTCGAAGGTTTGTCGCTGCGGTCCGGTCGCGCCTTGTCGTCCATGAAGGCGGCGGGGTTGGGTCGAAAAGCGAGTAGATCTGCACAAGGTCATGGAATGACGAGGGATAGGTTGTATCGTCAGCGAAACTTCAGTGCGACAAGGAGCAGCACAGCACAGGTAAAAGGCAGACTCACCGATACCACCAGACTCTTCCTCCTCTTTCTTATCCTCCTCCTCATCCCGACCCTTTGGCTTGACGCGTCCGAGCGCAATCTCCCTATCCTCATCCTCTGCCGCTCTCAATAGCTTCTCCACCTGATACCTCAACCTACTCTCCAACGGCTTCACCTTCTCCAGCACCAACCTCAGCTTGATCAGGTTCCTCACGAGCTTCTCACCGCTCCCCTCTGTCAGCGAGTTTCTGCTCAACTTCCATGCCGATAGCAAGACGAGGTGGTGGAGGTAGTCGAGGAGGACTTCGTTCTTCAGCGTGAGGAGCGAGATGCCGCCCGGGTACTTGAAGGAGGAAGGGGCGTTGGAGATGTCGTTCGAGAGCGTGGTGAGTGTCGAGGAAACGGAGGAGACGTCCTTGCGGAGCGAATTGAGCAGCGAGTCGAGCGCCCCCGGTTGGAGCGTGGAGGTCGAGGCCATCGTGCAGAGGTGGTCGGGCGTGTGTATTTACACGTCCAGGTCTGGTCGTCAAATTCGGTCGAGGTTGGGAGTAAAAGAGGGAGACAAAGAGTAGGCGGTATTGCCGGAGCGAGTCGATTTGGTGGTTGGTCCGCGTAAAGGATGGAAGCAGTGGATAAGGTTGCTAAAGAGGGTCGCTGATGGTGGTGATGTCAGTGGCGGGGCAGCTTCCGATTTTGGCATCGCTGCCGCCGCGGCCTCTGCCAGAAAAACTTCAGAACACGCCACGCCGCCGCGCGCCTCGTCCTTTCCCTTCGCCCCCGAGTTCCGAGACGGGTTAACCCGAGTGCATACACACGCGTCGACCCACACCCGTCGCTAGCAGGATCGCAACGGTACAATTACAAAGAGCACATGGTGATGACACTGTCAAGACATTCACAATAAGGTATCCCCAGGTTCACAGTGGCAACGCAAAGATAGACGACCAGTCGACCTCGCAGTCCGATACTGTCCCCGCCGGGCCGTCGAGCCAAGGCTGAGCAGCGGCAGCGCTAGCATCCGTATCTGTCGTCCCTGCCGCGGACCCGTCTATGGGTCTCGTGGCCACCTTCCTCTTCAGCGTCGCTGTCTCCTCCCTGGAACACCTGAGATGCCTCTCTTTCGAGCATCTGTGATGTTCCAGCATCTCGGCCGCTCGACCATCGACGTAGAACTCCTCGTCCATCTGCGCCTCATCCCGGTATTCGGGTCGATTTTGCAATGGCGGCGAGAAGAACATCTCGCAGGCCTCTCTGTCCCCGCTCTTGGCCGGCTTTCCACACTCCATGGTCGACAGCCTCAGGTGCTCCCGGGGCACCTTGCGCGGCCTCTCTTCGCGGAAGAGCTCCTCGACATACGCCCCGCCCTCCGACATGCGCTTGCCGCTAGAAGCGGCAGACGACGGATAGGGCGCCGACGTCGTCGAAGACGCCGCCTCCGGCCAGGAATCGGTACTGTGCCGCGGACCTCTGTCAAACAGATGGGAGGCGGGCCCTGCCGTGGAGCCCAACGTGGAACGTGAAATGTCGGAGCGTTCTTCGAGGTCTCGACCGGCCGTAGGTTCATCCCGCACCCTCGTGAGGTCGTGATCCGCGCCGCGAGGAGACTGCTTCGACAGAAAGAGATCGAGAAAGTTGCCGGCCGAGGTGCCGCTACCATCAAGCGCTGCGGGGCCAGCCGAATGTCCTCCATCGTCCGACGCCGTAGCAAAGTCCCGACCCTGGAACTCTTCCAGCACCTGCGCTAGGCTCGACGGCGTCAGACTTCCCACGTCGCCCGACATTGATCCCACCGACGCCATATCGGCGTAGTTCGGTAGCATGGGACTGGCCATGGGAATCTGCTCGATGGTGAACTGCTGCTTCGTCCGCGTCTTGGCGAGGGCCGAAAGCTGCTCAAAGGCGAGGCTGGCCGAGGGCGAACGGTCCGAGAGCTGCTCAAGAGCCCAGAGACACTTTTCCACGCGCTTTCTCGACTCTTCGAGCTCGCTCCAGCGGAACTGAGCGCACAGGCCGTCGTGCTGGCGAATCTCGGTCTTGGCCACCGCCGACATCGAATGGACGAGGATCTCGGACCAGGGCTCGGTGTGCAGCACCGTGCCGCCCGAGTCGCAGACGAAGTCGAAAGTCCCGCCGCAGTGGAAGAAGCCGGTCGCTTGAATCGCTCCAATCATCGACGCCATGTCCGAGCAAGCCTGGACGCGGAGTCTCGGGAAGGTCCCCGACCTTGCACGCTCGGCGCGCCGGCGGTGGTCGCTGGCGCCGGCCATATCGGTCGTCTGCACCATCTCGACGAACAGCAGCACGGCGAGGTACCAGGGACATGCGATCAGGACGTACCACGACTGGATCGAGGGCGGCAGCGAGGCGTGGTGGCGACGGCAGCTGTCGATCAGGGGAGCGTAGACCTCGATCCAGTGGTGGACGATGTTCAGCCCGCTGCTGATGTGTTGCTCGACGTTCTCACTCGAGGCGCGGCGCCAAAACGACATCTGCAGCCTGCTGATCTGCCGAAAGAGGACCACCTTGACCGGCGTCGAGAACGAGAGCGTGGCCGACGCGCTTGCCTCGTCGCACGGCCAGGTAGAGGCGAGGTCGGACGTCCGCTTCTTGCTGTAGTCGATGATATAGTCGTCCCAGATGCCCTTGGGCCCGCTGCCGCTGCCGTCGCTATCGGCGCCGCTGGCGTAAGTGTTGCCGCCACTTAAGCTGTCGCCGTATGGGGCGGATCGGAGCACCTCGCTATCTTCGTCGGAGACGACTGGCGGGTGCTTGCGCAGCACTGCAGTCTCGCAGTCGATCACGACGCCGAGCCACCAGAGCATGTGGTAGGTGTCCTCCATGCGCTTGATCTCACCAGCTTGGGCCGCTGCGCCGGTGGCCGCGGGCCTACTGTCGGTGCTCCTGAGATAGACGGTCCTTTGCTTCTCCTCCAGGCCTCTCTGCATTGCGCTGCCTTCGCCTCGACCGCCCTCTGCGCTTTCTTCGCTGCTGCGGTCGTGTTCGGCGGTGTTGGCCCACGACAAAGAGGCGTCAGATCTGGCCGTGGGCGCCCAGGGCAGCAGGCCGCGACGCTTCTTGCTCTCGACCTTGAAGCGGATCGTCAGCAGTTTGCGGAGGGCGGCCACCAGCAGAAGCGTGCTGCCCTCGGCCGGCGACTGCCAGCTGCTCGTGTCGAGGGCGCAACTCTCGTCGGCGATGTCGATATCTATCCTGCCCGTCGCCCGTTCCTGCACCTCGCGCGGCTTCTCGGTCCACGCGAAGATGATCAAGGAGAATATGACCCGGAAGGAGTCTAGGCTCGAAACCGCCTGAAGCTTCTCCCGCGCTCTCTCCCACAGCGCCAGCCGTACCCGGTTCTCGGTAACACGGCAGCCCGCCTCGTGGCAGGCATGTCGGGAGTTTCCTCGAGCCTGTGCGGCCATCGTCTGTACCCAGTTGGGTGCCCACTGGGCCGCAAAAGCGAGGATGACGCTGTGGAAAGCCTCCATGATCATCCTGTCCTCGACGAGGCTCTCCCTACCCAGGAGAGTTCGCGAGCCGCGGTCAAGCTCGCAGATCCTCCAGTAGACAAGCTCGCTGTTGTTGGAGCCCTGATCGCTGTCGGAAGACTGCGAGAGGCAGTCGAGCAGGTAAGGGGTGTTGGCGCTGGTCACCCAGCATCGCAGAGCCTGCTCAGCGGCTCCCTCGTAAACGCGGATCAGCCCGTCATTGAGGTAAATGCGGTCAAGGTTCGACGTGATCCGCGATGAGGCCGATTGGAACGACATGCCTACGGAGGCCGACGCAGCGTCGAGAACAGTGGTGGACGCTAGACGTCAGTGGATCTGTACACGCTCTGTAGGGAATCAGGCCAGTGATAAAGGCACGGCTCGCGCCTGGCTCCAAGTGGTACTCACCTTGAATGCACTCGAGCACGTCGGGTCTCACCGCATCCCAGCCAGAGTCCCAGCCGGTGAGGCTGCGCATTGTGGTAGCTCTGGTGGAGAACGCTAGGGTGCGAAGCTGCTGCTGCTGCTGCTGCTGCGGTGCAGGTCGATGTGATGACCTTCCGGCTTGGTCGAGACGCTGTAGCAGGGCGAGGCCGCCATTGTCTATGCTCGCCTCTTCGATCGGAGGATTGCGGGCATCGACAGTCGGCGAAGCTGTGCGCTTGCGGTCTAGCCGGTCGGTGCACTTATCGGTAGATCGCTGGTGAGCACGATCGTCGGTGCTGCGGTTGGCGCACTCGTCGGCGTCGGCGGTGTTGCTGTCGTCATTGTCTTTGTCGTGGTCGCTGCTGCTGCGACTACTGCTGCTCCGTTCCATCTTGGACACGGGAAGCGAGGCGAGTTGGAGGGCTGAGGATGAAAGGACGACACCACATCCCAAGATGCTGAGCACGTAGTTGAAGGTGCAGGTGCGGCCCTTCTTGCGGCAATTTGAGCAGGCCACCTTGGATTCGATGGCCTCTGATACGGAGACGTAGGTGGCATCGCAGGCGCGCTTGCCGGAGCGGCAGTGGTCGCAGGAGCGGTACTGGCGGCGCTTGTCCTTGCTCTGCGTTTGCTTGGCGGCGCCGGGCATGGCGCAGGTGGAAGTCGGGATGAGAAGGGGCAGGTCTGCGCTCGTCAGGGGTGGTGGTCTTCTGCGTTGATGGTAGCCATCAAGAGCTTGCGTCGGTGGCGGCGGGAGGGCGAAAAATATGAGTCAGAGAAGGGCCAGACAGGAGGCATTGGACGTGGTAGGAAGAGGGGAGGGAGAGGGCGGTGCCTTGTGGCAACGAAGAGGACAAGAGAGGTACATTCTGTAGGCTCCCAAGAGCCGGCGCTGGGGGTGGGGCCGCGTGTGGGCAACTCGCATCCGGCGCTGGACGAGGCACAGGACGAGCTCTTCATGCTTGCATTCTATTCTATTCTGCCTGCATTTCCCATCGGCACGGCCCGGCCACGGCGGCCCTTGGCCTGATTTCGCAAGACTACCTTAGCACCCGACTGGTGGCTGTTATGAGTCTGGCCGTGGCAACAGCAGCGGCTGTATGCAGGCCAAGTCAGTGACAAATCGGCGCCTCGACACGCCAAGTGCATCGAGACTCAGACTGCTACCTCTTGGACTAAGGTGTGTGGTGTGTGCGGGGTGCTGTACATACAGTACATGGATGGGCAAGGATTCCGCCAACCCTGCTTCGATGCGATGCAGGGAAGAAGAAGAGGCAGAAGCCGCGAGGCAGAGCAGCAGCAGCCCGGCAGCGCCGTTGGGGTAGCGTATGTACAGTACGCAGCGCGCACCGGTGTCCCTGCTTGCAGCCTGCCTGCACAGACCTTCGCCCGCCAGGAGTCACAAGTTGGCCGGCGTGTGTGTCTGGCCAGCGTGCATCTTGCGGAGCTGAGCCGCGCGCCGCACTACAACCCACCAGCGCCGCCATGCCAAGAAACGACACACACACCTCTGTAATGTAATAACTTACTAACGCGTTTCCCTAGGGATCCGGCCTCAAAAAAGCAGACTGTCTACCACCCTCACTACCACCATCACCGCCATTGTCGTCGACGGCTCCACTACCCACCGCATCTCCTGACTGCCCCCGCTGCTCTCTCTCAGCATCCACCAACACATCAATGCGAGCTGTACCACCCACGTCCCACCATGCCACCCTCACCTACACAGCAAGTACAACCATGCGCTCGAGAATCAGCGCATGGACGGCGCTCTGCTCGACAACCTCACCGCCTTCTTCAATATCTTCTGCAGCATGCTGCGCAAGTACAACATTCGGGATCCACTGGTGATCTGGCAGGGCAAGTGGCACCACCTTGGCAACCACCGCCACATAGAGGGACCAGGCAAAGGCTGCCACTTTGCCGTCTCGCCCAAGGGGTGGACAAGCAACAACTTGGCGCAAGGGCATCAGCAAGACGTCGGTCCGCAAGGCCTTTGCTGACGTTGGCCTCACCTTGCCCGCTGCAGCAGAGAAGGTCCTCGCCAAGCTGCCAGGCTTCAAGCCTCGCAATCAGACCCCGCCGCCAGTCGAGGGCCCCTTTTTCAACACTCCAACACTCCAACCAACCCAGCTCGCTTTCACAACCTCGCGCTGAGCCTGTCAAGCTTGCCGCCACTGCCTCGGCTTGCTCTCAATCCCGCTTTGGCCGGACCTTCATTTCAGTGACCTGTACGGCGGCCGTGGTGGACTGGCTGAGCGTTTCTGATGGCCCAATGTATGCAGCAAGTGTCGAAATGGATTGCATTGCTTGTCCAGTGCTTGGTACACAATAGAGCCGTCGATGACAATCGCGGTGATGGTGGTAGTGAGGGTGGTAGACAGTCTGCTTTATGAGGCCGGATTCCTAGGGAAACGCGTTAGTGCAGGCACAGGCAGGGTGAGAGTGGCCGACGCTTGCCCTTGGAAGAAAGAGAAATCTTAGGACGTGGGACTCGGACTTTGTTCTCACCCACCTGTGAAGACCTGCCTGTAGGCTCATCAAGCACAATCACCAAGGGCCATCCATGGCTGGTGATGACAGCATCAGCAGCAAACACAGTGGTTAGTTGGGATAGGGAAGGGTTTGGCCCAGGGCAGGGATCTCCCAATCACCCTCCGGCCCTATCCTGTCTCAATCATTTTTGACGCAACGGCGGCCTAGCCTGACCCGCCATTGCGCTGGTGGCAGAGCGGTGAAGCGGTGAGGCGGCGGGGCGGGGCGCGGAGCGGACTGCACCTGACTCTTTTGGTGTATCGTCGATAAAAAGACATGACGTTCATGATTGCCTGCGCTTATGGCGTTGGGCTGGCTGGGTGGCAGCGGGTAGGGCGGTGAGGCTGGCCCCACTTGCCCCGCGCCAGCGTGCAGGGCGGCAGCCCGAGACGCGGCGGCGCGGAAAGGGCGAGAGAGAGAAGCCAGCGGGCGGGCGAGGGCGGAAACGCGACCAGCCTGCTGGGAAAGTGGAGCGAAGGGCGAGCGGCGGGCGAGCGGCGGGCGAGCGGCGCGAGTGCAAACAGCCATCCGCCGTCTCCCAACCAAGAGAGCGAGGATCACCCCTCCCCTCCTTTTCGCCACGCAATCATCCACCTTGCCACCACCTGCCCCCCCGCCAGCACCCGATTCACGACAGGCTTTCCATTCCCCCTCACTTCCCCCACACTCTGCTCTGCGCTTTTCCTTCGCTACAAAAGCATCGTTGAGCTCGATCTCACACCGCCCTCTCACCCTCGCACGCAGCCGCAAACGCACGCTCACTCGCGCTCATCATGTCCGACTCCGAGCAGCCGCAGCCGAAGCCGGAGAACGAGCAGCTCAACATCAAGGTCAAGGACGCTGTTGGAAACGAAGTCTTCTTCAAGGTCAAGAAGAACACCAGGCTCTCGAAGCTCAAGATGGCGTACGCCGATAAGATGGGCAAACCGGTGCATAGCGTCCGCTTCATCTTTGACGGCCAGCGAATCGGCGACGACGACACAGCAGAGTCGGTGAGTACTGATCCGGCGCTCCATCGGTGGCGGTCTTCTGCCTCATCCCCACGCAGGTGTCCCGCTTGCCATATCTATCTCCGATCTCGTCATTGAACATTGTGCTGAGCATCCGGTGTCTGACATTTTCTCATCATTCCCGACTCGTCTCTTCGTCCTTATCAATGCTCTCCCGCTCCTCCAGCTCGGTATGGAGGACTCTGACGAAATCGACGCCATGATCGAGCAGACCGGCGGTTCAAGCGCATGAGCCGGTCGGTCTGCGTGGCGGGCCGAGACGCCTTCCGACCTTCGCCCTTCGCAAGTGCCACCAGGTTAGAGGCAAGACGATCCGATCGATAAGCAGCAATAGCGGCAGCTCAACATCGCTCGGTCCTGTCGCACAGCGCAATGGTCTCGCTGATCGGAAGGGACGAGGACCCGAACTTCAAGAGTCGTGCCGTATGGAGGCAGAGTTGGTTTACACTACTCGGCCGTTCAAAGAGCTGGAGTCTTCTGGCACACAGATTTTGGCCAAGGCTTAGCATTTTCGGGACGATGTTCGCTTGCTAGCGTGGTGCTCCTCGCCTCCGAACGTTGCTCGCTCAATCAAGGCTGTCGGTGCCGAACCGTAGTCTTCAGGAGGCGGGGGGGGGGGCGTCTCTTGGTCGTTGAACATCCCTGCACTGCCCGCACTTCGACCTTTATAACCCTTCCCATACAGCCTCCGCGACCAGCT
The DNA here is from genome assembly GCA_900291925.1 of Thecaphora thlaspeos. Classification (NCBI taxonomy): domain Eukaryota; kingdom Fungi; phylum Basidiomycota; class Ustilaginomycetes; order Urocystidales; family Glomosporiaceae; genus Thecaphora; species Thecaphora thlaspeos. The sequence continues at coordinate 212,344 of UWYS01000009.1, read as the reverse complement.
TCGTGTCATCCTCTGTCCACTATTCATCCGTCTGTGGTTCCTTCTGTTGCGTCCTCCTCTTCCTCTGCTGCGACAGATGGACGAAGAGTGTACAGAGCGATGTATAAAAGTCGTCATCCCTTCTGCTGGCCCTTGTTCCTACCTCATTCCATCTGCTGTTACGACGAGAAGGTGGTGGTAGCTGCACAGGCAACGCCTCACTTTGAAGCGGTATCCCTCTTCTCGGCCTCATCGGGCCTGACCAGCAGGCGGGACGAGCTTGCGGCCCGGCAGTGCTCGCACCAGACAGTACTCGTGAGCTGAAGGGCGCTCGCTACACTTCTTGTGATGATGTTCGCGAGGGGTCCGAGGACTCGGGCTCAGCTCGTCCAAGCTGCTTCCTTTGGGGGAGGTCGCCTCCCGTCGACTAGCACCGAGAGGCTTCCCCTTGCGGCCGGTGCTGCTTGGTCGGCGTCCTCGCGGTGAGCTGCCTTCGGCCCCACGCGGCCTCCTTTCTCCTTTTTTCCCCAGGCACCATGACTTCTTCTTTCCCTCTTCCTTCTCGTCTCCGTACCCTCTTCTCTCCTCGTGCCTTGATTCAGCCGGACTGGGGCTAGCCTGCCTGTGTGGAGTCCGGCCGGGCGTACGGGCGACGAGAGAGAGAGGTCAAGCAACGGCAGCGGTGTCCGTCGGCCACCTACCCCACGCGCAAGTCGCCGGCGACACGAAGCAGCTCCTGACACCCGCTCCCGGCTGCTCAAGCTGGTCAGGGTATAAAGATGAGCCTGCCTGTCGAGTGTGGAGGCCCTGTCTTCCATCCTTGTCGACCCTTGCTCCTCCACCCGTTCAGCCTAGTCTCGCTCCCCTTGCCGACCTCGTTTGAATCTCCACGACCACGCCGTCGCTACAGTCCGAAAAACCCGTCCTTTCTTCAGCTGACTCCTCCACCATGGCGTCTTCTGGCAAGCTCCGCGTCGCCTGTATCGGCATCGGCCGACAAGGCAAAGTTCACGCCATCAACGTGAGTGCTTCGAGGCAGCAGCAGAAGCAGCAGTGGCAGTGGCAGTGGCAGTGGCCTCGAACAGAGCTTCAGGTTCTGCCATCCATCTCGTTTCAGAGTCGCTGACCAACTGTCTAAACGTTTGCGTCCCTCTCGGCTCCTTCCGCGAACCTTCCTGTGCCTTTCGACGGTTGTCACAGTTTGGTTTTGCGGCGCCCAAGGCTGATCTCGTTGCGGTCGTCGACCCGGTCGCCGAGTGTCGCGAGTGGGCGCGCAAGAACCTGCCCGGTACCACCAAGATCTTTACCAGCGAGGCTGAGCTTTACGCACACTTCAAAGTCCGAAAGGGTGGCAAGCCCTCAAGCTCCGGCCTCGACGCTGTCTGCATCTCCACCGAGACGTCGCTCCATGCGCCGCTCTGCATTGAGGCCATCGAGCTGGGCCTTCATGTCCTTCTCGAGAAGCCCATCTCCACCGATCTCGAGGGACACGTCGCCGTCGTAGCGGCGGCCAGGAAGCGCTCCGAGGTCCGCGTCCTCATTGCCCTCAGCCGTCGCTTCGACCCGACCTATCGTACCGCTCGGCAGCGCGTCAAGGACGGCAAGGTCGGCGACGTCCACATGGTGCGCAGCGCCACCGTCGACCAGTACGACAGCCGCGGCTGGTTCGTCCCCTACAGCCTCAAGAGTGGCGGCATCTTTATCGACTGCGGAATCCATGACATCGACATCGCGCGGTGGTTCCTCGGCCTCAGCAACGCCAACGGCGAGACGCCCAGCTCGCGCCCTTACAAGGTCACGGCGTCCGGCTACAACGCGCGCCACCCAGAGCTGGCCGAGTACGGCGACGCCGACAACGCCGTTGGCACCGTCCAGCTCGAGGATGGGCGCAGCTTCTTTTTCCACCTCGGCCGCACCGCCATGCACGGCCACGAGTGCCTGGCTCAGATCTACGGGACAGAGGGGATGCTGATGATCAACGGCAATCCACGCATCGATCGGCTCGAGATCCTCGATGTTCACGGCGTGCGCTCTCAGTCGACGCCGTCGTACATGGAACGCTTCTCCGAGGCCTTTGTCGAAGAGGCGCGCGAGTTCACCGAGTGCTGCCTCAACACGTCGAGGCCGATGCCCGTCACGCTCGAGGACGCGTACGAGGCAGCGCGGATCGCCACCGCCCTCACCATTGCCCTGCGCAGCGGCGAGACGATCTACTTTGACGAAAAGGGCGATCCCATCAGGCCCAAGGGCTGGGACGGCAAGAGCAAGATCCCCAGCAAGGGCGACGGCTACGGCAAGGCGGCCAAACTCTGATGGCGCTGAGGTCCAAAGGGAACGAGACGATTGGGATCGTCCTCTGTCACGGAACAATCTAGTGGGGGCTTCAGTTCAGAACGTCAGCATCTAATAAAGGATCCGATAACGTCCTCGACCCTACACAGAACAGAACACCCCGGAAGCAACGGAAGAGTGTGTCTGTGCTGACGTGCAGGACAATTGTTGGGTTGCAAGGTTCGTGTATGCGGTGCGACGTGGAAGTGTAAGCAACAGGGGGGTACAATACGGGTATAGGCGTGCGTTCGTACAAGAAGAGGGAAGGAGGGCAGGGGGGGCCCAAACTAAATTGAGGCGGGCTCGTTGCTTGAACAGGGCTAAGCTAGGGATGAACGGAATCCGGTGCAAAGGTCTTGATCGCTGAGGGTCGTATCGTGTCGTGAACGTAGAAGTGTAGGTCGGGGATTTTCTAGTTTGCTCTTCGTAGAGAAGGTTGGATGTCCAGCATAGGCAGCTAGCTAGGGCTGACGCAGCTAGACTTTTGTACGCCTTCCTCCACGTCGCCCTCCGCATCGGCAGCAGAGAACATCAGCGATGCAGTGGAAGGTGGCAATCAGGGCCGAACCAATCGCTGAGACGCTGCAGGTTGGCGCGAAATGGGACGAGAAGACAGCGTGTCAGAAAGACACAAGCAGTGACAAGGTTCAGAAAGGTGATAAAGGGGAAAAACCCACATGGTGTTAAGAATGCCAGCGATACCGCTGAAGAAGGCCCTCAAGGCGCCTGCGATGGCCGAAACGATCGAGGAGAGGCAGCTGGCGACGGCACCCATCTTGGTGTGACAGTAAGCAGGTGGGTTGAGGTGAGGATTCGCAGAGGTGGTTGTAGAGCGGCGTCCTGAGAGATGCGGCTGAGAAGAGAACGATAAGACGCTTCGATGGACGATGGAGAAGCGAGTAGGCCAGAGCAAGGTCCTTATATCTTGTTTCAGTGAGGACCCCACCCTGTCCACGTCACACGGAGCAGGCAGGCAGGCACGACGGGCGGAGAAGGACGAGGCCCTGCGTCATCAGCTGAGAGGCTGCAGGTGCTCGAGGCGACACGAACGAGCAGCTGATAGGTCCTGGGCTAAAGCTGTAGGACAAGCAAACATGAGACCTTCGTCGTAGCCTAAAAACCTCAAAGTGGGCGCAGCAGGGTGAGTCAGGTTCAGCCCGACAAAAGAGGGAAGGCCCGCGTCTATCTGTTACGGCACGGTCGCACAGCATTGTCGTCATCAAGTCAAGGCAACGCGGCGCCCTCGCCGGCCGGCGAATAGCATTTCGAAGAGGCAGGCTAGGTATGTAGGAACTACAATAGAGAGAGTATCTGTAGGCGAGCCAAGGCCAGACGTCACGAAAGGCAGCAGCCTCGCATAGCCGACAAAAGGAGCGGGGCCAAGGCAAACCCTCTTTGGTGGCGCAGGGTCTAACGCGTTTCCCTGGGAATCCGGCCGAGAAATCTACTCGTCGGCCTTCCTCACCACCACCACCCTTGCCGTCAAAGAAGACGGCAAGGAAGGCAGCATCAAGCAAGGCAAAGGGCAAAGCCAAAGCGGCTGACATTGTGCAACCACCCCCTTTAGCACCTGCTGAGCCTGCAGAGCCACTGCCAGCACCACCCCAACTTGCTGTTGATCCTGCTTCCGCTGGACCAAGCTCTCTCGCCTTGTATGACCCCTGGCTCCTCTTCCCCAACCCATTTGGCAGCAGTTCTGGACCAGGCAAGCAAAGCTGAGCATGTACTATTTAGAGCAAGTGTTGAACTGATTGCAGTGCTTGTCTGGTGTGCTTGACAGAGTGCAGATGGTGTAGCAGTGACGGCAAGGGTGGTGGTGGTGAGGAAGGCCGACGAGTAAATTTCTCGGCCGGATTCCCAGGGAAACGCGTTAGAGCATCCTGCCTGCTGCACAGTGATGTACATAGCATGCGCGATACATATGTTAGCCTTCGTTTACATACGTACGTTCACGTTGTACCACACAGGTAACACGTGATCTGGACAAACACGTCTCGGCACCGGCCGGGATGTGACCGGCGCCGCCTGGCGGGCCGTGCATGCCCGCCTGCTTCTCCGCACGAAGCCGCGCCGGAAGCCGGCGCAGGACCCTCGCTGCCTTGCTCCAATACCCTCTGCTCAACAAGTCATGTACACAGCCACAGCGGGCAGCGAGCATCGTCCTGCTACCGCCTCCTCTCTGTGTTGGCGATCATGCGCACCGGCGCTGGACATATATCTATATACTCCTGTCCGGCCGCACGTACACCTTGCCTTCTGACTCCGTCAATCCAGCCCTTTCCACTGTGTCCTCACCACAAACCACGCAGCCTCGAACGCGGCCACGGCGGCATCGTACAACAAACACATAGCCACCGAGCCAAGGCACAACTATATCAGCCAAAGCGCAACCATATCACCCAAGGCACAGCTATCCCAAGCCAGGCGCAACTATACCACATCGACCATGACCGATAAGAACATCAACGGTGCCGACATGGATGGCGAGACGCTGCGGGGCGACTCGGACACCTTCTCGATGCTCACGACGACGACGGCTCGGCTGGCGATGCCAATGCTCCTCAACGAGGTTTACGACGCGCCGCAGCCGGTCAGCGAGCCCTTCCCGCCCTTTCTGCTCCACTGCACTCTCTTTGCATTCTACGAGGGCTACCCGCCTCACTCGGCCGCTTTTTGCAACATTGGCCTGCCCGCCCGCTACGCTCGCGGCGAGTCGTCGGCCTCGCAGTACCGCGTCGCCCGGACCGTCTCCAAATACAACCGGCGCCTCGGCGTCCAGCTGCCGCTCCACTACCTCAGCACTGATCCGGTCACGGCCGACGTCAAGGCGCTCTTCTTCCATCCGCACCCCAGGAACGGCGCAGAGATGATGGCGCGCCAGCCCAGCCTTAAGCGCGGTAGGATGTTTACCCTCTTTGCGACGATGACGCCCGAGCTGACCGGCATCGTCTCGAGGCCGCTCGTCGACCGCGCGCTATCGGCGCTCTTCTTTGGCACGGGTATTGACGACAAGATGACCGTCTTCCCCGGCGAGGCCGTCCTCACCTACGGCGCGAAGTACAGGAAGGCAGACAAGGGCGCAGACGGCAGCAGCGGCCGCGGCGCGTTGGGCTGGCTCAGGTCACTGATGTCGTCTCACAGCAGTAGTGGCGCGGGCGGCTCCAGAAGTGGCGCTGACAAGGCAGAAGAAAAGATTGACGCCGCCCCCGCCTCTGCGGAGAACTTGACGCCAAGCCACATCAAGATCCGCATGGTCTACGCGACGCTTGACCTGCTACCGCCTCCGCCGAGGCTGGCCGAGACCAAGGGCCTCTATCCGAAGGAGATGAACAAGTCAAGCTCCGCCGAGCAGGACCAAGCGCTCAAGATCCAGATGGCGGCGGCAAAGATGTCGCCAGACGAGCGCTACCAGATCTTCGGCTGGGAGATGGACGAGCAGGGTCGAACGGCCATCATGGAGATGCTCAGGGCGCTGGAGCGACGCGGCGGAATCTGGGCTGAGGCGGGCAGGGTGACAATGCCGAGCAGTCGCAACCCGGATTCAAAGGAGCGGGCGAGATACATGGTCAAGGGGCTATTCCCGGAGCACTTTATCAACCGATGCAGCTGGTTCCGCTCCAAGGATCACCAGCCGATGCCGAGCGACCTCTCCGTCGAGTCCGTCGCCAAGTACGGCTCCCCCGTCGTCGTCCACCTCGCCAACGAGCGGCTGGGTGCGGGACAGGACATTGCACAGCAGCAGCAGCCTCCTTCGAATCCCGTCGGTGGTGGCGGCGGTAGCAGCAGCAAGGAGGACGCGCTCGAAGCGGAATGACACGAGGACGACCTGCCCAAGGAGGACGAGGCAGGCACGGCGAGCGCCGGCATGAACGGCTACGGCACCGACTCGGCCCGTGCCCAGGCGCTGCTCGACGCCGAGGGCGACTTTTTCGAAGGCTGGTCGTGTGGCGCCTCGGTCGAGCCGTTTAAAGACGGCAGCTACTTTGAGTCCCTCTCGGAAAGCGACGCCTTGGGCATGTCTGGCGCTGGCATGGCTTGATTGTGACCGTGGAAGTCACACGTCGACACTGCGGGTGGCGAGGTCCTTGGTGGCTGCGAAGCTGGCCGGGCGAGAGCCAATCAAAAGGCAGCGCTTTTGAAGCCATTTGAAAAGCGCGAGAGCGACGGGTGGGAAATGTAATCACGATCACGGCTGTGTAAATAGAAATCCAGGCGAGCTGCTGTTGTAAGCAATCGGGATTGTTAGAAATTGGGGAGCCTTTCGTGGCAGCCAAGTCGAGCCTGCCTGAGCAGCGCTCCCCTTTCCCCACCCAAAATCCCGACGTCCGCACACAGCCAGCCACCTCACTGGCGCCGCCACCACCACCACCTCCTCAACGATTATCCACTCCGCCCACCGTCGAGCGGCCGTACAGAGACACGCACACATCCCCTCTACTCCTCCGTCTCTACTGCCTCCGCCTCTCATCGCCTCCCTTCTCCATCGCATCGTCCGTCATAATGGTTTCCTTCCGAGCTGGCCTCGCCCCTGTGGCACGTTTCGGTGGGTAGACGACAGCCCCGCTTCACTTCGCTCCTGATCCTTCGGACAGTCAGGTTCCCTGGCCTCATCGTCGCAGTCTGTCCTTTCCGAGGAGGACCACGTCCAAGCCGCTGACCGGCCCTGCTCTCTCAAACGTATCTTTGGCCCTGCTCCTCTACCTCATGGCAACAGGTCTCCGAGCGAACCCCTCGCTCAACTTTGCCCGGTCTCTGCAGACATCAGCAGCCGTCTCTGCGCCCAAGCTTGCTGCTGCTACTGCCGAGTCGAGCCGATTCGTTGCGGCCGGCCCCTCGAACCGCTCCATCTCCTTAACGGCTGCTACGGAGCAGGCCGCCCCCTCGACCTACCCCACACCAATGACGTCGGTCGCCAACCGCGGCAGCAATCAGCTTAGCCTCGAGACGCCCAAGAACAATGTCGGTGAGTAGCGATGGGGCCAATTCTTGGAGTAGGGTCGTAATGAGGGTAACATGCTGCCGATGCGATCGGGCCATGGAAGGCAGATTCGGGAGGGGTCTTGAAGAAGGGGATGTCATCGGGACCGCCAACCATCGATTGACGCTGAACCGACTTGCCCCCTTTTCACCTACACTCCTCACCTCGCAGAGTACGCGCTCACTACGCTCGACAAGATGGCCAACTGGGCGCGTCAGGGCTCCTTCTGGCCCATGACATTCGGTCTGGCGTGCTGCGCCGTCGAGATGATGCACGTCGCCACCGCCCGGTACGACCAGGACCGACTGGGCATCGTGTTCCGTGCGTCGCCGCGTCAGTCGGACTGCATGATTGTCGCGGGAACGTTGACCAACAAGATGGCGCCGGCGCTGCGCAAGGTGTACGACCAAATGCCCGAGCCGCGCTGGGTCATCTCGATGGGCTCCTGCGCAAACGGCGGAGGATACTACCACTACTCGTACAGCGTGGTGCGCGGGTGCGACCGCATCGTCCCTGTCGACCTGTACGTCCCCGGCTGCCCGCCCACTGCCGAGGCGTTGCTGTACGGCTTCATGCAGCTCCAGAAGAAGATCCGAAGGAACAGGAAGTCCACCCTCTGGTACAGGAAGTAGAGGCGGCGGTCTGTTTCCTCCTCTGCTGGTCTCTACCACTCCTTTGCCAGCTGATGTCGCACACCTGTCGTCTCTCTGTCTGTCTTACATGTGTTGAATTGCAAGGCCCGGTATCACTTCTCCTTGACACACGATCGTTTGTGCGTCGCACCTTTCTTTCGCTCGAGCTGGAGCAAAAGGGTCAATACCTAACATCGCCCCTTGGTGGAATCTCGAGACAAGTAGGTAGGCAGATGGCTGACTCAAAGTCTAGTGGTATCTCTGACATGTGTGGCGTCTGGTCGATTTTCGACTGGAACGCAGGGTGGGAGTGGTAAGATATACATGTACAGTTGTAAACGTCCGGTGTTGCTTGATTTCACCCGAACCATTTGTAGATGTAGTCTGCAGGAAGGGGGAAAGGTCGAACATGTCAAGTCTTGACGTTAAACGGACCACGATGATGAAGGGTAGACACCAGTGCAAGGTGCAAAGTGCGAGGGATACTCACAGAAGCAGACGAGGGTAAAGATGGCTCCTACAGCAAATATGATGTTGTCTTGTGTACTTCTCCGTTCGATGTAGCCCTGTTGCGATGCGGAAGGGAAGAGCAACAGGGGTCGATGTTGGTCGAGTCAGCTCGGGGGGTGACGACATCTTCGCCGAACGATGGAATTCTCGGTTTCTGTGTAGACACTTACGATAACGTCGCGACTAAGACCCATGGTGTTGGCAGCGTCCAACAACCTCCTCTGCGTCCCCTTTAAGATCCCCCTTTGCTCGACGAGGTTGCCAACCACCTCTCTTCCCTGTGCGATAAAGGCATCGAGCTGCGTCTCTGTCTGTTCGATGAACGTATGTTCTCGCAGCGCGTGACCCTCCCTCGCGCCATAGCCTGCTCCGCCCACCCCGCCGTGACCGAACATGGCCGCTGCTGATGCGTTCATCTTGTAGGCGGACAGAGGGTCGGAAGAGGTACCATTTGGACCGAGGCTAGAGGGAGCGTAGAGTGAGCCATTGGAGTAGGGCGAGGCGCCGTAGGTGGTCGAGGTGCCACGGGCGTGGAGGCTGTAGGGCGATTCGGCCGCAGCGCTAGGCGAACGGTAGGATGAGCCGGTGCTGTAGCCTCCTTGTGTGTTGTTGCGTGCCGGGCTGTTGGGACCTGCTGCGCCACCATCACCCTATCGCAGCGGGGGAAGAAAGCGGAGGGGCAGAGGGTCAGCTCGCTCACTCCGCTGCCGCCCTGAGAGCGACCACACCACCTCCACCACCTGCACTTACAGCGGCACCGCTGATGGCCTTCTGCTTGAGCCTGGCGAGCTGCGTACTGAGTTCCTTGAAGTCCTTTCTGAACTTTGCCGCTCTTCCGAGTGCCTTTTCCTTTTTCGACTGGATGAGTTCGCGCTTGGCCAGCGACTCGTACTCGTCGATGGTGCGCGTAAGGGCGGTGAGGGATGCGGTGACGGGACCGTGCTGAGCCGGTATGACGTTGGGGTCAGATTCGAGGCGAGAGAGGTCGCTCTGGATCGAGGAGAACTGGCGCAGTGCCTGGTTGTAGAGGGAGTTCATGGCGGGCGGGCGGGGGGGTCGTGAGGGTTCGTGCGGTCGTGGACGTGCGATCGTGATGGTGGAGAGCTTGTTGTGCGCGCCGTGTGCGCTGGCTGCAGGAGCACGGAGAGATGGGAGGCAAGGTAAGCTGACGTTGCCGCGATGATGTGTGGGAGGGGAGCGGGAAGATGGCAAGGGCAAGGGCAAGGGCAAGGGCAAGGGCAAGGGCAAGGGCAAGGTCAAGTCTGGAGGAGTCGCTCGCTGGCTGGCTGGCTGCCTGCCTGCCTGCCTGCCTGCCAGAAGGGTCCGGCGCGTCGGCTGTTGCTCACTCAGAGTAGTGTCGAGGCAGGCCCCATGCGCCAGCGCGCAATCGGGCCGCCGCTGTCAACCTCGGAGAGTGGCGGGCCTCCACCCCGATGATACTCACACTGACGGCGGAGATCGGGGGCGAAGCTTTGAAAATTTGCAGCCCCATTTTTTGACTCTGTAGCCGGCTTATTTTTGCGCCTTTTCAGAGCACAGGCCTCTGCTGGCTGGCTGGACGCGTGCGTTACAGGCAGCAAGCAAGCAGCCACAGTGGCCACACAATAATCCCACTCGACTTCTTCCTCCCTCTTTCCCCTCCCCACTACAACCCATCCCATCCCCTACCACCGCCACTCCGCCACCATCCCCCCTCTAGACACCATGGCCTCCTCTTCTTCCGCTTCCAATGGCGCACCCGGCGCACCCATCCCCAGCGACATGACCTCGCGCGACTACTACGCCGACTCGTACGCCCACTTTGGCATTCACGAAGAGATGCTCAAGGACGAGGTACGAACCCTCTCCTACCGCAACGCCATCCTCCAGAACCCGCACCTCTTCAAGGACAAGATCGTCCTTGACGTAGGATGCGGCACCGGCATCCTCTGCATGTTTGCCGCAAAGGCCGGCGCCAAGAAGGTCATTGGCGTCGACATGAGCAACATCATCGACCAGGCAAAGATCATCACCGAGACCAACGGATTCGCAGACAGTGAGCATCGAGCACTGCCCTCTCCCCTGCATCCTGCGACTCCCATCCGAACGTCGTGTATGCTGACTCCCAACCCCTCTGCTCCGCCTCTCACGCCATGCTCGGCAGCTGTCACCCTGGTCAAGGGCAAGCTCGAGGAGGTCGACCTCGGCCTCGGACCGGACGGCAAGGTCGACATCATCATCAGCGAGTGGATGGGCTACTTCCTCCTCTACGAGTCGATGCTCGACACCGTCCTAATGGCACGCGACAAGTACCTCGCACCGGGAGGCCTCCTCTTCCCCGACCAGGCCACCCTCTACCTCTCGGCCATTGAGGATCAGGAGTACAAGGACGAGAAGATCGGCTTCTGGGACGACGTCTACGGCTTCAACTACTCGTGCATCAAGGACATCGCGCTGCGTGAGCCGCTCGTCGACACCGTCGAGCTCAAATGTGTCGTGTGCGACCCGTGCGCCATAAAGCAGATCGACCTTACCACCGTCACAAAAGAGGAGCTCTCGTTCGTCGCCGACTTCACCCTCAACGCCACCCGCAACGATTACGTCCACGCCTTCCTCGGCTGGTTCGACATCTCGTTTGAGGCGTGCCACAAGCCCATCAAGTTCTCGACCGGCCCCCATTCGCGCTACACGCACTGGAAGCAGACCGTTTTCTACACCAAGGACATGCTCACCGTCAGCCAGGGCGACGCCATCACCGGCCGCCTCTCATGTCGGCCGAACAGCAAGAACAACCGCGACCTCGACATTGTAGTCGACTACGAGGTCAAGGGCGCCGCCGGCACCAAGGGCAGGATGGAGTACAAGATGTGAGTGTCCGGCATGTTGCCGTGCTGTCCTTGCCCGTCTTTTTTTTTTTTTTTGCCGCACATCTTTCTCCGATGGCTGACCGCGATACTCAAACAACAGGTCGTAAACTTTTTGCCCACCTTATCTCCTTGCCTTGTCATCTTCTCACCCCGCCGGAACGCATCTCACGCTTCCTCTTCGTCTTTCCTCTTCTCCGTTTGTATTAATTTGTTCTTTCCGCACAACACTGTCTGCGCCGCGCCCTTCCATCATGGTCCCGTCTACTCTTCCAAAAACGTACCATCCTCATCTCTCTGTACAGGTACTGAGCGTGCGGTGTTCACTCGCTCCATCTCAAAACCTCCCGCGCAACCGCGCCGAGTAATGTTAGACAGCATGTCACATGATTTGTTCCGGTGTGCAGTGGATTCGATATCACGCCAGGCTGAGTGCGGGCTCGACCGTCAGCAGCGTGCAGCTTCGTGTGACGCGACGTGTGGATAATCATGAAAAAACTCGGTGCAGCTAGAAGCTGCGACGAAATGACAGTGACTGACAAAAACTGCGCGCCTAAATCGTCCCTGTCTCCATTGATCCTAAAACTTGATGACCTTATTCTTCTTGTTGCCGCTGCTAGCGTCGATCTTATCGGTCCGTTTCGACTCTTCCTCGACATCGAGCTTTTTGCGTGCGAGCGAGTGGAAGTGATCCTCGTCGGCGCCTGTGGATTTCGAGTTGGGCTGAATGGAGTCGATGAGCGCTGCCGTGTTACCTGCGCCTGCGTTGGGGTCTTTGCGCAGAGAGAGGGGACAGACGCGCGCCAGATGCTCGACGCTTGAACAGAGCTTGCAGCATCCTCCCTCTGGATAGACGCCTCGGCCTTTATTGATGGGACACTTGGAGGATAGGTGACCCTGTGTGCGATACACCGTGTCGTCGAGGTAAGGTGAAGAAGAGATAGGATCATCAGTCGATCTGTTGGAGTGGCCAAGGGGGATACCACGCTAGCGATCACGTTGACACTCACCCTCTTACCGCACACGAAGCACGTGGCGAACGGCAGGTCGTCTCCGACCTTGGGAGCGAGTTTCCTGCACTTGTTGAGCGTATGCTGCGTCGATCCACATCGGAAGCAGATGCCGACCGTCTCCTTGCCCGTGATGCCGCGTGCGACGTTATCGTTTGTCGCCTCTCCGATCCTGTTACTCTCCGCGTCCAGCGCCTGCGGACAGTCCCTCGCCTCGTGCCCCATCCCACGGCAGGCGAAGCACTTAACTTTGGCCGCCCGCTCCTCGATACGCTTGAGCCGCCTTTGCTCGCTCCGATCCATCTCGGTCGTCTGCTGCTCGGCAAACATACGCTTCCACGGGTTCCCCTCGACCACCGCCTCCGGTGCAGGTAGCGCCTTTTTGTTGTACGACGAGCCGCTACCACCATCTGTTGCGTCGCGCGTTCGTTTGCCGGTGTAGCTGAGATCGTCGCTTTTCCTTTCCAGATCCCAGGCCTGCTTGAGGAACCTCTTCTTGGCTTCCGGCGTCTTGGCCTTCTTGGCCTTCAGCTTGAGCAGCTTGGCTCGTTTCAGCAGCTGTTCCTTCGTCTTGGGCTTGGCGGGCTCGTCCGGGTTTGCTATTGTAATTGTCATCGGCGCTGCTGATGTAGATGGGGCTGGTTTCGAGGCAGATGCGGGAGCAGCAGTCGTCGCTGGTGTAGAGTCGGAGGGCGGGGACGAGTCGGAGGAGGACGAAGAAGATGAGGAGGAAGCTTCATCCGCTGCCGCTGCTGTTGGTGTGACCACCGCATCAGTGGGCTTGGAAGCAGAGACATCGGCGACAACAACCTCGTCGGCATCGACCTGGTCCGGACCGGGTGCGCCCGTGTTGATCGGAGCCTCTCGGCGAGAGCCTAGCTTGGTATACCTCGTCATTGTTATTCGATCGTCGTTCTACGGATCTCTGTATGTAGTTCGAAGTGATTTTGTATGCGTAAGGGACTACGAGGTTGTGGGCGTGCGAGTGTGTGAAGGTCAAGTGGCAAATGGAAGGAAAGGCGGGCTGTCGTTTGACCGTCAAGCAAGTCGCGGAGAACCAAGAAAATTTGCCCCTCGTGCCCCAGCATTCACATTTTTTTCTACGTTCCAAGAACGCCGAGTCCCGAGGTTGGCAGGCACAGCACGAGCGAAGCCGACGCCTCGGACGTCGAAGTGGCGACGGCAAAGGCCTTCTTCTCGTCTAATCCTCTGATTGCTCGCTGCATCCTACTGTAACTACCGTTATACCGTCACGACTGCTGCTTCTCCTGCCGTGTCTGATCCAGCCCTGGTTTCAGGATTTGCCACAGCTTGCTGTTCTCGCCCAGCGCGTAGCCCAGCGTTCGTTGGCGGAAGTCGACGCCGAGCTCGAGCAGGTCAATGACATCTTCCAGCAGGTGCGCCTGACCCACTATCGAACCGGGGTGCAAGGTGTAGCTCGACGCAAGAATGTGGACGTGGAGGTGGCTGTCGTTCAAATCGGTGGACGAATGGGCAGTGGCACTCGATGGATCAGTCGAGGCCAGCAAGAAACGATGTCAGAGGGAATCCGGCGATCCACTCACTAGTAGCTTGGCTGGTAGTGAATGAAACACCGCAGCGTACCCTCCTTTCCTTGCCTGTTTGCAAGCCCGTACCGGTTCCTGGCCACCTGTGCCGCCCTGTTGCGGATCTCTTTAAGCAAGGGGATGTGCTCCTTTGTGAGGTCCCTCGCGCTGCGGAGGCTTCGGTCATGCACGACAGCTTGGAGGTAGAGGGACGACAGCGTCTTTTGGTCCCACTTGAGGTCCGGGAGCAGGATAAAGCCGCTCTTCGGATCGGGTGCCTCGTAGAGGATGGTTTCTGCCTCCTTCTTGTGCTCGAGGATGTTGTAGACCCACTGTATGCGAGAGGACGGTATCGAATCTATGTAGGGGAGCACCAGGTCGGTGTACATTTGCGGCGTCTCGTAGACCATGGACTTTAACTGCGCAGAGTATTTGTCGATGTGCGTTTGTGTTGCCGGACAGATGAGGGTCAGCTTGACGTCGGCATCACGCTGCTGTCCATTTGCTGCCCGGGGCGAAAGCCATGCAAGGAGCCAGGTGTAGATGTCGTTCTGGCCGAGGTCCTGTACACTTTCTATCAGCAAGTCGCGGGCAGAAGAGCTGAGAGCGGAGGGTGTAGTAGGGGACGCATCGAGCTTGATGTTCTTTGAAGGGAGCTCGGCGGTGTCGACTTCAGACGGCCCCGGGTCCTGGCTGCCGATGCGAGAGAAGGATGCTTCGGAAAAGTGCGTCTTCTCGAGGATCAGAATGGCCTGTTGAGGCTGCGAGTCACCGCACGGTCGTAGCGTTCCCAAGAGGTTGGCTGACTTCTGCTTTGGGTCTGCGACCGTATTCACAAGCAATATGATGAAAGGCTGAGCAATCGGACCCTAGCTGGCGACGATTAGAGGATCGCTTGTCTAACTCACCCTGGTCCAGCACGCGGTCGAGCCGAAAGGACTCGAGCGGGTTGGTCCCTGTCGACGGAGACGGCAGAGCGTCTCTAGTCGTTGTGTCGGGCATGGCTATCGGGACTGGCGAGAGCTGGAGAATAGGAGGAGGAGGAGGAGGTCATGGTAGCTGGAGAGGGAGGATGAGGTGAGGAGCAAGACTTGAGGGAACGTGCGAACGGGCCAGCTGCCTCCAATTTGTGCTTCGTCGTGCGTCGTGCGTTTTGCTTCTTGGTCGGGGCGGCGCCGCCTTCCGAGACGCCACGTCGGCAGACAGCGTCAGGTGCGTGGGTGCGTGCAGCAGGCCAGCGTGCAGCGTCCGGCAGAGCAGGCTGGCCGCAAAGGAGCATCTCGTCACCCCCCACCATCACCATCGCCTCCTCACGCTCCCTCGCATCTGCCCTTTCTTCGCCCTCAGCTTTCGCTCGCCATGGACGAGATACGCAAGATCCCGCCCGTCACCAGGACGCTCCTCGGAGCCGTCGGGCTCGTCACCCTCCCATGTATGCTCGCCCTCATGACGCCCTACAGGATCATGCTCAGCTGGCCCATCATCATGCGCAGGTACGAGCTTCATCGCATCCTCACCGCCTTTTTCTTCGGCGGACAGGGCCTGCCGTTCCTCTTTGACTCATTTCTGCTTTTGTAAGTGGCCTTGTCGGCGTTCTGGACAACTCAGGCCGGACTCGCGATCTCAGACTCACCACCCCGTCGCTTTGCCTCTCCCACCGCAGCCGCAACTCGTCCGACCTCGAGTTGTCCCACTTTGCCCGCCGCACCGCCGACTACGTCTGGAGCCTGCTGATCATGGGCGCCGCAATCCTCGCCACAAACTACCCGCTCAAATCGCCCGTTCTCTTCAGCCCGATGCTCAATGCCCTCACCTACCTGTGGGCGCGCACCAACCCAGACGGCCGCGTCTCCTTCTTCGGCTTCATCACAATCCCCGCCCCCTGGCTCCCGTATGCCTACCTCTTCCTCGACCTTGTCCGGGGCGGACCGGGCCTGATGATCCAGTCGGCCACCGGAATCATCTCGGCGCACCTCTACTGGCTGCTCGCCGAGCTCTGGCCCGCCAGCAACGGCGGACGTGGACCACGTCTGCTCGGGACGCCGACCTTCCTCAGGAGCTTGCTGCCGGACAGTCAGGACCCAACCATGGCCGGACAGAACATCGGCGACCGACAAGGAAGGAGGACCGCCTACGGTTCTGCGTGGAACGCCGCGACGACAGGGCAGAGGCTAGGCGATGGGGGCGCAAGGCAGCAAGGCCCTGGGCTGCGGACATCGATCCGACGCTCGTCGCCCGCTGTCGGCGTCAACGGGCTGCTGAGTTGGAGAAGGCCGGGGGCCAGCTCGGCCAGCGCTGGAACAGGTCCGGATCGGGAGGCGATGCTGGCAGCGGCCGAACGGAGGTTGCGCTCGCAGCAAGCAAGTTCCATCGTCGGCCGCAACCAAGCAGCCGCCGCCTCTACGTCCTCCTCATCTTCATCTGCTGCTCCCTCGAGCTCAATGGCGTCCAAGCCGCAAACAGCGGGCACGGGCTCCAACGCTACCGCATCGAGCTCCATCAACGCACGCGCGTCCAATCCCTCTGCTACCGCGGCGGTGAGGAGGACGGCGGCAGGATCGGGTCAAAGCCATGTGGTTGGATTCGAGCAGCTGAGAGACAGAAGTGGTGCGGCGAACGACGACGGAGAGGAGGACCACTCGAGCTCGGGCGGCAGAGTTGCCGAGAAGAGGAGGAAGGCCCCGACGCCGGACTCGTCCGAGGAGGAAAAGGTGAAGGAGGAGCGTTCGCAGGGTTATCGATGGGGTGAGACGGGCAGGAAGCTGGGGAACTGAGGGAGGGTTTCCGAACGATTTGTTTTGTTTCCTTACACCCGTCGCGGCCCATACGCAAGCCTTCCGTGTGATTTTGATAAATCCTCCACGAGATCCCAGCCTATGCACAGAGGTACATTTAGGTTACCATTTGCCTCGCTCTCACGCAAGTTTACGGAAGCCGCTTTCTCGTTTGGCGTCGTGGTGTCGACGTTGCATACAAGGACGCGCTCGACATCAAGACCAACGTGTGAAGGGAGGGCCGAAGTCATCTTGAGACCAGCTCCTTTCCTTCCAGCCACAATATCGGCTCTAGAGCCACCCTCATAGCAATGATCTGCGAACGGCCACGGTGCAGATTACAAACGAAACAAAATATATATATATATATATATATATATATATCAACATGCGTCTCTGCTGGTTACCAGGTCATAGGTTAAGTTACTTTTTTGACGAGAAAGCAGACAGCGAATTACAAAATGTACAAAAAAAAATTGAAAAAAAAAATGCAAAAAGGAGAGAAGAACCCTCGGACCAGCCGAAAATCGCCCCGACCCTTAGCCTCCCATCACCCTCTTTCGTTCAACCACACCACCGGCACCTCCTAGCCTCGGATCGTTTCGAAGACGGCCCTAGAAGGCTCCGCCGCTGCTCGGTCTGGGGAGAATCGCTGCTGTGCCCTCCGTCCAGCCAGTAGAGTCCCGACAATCCAACCATCCATCACAGACGAAAGGCTCCGAACTACAAGATATGGCGCCGGACCCTTTCGCGGAGGCCACGCCCGACTCGATGCTCAAGCCGTCCACCGAGAACCGGCAGCAAAGCATCGGCGCTTCCTTGTCCCCTTCCTCTTTCTCATCGTCCTCCTCGCCTCCGCCCACATCGCTGACCTCGTCTATAAAGGGGACGAGAGCGCCCATGGCCGCCACCGCCCCTGTCCTGCGATGCTATGAAGAGGCCGTACAGGCCCCCGTCATCGAATGCTCCAACTACGACAGCCTCTACTCCCAGGCTCAGTTCGACGATAGCGACCGCTTCCACGCTCGTGTTCTCCGAGAGGACTTCTGCAGCACTGGTGAGTTGCTGCTGCCTGACACCGGGCTTGCGAAAGGGAGGCCTCCGGAGCGCTCGACTGACTCCGACGGATGTGATGACCTCCCATCGCCCGGCTCTTGGCCCTGCTCTTAACCCTCGTGGCACAACACAGCAATCATAGCATCGACATGGCTGGCGCTCGACCCGCGGAATCGGGCACAGGGAGTCGATATCGACCTCGACGCCCTCTCGCACACCCACAGGCGGCTGGGCTCGGAGAAGGTCAACCTGCTCCAGAGTCCGAGGTTCGCCAAGCTAGCTGGATCCAGCATCGAAGGGACTCGGAGGATTGCTCTGCAGCAAGGTGTGACCGCAAATGGGTTTGCGGACGCTGCGCTGGTAGACGAAGTGCCCGCCGTGGTCGAACCGCTGACGGCGCGATCCGACACCTGGGCCCCTGGCGCCGCGACGGAGCGATTCGACAGGAAGCTCGCCAAGAAGCTTGATAAAGAGGCCAAGAAGCTCTCCAAGCGAATAAACGGCAAGAGGTCCGAGCCTGGCTCCTCTGGCGAAACAGGTGCTTCGCTAGAGGGACAGAGGCGGTTGCCGCGGCTGACGCTGCTCCATAGCGACGTCCTGGACCTGCCGCTGCCACTGCCATCGTCGGATGCTGCTTCTGCCAGCGACGGTATGGCCCTGGAGCCGCCGGACATTCTCGCCGCGCCGAATTATGCACTGGCCTATTTGCACTCCCGCGAGACGCTGCTCAGCTACCTGCGGATGGCGCTTCGCTCCTTGCGGCCGAGGACAGGCGTCTTCATCAACGACATGTTCGGCGGCCCGCCCGACGGCGACAACTACTATCCGGACCAGGACGAGGCTTGGGCCCTGTTCCAGGATGAGGCCGGCTTCGACATGGACAGCGGCGGTAGACCGAGGCCGATCGTGCCAGCCGAAGACCGGGCGCCCGAAGCCACGGCCGCACTCGGAACGCAAAGCGTCGGCATCCGGACCGGACGGCCTCGAGGCAAGCTGAAGATGGTGCGAACGGGCGTGGCGTATGGAGGCTTTGAGTACTGGAGGGAAGATGGGCCGGTCGACTATGCGACCAATCGCTTCAAGTTGACCCTGCGGTTCAGGTACTCGGATGGTACGTACCTGGGCAAGAGAGCTGTGCTCGTCGACCGACGGAATGCGCTCTGACCTCCTTGCACCGCCTCGCTGTGAACTTAATAACAGGGTCATGGCTCCGTTACGCCTCGTACGATTTCCGACTCTGGAGCTTGAAAGAGGTGGGTGTGAGGCACACTCTTGTGTTTCCAGGCCTGGTACAATGCAGTCAGCCAGCAGGCCAGGCTGGTCGAGACCATTTCTCTACTACTGCACACGTTGTCAGACGGCAGCTGACTCCTTTCGTCCTCCTCCCCTCACCCGTCATCGTATCTGACCTGCAGCTGACCGAGGCCATGGAGGAAGTGGGGTTCGTGCGCGTGAGGATCTTTGCTCTTCCGGAAGACGCCGCAGATGAACCCGATGCCTCCGGCGACTGCGATGGCGCCATCTCGTGCCCGCCTTCGCTGAAAGTTGACGCCAGCGAGGGCACGGGAGGCAGCGGTGCCAATGGCCACGGCGATGAGCGCAATGACGGCCTCGAAGGGATGGCCGACCTGATGCGACGGACGGAAGCAGCCGAACGAAACAAGACGTTCTACCGAGCCCTTCAGAAGGGGGAGAAGCTCTTCGCCGACCGGTCCTTTGGGAGTGAGTACCGACATTGCTCCGTGGACGTTTGAACGAGACAGCCCAGAGCTAGGTATTGTTCGCTGCGCCGCGCAGTGTGATAAGACATGCCTGACGCCTTGACGGCCTCGTTTCCGACCATCACATCCTCGCCTCCCACTTCGTCTGCAGCCTACATCGTCGCATGTGCTCCGAGATAGCGGTGCCATCCCACTTTGAGCGAATTTACTCCGCCTTGGCCCACGGTGCATGACAGCCCTTTTTACGCAGTACACGGACCGCCCGCCCACCTGCGTCAAAGCATCAAACTTCCGGTGGAGCCTGAGCTTCCGGGCTTTTTCTTTTGGCGGGCCTTGCTTGGCTTGAGTTCCGAGACGCGCCTTTGGGAGACTGCAGCGTGATCCACCATTTCCCTCTCGCCCTCTATGCCCCATCCACCTCATCTCGAAGGGTGATTAGTGAACAAAAGGTCGCTTATCTCTGCCCACCGAGTATGGATGTCCTATATCACTATTACTCCGGCTTTTGATAGGGCCGACTAGGTGGCCATACGCAGGCAGCATGGTGTACAGGACTAGGTAGCCCCGCACCGACATCGATACGGTCCTTCCGTCTAGTCTAGCGGTACCCGACGCCACTGCATTGGAAACAGCTCCTTGGGCTCTGCCGGTTGTCGGCCGCCGCTCGCTCACATTCGAGGTCCGGAGATGCAGCCCTCCCCTCGCCGTTGGCAGATGGATATCCCTCTGAGTGATGCGCTGCAAAGGGAGCACCGTCCGCCACCGAGATATAAAAATGATATATGTGATGGCGCAGCGTGACCCTGCGACAAAACAATGTGAAACAACCACGGACACTCCCACTTCTTTTAACTCGTGATATGGGCGTGGCTGACGGTCCCACCGGAGTTCCTTGTCTCCCCATCGGGACGTGCCGCGGAGGTGCCAAAAGAAAGGCTAGAGAAGGCCCGAGCTCTTATTTTCGGAGGCCTTCCGACGACGACAGACAAAAGTGGTGGTAATGGAATGCAGCAGCAGCAGCAGCGTTCGTCAGCCTGACCGTCGACGTGCCAGCATAGCCTTATTCGGAAAGCTGTATCGCCACAGCCTTCTGGCCTCAAGCAACTTGGCCAAGCCGAACTGGCGATGAAAGGACTGATCCGGCTTCTTTGCTTGCGCCCGGATCTTGGTCCGAAGGATGCTACGCCGGCAGGACAACGGTACGTGATCTCCTGGCAGCGAGGTGGGTCTACGGACCCTTTGTGAAGGTAACGGACCTCTGCCTGATTTGAGTGAAGCTCGCGACCTCCCGTCTCGACCAGCAATTGGTGCTACTTAAAGGGTCGTCCTTGTCGCCCCGACCGTCGACCCCCTCAACGTCGTTTCTCTCATCATCTAGACCTCCTCCTACTCTGCCTCTGCATCCCTCTCCCGATTCTTGCATCCATAGCATTGACAGCATGAGGCCCGCGGTTCCCCTGCTTTGCTTCTCGATACTCCTCGCCAGCATGGCCCTGGTTGGCCTGGGCGAGGCGAGGCCCGCCGAAAAGCCGGGACCTCGACCACTG
Organism: Thecaphora thlaspeos; assembly: GCA_900291925.1. Lineage (NCBI taxonomy): Eukaryota > Fungi > Basidiomycota > Ustilaginomycetes > Urocystidales > Glomosporiaceae > Thecaphora > Thecaphora thlaspeos. The sequence continues at coordinate 191,416 of UWYS01000009.1, read as the reverse complement.
GTGGCCCAGCTGCGAGTCAATGCCTCGTCCCACCATATAGATGAGCTCCGTCAGAACAAACCTGGTCCTGATCCGAACGCGGACCTCGATGTCGGCCTCGGAAGACTGCTCAACGCCAACACCTTCGGCGAGGTGAGAGCTTCCGCCCCCGACGAGATCGAGAGGCACGATTCTCGTACGAAGGTGTTCGACTGGACCATCCACTACGGCGATGGTGCGCCCGACGGTTTTGCAGTAAGTGTCGCCATTCGCGCGACGCCTGAGGATGTGGACGACATTGTAGCATGTGGAGCGCGGCGCGCAGGCTGACAGCGTCGATCTAGCCCTCCTCGATTTTGCCCGTGAACTCCGGAACAGAAACGCCAGATTATGATCAACGGCCAGGCCCCGGGTCCGACCATCGAGTGCAACGAGGGCGACACGGTCATCGTCCGCATCAAGAATCAGATGGACGTGGGCACCAGCATTCACTGGCATGGCATATTCCAGAACTCGACGCCCTACATGGACGGCATCTCGGGCTTCTCGCAGTGCCCGATTCCGGCGGGTGGCAGCTTCGAGTACCGCTTCAAGGTCGAGTGTCAGTTCGGTACCTACTGGTACCACTCGCACGCCGCGGTCCAGTACACGGACGGCCTGTACGGAGCCCTCATCGTGCACTCGCCCAACGATCCGTACAAGCAGGGGCAGGACTACGACGAGGAGCTTGTCCTGCTCCTGGCCGACAACTACCACGACTGGGCCGACAGAATTGCCAAGGAGATGCTCTCGCCCGCGGGTTACAAAGGGTCTCAGGGGGCTCCTAGCCCGCAGTCGGCCCTGATCAACGGCCGCGGAGTCTATGAGTGAGTCTTGTAGACGGCGGCGGCGATGGCGCAACGTCCGTTCCCATCGAGAGGCCCCGTCATCACGGGTCGGCGGCGTGCAGTCGGAGCGATCCAAATTATCTGACCCACGTTGAGAATTACATTTTCGGTGCTACGTGTTGCACCCGCCCTCAGTTGCTCCAAGGCCGAACACCAGTCGCGCTGCGCACAGCTCAAGACACCCACCAAAGATGTCGAGCCCGGAAAGACCTATAGGCTCCGCATCATTAATGCAGGTAAGTCTTCCGCCTTCACCTCACCTCCCCTGCTCTTTACCTCCTTTACTTGTCCGCACTTGTCGGCTGCCGAAGCTCTTAGTTGATCTGATTGATTGACTTTTGTTGTACCATCGACCCCTTGCCACACTTCCGCCTTGCACGCAGGTTCGCACGCATTTAATTACGTGTCGATCGATCGCCACACGCTGCAAATCATCGCAATCGATGGTACTCCGATAATCAGGCGAGAGGTTCATCGAGTTCCGTTGCACAACGGACAGCGCTACGACGCTCTGGTGACGATGGATCAGGGCAAGTGCGGAGAGTGAGTTCCTGGCTATAGACAACCCTCGCTTCATGTCCAAAGGCATGCCCAATGCATACCGTCGCTGATCCATGGCTCGTTCGTGTGACTGCCTGCCGGCCTGGTCCACGCGCAGTTCCTTCCTGCTGCGTTCCTTTATTCAGACGGAGTGCTTCGCCGTCGTCGACGACACGCTCGACCCTACTGGGAACCTCACGCTGCAGTACAAGCACAGGCCTGAGGATGAGGTTCTCCCTCCGAAGCCTCACGACTGGAGGCATCTGCAGAGCGAGAACTCATGCGTCGATCTCTCGTGAGTGTCGGCCGGACGGGGGAACGCGTCAATAGTACTTTAGGTCGCTTTAGCTGACGATACCCTGACTTGATTCTGTCACTTTGAACAGGGATGACATGCTTACCCCGCTCATCCCGCGATCAGTCCCCGACAACAAGAACCCAGATGCTGTACGTAGACTCGCTTCCTAAGACGCACACACGAAGAGGGACAGCTATGCCGTGGCACTGCTGACCTGCCTCGTTTCGCCATACGTGACGTTGTTAACGGCAATTCAACAGGTCGGCAGGTTCATCACCGGCTTCGGCTTCATGAATCTCAGCCGGACGCAGCAGGTCGGCCGATTTTTCATGAATGGGACGACGTTTGTCGACTACGTCAATAACCCGCTCTTGAACACCGTCCACCGAGGCGGATCGATTGATCCCCGTTACATCTCATCCTGGACATTTGCCGATGATGTCTGGGTCGGCGATCTGATCTTACAGAACACGGACGTGGTTCGTATCCAGCCCGTGTTTCACTCTCTCGCCGTGGTAACCGCGCCACATCCCCTTTCCCCACACTGTGCTTGTCTCCCGACACGACTCTGACGCTCATCGCCCTCACCCCTCTTTTTTTTCCGTGTCCGAACGAACAAATTATGTGGAACAGATCGACCACCCCATGCACCTGCACGGCGTCGAGAGCCACATCATCGGCCGCGGCAGCGGTAATATGACGATCGAGCAGTGGCAGACGATGGAGTTTGACACCATCAACCCGCCGCGTCGCGATACGATCGTCGTGCCGCAGAAGAGCTGGCTGGTGCTGCGTTTCTTCTCGGACAATCCTGGCGTCTGGCGTGAGTCCACGCTACCTTGATCTCACGACGACACTGTGGAAGCTAAACGCCTCATCATTGACTTTGTCCCGTTTCTTGCCTCTACCGTTTGGACGAAAAGCCCTGCACTGCCACATAGCATTTCATCTAGCAGCGGGCTTCATGGGCGCCGTTGTGGTGCATCCTGGTGCTCTCGAGGACCTGCCGTTCCCGGCCTCGGTCCTGGACCTCTGCCCTACTGATGAGGCCTCTCTCAACCAGATCGACATTCCCTGAGAGCCGAAAGCTGTGGACAACCGGGGTGCTCAAGCATTTATAGCCTTCGAGGCTCGTACTGAAGTTCCATCCCTGTCTCGGCCATTGTTAACTGTCTCGTCCGCCCCGGGCAACTTGGACACGCGTAGTGCGCGTCTACGAATGTTCTTTCCGTCTCCTGTTAAGTCTCGTTCTCAGCTTTACACTCTCGTTCACGTCTCTCTTGAAGCTAAAAAACATTCGTTTGTCTCGAACTTCTAGCTTGCGTCGAAAAAGCCGCAGCGAAGAATCAATGCGTAGTGTTCAACTTCTCAGCACCTATGCAGCACGACGCTCTGAACGCTGCCCGTGCCTTATGTGTTGCTGTCATGTTTGTGGAGCCATCAGCCCAGCTCCGATTAGCCCTGCCTCGGCTAGTCTTTGCTCAAGGGATGGAATACAGAGAAGAGCAGGATGGCGGAACCACGGGGGATTGAGGTACTCAGCATTCCGTTTGCCAACATCATATCTATCGCTGCTCTTGAAATATCTCCCGAGGTAATGCGCTTTGCCACTTCAACGCGCGCGCTTAGGTGAGAGCCAGAATTCTTCATAGGAAGCGTGACCATTGCGCTGCTCGGACTGATGGCGGAACAACTCTTTGTGCTGGAAAGCCTTGGTATTGCAGAATGAGGGCAGAGACGCCCCTTGCGGGCGAGACAAAGGGGGCGATTGGATATACAGAGAAAGAGTAAAAAGAATGAATGCGATGACGCGGAAAGGTAGCGACCAGGAACACGAAAAAAGGCAAGCGACGTGCGCTCTTTAGTGCGACGGGTGCGCCGAGAGGTCCTTTTCGCTGTGCGACGGCGACATGTGCTCCTGTACGTTGGAGATGATCTGGGTGTGCTGTTCCGCGGCGATATCCGAGGGGATGGGGACGTAGTAAGCCTCCTCTCCGACCTGGGCGAGGTCGATGCCCAAAGCCTCGTCCTCCTCGCTCGCCCTAAAGTGGCAGTAGGGGATGCGGTCGATGGCAAAGAGGAGGATCATCGTCACGGCAAACGACCAGCCGAAGCCCGAGGCTGAATCGGCCAGCTGCTTTGCGAGTGCGATCCACTCGTGGTTGATCCAGCCCAGAGGCGCCTGCTCCGAGCCGTCGAACGATGCAACACGAGAATCGGCAAACAGAGCCGTGAGCAGGTTGCCCACGATTCCACCGACGCCGTGCGCAGCAAAGATGTCGAGCGCGTCGTCGTAGCCCAGCCAGTTCTTGAGACCCGTCGACCAGTTGCAAGTCGTTCCACCCAGGAAGCCGAACGCGACCGCCGCCGGCGTACCGACGTAGCCCGAGGCAGGAGTGATGGCAACGAGACCCGAGATGGCGCCAGAGCAGAAGCCGACCGCAGACCACTTCCTCTCCAGCCGGTAGTCCCAGCACATCCAGGTGATCCCGCCCACAGAGGCGGCCACGTGCGTAACTATGATCGCCTGAACCGCTCGCAGATTGGCACCGAGCGCCGAACCACCGTTGAAGCCAAACCAGCCGACCCAGAGGAAGACGGTGCCCAGGACGACGTAGCTGACGTTGTGAGGGCGGTAGGCGAGCGATTCAGTGCCGTAGCCCTTCCTCTTTCCAAGAAAGATCGAGATGGCCAGAGCTGCGGTGCCGCTGGAGATCTGTTGAGATCAAAAGGAGCGAGGCGAGACAGTTGCGAGGCGATGTCAGATGGCCGCAGATCGCATCAAGAGCCTCTCGCATCTGCATTCACTCACGTGCACAGGGGTTCCACCGGCGAAGTCGAGGCCGCCCAGCTTGCTGGACCAGCCACGACCGACGTTCCAGGTCCAGTATGCGATGGGGTTGTAGACGACGGTCGTCCAGCAGAAGGCGAACAGCATGATGGGCCCCAGACGTGCGCGGTCGGCGAAGGCTCCGCACGCGATGACCACGGTGATGGCTGCGAACATCAGCTGATAGACACAGTAGAGAAGCTGCGGGATGACGGCGCCTCCGGTCGATGGGCCGATGTCGACGTTCATGAGGCCGAAGTTGTCGAGGTTCTGTGCGTAGAGGTGGGCGTATGGCGGACAACGAGAGAGTGGGAAAAGGTGGCAGGCGAGGGTGGGAGAGCGCAAGGGAAGCGGAAGAAAAAAGGGCTGATCTTCAGCGTCAAAGAGGCCAAGACCTTGCGAGGCATCGCAGTGGAAGATGTTGAGACCCTCTCTGTCTCGCTGCGTCCCAACGGAGAAAAAGACGCGTGGTTACTCACGCCGATATAGGGGTTCTCTGTGGTGGTGGAAAAAGCGAGCGAGAAGCCCCAGAAGAACCACTCGAACGACACGATGGCCGTGAGGACCATAGCCATCCAGAGCATGCTCACGGCCGACTTCTTGCGAAGGAGTCCCGAGTAAAAGAAGCCGACGCCAGGGATCATGAGGAGGACGAGGCCGGTCGCGACAATGACCCACGCCATGTCGCCGAGGTTGTAGATGACGTCGGTCAGCTCGCCATCGACCATCGCCTGTGTGACGAGGTTGTGCTCGGGTGTGTAGGTCGAGTTGACCATCTTGCCGGCGTCCGTGCGTGGATGACGCAGTCGAACAAATATTTGGCGTGGGGGGGTGTTGGAGGTGTGCACCTCGCGGGACGGGTACAGAGGAGGAGGGTGAGTGAGGGTGCTGCCGGTATCGAGCGGCGAGGGTGGGCGTCGGAGAGGAAAGATGATGGATGGAGGGGAGGAGCGGGGGAGAGGATCGAGGTGGGGAGTAGCGAGGGAGAAGATGGCGGACGGGGGATTCGAGCACGCCGACTTATAAAGCCTCGCAGACGGCATCTGCGGGCCGTCCCCACCTCGCCCCCTCGCCCCCTCGCCCCCACCAGGGAGGACAGGGGCATTGCGCCATCCCGTAGATGAGCGTGAGTGCGGGCCAGGGATGACTCGCACAGACATACGGCCCCTGAGGCTGTTGTCATCTATCGTCGATTCAACAGAGGAAGTTAAAGGACCGGTGTGCGGTCTTCTTGCCTTGTCAGCGCCGGAGGGTCTCTGAGCTACACAGGCTGCTGGAGCGTTTCTTGGTAGCCTAGGAGGAGCCGAGGAGGGTCAAGCCCCGCCCTGACCTCGGGATCCCACAAGTTCGCCGTGGGGTGGGGCGGACCACCGTTTGAGGAGACCCGGTTGGGGGCAGAAGGGAGGGAGGGATCAAGGACCATGATACAACCTATCGTCGTGAGGATACGGTACGGAGAGAGGCTGACAGACTCTCGTTCGAGGGGTCCAGCTCTGTGCCTGAAAGAGAGGGTAAGACGGGGCGATCGCTACAGGCTCTGGTGTCGAGACCGCTCTGACAGCTACGCAGGTAGCCTAGCGTGGCCTTCCTTGCCGTGAGCGTGGCAACCGACGGACTGTGGCGCAGCGCTACAACGTCCCTCGCCGGCGTCGTGCCCTGCCTGCCTGCCATTGCTTAGGCTTGTACCGCTCCACCCTGCTCTCGCTAATTCACATCTCTTCCCCTCCAGCCACCAAGACAAAGCCACCGCTACCCCTGCCTCCTCGTCGATGTAGCACAGCGGTGGTCGTCGAGTGGTTGCCCTGCAAGGTCACTTTACTCGAGCGTCTTTCCCTTGACCTCTCAAGCAGGGCAAGCGCTAACCGGAGACCACTTGCCTTGGACGCGGTCCCTGGCTCCCGTCGGTGCTGCGTCGTAAGTACCGTCACGACTCGGTGCAGCTACTCGACGAGTGGACGATTCTCGACTTGGCCAGCCGAGAAGCGAAAGCAACAAGGTCGACCCCCCTACCACAACTTGGTGATAAGGGTGTCGGTCGTGGACTTTCAGAGTCCGCTGCCGTTGTCCTGTGACCTGGCTTCGGCACAGAGATAAGACGAGGCGAACAGCTGCTCCATGAATCCAAACTGCACAGCATGAACAGCAGCGCGGTCGCCATACAGTACCTACTGTACCGTCGAGGGGCTCAGGCGCAGGCCCGTTGATAAGGAGCGTGGGCTGCCCCACGGTTTTCTCGCTCCCTCCTCCTGCCTCGCCCTTTGCAAGCTTTATGTATCGCCTTGGCCAAGGTGGACCATGTCTTGGCCTCTTGGCTGAGATCTGAAGGAGCGCCTTCATCGGATGGTGTCGGCTACGGCGCCAAGAAAGCGATGTGGTTACATATGTACGTGAGAGTCCTAGCCGGTGCTTAGCGATGCGGGAGTGAGGAGAGCGAGCAGCGTGGTTCCGGCCGTTCGGGATGCTTCGGCCCACGTCGGCAGGCTCTCTTCAGGCCGAAGGGTCCATCGTATCGGACCAATCACAACGCAGCGATAAGAGTCACCTGTCACCGCTTCCCGGTATCTCGGCATCCGGCTGCCTGCTTGGTCGCCGGGCCTGAGCCCTCTCGCACGGAAGCGGTGTTCGGTACCACTTGGACGTATTCGGCAAGTCGTCGGCGCGTCGGCTTCTGCTCTGGCGTCATCTCCGGTCACATCGCCATCATCATGCATACTGGCAGGCAAGTTGCTCCCTCGTGACTTGCAAATACTCAATCGCAGAGCGAGCAAAGAGATTGGCAGGTCAACATAGAAGAGGACGAGTCAAAACAGGGCAAAAGAAAACTGGAGCACTCAGAATTCCCATGTTGTCCCCCACCGAGGGCCTGATCTCCTCTCATCCATCCCAAGCTTCGTATGGCATAAGGATCTGGCAAGATACAATTGACCTCCAGCGCCGCAGCGACTATGATACGGTACAGTTGTGTCTCTCAGAGTGAAACGTCCGTTCTCTTTTTCCCTCCTCAGAAGAGCTGATCGATGTCGATTTCGTTCGACTTTCCTCCTTCGTGCTTTACCTTGCCTTTGCTGCCGTTCACCTTCCATCCCCCCTTTGACGGGATGGTCGCTATCTTCGCCGTGTCCGAGAAAGTAGTGTTGCCGCTCACGCCATTTCGAGATGTCAAAGACGAGCCGGTGTGGATCGCCTGCTGAGGTTGTATCGATACTACTGCACCACCCTCACTGCGGCCATCACCGACAATCGTAGGGACTGTCAGTGGCTGCGCAAAAGTTGCCGCCGAGAAGAAGTCGCCGCTGAGCAGAACGGCGCTTTCCCGGCTCGGTGTGCGGCGCATCTGGGAGGCGTTCTGGTGTTTCGCCGCTTTTTCAACGCTGCTCGGGCCGAAACTACCTACAGCCCCTCTAGATGCTGGCGCGCTGTAATGAAGAGGAGGCTGATCGTCCAGGCTCAGCTGTAGAATCTGGGCGGCGGCGAAGGACTCGTCGGCATGGTCGGTGCTGGACTTGAATGGCTTGCTCAAGCGCGAACCGAGGGCTTGTAGAGGCGAGCTCGAGATCCGCTTCGGCTTATGTCGCAGTTCAGGCTCGTCGGCGGCGGGAGTTGCTTCTGAGGCAACGACAGCGGGGAGCGCCGTACTGTCGGCCTTGGGCGAAGCAGAGAGACGAAGAAGATTCGACAGCGAGCTGGTGCGCTTGGCGTGCGGCCGGCTTGGACTACCAATGTCGCCACCAGCCACGTCAGCCGACTGCAGCGCCAAGCCCGAGCGGCTTGTGGAGAGGTCTGAGGGTACGAGATCGGCAACGTCATCGGCGGCGTCATTGGGCTCAAACATTTCGATCAAGCGGCTGCCGCGTGCGCTGCTAGAGCTCCTCTCGTGAGCGGACCTCGACTTGCGGCTTGAAGTCTGCGCGATCATGGCCTTGTCCAAGCCCTCTCGCTCGTCGGGGCTACCCACGCCCGGGTTCTGTCCCTCGCGATCGCCCTTTGGCTTGATTTCAGAGTTGAGCCAGAACTCGAGGCCTTGCGAATCGACGCTCGAGCCGTCCCGCGGATGCTTGTCTGTCAAATGTCCAATCGGCTTGACGACTCCCGGGGTAGCCGACGAGGAATTGGCAACATCCGCAGCGTCCAGGGGTACGTTGGCGTGGTCGACGATGGACAGCAGCGTCGATGCTTGCGAAGAAAGCGTCCCCACAACGTGCAGATCTGCCTTCCTCTGGCCGGTAAAGGTGTTGAACGTCCCGGTGCTGTCAAGCGTGCCTTCACTCAAGCCCTTGGACGTAGAGCCGCCGCTCCGGCTCGACACGTGTGTACCGCTGGCTGTTGCATCAGCAACGAGGCGGCTAGAAGGTGCGTCGCTCTTTGCCCCGGCTAGCTTGGAGTGATCGCCGTGTCGATCTTGCGGCATTATCGAAGGTTCCTGGTGTATCAGGGGGCTTGAAGCGGGAGTGGAGGGCAACCTGGGCGCGTTCGAAGCGCCCTCGGCATGGCGAATCGTGGTTCCGGACACGCTGCTGTTGGACCGCTCGGTCGTCCTCTCGGAGACGGAGCCCTGGATGGTGGAGAGGTCGGAAGGCCGGAGGGGCTTACCAGCGACAGGCGGACGATGTGCCGCCGCCGTCCTCGACAGCATCTCCATCTCGTCGTCATCCGGCCTCATCTGCTGGTGATGGCCACGCGATGCACCACTTGCCGGTGTCGGGAGGGCGTAGGCGGCCGCAGAGGTCGAATAAGCAGACGAGGCATGGCCGATTGAGGGCTGAGCACCACGAGCGGTACTGGCATTGCTGCTGGCAGAGACGGGACGAGATTGACGCGACGGCTGAACAAACGATAGCGACGAGCCCGCAGAACCGTTCTGTCGACCTCCTGAGTTGGATGCGCCGTACGCGGCGTTGGTGCCGGAAGATGGCCGGTTCAATGCGGCGCTGGAGCCGCTGGCGGGGTGAACCGAGCTTCCTTGAGAAGCGAGTCGACCCATGGAGTGCGCAGTAGACCCGCCATCAAAGTGGCCCGACGGCTGAATCGAGTGTCCCGCGTCTCGATCGTAGGCGCTCGGCGACGCTCTTACGTCGGTCCTGCTGTCGACCATGCCGGCTTCGAAGGCGTACGGGTCGAAGTTCTCGTGGCTGACGGAGGACGGGTGGGCTGACAGCAAGCTGTAGCGAGGTCGAGAGGTGCTGTTCATCGAAGACGACGGCGTGTGGGCACCGTGGTGGTCTAAGCCGACGGCCAGATGTGATGCGGCGGCGGCACCGTTCACGCCGATGAGCGAGACGAGGGCCGAGCTGTCGCTACTGCTGTGTGTTCCCGCCCTGCCGTACAGGCCAGGTCGGGCCTGGAAGACGCCGGCTGCTTTTACCCCTCGGTTGAGGGCGAGCGTCGGCGCCTGATTTCCTCTCGCTCCACCCACTCCGCCTGCTGCGACGCTGTAGCCACCGGCGTTAGCGGTCCGACGTCCCTTCGCCCCTTTGCGGCCGGCGATGCCCCTCCCTTGTCTGGCCCTTCTGCGTATAAGACACGCCATAACGATGAGGAGCGTGAAGAAAGCGAAGCCTCCAATCAGGCCTCCTGCGACCGCACCGACCAGAGACGCATTGCTGCTGCTGTCGCTGCTGCTGCTGCTGCCGATGCCGCCGCCATCGATTGCGGAAGATTTTTGCCCCGTCGAGGTTGACGATGGCGAGCTGATGGGAGAAGGGGTCGGAGAGGCGGTTGGCACCGTGGCTAGCGAAAACGAAGGGAAGCGCGTAAGGTCGGAAGGGGACACGGTAGCGGTCACGACGACCACGGTCGGAGCCTCGGTCGGCGTCACGGTGACCTGTGTTATGATGAAGATGGGATCCATAGGAGGCGATGTGAGCAACGGAAGCGTGGATGGGTTCGGTCCGTCGGGGTGTCAGGCGACCCCATTTGTTCAGAACGGAGCGCTGCTCTAGAAGGAAGGCGAGACGAGAACTCACAGCTGCGGTCACTGTGGTGAAGGGCATCGCGCCGGCTTGATCGGCTTGCCCGCAGGCCGCTCCGCCAGATGACCTCCTCTATTTCTTAGTCTGCTTGGGAACTGAGACGCAAGGCGACCGCCGGTGTCACCGTGAGGAACCTGACTCCTGCGGTCGGGAGCTAAAGCTGACGGTGCCGGATCGAGACAAGCGGGAGGTGGCCTTCGCGATTCAGAGGGAAGGGCCGGCTCTTCCGGTCCTGGAGCCTCGAGATGAAGGCTTTGGGCTGGGCGCGCGCAGAGATGGAGGTCAAGCCCTGCCCAGAGCCGGAAGGGTCTCGGATGATGAAGCGCGGCGCTGTGTTCAGGAGCTGCGGCGCTGTGTTGAGGGTGGTGGTGGTGGCAATGGCGAGGGAGTCGAGGTTTGCAGAGGCCTGCTGTTCTGGCCAGCCAGGAATCTGTGGAATGAGGGGATGAGGCGCGAAAAGAGGGCCATGGAGCCGCTGTCAGGTCAAGACGCCGGAGCAGCGCGGTCGCATGTAAGGTGGGTCCTGTGCGGGGCGGCGGCGGCGGCGGCGCTCGCTGCTGCTGCCTGCAACTTGGGGGAGCGAATCCCTTGTTATTTGCTCCCGCCAACAGATAGAACCCACCAGCGAATCTAACGCTACAGCACCAAGTCGAGCCAGTGGACCTCGTCGGAGGTGGCCAAGGCGAGCTCCCGCTCGAAGGGATGCGGTCAAGAGGCAAGTGCTTCTTTGGCGGAAAAGCGTCGTCTGGACCCTGAGCCGGCAATCTTCGTCGGAGCCGTTAAAGGTGGGGTGGACGGAGCAGTGCAGTCCAAAAAGTACAGTGTCGGCCGGCTGGAAGAATTTGAGTAGAATGGGTTGGGCAAGAAGCGGGGAAATTGCGCCATCGCCCACACCTCGGGCCGCGGTGGGCGCTAGCGGCTGCAGGGTCGCGATGGTGCCATACGTGCAGATGCAACTAACTCGTGTCAGCCGTCGCTGACTCGTCTGATTTCTTCTTGGTCGGCCCAACAACCCTTGTCTCCGGTCGTCGTCTCCTTCACCCACATCACCACCATCCCTTTCCTCCCCCCTTCCATACCATCCTTTTCTTTCTTCTTAACCCATAGAGGCGAAGGAAAGAGAGAGACAAGATGGCCGCCACCCATCAGTCGCTCTACCAAAGCGCCGCCATCTTTGCCGGTGGCCTCGCCATCGGCGCCGGCGCCTTTGCCCTCTCCAGGAACGCCTTTGCCCCCGCCCACAAGCCCACAAAGGCCACAAAGAGGAAGCTCTCCGACGCTGCTGCCAACAAGATCAAGGTCGTCTCACCCGCACCCGCCGCCCCCGTCACTGATTCCGACGAAAAGCCCGCCCTCAAGGACGAGTCTGTCGCCGTCAAATCTGCCTCTGATGAACCCGGACGGACTGATCCTCCGCTCGCTCAGGTGCTCGACGAAGTCGACGCAATGGGCGCCGGACACGTCGCTCCTCCCAAGCCTCAGGCTGAAGGCAACGTCGCTCCCAGTGGACCCGATGCCACCGCCGGCGGCCAGAAGCTTAAGGGCCTCGTCAACGAGCAGCCCAAGCTTGACGTCGAGCCCGAGCCCTCACCCGTCAACCGCGCCAAGCACCTCGACACCCGCGCCGACCTCTCGCTGGTAGCTGGGCCCTCGGCTGAAGAGCTCGCCAAGAACGCCGCCGCACAGGCCTGGCTCACCGGTATCCCCGGCCCCAGCACCACGAGCACCGGTGTCATTGACGCCATCGCCTACGCCAACAGCACCGCCATATTCAGCTACGAGAGCGAGGCAAACGGTGGATTCGGCGCCTACAGTGAGGCCGAGGCAAAGGAGGCGCTCAAGAATGGCTGGACTCAGGGAAGGCCCAAGGTCTTCAAGATGCAGACCCGCTCCGGCGCCGGCAACGCCATCGTCGGCTACCTCTCGGCCGCGAAGAAGGGCTCGTCGTCCTCTGAGCCGGCCCGCGTCGTCACCGCCCTGACCAACGCCGCCGGCTTAGTCGCCATGGCGCCCACCCTCTCGGCGCTTGACGACGTCGCCACCGACGCCGGCAAGATTGTCCTTCAGGTCTCGGCCGCCAGCCAGTCGAGCGATGACGACGACCTCTCGATCAAGAATGACTACGCCGCCATCATGGCCGCCACTGCTGCCCTCGGCGACGGCTTCGAGGTCATTCTCTCGTCGACCAGGCAAGAGGCTGTCGAGTCGGCCCAGTACGCCTATCAGACCAGCAAGAACGTCGTCCATGTCTTTGACGGCGCCTTTTCCGGCCGGGAAGTCGGCGTCCTCTCCATCCCCGCCAAGGGAGCTTCGGTCGCCGCGCCCGAAAATTTCCACTACACCGGACCCGCCAAGGCCACCGCCGTCCTCGTTGTCCCCAACGGCTCGCACAGCCAGGCCGCCCGCGCGGTCCTCGTCACCCTGCCGGCCGCGGTCCGACACAACGTTGGCGTCCTTTCAGCCAAGGTTATCCGCCCCTGGAGCGATGCTGAGCTCCGTCAGGCGATTCCGGAGACTGTCAAGACCCTCCACGTTCTCGAGGAGATCCCTTCGGGCTCCAACTCGGGTCTTCTCTACGAAGATGTCATGGGCTCGCTCTTCAGCGATGCCTTCCTTGGCGCCGCATCGTCTTCGCCTTCGGGCGTCTTCAGCACCGCCCTTGAGGGCGGCCATAACCTCGTTGCGGCCGAGTGGTTCGAGCTGCTCAAGACTCTCTCGGGCAACCCGACTACTGCCGTCAAGCTGGCCGACGTCTTCGAAGCTGCTACGCAGCACCCCGACCTGCTCGCGCTCTCGGGCGCCTCGCTTGTCACCTTCATCGACAGCGAAAGCAGCGCCACCACTCACCTCGCCAGCCTCGCCGCCCGCACATTCCGCGACCGCGGCTCGTCCACCAATCTGCGAGCCCGCCTGTTGGCGCGCCACGACAACTTTGAGGCGACGGGCCTGGTCCGGTCCGACCTCATCCTCACCAGCCGTCCCGAGTCGAACTCGGACGCTCCGATTGAGCTGGCCGGCGATGAAAACTCGTCCAAGGTACTGGTGATCAGCGACCCTGCCGTCACGCTGAAGAGCCTCGCGCCTTTCCAGTCGCTGGTCCAGGGCGGCACCGTCATCGTCAACGTCCCTGGCTGGGAGTCGGCCGAGCTCGAGGCAAAGTTGCGCGCCGAGGACAAGAGGGTGCTCGCCGACAAGGGCGCACGCCTTCTGCTGATCGACGCCGCCGCCGTCGTCGCGCAGCTCAACACCCGGACCGTCAACGCACGCGGCGGTAAGGCCAAGGCCGGCGACGACGTCGTCCCCAGGGACGTCGCCACCGCCGTCCTCCTCGTCGCCTTCCTCGGCACCCAGCTCGAGCTTCAGGGCGCCGAGCTCTCCGCTTTTGTCAACCGCGTGCTTGGCACCGCGCCTGTCGGCGTCGATGGTGTCGCCGGGCTGGTCGAAGCGACCGAGGCGGCCCTCGAGCCTTTCGCCTTTGCCAGTGCTGAATGGGCCGCCGCCGAGCCGCTCGAAGGCGAGGCCGCATCCGCTCCCCGACCGACGCAGATCCGCTACAACGGTTTCGCGCGCAGCGCTGACGCTGCCCTCGCCGGCGTCGAGGTTCCGCCGTCGCGCAACACCTGGGCGCTCCCCGCCTGGCAGCAGCTCTTCTCCGAGGCCTACGAGACCGACACGTCGGCGATCCGCCCAGATCTGCCCGAGAAGAACTGGGTCGTTGAAGTGACCGAGAACCGCAGGCTGACGCCCGTCGACTACGACCGCAACGTCTTCCACATGGAGCTCAGCACCAAGGGCACCGATCTCACCTACGAGGTCGGCGAGGCCCTCGGCGTCCACGGTTGGAACGACGACGACGAGGTGGCCGACTTCATCCGCTGGGCCGGCTTCGACGCCGACGAGGTCGTCAGCGTCCCCTCGCTCGCCAACCCGGCCAAGTTTGAGACGCGCACCGTCTTCCAGGTCCTCCAGCAGAACCTCGACATCTTCGGCAAGCCGCCGAAGCGCTTCTACGAGGCGCTCAGCAAGCTGGCCACCAACCGCGACGAGGCGAGGTGGCTCAGATTCATCAGCTCGGCCGAGGGCTCGGCCACGTTCAAGAAGTACTCGGAGGTTGAGACGCTCACCTATGCCGACGTCCTGCGCATGTTCCCCTCGGCCCGCCTCCCGCTGGACCTTCTGCTGACCGAGGTCGAGCCGATCAAGCCGCGCCACTACTCGATCGCCTCAGCCCAGGCCGCCGTCGGCGAGTCGGTCCACCTGCTTATCGTCACCGTCGACTGGAAGACGCCCAGCGGCAGCCCGCGCTACGGACAGTGCACGCGCTACCTCTCCAAGCTCAGGCCGGGCGCCAAGGTCACCGTCTCGCTAAAGCCCTCGGTGATGAAGCTCCCGCCCATCGACACGCAGCCTATCATCATGGCCGGACTCGGGACCGGTGCGGCCCCCTTCCGCGCCTTTATCCAGGCCCGCGCCGTCAAGCGCGCCCAGGGCATCGAGGTGGGACCGCTGGTGTATTACTTTGGCTCGCGCTACCGCTCGGCCGAGTACCTGTACGGCGAGGAGCTCGAGGCCTACCAGCAGGACGGCGTTCTCTCGCACATGGGCCTGGCCTTCTCGCGTGACACCAGCAAGAAGGTCTACATCCAGCACAAGATCACCGAGGACGGCGCGCTCCTCACCAACTACCTCGCTCCCGAGATCGACGAGCTCAAGAAGCACGGCGGCTCCGCTGAGATTGCGGTGCAGAACGGCTTCCTCGACGACGGCCACATCGAGGAGGGCAAGAAGGGCTACTTCTTCGTCTGCGGCCCCACCTGGCCCGTGCCCGACATCCACGAGGCCCTCGTCTCGGCCTTTGTCGCGCGCGGCCTCACAAAGGACCAGGCCGAGCACCGGATGGAGGAGCTTAAGGAGTCGGAGCGAATGGTGCTCGAGGTCTACTAGGCACCGATATCGTTTTCAATGTCTTTGTGACGAGCGACGACATTGCACCGTGATCGGACGGTGCTGTACGGGCGCTTCGAGATTGTTTGAGCCGCCAGAGACGAGGATGGGGCCCGGTCTTGTCTCTGCTCTAGAAGTGTCTAATGAGGAGATGGGGGTGAAGGAAGATAACGCGTTTCACTAGGAATCCGGCGTCGCTAGGAATCCGGCCTCAAAAAAGCAGACTGTCTACCACCCTCACTACCACCATCACCGCCATTGTCGTCGACGGCTCTACTATCCACCGCATCTCCTGACTGCCCCCGCTGCTCTCTCTCAGCATCCACCAACACATCAATGCGAGCTGTACCACCCACGTCCCACCATGCTGCCCAGATCGACGCAGCAAGTACGACCGCGCACTCGAGAATCAGCGCATGGACGGCGCTCTGCTCGACAACCTCACCGCCTTCTTCAATATCTTCTGCAGCATGCTGCGCAAGTACAACATTCGGGATCCACTGGTGATCTGGCAGGGCAAGTGGCACCACCTTGGCAACCACCGCCACATAGAGGGACCAGGCAAAGGCTGCCACTTTGCCGTCTCGCCCAAGGGGTGGACAAGCAACAACTTGGCGCAAGGGCATCAGCAAGACGTCGGTCCGCAAGGCCTTTGCTGACGTTGGCCTCACCTTGCCCGCTGCAGCAGAGAAGGTCCTCGCCAAGCTGCCAGGCTTCAAGCCTCGCAATCAGACCCCGCCGCCAGTCGAGGGCCCCTTTTTCAACACTCCAACACTCCAACCAACCCAGCTCGCTTTCACAACCTCGCGCTGAGCCTGTCAAGCTTGCCGCCACTGCCTCGGCTTGCTCTCAATCCCGCTTTGGCCGGACCTCCATTTCAGTGACCTGTACGGCGGCCGTGGTGGACTGGCTGAGCGTTTCTGATGGCCCAATGTATGCAGCAAGTGTCGAAATGGATTGCATTGCTTGTCCAGTGCTTGGTACACAATAGAGCCGTCGATGACAATCGCGGTGATGGTGGTAGTGAGGGTGGTAGACAGTCTGCTTTTTTTCGGCCGGATCCCTAGCGACGCCGGATTCTTAGGGAAACGTGTTACGCTCTTTCCATCCGCTGCTCGATCTTCTGCCTATGACCATCTTCCCGGCACTCCGCTTCGCTATAGCACCACTTTCGAACAGCAGAAACGTCGCTTCGGCATGCATCCGCTACTGATGGGACTGACGTAGCCACTTCACGATGACATCCGACCAGGGCCAGAGCCAGAGTCAGGACCCGACCCAACCTCCAAAAGAGCAGCAGCAGCAGCAGTCGGCGCACGCCGACGATACCATATCCTTCGACGCCCTCTCCGGTGTCCCCTCGATGGAGGATGGCGACTCCATGAACCTCATGATGCCCGGTGGGCTGAGCTTTGGCAACAGCACCGGCTCGTCTAGCCTTGACGAACAGATCCAGGCCTTCACTGCGGGTCTGGCCAGCACCCTTGGAGCGTCCAGCGATGGCGCAGGAGCCGAGACGACAACTTCGACGACGACGGCCGTGGTGCGATCTGATGAAGATGCTGCAGCTACCCTGACACCTTCAGCACCGGCAACGGCAGAGGCGAGTGCAATGGATCCGCTGGCCGAGTATCTCTCCGCTGTGCCCTCGATGGATGTCACAGCGATGCCGACACCGCACGAGAGCTTCGACGGCGGGAGCGATCAGGATCCCAACGCCGCGGTGGCTTCTCTCCTGGCCAGCCTCGGGCAGATCTCACAGGAAAACCACCAGGTGCCGGGCCAGAGCCAAGCCAGCCATCTCCCGCTGGCCGACCTGTTTGCCCACCAAACCCTTCCACAGAATCCAGCTCCCGCTTCGACCGCCCTCGACCCGACATCGCCTGGATACATAGAGTCTCTACTGGAAGAGGCGTCGAGGAACGCCATCGCAGAAGCCACCGCCGCGGCATCTACCGCCGTTGCACCGCCCGCTGCCTTAACCCCCACCGAACCATCTGCTCCGGTCGAACCACCGGCAGCTGTCGAGCCTGCTCAAGTCACCCCTATCCCTGCGTCCGCGCCTGCACCTCCGCCTGCTGCTCTGTCGTCCTCGAACGTCACGAACGCCTCGATCAATGCAAGCCTGGAACAGTTCATGGCCAACCTGCACGCCGAGGTCAAATCGAGCCTCGCCGCTGAGCCTTCGGAGCCTTCATCGCAGGACTTTGCCACCGCTCCCACCACTGCGGCTCCCTCTCCTGCCGGCGCTTCCTCCGCCGCCGCAGCCAAGCCGCCCAAGCTGAAGCCGCCCAAGACGCCAAAGCCAGCCAAAGTGGCGCTGAAGCCGCCGCCGCTGAAGCGCGTGCTGGGCAAGCGCAAGCATCGCGAGATCGGCCCGCTCGAACGAAAGACGAGGGTGGAAAAGGCGCTCGCCACCTACCTGCGCGACATCGACCCTTTTGTCAAGCCCAGCCTCGTCACCGGGCCCATCCTTTCCACCAACGCAGGCACGTCCAAGATGACGACTGTGCGATGCACCCACGCATCGGTGGCGCAGAAGTCGTACGGCTCCGAGAAGCGCTTCCTCAACCCGCCGCCGATTGTCCATGTCACTGGACCGCTCCGCCGGTATGCCGACTGGGGCCCTGCAGTGGCGACGTCGCAGCAGGGACCGCGACTTCACGACGCGATCGGCGACGAGCACGACAATGCGTACGAGTGCGGGCTGAGCATGCTGGTCAAGGGTGAGTCCGAAGAGCTCTTTTCCAACGAGCAGGTGGCCGCCCTCGACAAGTGCTTCGAGACCAAGGTCAAGTCGCTTTATGTCACCCCGACGGGTCGGTCTAAGAGCTTCCGGCTGCAGCTGAATCTGCTCCGCGCCAGCTCTCCTGACGACCTCTTAACGGCGGGCCCGCCGGCGAAGCGGCTCAAAGCGGCATCGTCCAAGAGCCCGCCGCCGTCGGGTGACGGTGCCGGCAACGCCGACGGCGATTCTGCGTCGAATAAGATCCTCTCGCCGGAGAAGCAGCAGCAGCAGCACGCTCCGACCGGCAACGACCACCTCTCAAGGCTGCCCAGCGGCCTCTCGTGGGTGTCGTTCGAGTCGGCGCCCGTCACGATCGTCTCCAAGTCGTCGAAGAAGACGGTCAAGCCGCGGAGCTCCTCGGCACAGATTGCCAACGGCTCGATGATATCGCTCTTCAATCGGATCAACTCGCAGACGGCCCGGACGAAGTATGTACACACGGCCAACGACGGCAGGCTGACAGCACAGAACCAGGAGTGGTCCGCTTTCCGTGTGATGCTCGTCTCGCGGCCGCCGCAGGCCGACCTGGCAGGGGCAGAGGAAGGGAGCGTCACCTACGGCTCGACCATCATCCTGACCGACATCACGTCGGGCGCCAGCACCGATCCGCTGGTCGTCTGCAAGATGGATAAGGGCGAGGTGATGCTTCCTCAGATCGACCCTCCGGCCGAGATCGGGCTGGCTGGTTCTGGGATGCGCTCCCGTCGTATCCCCGTCAATGTAGACCTGCGGGGCGGCGCCGCACTCGCCGCCGACAGCCGGCCCATCTCGCTCCTGGCGGCGCAGAAGAAGGATGCGGCGCCTGGTGCCAATGCCGCCGCGGCTCCGACGTTGTCTTCGTCGCCGACGGCCGATGGCAAGCCGGCGACGGGCACGGCACCCGCAGCATCGTCGAGTTCGGTAGCATCACCAGCAGCAGTGGCGGCGACGGGCGCGGCAGCCGGTGGGACGTCTGCGTCGACTGGCCGCAGCTCGGGCGAGGATCTCAACGTGTATGGGCCGGTAGGCCAGCTTCAGAAGGTAGCGCTGATGCGCTTTGTGCCGCGCTCCGAGGCGGACAAGATTGCCGGCGACTCGGAGCACCTCGAGTCCGACTTTACCGCACCGCGCAGCTACCTCTGCGCCGCGCCACCCGATCGTTGGATGGCGAGGTCGCCGGCCGATGCGGTCGGCAGGGAACCGCTCGCCACGTCGTACGTCAACACGCACACCAACGGCTTCGACTCGCCTATGCTCGTCGACGACACGGCCAGCTTCGATCACCACAAGGACGGCGACGGCAACTCGTTGACGTTCGTCAGTCCAAAGACGAAGGTGGTTGCCAAGGAGCACGGACCGGGCGCTAAGATTGTCGACGAGGTCGACGACACGTACGCTTGGTCCGTCATCGGCATCTGTGAGTCTACCGCGCCCGCCGCCGCCCGCTTTCCTCTAGCTCCCGCCGCTTCTGCCGCCGCAGTCCGTGAGCTGACCCCGCTTCCCTCTGTACCCCGACATCCTGACGAAATCGCCGCACAGCCCGCTTCGAGTTCTCTTTTTTCGACACGAGCGCGACCGAGGCGTCCAAGGACGAAGGGCCATGCGAGGCGCCGATCACGCCGTTCCCGCTGATCACATCGATGCCGACGTACGACCAGCACGTGCATACGCTCAGCACGACGGTGGCCAACTTTGTCGTGTCGGCCGCCATCACGGCGGACAAGATGCCGCTAGACGTGTGGGTGGGACCGCTGGGACCGTGCGCGTGCCAGCACTCTGCGCCGCCGGCCCCCTGGACGCCCGGAGTGAGCGGCGACGAGACGCTGATCACCGTCAAGCTTCCGTCCGTACAGGCGATGCTGGACGCGGTGCAGAGTCCGAACGCGGACACGCCGGACTCTGTCAAAACTGCATCGGCAGCAGCGACGATCCCGCCGCACTTTTTGCTTCCGCTCGTGTTTGTCAACGACAGCGACGGCACGGCGTTTCACTCGGGACGGCATGTGGTGTGCGAGGACCTGGTGCAGCTGATGAAGGCGGCGGGTCACGAGGCGGATGCGGAGACGTTGTGTCAGCTCGGCTTCGGGCTGGGAGAGGTCGCGGGTCCTCCCAAGCAGGGAGCGTGGAGCGTTAGGATCATCTAGACGGCTGGCTGGCGGGGCGGCGAGGGCGGTGAGCCAACTACTTTGAATTGGGTCGTTTCACTCTCAATGCCTGTTGTACTTTTAGCACATGCGTTTCCTGACTCCTCAAAAGAGGCGGTCAACGCAACCAATTCGTCAGACGGTGTCGGACGTATTACATCGTGGTCGCCGTTGTCGTTGGACGTGGCTATCATTTGGCCATCAAAGTCACACATTTAACTCCAACTAACTACTTGCCAAGCGTAACAGCAGAACCTCAACAAAATTTCGGCCAACGGGCGGTGTTGTGCTCCAAGCCTTGAGTCCTTGCGAAAGCTGCCCCGTCCGCATCGACCAACGATTGCCCGTCCAGCCCTCCCTTGCTCGTCCCCTGCCGTTCCATCCTGCTCTTCCTCACTACGCTCCTCACCACCATCAACTCACACCCCTCCTCCGAATCACAGCAATGGTCTACACACTCAGTAAGTCTCTCCGTCTTTCTTCTTACCTCAACCTCGTCCTCCCTCCTCCACCTCATGCTCATCTCATCCCACACCTTTCCCTACATCCACGTAGTCTGCCACGCCGAGGTCAAGCCAGGCTTCGAGCAACAAATGGCCGATTTCCTACGTAAAGCTTCCGAGATCTACAAAAAGACGCCCGAGACTGTCGACTGGCTCGTGCATCAATCCACGGCCGATCCCAAACGGTTCGCCATCGTAGAACGCTTCGAGACTGAGGCGAGCCAGAAGTATCATCTGGAAGAACCGTTTTGGGCCGTAAGTTGACCTCACGAACCATCGCTTGTCCCGTGCTGCGGTTGGAAGAGTCGGAGAAGGGTTACTGACCAACAACCGGCGCGGGCGCTGTTTCTCAATCGGACGAATCGTTGCCGTGTCAGACTTTCGACCCGACTGTCGAGGTGAGTTGGTCCTGCGTCGCGCTACGTCGAGATGGTAAAGGTCAAGTTCGGTAGCTGACTCCTTGCTTGTCTCGTTCTCGTCCAGCCCCGTGCATCAGCCCTGGCTTGCTCGTCCGATCGAGCTGCTGCGATTCAACGAGCTCTAATGTCCCGTCAGGGGGCGCAGCGAGGTTACGTATGTCGAGGACGACCGGCTGAACAACGAGCTTCAATTGTTGCAGCGTCGGACCTCGTTTTTGTGGCTCGTCCTTCGTGCGTACCACCAATCAAGCCGTGCCAAAGTCGCCTCGCTGTGCATTGACCAACACGTCAGAACCTGGCAGAACCTGCTGTGCCCAGTTTGGTGTCGGGCATGCTTGGTTCAGGAGTCTTGAAACGTGCAAGAACTTCCGTCACTCTCCCTCGCTCAGTCACCTGGCGGTCGTCCCGCCCATACTCGCCGCCGTTCGTCATGCTCTCGAAGGTGTCATCATCTGATCCTGTCAGTGGTTGCCCAGTCTATTCTATCGACTTCTCATGGTAAGAGACCTCCGGCCCACTCCCGCCGCTCAACTAAAAAAAGCGGCAAAAGGATACTCGGCCCTAGCTCTCCCTTGCGCCCCTCTACCCCAACCTAGACCATTCTGATTCCTAATCTGCTCAGCCAACCTTGCATCCTCAAACGCCGTTGCGATGCCATTGGGATCCATCGCATTCGCCACCACCATTCTCACCGCCGCTCTTGCCGCTTTTTGCGCCACGTCTTCCACCAACACGGCCATCGCACCCGTCACGCTTCGAGGTAGGAGGGAAAGTTGCGGTTCGTCCCCCTTTCGGTTCATGTCTTGAACTTTCTTCCAGAATGCTTTGTCTTCGGGGAATCGAACCAGTCGAAGGTCCGCTGCGACGGACAACGTACCGTCCTCAGAGACGGATCGATTCGCTTTTGGACGGACGAGAGCGGTGGCTTGTGAGAGTGTAAGGTTCTGCGTAGTAACGAGGTCGTCGATTTCCTTTTGAAGTGCTAGCGTCATAGCGTAGTAGGCTGAGTCCCAGATTCCTCCGATGCTATCGACCAGACCTCGTCCGTACGGTCCCGTTGCTGTGGCAGGAGAGGCGAGCGTAGTGTCGATAACGGAGTCGGACTCGGCCGCCGCCGCCGCCGCCGATTCCGAGACGGTGGATGCGCCAGAGGTCGCCTTGGAGAACGCCGCTCGACTCTTCTCCGCTGCAGCGTGCGCCGCGACGGCCAACTTGGCCTCGGCATCTTCGAGACGCTGCTCCATCTTTTCCTTGGCATCTGTCGCAGTCTTTGTGGCCTTCTCGACGAGATCTCCGACGATCGAGCCATCGTTGTTGTCGCCGTTGGACGATGGGGATGCCGATGTCTCGACGGCGATCACGTCGTCGTCCGAGGTCGGGCCCGTCTTGGCGGCGATGATGGCGAGGGCGGTCGCCTTGCCGTCGTCGTTGTTGCTGCTGGACGACTCCGCGGCGGCCGCGGCCGCGGCGTCATATCGCGCGATGACGTCTGAGGCAGACTCTGGGGCCGAGTGGGCCTTCCCGTCTGCATCGCACCCGGTGGTTCCCGCTCGTTCAATCAGGATCGTGTTGTTGCCGCCCGGAACCGTCGTGTCCCTCGTCCGCCACTGGCTCGTCAGGCTGACAGTCTTGATCTTCTTGATGTCCGCCTTGGTCGGAATCGCCACCTCTGCTTCCTTCGACGAATCGTCGGCGGGGACCGCTTGATTCTCCTTGTCGTATCCTGTTGCTGCCTGCAGGTCCTCGCTGGCCGAGATCGAGACATCCGTAGCCGTTGCGACCTGGTTCAGCTCCGCCTCTGGGTTGCACCGCGTCCAGGCCGTCAGGCCCGTCATGACCCTACCGCCCGCGAGGCTCTCAATCACATCGCGCGAGATGCCACGTCCGTCGCACACCTTGCTGAGGAAGTCGTCGTACATCTCATCGATGTGCCTACTGTGCTTGGCGCGCTGCGGCGCGTCCATCTCGTGCAGGCTGGATCCGGACGTCGAGCCGGTGAAGAACGACTGGATCCCGACGTTGAAGCGATCGAAAAAGGCGCGCGTCACCGTCGGACGCAGCGAGGCGACGCCAATGCTGCCCGTGACGGTGTTTTCGCAGGCGAGGATCACGTCCGCCGCGCTGGCGGCGTAGTAGCCTCCGCTGGCCGATGCGTTGCCAAAGGATGCGACGACGGGCTTGCCGCACTCTTCGCGCACGCGCCGAACGGCATCCCAGATCGACTCGCTCGCCACGACGTCGCCACCGCCCGAGTCGATGCGCAGCACGATGCTCTTGATGTCGTCGTCCTCGGCCGCCTCCTTGAGACCCTTGATGACCGACGAAGCGGAAAACTCGCCGGGAGCATTGCTGATCGTCCCGAGCAGGTAGACGACGCCGACCTCGATGATCTCGTCGTCGTCGAGGTGGCGGTCGAGGTGTCGGTTGTTGACCCTGTTGTAGTGGTGGAACGACTTGAACGTCGTCTCCTCGGTGCCGCCGTGCTTGGGGTCGACGAGGCGCTTGACCAGCTCGCGCTTGAAGGCGAGGCCGTCGATCAGGCCGAGCTTGGCCGCCTCCCTGGCGGAAAAGGGGCCTTCCTTTGCCCACTGCTCGAGCTGATTGGCCGTCTCGCCGGGGTCAGCGTTGGGGAAGCGGTTGACGCCGATGGCGTGCATCAGGCCGCGGTTGAGCTCGCCCAGCAGCTCGGCCTCGTTCTGCATTTGGGCGGGAGGCAGCGAGTCATCCCGATTGAAGGTCGAGATCATCGACTTGTACTCGCGCCGCGCCTCTGCGTGCACCTTTACGCCAAAGTACTCGAGGACCTTTTTGAAGAAGGGGATCTGGGCGCCCATGCCCGCCAGGGGCACGCTGCCGGTCGGCTGGAGCCAGACCTCGTCAAAGGCCGAGGCGAGCAGGTAGGCGCCCTGGCTGTCAAAGGTGTCGGCCCACGCGATGCTGGGCCGCGCCTTGTCGCCAAACTGCTCGCGCTTGGCCACCTTGAACTCGTGGATGGCCTGGACAAGGTCCTCGATCTGCGCCAGCCCGAGGCGGTTGGGCGTGACCGACGAGGGAAGGTGGAGGCCGCTGAAATCGGCAAAGATGCCCTTGATGCGCTCGTCGCCTTGGGCCCACTTGAGGGCGCGGATGGCTTCGAAGAGCTCGAGCACCTTAGGCGCCTCCTCGCCCGCGGCGGGGGCGTTGAGCAGGGCGCCGAGAGTGGGGGAACCCTTTGACTCGACGATGGAGCCATCGTGGATCTTCCAGACTAGGTAGGTCTCCGGATGGATGTAGTCGCGCAGGTAGGCGTCGCGCTTGAGCTTGAGGTATCCGACGCCCGTGTAGACGGCAAAGAGGCCGAACACGATGGAGCGGCGATAGGTCCAGAGGCCGTGCCCCGCTCGACCGGCGCGCGAGGAGCCGATGCGGGCCGCGGTGGCCGTAAGTCGCGGAAAGCGGCGTGCGAGTATACCGGAGGACTGCGAAGAAGGGGCAGGCGGCTGCGTTGATGAGGACGACGAAGACTGTGTGGCGGACGTTGAGGTAGATTGGGAGGGCGACTGCTGCAGTGGGGACGAGGTGGAGGGCGGCGATTGCGTCGGAGTGGGGTCGCCGGGAGAGGACGACATCCTTTGCGCGTGGGAGCTGCCCGTCTATGCTTTGTGAGGCAGAAGAGGGTGGAGGACAGAGGCAGAAGGAGGTGGTTGCTTGCAGGTGGTTATGGGGCGTGGTCAGGGTGGTGTCTGCTGCCGTGGTATGGATCAGGTTGACGAGGTGGATCAAGGCAAGAGGACAAGAGGATGCAGGATAGGGAAAGCAACACCTGGCGCGCCTGACACGGCCTGGAAGAAAGCAGCAACGCCGCGTCCCTGCATTCTTGGTTACGTCAGCGTGTTCCGAGCGCAGCACAGGCTCGGAAGACGGCCATGAGCAAGGTGAGCATCGCAACCCGCATCGGGCCACGCGCACCCCTATCGGCCACGCGAGGCGACGCTGAGCGATGTCATTTGCCCGTGCTCGTGCCTTGAGTCAGCGAAAGACAGGTTCATCTATCAATATCGGCGTGCATGTGATCCGTCACCCTCCCTCCCTGATAGTGGGTAAAGGTGTGGTGGTGCTGGAGCCGCATCTTTGCTCGAATGTCGCTCCAGGCAAAGAAAGCTCGGGCCTTACGGAAGCAGGCTCGACGAGGCTGGGCGCGGCGCTGGCTGGCGGTGATCAGAAGAAGCGGACTGCGCTGCTCCACTTTTTCCGCCTTTTTCCTTGTCGCCTCGGCGTTTACACAGCCGCGCACCCGCTCGCCCGCCCGCCCGCATTTCTTCCTGGACGCTTCCTCCGACTTCTCTTGCCACCACCGCTACCACCTTCCACGTCCATCCACGCGAGCCCCCCTTCTTCCATAAACTGCGCTTCTTCGCCCACCGTCGTCGCACCATGTCTGCCTCCACCTCCGCCAGGATGCTGCGCAACAGCATCGCCTCCTCCATCCGCTTGCCCGCCTCGTCCACCCTCGCAGCCCGTACCATGGCAACCCGAAGCACCGCCCACTCGACCTCCTCTTCTCCATCCTCAGCCGCCTCACCATCCTCGTACTGGACTGGCATGTCGGCCGCTTTCGCCATCGTTGCCGGCGTCTCGGCAGCCGCTTACTCGCTCAACGCCACCAGATCCCCCATCATGCTCGAGCCCCGCGCCTCCTTTTCCGACAGGATGAAGGCAAAGAAGAGTAGCGGTGACGTCGAGCTCAACCAAGATGCAAAGCAGCACAAGCAGCCAGGTGAGCAGCGCCGCAGCTTTCAGAGCACGCCGGTTGCCACCACCGCCGAAACAGACTTCTCACCTCAACCTCTCCTTGTCTTCTACCATCCTCTGGCCGGCAACAGAACTTGAGACCGCCGAGGAGACGCCCGATGCCATCGAGGTCGCTGCGGAAGAGGTGACCGAGCAGGGTGAACAGCAATCCGCCTACGACCCGGAGACGGGCGAGATCAACTGGGACTGCCCCTGCCTGGGCGGCATGACCCACGGCCCATGCGGCGAGCAGTTCAAGGCCGCCTTTAGCTGCTTTGTCTACTCGGAAGAGGAGCCCAAGGGCATCGACTGCGTCGACAAGTTCAAGCTGATGCAGGACTGCTTCCGCGAGTACCCCGAGATCTACAAGGACGAGGTCGAGGACGACGAGGCGGCGGGCCAGGACGAGTCGTCGTCGTCGTCGTCGGCCTCGAGCGGCGATGATGGCAGCAGCAACAACAAGGCCGACGAGGAATCGAAGCCGGCCAAGGAGAAGAACGCTGCGCTCGGCGGAGACAAGAAGCAGGGCGGACCGGCCGGCTCCGGCGCGGCTTCCGTCGACTTCGACAACCGAGGCGGACCCAACCCGGACAAGGTGGACAAGGACGACGACCCGGAGAGAAGGAAGCGGGAGCACGACGTCTTCACCAACCGCGCCAGCTCTGGGCCCACCCCACGAGGGTAAGCAGCCGGGGTGCGGAAGCGGCGACAAGCCTGTCGGCCTTCCAGGAAAGGTCTTCCCGGGAAGATCTGCCAAGATGTGTATAGACGGACAAAAGCAAGGCGCGATGATCGCCCATCGGCGGCAGAATACGATCGAGCCCTCCATCTTCCGCAGGACCAACTACAGCTACTCTTGATAATGTCTAGGAATCGTCATGATGGCCTGCATGCAATTAATCCACCACAACTCTGCCATACAAGTCCATGCTCGCAGACGTTTGCTAGGCTAGCGAGGAGGAGTCTGCCGGGTCTGCGTTGGTCTGCGCCTGAGTGGAGTGAAAGGGCAGATGCTTGTGTGACGAGGTGATAAGGCAGGACGGGCCAAGGATGCGGGCGGGCAAAGGGAAGCTGCGCTGCGCCTGGCCCATGGCGCGTCGTCGCCTGTTTGTTGGGCAAGCAGTTGCAGGGGCTCAAGACGATCAGAAGAGGAGACCAACACCTCTCTAACTAACCATTAGTTGCACCCTGCCGGGGGCGTGCTAGTTATCTTTCTTTCTTTCCTGTGCCTCGCTCGCTCCCTCGCGCCGTGTTGCTCTCGATCCTTAGTGGCGTGTCGTACGCATACACCTCATTTCATCTCACCCTTTCGGCACGCACGGCTGTCGCTTCCGTTGGCCTGGCGATGTGCCACTTTTCAGCGTCCAACATGCGGTCCAGGCGCCTTTCCGCGCACCACGCCGTGGCACAACAATCTGCGCCTCCAGGCCGCGCCTCCGCACCGTGGTGGCGGGACGTAGAGTCGCGAACCGTAAGCTTGACAGTGGCAAGAGGGACAGGATGGCGGGCAAGATAGGCGGCACGTTGCTGAGACGCCCGAGGAGGAGCGTGAGCCACCAGAGTCACACCAGTCACGCCTCTGATCCACGCCTTCGCTGCCTGCCCCTTTTGATATAGCCCAACCATATCGACTCCACCGCGCCTCGAGCTGTCGTAGAAGCATTTGCATAAGACCACACCCACCCCACACGCACCCGGCCGTCATGTCTACGGCCACGACTCTCGCCCACGCACCGGCCCTCACAGACGTCCAAGAGCGAGCAGAGCCCGACTTCCTCTCCCTCTTTGCCACTTCATACGCTACATCCACCACGGCCGCCGCTTCTGAAGCGAATCTCCCTCTTCCGCACCCGTTCACATCTCCCTCCTATTCCACCGCTTCGTCGTTCGACCCTTTCACCATCGATTCCGGATCGGCGCACTCAGAAGCCACAGTTCCCACAACCACTCGACCCAGCCCCGACGTCGAGTCAGACGAGTCAAAGCATCAATCTACCGTAAAAGAAGGAGAGCTTGACGAGGAGCAAGGAGATTGCTCCACCGACACCACTTCAGCCACCGTTGCAACCACCGTTGCCGGCGAGCCCTCTTCGAAGCACGACCCTTGTACTGGATTTGACGCAGCATCTGCTATCGAGCATCAACCCCTGCCGACTGACAGTGCCACGACCGAAGACGGCACAGAGGCACCAACTACCACCTACGCTGGCTCCTTCTTCTCCTCTTCCTCTGACGGCGACCAAGGCGAAGAAGAAAACGAAAACACAGTCACAATGAACGCCCAAGAACCCGACTCGGCCGCTTCCGCTGACGC
Organism: Thecaphora thlaspeos; assembly: GCA_900291925.1. Lineage (NCBI taxonomy): Eukaryota > Fungi > Basidiomycota > Ustilaginomycetes > Urocystidales > Glomosporiaceae > Thecaphora > Thecaphora thlaspeos. The sequence goes on along the minus strand of UWYS01000009.1, from coordinate 163,052 downwards.
TTCCATCGAAGATGGCGCTTCGCAGCTCAGCGGCAGCGACGATGCCAAGTCCGCCATCAGTGAAGCATCTTGGGACGGAGACGAGTCGACCGCCGACTTTACAGAGTTCTTTGTCGGGACGTCGTCGATCGCAGACCCGCTCAAGTACATCGCCATGTCGTTTGAGGACAAGGTAAGTGGCAGAGATGCTCGATGAGCGAGACAAGAGAAGAACCGAGGCTGATGGCCGGACGGCTGTTGCGCAACGCGTTGCAACCGGCAGTGTCGAGAGCTCAAGAGCCTCACCAAGGTACGAGAGAAGGAGGCTGCCCTCCTCGAAACCCTGAAGTGAGTAGCGGTGATCTTTCATTTTCGTATGGGAACACTCATGGCTAACGGCTGATCCACATTGCTCTCCCTCCCTCCCCCGCACGCTCGCCAATACCGCAGAGAGGAAAAGGAGCAGCTCCAGGAAGCTCTGTCCGAAAGCTTGTCGACGCGCGCCAACCTCGAGGAGCAGGTAGAACAGCTAATGGCCGAGCTGGCGACGTTGAAGGAGGAGGTCAGCCACAAAGATCATCTCTTGGCGACGTGAGTAGCCGGCGAGACGCTCGAGTCCTATCCTCCCCGAGATGGACCTTCGACGACTGACGAATTTGCCGAACCCTCTGCTGTACCTCGGCCCCGGTTTCCGGACCACACAACAGATCCGACAAGATCAGCACCAGCCTCTTTGGCGTCCTCATGGTGAGCCTCGGTCCTTTGATGACCACTCCATCAAACACCCTGCTCCGGCGAAAACGATGTAGGGACCTGACGCATCTCAATCAATCTCCATGTTTCGCTCCGGCCATGACCTCAAGGCGGCCAAATCGACGCTCGACTCAGCCGGCAGTCTTGCTCCAGCGATGCGTTCCATGTCTTCCGCCTATGCGCCTTCGGCCTCGGCCACAGACGACGAGGACAGCGACGAGGACAACTCAGATGACGATGACGACGACGAGGATGCGCAGACGGCCGATACGGACCACGAGGGGGCCGATGTGGGTGCGGGCAATACGACCTTGACCGCGGACCAGAAGAAGGTCGAAAGTGCTCAGGCTGGCGCCGAGCATGCTGTCGTCTAAGAGCTTCTTTCGCAGCGCCGTCGTCGTGTTTCTCTGCCCCTTCTCGTATGACGAAGACAGTCGCTGTCCTCGTCTCCGCGAAAACAGCAGACGTCACCGTCACCGCGGGCGAGCTCTCACGCAGCTTTGATCAGTAGCGCCATCACCAGCAGCAAACCTCGCCCGCCGATCCCACTCATTTCTCGTCTTCCAGCATATTCTCTTCATTCTTTCCTGGCATCGACGCCATGCAACCCAATTCGCTCTTCCCGCTAATTTCCTCCACGCCAAGCAGCAGCCACTAAACGTCATCTTTCCTTGCATCCCATCGGGCCTCTCCGCTCTCTTTTCTCGTCCCCTAGCGCATTCCCTACATACCTGTTGAAGTCCGTCGAAAGAAGAACAAAGCATGCCGTGACCGTTCATTCTATAGATCCCCACACATTCCCGTATGTCAATCACCCTTTTCTGCTTCCGTCTCCCGCTGCCTCCATTTCCTCTCGTCGACGAGGATATCGATGTGCGAACGACACCGTGATGCGAGAAAGACAGGCTGTGGTGCGGGGAGGGGTCGGAGGAGGTCGTCCGTCGTCGTGGTAACAGCGAGGTAGGATCATCTCGGAATTCGGCGAGGGAAGACGGGGTCCAAAGGCACAGGCGTGGCAGTGGAGTGGCAGTGGAGTGGCAGGTGCAGGCACGGCGGCAACGATGTGGCTGAGATGATCGATGTCCATTCGAAAGGGCCGAGGCGCGCGAACAAGTCTAATCTACAGGGTTCACAGGGCTGCTGCCATGACTCGCCCGGCCACAACGCGCTCGGGCAAGACGCCCGACTTACCTGCCTACCACCACCACCACCACCTCGAGCTTCACCTTCTGTCCTCGCGCCATCGTTCACCTCGCACATACCATCGCATTTCCAAAGATAACAGTGCCAAACACAGCTTCGTCATTGCTCTTTGCCAGCGTAACAGCGGTCCTTCTGGTGCTGGCATCGGTAGCGGTCTTCGAGGCCATGGCGTGCAGGAACCCTACCGCCAGCGCCTGAAGCATTTCTATTCCGACCAAGCGTCACCCACCCCCCTTCCGGCTACAGTCTCGGTCCCGCGGTCGCAATGATAAGTGTAACGATGCAGGTTCTCGCCTCGTCCTCCTCCACCGCCATATCTCAGGTCTCTGCCAACTTCGCCTCTGCCGCCGCCGCCGCTTCCCAGCCTTCCACATCTACGCTGGTGGCCGAGTACCTCAAGTCACCCGACGACCTCACAAAGATCCCCGCCCTGCGCAAGAAGCTGCTCAAGGAACAGTCCACACTCAGCGCCAAGCTCAAGGCGGGCGCAAAGGACCAGCTCGAGTCCGTGCGCAGCGGTCTGCTCAAGCTACAGGCTACGCGCAAGGATGTTGCGGCTGTCCGCGAGGCTTTTGGCCAGATCGAGTTGCTCTACAACGGCGGAGGTGCCGCAGGCGGAAGCGCGTTCGTCAATGGGGGAGGGGGGACAGGGCAAGATGCTCGATCTGTCGAGGCGAGCCGACAAGCGCGACGCGCCAACAAGAGCTTCAAGATCATCAGCGAAGTCTCGCAAATCCACCGCAACTTTGTCCAGACAGAGACAACGTTAGCCAAGCTCGACTCGCTCCCGGAAAAGATCGAACTACTGGCCGCCATGCTTTCGCAGAGCCAAGAGGATCCCATGGGACCCGCACCCAACCTCTTGCCGCTGCACTTCCATCTCTCTGAGCTGGAAACGTTCCGCAACGAGACGTTCCAGATCGCGAGAAGCTGTTCGGCCGACGTACGCTCGACGGTGGCCGAGTTCTTTGCGCCGCTCGACGGGCTCGTCGCGTCGTTCGAGCGGTACCTGCTTGAGTTGGGGGAAAGGACGCTGGACCTGGCCAGGGAGGGGCAGGGCGGCGTGGTGGTAAAGCTGCTCAAGATCATCGAAAAGGAAAGCCGAGAGGACGAAAAGGCAGCCGCGATCCGGCTGGCCAAGAAGGCCAGCCTGGAAGGTGCGGCACGCTTCCGCTCCGTCATCGCCAATGCGCGCGTCATCAAGCTCTACCGCCCCAAGGTGATGGAGGCGATGGACCGGGCGACGGGCGAGCTGTTCGCCGAGTGCTGGGGCCGCTTCGGCGCCGAGGGCGGCGGGCTCGAGTTCCTGCAGCACCTCGACTGGATGTACGACGACCTGCGAATGGTCAAGAACGAGGTCGTCCCGCTCTTCCCACCGGACTACAATGTCTTCCGCGCGTTCGTCAAGAGCTACCACAAGCACCTGGGCGCCCTGCTGCGCGAAAAGATTCTGGCCACCGACCCGGAGGCGAGCGCGCTGCTGGAACTCTACCAGTTCACCCAGCAGTACACCAAGACGCTGACCAAGGAGCTCGAGGCGGAAAAGGCGTGGCTGGAGCCGACACTGCTGGCGGGCAAGGAGCAGGGGATCATCGACGACTACCTCGGCCTGATTAGCAAGAAGATCGACGAGTGGACAAGCAATCTGATGTCGGACGAGGTGCGCGAGTTTGTCGCGCGGCAAAACCCGCCGGACGAGGACGAGGGGCTGTACGGGCTGCAGGGAGCGGCGATCCTGTTCCAGATGGTCAACCAGCAGATTGATCTGGCGGCCGAGTCGGGCCAGGCGAGCGTGCTGGCCAAGGTGGTCGACCACGCGACCAAGGCGATGCACTCGACCCAGTCGACGTGGCTGCGCGTGCTCGAGGCCGAGTTCCGCAAGCAGCGCGAGGCAAAGAGTCCGGACGACGTGACGGGCGGGCTGGTCGAGTACGTCATTGCGCTGGCCAACGACGAGCTCAAGTCGGCCGACTACGCCGAGGCGCTCATCGCGCGGCTCGAGCCCATGGTCAGCAGCAAGTACAAGGCGGGGATGCGCGAGGCGGTGGACAATGCGCTCAACGGCTTTCTCGACGTCAGCAAGCGGTGCACGCAGGTGCTGGTCGACCTCGTCTTTAGCGACCTCAGCCCGGCCATGAAGGACCTCTTTGCCTTCCCCGCCTGGTACAGCGAGGGAACGACGACAACGATCGTCGAGACGATACGCGACTACACGGCAGACTACCACGATCGGCTCAATCCGAACCTGTTTGACGTGCTGTGCGACGACCTCATCGACCGCTTCCTCGTCTCGTACATCGACGCGCTCCGGAGGGTGGGCAGCGGCAAGCTCAAGATGCCCGCGGCCGCCGAAAAGATGAAGCAGGACCTCGAGGATGCGGTGGGCATGTTTGCCAGCTTCAAGAAGGAAGACGAGGTCAGGGAGAAGTTCGAGGTTTTGTCGATGATGTGAGTACAGGCCCGGTCGCTTGCGATTCCTCCGCATCGACGCGGAACGATCGCACCGAAACTGACCGAGCGGCTTTACCCTTGCTCGCTCGCTTTCCACTTCATCGCGGCACAGCCTATCGATTGTCAGCTCCTCCTCGACCATGGTCTTCCTGCCCTACTGGAGCTTTGCCAAATCGCACGGTGCGCAGTTAGGCTTCCTCGAATCGGTAATCAAGGCACGCGACGATCTGAAAAAGGACGACGTCCAAGCGATCATGGAATCGGCACGCCGAAAGGTCAAGACGGAAGGACTGGACGACCTCGTACCGCACGACGGTGTGGCAACCGTGATGAGCCGTGTCGCCCAGAGCTACAGCGGTGGATTCGGAAGTAACCTATTGGCCAACTTGGGTGTATCCAGAGGTGGCGGTGGAGAGGAGACGTCGACGACGATGGGTCGGACTCAGGGACAGAAAGGACCAGGATGGGGAAACATCATAGGGTCGCTGTCCAAGTAGTAGAGACGAGGTTGCGAGAGGATGTCGTTCGATGATGTGCGGTGATGCTGATCATGGACCGTCGTCGTGCGAGCAACTGAATAGTGGACACGTGTGACGGTCGAGTCTGCCTTGCCTCGTCCGAGGACGATCGTGTCGCGGTGGGTGGTGCAGTACCGCTGAGAAGAGGTGTTTGCAGAAGCGTCGTCCCACTGGCAAGCCCGGGCAGCTAAACTCCTTTGGCCATCTGTGGGGGACCGTGCCGCTGCTGGACTTTTCCGAGCCACTCTCTACGTACAGGACCATGCGTGATAAGCCGTCTCGCAGCGACGTCCTCACGTCCCTCGCCCTGTCTCGCACCTCCATCCGGGCGGTTGGGGGTCAGACGTTGAAAGGGAGACCGAACAGCCCCTGGATGGAAGGTAGTGCACCCACTTCATGATGGCTGTCGCCCGAGCTTGTCTCGCTGCGTGAATGATGATCGAGGCCGCCGAGGGGCGCTGCTTGCTGCACAGTCGGCGCTACACTGCTGCTATGTATCATTTAGGCACGTCCACGGAGCGGGCAAGACTCGGTGCTCGACATCTTCGTACGATCGAGAGAGACGCTGCGCTGCCTTGAGCGACGGCAGCAATTGGGTCTGGACCTCTGCCGAAATGGGCATGTGAAGCGTGATGGTGGCGTCGAGTCGAGATCTCATGCGAGAGGCGAGGTATCACGATCCCCTATCAGCAGCTGCCATGATTTCGTCGCTTTCCCGCTGACAGGTGGTCGGTCCCTTTCCCCAGGTGTAGTCACTACTTGAGCGACCTTGCCGACCCTGCTCGCTTGCTTGCCTTTTCCAACATCACCACGACGGCCATCCTTACCTTGCTCTCCCTCTCTCTCTCCGCCCCGAGATCACGCACACGGCAGCCATCCGGCAGCCATCCGGTAGCTAGCCGCGCCGCGAGCTGCTCTCGACATCGTCACCAGCACCGCCGCCAGCCTTCGGCTCCAGCCCGGCTCGGCCCGACCCGACCCTTGCTTTCGTTCCGTGCGGCTCCTTTTCGGAGTGCATCCGATCCTGCCTTACGAATTGCTCTGCTCCAGCTCAGCACCGACGCTGTCCCATCCGCCTCGGCATTCGGTGCTCTCTGGCTTCTCTCATTATTCCTTCACACCTAACGCAGCGACAGGTCGCGACGTCGTGCTTTGCTTCTTGCCGCCCAGCAAGACCCAGATGCTTTGTCAGCAGGTCCGCGATCCGCCCAGGTATCACTAGAGAGCGTTAGAGCGGGCCCACCATCCGTCCCGCCGCAAGGCAATCACCATCGAACTCGAAAAGGCGGACGGCGGCGACAGGTTGCCTGTCCATTGCGCCCAGGAACGAAACACCAGAACCACCGTCGGCACTGCCCAGCATCGTCAGCAGGTGGGCCCCAATTAACAACTTCGCCCCTTCGCAATACCCCGTGGCACTTTCCGGAACTACTACTACTGCCTCGCCCCAACGTGACTGCGGAGCCTCACGACTACGCTGTCGGCCACCGCCTGCATCTACGTCCACGCCGCGACCGCCTTCGCGTGGCTAGCTGACTAGGCCAACAAGTCCGCGCCACTCCTTTCGGCTCGAGGAAAGGACGGTTGCCGCACACCTTGAGCAGGTGATCTCGGCGATATCGCGATCGATCGCTCCTCTTCAGATGTCGGCGGCCTCGAGCTCGGCGGCGTCGGTCATCAACAGGCTGGCGGAAGCCTTCTCGAGTCAAGATAGAAGACGTCCGAGCGCCGACAATACGACCGACAGTCCCCGCGACGACGACAAGAAGGATGATGATGACAGCCGGAAGAAGAAACGCATCCAGCAGGCATGTCGCTCCTGCGGCATCAAGCGCGTCAAGGTGAGTTATAGCAGCGCTGGTGATTCGCGGGGCTAATCGACAGAGAGGTCTCGAGATGGCGAGAGGAATGGCGAAGGTGCCAAAATGGCTAACCTCAGCCTTTATATATCGCCTTCGCATCTTCGGGTGCCCGCAGTGTGATGGTCTCAAGCCGTGTACGACGTGCTTGAAGAGCGGGGAGATGTGCGAGTACGGCCAGCCGAAGAAGAGGTAAGTGTACATCGCTCCATTTCCCACTTAGTGCCGGAGGGGTAGAGACCGCCTGCCCACCACCAGCTGCAGGCTGATCTCAACTTCCCCTGCGATCCGACCCGTCGACGGCAAATAGAGGCCCGCCAAAAGGCTCGACTCGAGGCGGGAGCAAAGCCGCTGCTCGACGGGCGGCTCAGCTTGAGGCACAGAACTCGTCGCGTACCAGCACGCGGCAGCAAGCAGAGGCCCTCGAAGCGCAGGCCACCACTCCCTGGCACTTTGCACCGCAACAGCCACAGCCGCAGACGGCCTCGAACGCCTCGACGGAAACATCGACGGATCCGCACTATGCGCAGTCGACTGGCAACGCCCGCGACGGGCCCGGACCGTTACTGTACCGGCCACAATCTCACCCTCCGCCTGTCGATCGGGACTTCAGGCCATCGCCGTCGCTACATCCGCAGCCGCCGGTGCTGCGATATAGCCAGGACTACCATGAGCGAGACACGCGCGGCCGTCTGCTTGAGGGCATGACCGACGGATTCGTCACGGACAGGAACAGCCTTGGCACCTCGAGCGTCGGAGGCGACTCGGCGCCGAGTCCGCAGAGCAACGACGCATCGGCGACGGGAGCGATGGCTGCCGCTGCGGAAGCGCGGAGGCCGCCAAATACGATCTATCACGGCACCACGAGCGGCCTTGGCATCTTGAGAGCACAGAATGGCGATCGGAAGCTGCCATCGCTCTTCTTTTCCTCGTCGTTGTCCTTTGCAAGCATCGGCAACAGGGGCGACGGCGACAGCAGGGTCGACTACGCCCGTGAGATGAAGAGGCCGTTGCGCTCGCCGCACTGGGATACGTCGTCCGGCCGTGCGTTCCAGGGCCGGCGCTTCTCCGGCTCCGGCTCCCCGCCGCCTTCGATGCCCAGGCTTCCGCGCAGCACCGCCTCTGGCGAGCCCAAGCGCCCCAACAGCATGCTGCCTCTAAGCCAGGAGACGTCGGCACCACCGTCGTCCAAGGACGCGGCGGACATCAGGCTACGCTTGCATCTCGACAGGGGTCAGGGCAACCTCTCTAAGGCGACGGGAGCAGATTCGGGTCCAGCCGTCGAGGTTGATCTCGAGCCGCTTCTCTGGGAGACGCCCGAGGATGTCTTACGCTTCCCGAAGCGGGGCGGTATCACGCTGACCAAGCCCGTCATCCCGCAAGCTGTCGTCGAGCGGGTCTTCACCATCGTCTGGGGCATCCTCCAAACATCGTGGCCGCTGCTCTACAAGCCTGCCCTGCCGCTGCTCGGTCAGTACGACGTGATCGATGAGGAGAAGCGACCCCTTTTATATAACGTGGTGGCCGCGCTGTCGTCGCGCGGCTGGTTCAATGGCAACGTGTCCGACTCGGAGGCGCGCAGCGACACGGCCAAGAGTCAGTCCGACTGGGACGAGAGCAAGTTTGGCCTAGGCTCGGGCCACTCGCTCACCTACCTCGACGGCACCGTCCGGCCCGTCACTACAGTCGAGCTGAGCTCCATCTTCCACGTCCGCGCCAAATACTATCTCATTTCCTCGTACACGGAGCCGAGCCTCGAGGCAGTCCAGTCGCTACTTATCATGGCGCTGCGGGAACAGGGCATTGGTCATCCGACACAGGCGGCCCACTATCAGAGCAATGCGTGCCGGATGGTCTACGACCTGGGACTCCACCGCCACTGCGACTTTTCGACCACGCTCGGCATCAGCCTTAGCCACGCCGAGGAGCAGGAGCGCCGCCGTGCCTTATGGGTCTGCTACGTCCTCGACAAGGCCAATACGTGCAGCCTAGATAAGCCGTCCAATATGCGCGACCACGAGGTCGACTGCCCGCTCCCCGACCGAAACGAGCCGGACGAAAACGAAATCTGGGCCGAGGTGGCCGGCGCGACATCGCTAATCCGCGACGAGGCTCGGCCGATGCTGCTCAAGACGCCGACGCGCGCCATGAGCCACCTTCTCGCCGTCATCGAGCTGGCACAAATCACCGAGTGTATCCTCGTGCTCTACAACTCGGTCCGTGAGAAGTTGCCGCCCAAGGAGCGCGACGAGAGCTGGGAGACGAAGCTGCTCAGTCTCCACCTACGGCTCGAGGACCTGCAGAACAGTCTGGGCTCCGACCTCCGGATCGAGGACCCACGCAACTGCCTGCCGAACCGATTATGCCTCGCCATATGGCTGGCGGTCAGCAAGTTGATTCTGCATCGGCCGCACATCCTCAAGGTCCCGACGCGCGAGGGAATGCCGTCGTCGCATCAGGTCTGCTGGCAGGAGGTGGGCCGGATCTGCCAGATAGTCGAGTCCTACAGCAAGAATTTCGGGCTGCGCAAGCTCTCGCAGACCTTCGTCTATGCCATCTTCACCTCGTGCACCATCGAGCTCGCCAACACGACGTCAATGGATGTGGCCATCGCGCAAGAGGCTAAGCGAAGGCTGAAGCTTTTGATGGGCGCCCTCTCTCCGATCTCGGGCACCTGGTACTCTGCTTCGCAGCACCTCGAGATCCTGAAGCGGCTGGCGCGCGGCATCGATGCTGACGTCGATGGCACCGGCATCGACCTGCACCCTCTCAACCCCACGGGCCAGCTGGCGGCGGCCAACCGCATCAGCAGCACTAACGTTGGCGGCGATGGCGACTCCGCAGGCGACAATGTGGGTAGCGCCGCAGAAGCAGCGGGAGGAACAGGAGAGGGTCGTCCCACGACTTCAGGTAAACTGACGGGAAACGGAGCCGGAACACTCAACCTGACTACCATGACGAGCGACGGAGTTGCAGCGCCACATCAGGGAACCGGGGCCCACGTGCAGTTGCAGCAAGTCAGGCAGCAGCAGCAGCAGCAGCAAACACCCCTAGATCGTCGGCCGAGGTCGGCGCTCGGCGGCGCGATGCACCAGTTCGATCACATCCCCGGGCCCCTGGGTGCGCCGATGGACTTTTCGCACTCGCGCAACAGCCTGTTAGGGCCCGGCCTGGTGCCCTGCGACGAGATGCCGACCTTTGACGGAAACGGCGGCAATGGCAACCATGCCACCGCCGCTGCAGGTATTCTGGCGTCTGATGCATCGAGTCTAGGCAACAACGCCGCCAATGCTGCTCTAGGGATGGTTCAAGATGCGATGCCAGCGATCCAGGGCCCGGCGCAGGGTCAAGCTGCAATGGCACCGCCGAATGCATCTTACGGCTGGGCACCGTCGTTGGACTCATCGGCGTTTGACATGCTGCGTGGCGCTCCCAGCGGCGCCATGGCCGCCGGCGGAGGAGGCAACGGCGACCTGATGACGACGGCGCAGGGCGCATCGCCGATGCTCCAAGCTCCCGGCCTGGTCAGCGGCGGTGTATCGCAGAACGGCGGCGGCGTGTACAACGGTTTAAGCGCCGCCGGAGGCTACGCCGGCACCAACCCAGCCCTGGACACGGATGCGCTGCTGCGCTTCCACGACGCCTCGTACTGGGGCTTGATGCCGCTCAACCCGGATGATCCGCTGTCTTGGGCCAACTTTACCAACTCCTACGTCGAGGCCCTGGCCACCGTGCTGGGACCCCATGGTGCGACCAGCAACGATGCGTCCCAGCAACCGCAGCAGCCCTAGCAAACTCAGGGCCAGAGTCGGGAGCAGCAGCCTCTACCCCCTCTGCCACGTCTCGCACAGCCTTTGGCGCAGGCGGCTTCGTCCTCGGCGGCGACTAGGGCGGCCGGCATGCGACATGTCGCTTGACTACCCCTTGCCCCTGCGCAGCTGTCCATGACCGTCCTGCTCTCTTTGGAAACGATCTTTCTCCTGTCTGTACGCCTCTTTCTCGTCCAGCTTCTTGCTCCCAGCGTCGTGGCTTGCACCTGCTTACACGCACGATCCGACCTTCGCTCCTCTGTTGTTGGTTGTTGTAATTATCACCTATTCTCCCATGTACCTGTACCCTCTTGCAGTCGCTTACGTGCTCTGTAACACTAGCTAGTTTTCTTGCCGAATCTAGCGCTTGGATGGTGTTCAATCCGCACCGAAGTAGGTACCGGGTGGCGCCAAGGGACCACCCTTATTGTAGCCATCACTCTTGCCGCTGTAAAGATCCTCCTTGCTCCTCGTCTTGGTATACGTCTGAATGGCCGCGAGTTTGGCACCTTGACGGAAGAGATTCTCATTCGTCGATAGGAGTTTATCACCGTACTTTTCCTCTATACCCGTTGCTGCGTCGGATTCGTTTGTCGAGGAGGAAGAGTCAAAGGGGATGGGAACGTCCAACCCTACCCTTCTGGCTGTGAGACGGATACGTTCTTCCTGACTCATACCGTGAGAAGGGTTGTATCGTTGCAACAACTCGGCGTGGATAGCTTTGTAGTGTAGGAAAGTATAGAGGTTTGGCAAGATGGATGGTGTGAATGATGTGGATGTCGTGTAGGGACCGCCAAAGGGAAGGGAGGAAGAGGAGACGGTGGAGGGGCGAGCGTTGGTGAGGAGGTCGCGGATGTAGAGACGTAATGGGATGGGTGTACGGTCTGATGTGCTGAGTGTCGACGCTGCCGACTGGAGGTGTGCAGGAAGGATGGGTTGCAGAGTCAGTGTGAGGCGTAACGACATGTACCAGAGGCAAGAGGGAGCGAAGCACGTACCGAACGACGAATGGACCGACTGAGCGTGCGGTAGAGAGAGCGCAGCGAGGCGGAAGAGGTGGAAGTAAATGCGGCCATCCTGTCTATCTTTGGATCTTGCGTGTGTGTGTGTGTGTGTGTGTGCGAAGGAGAGAGAGAGAGAGAGAGAGAGAGAGAGAGAGTGGCGAGGCAACGTGGTGTAAGGTCAAGGTGGGTGAGAAGGGTGGAAGCATGGCCGGCGTTGTCGCTCCACACGCAGCGACCCCTCGATCCTCAGCCCGCATTCGTCACGCACGAAAGAAGCAACGCGGTAGCCAAAAAGAGAAAGAAAGAAAGAAAAGAAGAAAAAAAAGTCCAGCCAGAGCGAGGGCGACAACGCCAAAAATCGCTCGACCGCAAAGAGAGAAGGCTCGCGCCACTTTTCCTCTTCTTTCCTTCCCTTCTTCCCACCAACACCCACACACAAAGGTACGTCTACCCCGACCCGTTCTCCTCATCCTTTTATTCCACCACGAGCATCACCATCCTACGCACACACGCGAGGTAGGCAGGGAGAGGTGCAAAAGAGACGGGAGCGAACGACCAAAGACGAGACATTTCCCGATGGGCGGACAGAATTACACCGCGTGCGACTCTCCAGCTGCTCAGGCGGTTCGTGTACAAAAGTAACCGCTTGACGCTGGCGCCTCAGACAAGGGGTCATGCGCATATTTGGTGATATCTACATCGGATTCTGAGGTCATCCTCCTACCCTCCGTCCGTGTGGTCGATGATGGTGGTGGTGGTGGTGGTGGTGCTCGTTACCGCGTCCGATGCAGAAAGGCGGTTGGAATACTGACGAGAATGCCTTTCACTTTGTCTTTCGTCGTTGCGTGAGGATAGGTCTTTCAGGACGGCTTTATGGCGAGATGAGAGGATGTTGCATGTGATGTCGTCTTGTGTAGCGGTGGTGAGGTGTTGAATACGCAAAGCACGTCTCTTTCTCTTTCTCTTTCTCTCTCTCTTCCTCTCTTTCTCTCTCTCTTCCTCTCTTCCTCTCTCTCTTCCTCTCTCTCTTCCTCTCTCTCTTTTCTCTCGAGCCTCGCGTGTCATGTCTCGAAGCCGCCCGCGTCCGCCCGTGTGTGTGCGTGTGTGTGTGTGTGTTGCTTGGCCCATCGCCTTGACGCAGAATCACTGATATTCCGTATGACCGTCTCGCTCCCCTCTCCCCTCTCCTCTCACCACGACCCACATCAACACCGTTGCCTCGAACTCTTCAATGTCGTCCACTCCACTCGACACGCTCCGGCCCAAGTTCGAAGCACGACTCGGAGCAGCAGCAGCAGCAGCGGTCCACGGCGATACCCTTCTGTCGACGATCGAAGAGAAGCAACCACCACACCCTCCCGCCGCGACAGACGTCGACGTCGTTTCTGCCACGGCATCACCTGCTGCGCAAGGTTCGTCGCACGGTGGAGACGTCAAGATTGAGACGTCGACAGCGGGAGCGAAGGCTTCATCGCTTCCTGCACCGCTGGAGAGGGAAGCGTCACGGCCTGTCGAGACTACTACCGACCCAGCAGAGAAGGCCACGCCGAGCGAGGTTGATCCTCCCTCTGCGCAGACCCTCACCTCAACTGCGAAACCACTCGACGATGCCTCCATCACCCTCACCACGACACCGAGCAAACTCTCCACCTCCCTCTCCTCCTCCTCCCTCTCCGCTCTGCGCACTTCCCTTCTCAACAGCTACACCCTCCCCTCCTCTCTAACCTCGACCATCCACAACGACTTGACACAACGTGTCACGCTAGATCACAAACGATTGGCCTATAAGGATACCAGGTTACAGGTGGACCAACTGGCTAAACACCTAGAGAGACTGGGTCGGTATCAGCAGGTCCTCGATGACCTTGTCAATGGGCCCTTGTCAAAGGACGGAGAGGTCGGTAGGAAGGTGTGGCAGTTGGTCAGCAAGGCCGTAGAGGATGAGGTGCAGAAGAAGAGAAACGTTGGTACCTCAACGGCCGTGGGCCAGGGGCATGATAAGGAAGCAGTTAGGGTGGAAGAGAGTGAAGACGAGATGGATCTTGATTAGCTATGCCGAGGCAGCAAGGAAAAGAGAGATGGTCCCTTTGTAAACAAAATAATAGCTCAAGCAGCCCGCAGATACCCCGCAGACAAGACATCCAACCAGCGAGCCACTTCCCCATTACTGCTAGCCCAGAGATACATGCGTGCGAGCCACACTCGCCGTCATCTATAGGAACCACTTGAGGACCGGCCAGACCTTTTCCACCTCGACGTTCCATGTCGTTCGACCTCCTCTGCCGCCGCTGCCGCCGTCCTCTGGCCTATCGAGCCTCTCCAGCGCCTTCCGTGCCAGCGATCGCACCAGCTCGACATCGCCCTCGTTGGCCGCGCTCAGACCGAGCGAGGCCATCTCTTTCGCCCCCATCCGGATCGTCACCACCGCGCCGCTTCTCGAGGAAGACGTGGGGTCGAGGAGTCGCGTCGTCTCGTTGCTCTCCCCCACCGCCGCTGTCGATGGGCTGGCCGTCGCCTTCTCGCGCTCCTCTCGGAGGATCTCCACCAGACCATGCACCAGCGCTCGCGTCCACCGGCTCCAGACTGTCCACAGCGAGTCAGAGAGGATGAGTTCCCAATCGACCCCTGCTCCTTCTTCCCCGTCCTCGTGGTCGTCGTCATCGCCGCTCGAAGTGGCACCACCGCGATTCAACGAGGCCGAGCAGGGTAGGTGGTTGCCGAACCGGTCGAAGCTCAACCGTCTGCCGTAACCGCGCCCGCTAGAGACGCTGCCGACCGTCCGGCGCGAGGGTGTACGTCGACTGTGACTGCTGTTCTTGCTCTTGCAGCCGGGCGAGCTGCTCGTCGCATCGTCGTCGTCGTCGTCAGCGTCGTCGCCGCTCGAGACGCCACCGCTCGAGTGACGTGCGGACGCGGCGGGGGACCTGCGTCCGTCGCTGAGATGATGGTGGTGATGGTGATGGTGGTTGAACGGCACGCTCGCGCCGACTGCGGCCAGTAGAGGATCTGGCGGACCCATCAGATCCAGGTCGCGGTCGCGGTCGTCGTCGTCGTCGTCGTTGCCAGCAGAGATGGTCGATTCGGTGGAGTTGGTGACGGCCGTGCCTGTACCTTCGCCTTCTCCCGCCTCCGCGCTGTTGCTGTCGCCATCTTGCTTGTTGCCGGAGCCGGTGGTCAGCCCTGCATCCCGGACGGCGCCGGCCTTCGAAGACGACGCCCTTGGTGACGGTGCGCCTTTGCTGCAGCTCCGCTCGCCGGCCTCCCGATCGTCGAGGGTGCTGCAATCGCTGCTGCTGGCGTCCTCGTCCTCGTCCTCGTCGCTGACGGGCATGATCATGATGCTCGATCGGACCCCGCCATCGCCCCTGATGCCGAGCGGGAGGACGTAGGAGGAGGGCAAGCCGTAGCGCCAGTGGCTCGGCAGGAACCACCAGCCCACGAGCCAGTACCGCAGGAAGGCGAGGATCGCGCTCATCACGCCGCCGGGCGTTCGTCGCGGCGACCGAGCGCAGCCGCCACGCCACTGCGACAGAGCCGACTCGGACCGCGTCATGGCCCTGCTGTGCGGCTCCCCGTCGAAGGCCGCGTCGGCCCCATCCAGTCGTCCACTGCTCTTTCTCCGGATGGAGCCGCCGTGGTCGCTTTTCCCGTCTTCGTAGCTCCGACGTAGGCTGCTCTTGCTGGCCTTTCGTTTGGAGTTGCTGCCTTTCCGCCGCCCGCCGAGTATGGCGGTGCGGTCGGCATGTCGCTCTGCCTGTGCGTCGAGCTCATTGAATGTCGCAAATTCGCGCGTGGTCCAGCTCTGCTTCTTCACCTCGGCCTTCACACGGACGGGAAGGTAGGCGTTGGAGGCTTCTTGGCCTCGAATCGGCGTGCGGGAGATGCGCAGCAGTTTGGCGCAGGCGCTCGAGCTGACCAGGCTGTCCTCGTCGAGGTGCCCGCCGGAACCTGATGAGACCAGTGTTGAGAGGTCCAGCACCGTGTCGAAGAGGTGCGTCTTTTCGAGCAGGATCTTGTCTGAACTCCAGGCGATCCAGCTGGGCGAGTACTCGACACTGTTGGCGTCGCCTGAAGAAAGTGTGGCACAGCTCCTCTTGCGGTACGCCTTCTCCTCGTCCTCAAGCGCTAAGATGTCGTGCACGCCAACCTGACCGCGCACACAGACTGGGACAAGGTTGCCGCCCTTTCTTGACGACAGCGGCAAAGCTTCTATCACGAGGTCGGCCAGGTTGTAGCCGATGTAGGCGGCCTGTACCAGCGGAGGAGCGGGCGCAAGAATAAGCAGGCGATGGCCTTGTATCATAAGCTTCTTCAGGACCGCCGGCAGAAGCGGGCCCAGCGCGTTGCACATGGCCGGCAGGTGCGAGGTCGGGTCGTGGTAAAGCTGTAGGGGGAGGACATCTCAACAATACAACGCCAGATCAGCGATCTCTCCTTCGTTCTCCCTTTTACTACAGCAACGCCATACCACACCTACTCACATTCTTGGGGTTGCGAAGCATCCGCATCCTTAGCTGCCTCATCTTGGTGGCGCTCATCGTCGCCTCTGCGCTGCCGTTCTGCTGCTCGTTCTCCTTTGGGCGTTTCGCCGCGTGTGCTTCGTAGTATGCTTTGAGCAGCTGCGTCTGTTCGGGATCCTGAACGAGCTGGTCGGCCAGCTTCTCCAGATTGTCGAGGTGTGGAACGATGGCCAGCTGCTGCGCGGTAGGGCTATTGACGCCAGTCTCGCTCGAGTGGCAGGAAAGGACGAGGCCGACGCTGATCATCCGAGCGCCTCTCTGGTCCAAAGCCGGACGCTCGCCACTGCCCGTGGAGGGCGAGGCGGATGCGGACGATGATGTGCCGGTCAGAGTGTCAAGCTTGAAGTTGCGGAAGCAAGCGACACCCACTTGTCCCCGCTCCGCGAAGACCGAGGTGCTGGACGACGTGGCAGCCTTAGCGTTGGGCTGGAAGTAGATGACGTCCCTCTCGATGAGGTGGCCTCCGCTGGGCAGGACCTTCCATTCTACGCCGCTGAGATCGATAGCATCGCCGCTCGCCGAGTCCTGGACCGCATCGATGCCGTCGTCTGTGTCGATGAGCTTGCTGGTGGGAGAGACACCCAATGGCGCGGGCCGCTGGAAGTCAATCTGGTTGCCGTTGCGGACATGGAAGCGAGCGAGGAAGATGGACAAGACGTTGGACGGCAGCAAAGAGAGCGTCGGCGGCGGGAGCGTGGACGAAGATGAAGCTGATGCGCCGACGTCTGCTGGCGGTGCCAGCGTGTCGCTAGGTACACGGAGGCTGTTTGAAGGCATAGTTGTTCGGTGCTGTGGTGAGAGTGTAGCAGAGAGGAGGTAGCTCTGCCGAACCATCTGTCTTCTGCCGCACGCCAAGCTTCAAGAAGAGGGCGGACGTATGAAGGGCTAATGGTCGGTGGTCAGAAGAGCGGCCACCGCAGCCAGGCTAGGAGGGGGGTCTGGCTACGCCGACGGCAGGATGATGTAGCAAGTCGTCTCTGGGCGCGGCAACGCTCCGGCTCGTTTGCCTTATCGGTAGCGCCGTGGCGGATGTCCCGGCCCGGTATGGCTGTGTGTGACTGTGATTGCGAGGCCGAGAGGGTGAAGTACTGTCTCTGGTCGTGATCGAGGCTGCGTGTCTGCGGATGGCCCGGAAGAAGGAAGAGACGTCCGTGCTGGTGCTGGTGCTGGTGCTGGTGCGTGTATTCATCAAACTGTCGCCGGAAGCTGCCTGAAGAACAGGAGGTTCAGGAGGCTGCCCTCGGGGCCCAGAAGGCTTGGCTCGACAGGGAAAAAAAAAAAAAAAAGTAGCGGGCCCAGTTATGCACAGCCAGCACAGACGCTCCCCTCCCCACGCCCAGGACCCTATTTCACGAGCGTCCTTGGATTTCTAATCAGCCGCATCGGGACCAAGCTGGAATTCCCGATGCAAAGCGGGGACTCCTCGAGCACCGGAGGAAGCCAAGGGCAGACTCCTCGGAGCGATGAGAGGAAGGTCGCATCTATCGAATCAATGTCGTTCGTGTTTGCGCCTCTCTCTCGTCTCACGGCCGGCCACACGGCGAGGAGGGCGTTATGTACAAGGTCGTGAGGTCTAAGCTCGTTTGTACAGCCGGCGAGAGTGCGGAGAAGCGAAAGATAAAGACAGAGGGGTGGCGCAGGTCCCTCGTCTCACAGTCCCGTGCGCAAGTGCACACCTAGAAGGCCTTGTTCATCATCTGCAGCGACACCTCGACGCCGAGGAAGGTGGCCGCGTTGGCAGGGAAGGCACGCGCCATGGCGGGGCCGAAGCCCTTGAACAGCGCCTTGACGCCGTCCTGGGCAATGGTCTTCCGGGCGCAGTCGGCGAAGCCGGTGTAGGTGCCGTGCGGAGCGCCCTGGTAGCGCGACTTGATAACATCCGGGGGGATAGCGAGCGCCCACATGGCCATACCGGCCAGACCACCGGCGGTCAGCACGTTGAGTAGGTTGAGCTCCTGCGCATCCTTTCCGGCGGGCGTCAGCAGCCTCTTGGCTCCCTCGTAGGCGCAGAAGTAGCTGTCGATGCCGTCAGAGAAGGGTTGGGTAGCAAACAGCCGCTTCAAGTGTCAGCATTCGGTTGCAAAAACACGATCATATCCTTCATCTGGAGCCGTTGGCTCCGAGAAAGGCCATCGGCGCCACTAGCAGCGCTACTCACGCAGCGCTTCCGGGTCCGTCACGGGCAAGGGTGGCACCGGTGCCACGGAAGACCGACTTGAGGCCACCCTCCTTGTACAGCTGCTTGACGACGTCGACCGGGCCGTTGTAGACGGGGCCAGTAGAAGAGCCCTGGCCTTGTAACTGCAGTTCCGTGAATAGACGAAGCAGGTATCATTTACGTTTGAGAGAAGACGAGGATCGGTCAGCGGTTCTGTTATCGCCTGCGCAGCCCACCTACGTGTCTCGCGCAAATCGGCACAAATCTCACCTGGAGGAGGACCTTGACACGCTCGGCGGGGCCGGCGACCATGGTGGTAGGGACGGAACTGAAGAAGCCGGCGAATGCGAGCTCGCCGAGCGAGAGCTTGGGATCCGCCCGTCCGGGGGTGGCCGCGTAGACGAGCTTCTTGCCCATATCATACGACCAGAATGAGAGCGCAAAGATAGGCGTCACTCCGACCAGGGGAGGCCCCATTCCGCGGTAAAGGCCCCGGACACCATCGGCCTTGATCGTCTTCTTAACCACGTCGAGGCCGCCGGTATAGGTCCCGCTGGGCGCCGTTTGGAGGCGCGTCTTTGTCAGGTCAAAGGGGTGTCCGACGAGGACGGAGCAGACACCGCCAAAGCCGCCAGAGAGGAACGACTTGACCGACGAGGTGGCCTGCTTCTTCTGCTCGAATTCCTCGTCCTTGATACCGGCTGCTGTCTGGTCGTCGGCCATCTTGTCTCGTTCGGAAGAGGATTGGGTGAGTGGGTGATCCGGTGAACGGAAGGCAACGCAAGGAGAGGGTGAAGCTTGGCGTTGTGAAGGGGCTGGCGAGCGAGGAGCCTGGAAGGGTAGAAAAGAGGCGGTGTGGTGGTTATTGGAGGGAAGGAAGGAAGGGAAGGAGACTGGGAAGGGGCTCGTCAGACGAAGAACGAGGGGGCCCCTCGTCTCGTCTCTCTCTTGACCCGGAGCGGTGTTGTCAGGCTCCGGCTATCGAAGTTGCCTCTGCCTGGAAGGGGGAAAGAGCGGGGGCACCGGCCGACCAACGCTGTCTCGCCCGCCCGACTGGCTCTCCGGCTTCACTCTGCTGCCCGTCTGCCTGGCTGCCGCGATCTTCTCGCTGCGCCAGCCTGCAGCAACTGCGTCTAGCGTCGGCCTTTCCCTCGCTGGCCGTTTCACGCGAGGCCGGGCTGCTCGAGCTCGTCTCTCGGCCAACAGATCCATCGTGGATAGATGTCACTGCCCGCCTTCGTTTCTTCTCGTTCTAGTGCAATGGTCAAGCAAGGCATCCTCATCGATACCTGCCGAGGTCGGCGTCGACGCTGTCCAGCAGGCAGAGGAGAGAAGATGTTGCGAGATGGCACGGTGACCCGATCCGACGGAGGCAGCCTCATTGTCTTGGCCTGAACCCAACTCCCCCCTCCCCATGAGAGGGCCCGACTCGCCCGATCTACTTAGACCGGGCCATCTCGCACGGGTAGAACGCGAGGCGAGCCTAGCCGAGGGAAAGGTCCAGGCAAGGAGACACCGCGGAGGGAGCTGACCTGTGCGTGCACGGCTGCACGCAGCCTTCGTCGACGAGGCGGCGGGAAGCCTAGCCTGGGAGCAGCGAGGCAGCGAGGGGGGGGGGGGGGGCGAAAGCACACGCACCAGCCCACCCAACACGAGCGCAAGATCTCGTCCAGCGCGCGCTCTCTCGCTTCGTCCCGACTCCTGCCCTCCTCCTACACGGACTGATCACCGCCATCCCCATCGCCACCTCACCATCGCTCGCTAGACGCCTGCGACGACGACGACAAAGACCAAGAACTCTCCGAATCCTCCTCCGTCTCCGACTCCTCTGTACACGCTCCTGATCTTTGTGCACGACGCTCCGACACCCGTCCGTCCCGCATCTAACCCATCCCACCAGCATCGACTGACCGCCCTCCAGTACGCTCTTTAGCCTACACCCTCCTTGCCATCCAACTGACCCTTTCCCGAACACTTACCACCGCGCACTCATCAAGATGGCCGCCAATGGAATCGGAATCGCCAACCTGCCCAACCAGAGGCACAAGATCGTCGCAAAGGCCGGCGGCCACTTCACCCTGATGGTCGTCGGGGAGAGCGGCGTCGGAAAGACGACGCTGATCAACACACTCTTCAGCACCGAGCTCGCCAGCGGCAAGGACCACACCAAGCGCCACATCAAGCAGCTCGACAAGACGGTCGAGATCGACATCATCAAGGCCGAGCTCGAGGAGAAGCAGTTCAAGGTCAAGCTCACCGTCATCGACACGCCCGGCTTCGGCGACTACGTCAACAACCGCGACAGCTGGACGCCTATCGTCGACTTCATCGACGACCAGCACGAGCTCTACATGCGACAGGAGCAGCAGCCCGAGAGGACGGAGAAGACCGACCTCCGCGTCCACGCCTGCCTCTACTTCATCCGCCCCACCGGACACACCCTCAAGCCCCTCGACATCGAGACAATGAAGAGGCTCGGCACACGCGTCAACCTCATCCCTGTCATCGCCAAGGCTGACACGCTAACCCAGAACGACCTGGCCGTGTTCAAGCAGAGGGTGAGTCGGGCGGAGGCGCCTCGCCGTGTCCAAACGTTGCCGTCTTTGACGCACGACGATATTGACCAATCCTGTGTGACCAAATCCCTGTTCTTCCTCGTATGACACGCAGATTCGCGAGGTCATCAAAACCCAGGGCATCAACATCTACAACCCTCCGATCGAGGCTGACGACGAGGCCAGCGCCGAGCACGCCAAGACGCTGATGGGCGCCATGCCCTACTCGATCATCGGAAGCACCGAAGACGTCCAGACTGCCGACGGTCGAACCGTCAAGGGCCGCGACTACCTCTGGGGAGTGGCCGAGGGTAAGTCCCAGGACGTCGAGGCAAGGATGGCGGCGAGCCAAGGAGGGAGGCAAGACATCCGCTGACAATGCACTGATCGCTTCCGTCCCTGCTGACCCTCACGCAACCTCTCCGCAGTCGAGAACGAGGAGCACTGCGATTTTAAGAAGCTGCGCTCGCTGCTGATCCGAACACACATGCTCGACCTGATCTCGACGACCGAGGAGACGCACTACGAAAACTACCGACAGGCGCAGATGGAGACGCGCAAGTTTGGCGAGCCCAAGGTCAAGAAGCTCGACAACCCCAAGTTCAAGGAGGAGGAGGAGCTGCTGAGGAAGCGGTTCACCGAGCAGGTCAAGCTCGAGGAAGCCCGCTTCAGGCAATGGGAGCAGCACGTGAGTAGCGACCCTCGCACTATATCGAACAGTATCGGAAGGGGGGAGCTTGGCGATGACGCTAACTTAATTGCCTTTGCCACCAATCTTTCCGATCGACAGCTCATTGCCGAGCGAGACCGACTTAACAAGGATCTCGAGACGGCGCACGGATCGATCAAGGGACTCGAGGCCGAGCTGTGAGTGGCGATGTGACTACAGCTGCTACCTCCTTGGCTCTCCGACTGGCGTGACAGACTAAGCTGACCCCTTCCCTCTCCTCTCGCCCCGCGTGTGTTGCGTCGTCGTCTGTTTCGCGGCCTGCAGCGATGCCATGCAGAACGGATACGGACGCGGCTCGCAGAGGCGATAAGCGGCGTGTGAGACCGCCGTGCTGAGGAGCGTGCTGTGCTCTGTCCCCCTTGGCGGAGGCTGACCCGCAGCTAAAGCGAGCCTCTCGAGTTTCAACCACCCCCTTCACGTGCCATGCCTTGTAGTTAGTTGGGCGATACGAGGTGTATGCCTCGCCCGCCGCCGCGCCATTCACCGAATACCACGATCTCGATGTTCTTGTAAGCGGACGTGACTGCGACGTGGCCGAACCACCGCCACAAGAGATGAATGGGAGGGTCTGCACGTCCATCGGGGAAGGGAGATAGCCTAGAGAGGCCGTTGAGGCGGTGCAGAAAGCGGGGCACGAGAAAGGGGCCTGCCGGTCGACGCCACGGCGGGCCACGAACGGGCCAGGCTGGAGCTTTGAATTTCGGCCTGATTTTCGACCAGGGAAAGAGGGATCAGGGCCAGGGTCGGGGCCAGGCGGGCCGGGGCGGCCTCCTTGTGGCAGGATCGTGCACACACTCAGCGCCGCCAGACACAGAGGGCCGCCAGCGCCAAGGCCGGCGTCATCGCCCGGCGCTCGGCCGCTGTTCGCGACCTCATCCTCCACGACCTTCAGATCCACCACATCCCTGCACCCCCCCCCGTCCTCGTCGTTCCCTTTGCTCCCATCGCCACCATCCGCCTCTATCTCGCACTCCCGGATTCCACGTAGCTGCTACAACCGAGCCTCTAGCGCATATCTCAACTGTCAGCCTCTCGTTTCCGGCCAGAGTCGGATCCTGCATCTCCACCACTTCCACCAACCCACCGAGCGCACCGCCATCTACGCATCGACAACCTTCTCCGCGCGCGCTCACACGAACCCTTATTCCGTCTTGTCACCGCGCTCGCTTCGCAACGCTCTGTGGCTCTGTCACCCACCGCGTCTTAGCAGGACAACCCAGGATCGCTGCTCGCCTTATCATCTGCATCCGACCGCGCGTCAGGAAACCCAGCGGTTCTAGGACAGACACCCTAAGCCAAGCTACACTCCGGCCCCGGTTCCAAACCACTGCTGCACAACAGCCGGAACATCCAATTTCTCCGCATCCTCCCGCTCTCCGCCCCTCCCACGGCCGTCCACCCACCCGTCAGTCTCCATCTTCTCTCTATAGCCACATTTGCCCACCATGTCGATCCAGAACATGTCCAAGTCGGCCGTGCGCGTCGGCAAGAACTACATCAAGGGCTACTCTGAGGTCCAGGTCAAGGTGCGCGATGCGACATCCAACGACCCCTGGGGCCCCAGCGGCACTCAGATGAACGAACTGGCGCAGCTCAGCTACAACCAGTGAGTAGCGCCGACCGGGCGATCCGCTGCATGTCAACGACATCCAGCTTTCAGGTCCATGCGCTCCTGTCAGGGGGCACGAAGCTGATCACGGACCTACCTCGCGCCAACCGCTGCCGCCGCCAACGACGTCGCCAGGAACGAGTTCGTGGAGATGATGGAGATCCTCGATAAACGCCTCAACGACAAGGGCAAGAACTGGAGGCACGTCTTCAAGTCACTCACGCTGCTCGACTACCTCCTTCACGCTGGCTCCGAGAATGTTGTGATCTACTTCCGTGACAACATCTACGTCGTCAAGACGCTCAAGGAGTTCCAGTACATTGACGAGTACGGCAAGGACCAGGGCGCCAATGGTGAGTGCCGCGGCGGGGGCCGCGACGGCCGCGACGGCCGCGATGGGCAAGCAGGCGCAGGAGCGATATGCTAGAACCCTGTCACTGACATCCCGCACGCTTCCGATTATGTCCTTTGCCACCGCCCCCGCTCCACCTTGCCAGTGCGACAAAAGGCCAAGGACATCACCAACCTGCTTCAGGACGAGACGCGGCTCAGGGAGGAGAGAAGGTCACGCGCCACGATGTGCAACAGGATGTCGGGCCACGAAGACGACGACGACGACATGAGGAGGCGGCGCAGGGAGGAGGATCGCAACCGCAGCCGCAGGAGACAGAACAACGGCAACGAGGACGATGAGCTGAAGCGGGCCATTGAGGAGTCCAAGAGGATGGCGAGGGAGGAGCAGGACAAGATCTGCGCCGAGGCCAAGGATGAAGAGGAGCTCCAAAAAGCGCTGGCCATCTCGAAGCGCGAAGAGGAGGAGCGGATTCGGCAGCTCGAGCAGCAGAACCAGAACACCCTCTTTGACGACTCGATCAACCTCGACGGGCCCAACGCGTACGCCAAC
Source organism: Thecaphora thlaspeos (assembly GCA_900291925.1). Taxonomy (NCBI): domain Eukaryota; kingdom Fungi; phylum Basidiomycota; class Ustilaginomycetes; order Urocystidales; family Glomosporiaceae; genus Thecaphora; species Thecaphora thlaspeos. The sequence continues at coordinate 139,000 of UWYS01000009.1, read as the reverse complement.
CAGCAGCAGCAGCAGGCCGTCGACTTCTTCGGCAACCCGCTCGTCGACACGAGCGGCGGCCAGAACCCGTACGGCGTCCAGCCGCAGTACACGTCGTTCAACCCGTACATGCAGGCGCAGGCGACGGGCTACAACCCCTTCCTGCAGAACCAGCTGCAGCAGCAGGAAATGATGCAGCAGCAGTACCTCCAGCAGCAGCAGGCAGAGTACCAGCGCCAGCTCGAGCTCCAGCAGGCGGCGCAGCAGTACCAGCAGATGATGACACAGCAGCAGCAGCAGCAGCAGCCCATCATGCCGCAGCAGACGAGTTTCGGCTCCAACAACCCCTGGCTCCAGAGCTCGCAGCAGCAGCAGCAGCAGCAGCAGCAGCAGCAACCACAACAGCACAACGTCCCCGTCGGCGATCTCTTTTCGGCCGATCCTGTCCCCTCTCCGCAGCCCCAACAGGCCGCCGCCCCGCAGCCGCAGCTGCAGCAGCAGCAGCCTCAGGGTCCTCCGCGCGTCAAGGCGGCCGGAGACGACAAGCACGCCGAGCTCAACCGTCTGCTGGCCAGCGGAGAGGGCATGGACACGTTTGGAAACACGGGCGACGTCCGCATGGGCCCCAACGCGGCCAGGCTGGCCCAGATGCAGGCCCAGAGGACCGGCATGAACATGAACGGCGCCTCGCTCTTTGGCCAACAGGCTTTTGGCGGCCAGCAGCAGCAGCAGCAGGGCCAGCAGGGTCAAACTGGCTCGGACAACAACCCTTTCTTCCACGTCTGAGGTGCGCGCGCGCGCGGCCATCAGCCTTCTGAAAGATTCGACAGTCGCCTACACATACTCCGCTATCGTTCTTTTTCTCTTCCTCGACCCCTCCTACCTACCATTCAAATTCTTTCGCTACCTTTGGGCCTGCGCTTGCAGGCGTCAACTGGCCATGCTTCCTCTTTCCACCTTGCCTTCCTCTCCCCTCTTCTTATTCCTTTTCGTCTGTTCTGTCGTTGTCGTCGTCTCGATCCCGTCCATTGCTGTTTGGTCTCGTTGGTGCGAAATATAAATGCATTCTCCGTTCCGTGTCGAAACGCAGCAGTCGCTTGGCTTTGGTGTCGTCGACATCAGAGCTGCCCGGCACGGACATCGACTACGATTGGGCTGCACTACCTTTGCGGGCGTCAAGATGGGATCGTGATGCCAGGTAGCTGGAGTGTGGTGTTCAGTTTTGGTGATCCGAGGACGGACCAAGTGATCGACTAGAAGATGGATAGAGGCGGAACGACATTCCGAGATAAATGATAACAGGTGAAGTGCGATGGACGACGAGTCGATGGTGCCTGATTATAAGAGAGTGCTGCGCTGCTACATGGCCGTCACCTTCGCCGTCTCCTTGGCCGCTAGGTTTTCCTTGTACGCGAGGAAGACGGGTTTCTGTGGCAACCTCCTGTGTTCGCTATCGATATCGGGTCTAGGCACCGTTTGGATGGTGTACTTCTCTCCGCTTCCGTTGACGGCCTCGACGGCGGGGAAGGAGAGGAAGAAGGCCGCCATGGCGACTCGGATCTCGAGCTTGGCGAATCGCATGCCGAGACACGGGTGCAGTCCGCTGCCCCATGCTAGGAAGTCGCCTTCCCCCTTGCCTTCTCCCTTAGCCCACCTGTCAGGATCGAAACGGTGCGGATCGCTGTAGATGGCGTCGTTGTAGTGGACGCTCGAGAGCCAGTAGCCGACAAAGTCTTCGTTTTCAATCTCTTCGCCTGACAGCGTCGTTGGACGCGTCTGCTTGGTGCCGCGTCGGTTGACCTTGCGTCGCAGCACGACAGAGTTGAGCAGCAGACGCATCGTCTCCCTCTGCACCGCCTCGTGGTAGGGGAACGACTCTTCCCACACCTCGATCGGGACGCGCTCCAGCTTCTCCTGCAGCGACAGCGTGTCGTAGTCGTCTCCGCGCTCCTCGGCCTGGGCGCGCAGGACGATGTCGAGCTCGTCGCGCAGCTTCTGCTGACACTCGGGAAAGGCCGACATGTAGATGAGCGAGTAGGACGTCACGCCGGTCGTGTTGACGATGGCGGCAAAGAGCGATCCCATGACAAACTCAACAATCTCCTTGGTCGAGACGCCGCGGTCAATGAGCACTTGCGGGTAGTCGTCTTCGCGCTTGCCCGACTTTTTGCGCGCATCGACGAGCTGGCTGATGTTGGTGGCCATGCTGATGGTCCCCTTCCACTTTCGGATCGTCGAGGGCGTAAAGAGGAGCGGGAACAACGTCTGGAAGTAGCCGGCATTGTCGGCAAACGACCAGAAGGGCTCCTCGATCCGTCGGACCGATTCGACGTCGCGGTGCTGTTCGTTGAGACCGACGCCGACGAGCGAGAGGCGGAAGATGAGGCTGTAGATGGTGTCGTGGCAGTCGATCTGGCCGTTGCTGGCGGGCAGCGATCGGAACGACTCGAGAGAGTAGCGTAACATGGTGAGGAGCGTCGCATTGAGGCGGTCCGCGTTGAGGGCCGCCTTGAGGTTGTAGTTGAAGACGCCCATGCCCGTCGCACCGTCCTCTGCTCCCTCGACTGCGACTGGTTCCTCCTTCTTGACGCCCTTCAACCACTGCGGGACGTCCGGGATGCCGGCGAAGAGCGTCTCGTAGCCCTTTTCAAAGTCGAGCGATCGATCGTTGAAGAACGTCTTGCGATCCTCCGGGTTGGCGGTGATGGTGAGGACATGATTGCGGGCGTTGAAGCGCGTGGCGGGATGGGATGGCGGGGCCGAGGTGAAGCACTCTGGGTTGCCAAAGACGGAACGAAGGAAAGTGTTGCGCTTCTCAAAGAGGTCGATAGGACCGAGACCGGAGAGAAAGGCGCGATATACACCGATCTTGGAGCTGCGTCGGTAGAGATCTGAGGGACCGCGAAAGAGTACGTCGAGCAGCAGGGCGACCGAAACGGCCAGGGCTGCCCAAAGGTACGGCGAGAGGGCGCTGGTACTGGTGGAGAGCGAGAGCATCGCGGGTGGATATATGGGGGTCCGACCGGAGCGTTGCCCTGTGTCGAGCAGAGGTGGGCGAAGGAGGGGTCGGATGGGGGAGGATAGGTAGGGTGAGAGAGGGGAGAGGGGAGAGGGGAGGAAGGCCGGTTAAGCAATCGCCTTACATCTATCTTTATACAAGAGACTAATAGTGGGAGCTCCAACTCGACGCAAGCCACGACGAAGCGGTGGCCCGCCCACCCCTTCCCACCCCCCTTGCCTCAGATATCCAAGATTGTCTCGGCTCGAAGCGAGGGTGTCAGCCACAGCGAGCGGTGTCATCGACCGGCCGTTCTGAGCTGATCCTGTCTTTCCTACTTGGTACGTTATCTCAGGCCAAGCTGAGCTTTGCCCATCTGCTAGTTGGCTCGCCGCAAGACGATGTCATCTCCCGTTGCACTCGCCTGTTCGGCATCTCGATGGAGCCAAAGGCAGGTAGGCTAGCCCATCTCGGCAAACCAAGGCCAACGTAGGGAAGTCGTATGTAAGTACGGCGACGCCAAGTCGTCTCGCGCTCGGTGCTAGAGAAGGCAGCGACAGCGCTGCGAACGAACGGCTTTTCTCCGCTGGACGATGCGGCGCTCCTACATACGTACAACAGCCCTGGCATATTTCTATTGTGGACGTTCCGAAGACGGCATCGCTGGGTGAGCTGTCGCGCACTCCGACGTGGGGCAGACGGCCTTTGTATTGCATGAAGACGCGCAAACGACGCACAGAAGTGGGGGCCGCTCACCGGCGGGCACGCTGTACGTGGACGGGCCCGTCAGAGTGTCGACTCTGCCGACTGCCACTGCATGGCTGTGCTCTACAGTACACAGGGCGGCAGCAGAGCGCCGCAACATAGCCTGACCAACAACACAACACACTCTTGCACATCGATAGAGACTGAGAGACAAAGCACAGCGCTCGTCTGGCTAGGGCGACGAGAGGCCCACCACTTCAAACAGCGCCGGAATCAAGCTCGACGCCGCAAAGCCTATCGCGCTGTAGACAATCACCTTAGTCAGCACTGTGCGTGAGAGAGAGAGCGCCGTTGCAGCCGGCCCAGAGGGGACAGAGACGTGGTACGATTCCAGCGTTAGTTTAGCATGCAACGAGCGTCCATGCCGTCGGTCGGCCTGTGCCGGGCCGCGCCATCGTAGCGCCAAACCACTCCACAGGGACCCCATCGCTCTGTCAACCGGCTACTCACCTTCGGCGTCGTAGTGCTTGACATCCTCCCGCACCTTGGCGACCGGCACGCCCTCGATCTTGCTCGCCAGCTGACGCGCCGCCCTCTCGTCCGGCGCTACAAAGTTGGGGTGCGCCTGCGACTGCGTCAGCGGCACTGGCAGATCCGTCGCGCCACCGCTCTCGTCGCCGTCGCCGTCGCCATCGCCGGGACCGCCGATGCTGAACTGAATCCGCTTGCCCGGCTTCTTGCCGAGCGCGGCGGATAGACCAGCGACGCCGCTCTTCTGGCCCATGGCCGGGCTAGGCGTCCTCGAGGGGACGGGCGACGCGAGCGGCGATGCGTTGAACAGCGACGACGTCGGGCTGGCCTGGCCAGGGATGCGCGGCGAAGGCTGCACCGACAGCCTGTTCCGCAGTCCAGCGTCCTTTCCCCCCTGACCAGCGCCGAGAGAGGATGACGAAGAGAGCCCGTTCGCCTCGCCAGAACGGCCGACGTTTGACGACATCCCGTGCTCGTCGGTCACAATGATCGATGACGGCAGATCGATCACCGAGGGGACCGCCGTCAGGTCGGCCAGCGGGATCTTGTTGTAGTCGCTCGCCGGCGTATAGTGACGTCGCGGCAGCGAGAAGCCTACCGACTCGGAAAAGAATCGAAAGACGGGCGGCAGCACCACCATGCAGAACGTCTTTAAGACGACCCGCAGCAGAAGGATGTTGAAGACGCCGACGATGACGATCAGCACCGCCTTAACCACGCGCGCACCATCGGGCCCCACCGACCACGCCTCGACGGGCTGCCGGACCGCCTCGAGCGCCGGCACCACCACCTTGTTGGCTATCGCCGACTTGGACGGCAACAGACGCTCAGCATTCAGCAGCGCTCGCTTGGCGGCGCTGATCGGGTGCAGCGGGTCGTCCTGGGCCAACTGGAGGCCAAATTTCACGCCAAACCACTTGCCCAGCGTCGTGCCCATCGCGACGGCGACAAAGGCGATGGCGTCTTCGAAGCAGGGGCAGTCCTCCATCGGCTGCGGGTGGACCGAGACCATCAGCAGGCCCAGCGGGACCACGATCAGCGGGACGACCCAGCTGTCGAGCTCGAGGAAGCGTTCCATGTGGTCAAAGTAGCGCCACTGCATCCAGCTGATCCAGGCGCCGAGCGACGAGCCGACGACGCAGTCGATGACCGAGTGCATCCCCGCGTAGATGCGCCCGTAGACGACGCTGGCCGCGTAGAAGAGGAGGCCAACCTCCCACCACACGCTGTCAAACACTTCGGCGAGCCCGTGCTCTGCGGCGACGAGGGGCATCTGGCGGAAGGCGATGACCCAGAGGTAGAGGTAGAAGGCGATGCTGACGCTGTTGGTCGAGTGGGTCGAGGGGAAGCCGTATTCAAGGTGGTGTGTCCCGATGGTGAGGTGGGTCACGGGGGGCGAATAGGGGCGCGGGATGCAAAAGAGGTCCTTGAGCGCCGACGAGAGGTAGACGCCGAGCGCCAGGACGTTGACGAGGCCGCGCGCAAACTTGGCGTTGCCGAGCCAGAAGGCGGTGGGGAGGAAGATGAGGAAGAACGAGTGGGTCCCTAGTAGCGAGGTGTTGACAAAATAGCGGTCGAGCCAGGGTCGTCGGATAAAAGCCTGGTGGCGGGCCATGTAGGGGCCCTCCTTGCGGAGGACGGCAACGATGAGGCTGCGCAGAGCGGCTACGGGCCTTGGGAGATAGGCGCGGTAGAGGGCGTCGTCCTGGATGCCGATAACGGTGGTGAGTTCCTCGCGCTCCGACGTGTCAGCCGGATCGAGGTAGAACGAGCCTCGGAGCAGGCCGATGCGCTGGATCTTTTCGACCTTTTTGGCGCCTTGCTTGACCCGGACGCGGATAGCGTGAGGGTTGTCGGAGGGGGGATGCTCACTCTGCGAGGCGCTTCCGCGGCAGTCGCTGCTGCCCTGGCTGGGCTTGATGGAGCTGGACGATGTCGTGGCGGCGAGGCGTTGGCTGGAGGTGGAATCGTCGATCCAGCTGCCGCCGACCTTGTTGTCGTCCTCGAAGCTGCTCGAGCTCGAGTCCTGGCGGACCGAGCGACGGGAATCGCCGTGTTCGGTCTGGAGACGCAGAACCATGACGAAGTGTTTCAGCTTGCGAAGGTGGACCGGGACGGAGTGGTGGTGAATGCGGTGAGAGCGAGCGCTGATTAGGTGGTGCGACGTTGCGGAGAGCCCATGAGCTCCCGACGAGGTGGAAGACGAAGAACAGGAGAGGGTCGCAGGGGACTCTTGACCGTGTAGGGTGGGGGGGGGGCCAAGCACTAGCAGCGGCAGAAGCATCGGGGTGTCCGACGGCCCCGCTTCGCGGCGGCAACTTGGTCCAACCGCGCGCCCGATTCTACTTTGCGAATACTTAGCGCCAGTCGAGAGACGCCCGATGCCGCCGGGTCACTCCGCTCAGCCACCAACAAGCCACATCGCCGCAACGAACTCGCGCCGTCATCCTCCCGCTCTCCTACGGTGTAAATACACGCGGGGCGAGCTGCGACAGGACTGGCCCGCTTCGCCCTGCTCGTCGACATTGGCAACGATGCTCGGGGCTGGCTGGACAAGGGCGTGGCGAGACCGACGGCGAGTGAGTAGGCTGTGCGCATGGGCCAGGCGGTAAGGCTCAGAAAAAGCGAGGCTGAGAGAGCGGCCTAGCCTTGGCTGCAGGTTGGAAAAGGCCTGTGCGGCCCTACGTTTCGTTTCGTTTCTCCTGCCTTGTCTGGCAGCCGAGGACAAGCCGGGCGGCAAGGGGCAGCAGGCGTAAGGCTTGACAAGATCTAGTCCGCTGGCCAGCGGCCTTTTGTTCTCTTATCATTGTTGCAGCACGCGGCCAAAGCTTCGCTGGCTTCGCCTCTTCTCGTCAAGGACGCCGGCCACCTTTGTTCTTACTACTCTGTATCTTCCCAACCTTTTTACCCTCCACCCACCTCTTCTCACCACCTTCGCGACGCTCGCCTCGTCCCTCGCACTCTCCTCCCCCCATTTGCCAGCTCCCCGGTACAGTCTACCCTCCCGTCGGACCCACCGCCACTCTGCCTCAAGACGATCACGACGACATCCGTCCAGCAAGACGGTCACGACCTCACTTAAGCTCCGCGCACGACGTTCACGGATAAGCCAACGCACCGCCCATTTCCGCCGCACATAGTTCCCCCTTGTCCCGCTGCTGCATCTTGTCTCCTCCCGAGCTCGCCCTTCCTCTTTCTTCATCGTAACCCGCCCATAATATGGCCAAGTCTGCCACCGCAAGGCGGACAGCCAAGGCTGAAAAGGCCGCCAAACTGACCCACGAGCAAGATGCCAGGGCTCAAACGTACAAACGAAAGGCCCCGCTCGCGCTGAGCGCCACGCGGCGGTCTGCAGAGAGGAATCTCGACCAGCAGATCCGTAAGTCGCACGCCTGAGGACCCCCTTCACCGCTCAGCGCCGACTTCTGCAAAGAGAGTGACGAGCTTTTCAGGCTCCTGGACTGGCGTCTCACGCTCTCGGCCTCCCTCTCGCTCCTTCTGGTTCCCCGCAGAGGTCCCCGTCAATGCGCTGGTAGCGCTGGTGGTGATGCACATGCTGTCGTCGCCCTCGTCGCTCTCGCTGGCCCACCTCTCCACCCACCTCAACCTTCCTCAGTCGCTCAACTCGATCATCCCCAGCTGGCTCCGGTTGCCCTCGCTGGCGCAATTTGCGTCCGATCTCCCTAACGCCTCCGAGCGAGGCCTCCACCTCCTCCAGCAATACGCCCAGAATCCCTCGTTCGGCGCAGCCGGCCCCTTTCGGAGCGACGCCCGCGGCTTTGGTCACCCGCTTACCGCCCTACACAACTTCACACGCGCCGCGCTTGGGCTCTCATACCCCGTGCCAGACGCCAAGCAGTCACCGCTCGAAGCGCTCAAGCACCAGGCGTTTGAGACGTTTGGTCACGGGTCGTGGGCCAAGAGGCAGGAGCCATGGGCGTTCATGGCGGGTGTTCAGGGCTACGTCTACGGCCGCGGCGCAAAGGACATCTTGATCGTAGCGACTATGGTCCTCACCTTTACGGCACTGCGGGCGATCCTGATGAAGTACCTTCTCCTCCCCATGGGCGAACGCTGCGTCCCGCCCGCCAAGGGGGACGACGACAAGAAGCAGGGTGGGCTCGAATCGCGGGCGATTGGCAAGGCCCGCAGGATGCGGGACAATGAGGTACTCAGGTTTGCAGAGCAAGGTTTCAGCCTGACCTACTACGTCTGCTCCTGGAGCATGGGACTGGTGAGTGCGCTATGCTGTCCGGTGCTCGTTGGCGGAAGACGAAAGTTCTGATTTTGCTGCTCTGTCTTCTGCTCTTCCGAATCGATCCAGTACATTGCATCTCGAGAGTCGTACTGGCCCATGAAGACGTCAGAGTACTGGACCAACTATCCCGCATCGACCCTCGACGGACTGAATAAGGCGAGTCTTCGGTGGCCCAATGCTCTTTCGACCAGTGGCCTCGAGACTGACATCCCTGGAGTGATCCGCTCTTGTTCTTCTTCGGCGCCTCGCACGTCTAGCTCTACTACCTCGGCGAGCTGGCCTTTTACATCCAGCAGCTGTTTGTCCTCAACGTCGAGGTTCGCCGTTCGGACCACTGGCAGATGCTGAGCCATCACGTCATCACGATCGCTCTGATCGGCGGCTCGTACGCCTACTGCTTCCACCGGGTGGGCAACGCCATCCTCTGCCTGATGGATCCGTCGGACATCTGCCTCTCGCTCGCCAAGATGCTCAAGTACTCTGGCCTGCAGACCATCTGCGACGCGGCGTTTGGCGTCTTTATGCTCTCGTGGTTCATCACGCGCCACGTCCTCTACCTGCTCGTGATGCGCTCGTGCATCACCGAGTTCACACCCGGCCCCCTGGTGACGGCGTTAGGCGAGGAGGTGGCGGCGGCCGAGGGTAGCAGCGGAGCGTACTGGACCCTCATCGCGCTCCTAGGTGGTCTCCAGGTGATTCTGATGATCTGGTTCGGGATGATTATGAGAGTGCTGTACCGCGTCCTCACAAAGGCGGGAGCGGTGGATTCGAGAAGCGACGACGAGAGCAGCCAGGAGGACGGCGACATGTTGGCGCTGCGGGAGGAAGAGACCGAGACATCACCACAGGCGGCGTCAACAACGACGGGGCCATGGCCAGCGGTAACGACCGAGTCGATCGAGGAGATCGTCGTCCCGCCGTCGCGGACGATGTCGACCAAGTCAAAAGCCAGAAAGAGAAACGGCAAGGGCAAGACGTGATCGTCTTCTTGACATCGCTGTGCCTACGGTCTCGGCGTCGACCTTCTAGTTATTCTGGTCTTGTTGCTTCTCTTCCCCCCCCCCCCCTCTGATCTCACCCTCCCCCTTTGCACTCTTAACACACGCACGCACTTGATCGTTCCTCTTTATCACGTTCGGATGCCACCATGCTCCCTTTGCAGGAAACATCACAAGACGAACGAACCTCAGACTCGGGACGTTCTCATCCAACTCCGTCTGGAATTGACACGACGAGATGCGTACAACGAAACCGTCTCGCTTCACGCTTCCACTTCTAATGCTTCCAGATCTTGACGACCCTATCCCTACCTCCACTTGCCACTTTATCAGCGACGAAATCGACGCAGTACACCTCATCCTCGTGACCTGGTAGATCCTTTTTGATCTTGAACGTCTTGATTGGATCCCATAGTTTTAACGTGGAATCCTTACTGGCCGAGACGAGGAGTCTACTGTCGGAACTCCACGCCAATCGATAGACACTCGCTACGTGTCCTCGCAACGTCGCGATAAACGTACCCGTTCGCGCGTTCCAGAGCTTGATGCTGTTATCGAACGACGCTGAGGCTACCTGACTTCCATCCGGACTGAAGGAAACGTGGTTGACTGTCTTTTGATGACCCGTCAGACGAGCCGTCGGTTTCTTCGGTGTCGATGCTGATCCGGAGATTTGAGGAGGCCAGAGGAACAGTGTGTGGTCGTCTGATCCCGTGATGATCAGTTCGGGCTTGGAGCCGTTGGAAGTCGCTTCGTTGTACCGTTTCAGTGCACCTTCCTGCGCCTCGGCGTCGGACGGTTGGAGGTAGGAGGGCGTGTCGCCATTGGCCTTCGCCACGGCTCGGCCGCGGTGGTCGAACGGTCCCGTCCTCAGCGCAAAGTCGGTCGAGAGCGCAATCGTATTGACCCAGTGCGCGTGTTCGCTCAGATTGCGGATCAGCTTGCCTCCGTCGGCGCTCCACACTTTGACGGTACGGTCCGAAGACGCCGTGTAGATCGCTCCCTCGCCGCCCCACTTGACGCAGTTGACAGAGGCAGTGTGGCCACCCAGCACAAACTCGCATCGTCCCAGCGCAACGTTCCAGACGCGCACGGTGGCGTCCTTTGACGAAGAGGCGAGGCGCGGTAAGGTCGAGTTGGAATGGATCGGCTCCCACGACAGAGAGGTGATCCACTTGGTGTGTCCGCGCAGCTGCTTGCCAGGCGGCGCAGCGTGGCGGGCGGCGCGACGCTCCGTGACCGACATCTTCTCCTTCGGCGACTCCTCCTCCTCGGCGGCGGCGGCCCTCTCCTCGTCCACCTGCTTGCCCGTCCGCGTTGCCCAGCCCTTGCGTCCGGTGAAATTGGCGTCGAGGGCGCTCCAGACCCAGACGTCGCCCTCCATGCCGCCGGTGGCGAGCTTGCGCTCCCTGCCCTCCCACTCGGCGCACAGGACCCAACCCGAGTGTCCGACGAGCGTGTGCATGGGCGTCTCGGTGTCGAGGTCCCAGATTCTCACCGTCTTGTCGCCGGCGCCCGTGGCGAGGAGGGATGCGGTGGAACTGAAGGTGCTGCAGAGGATGGGCGAGGCGTGGCCGCTGAGGGTGCTCGAGCACCTGCTGACGGGACGGACCTTGAAGACGGCCTGGGGCTCAAAGACGACGGTGAGCGTCTCTTCCTCGCTCATGCCGAGCTTCTTGGCCGCCTGGGCGTTTAGGATGTCGGCCGAGATGGAGTCGTTGATGGGGAGGCGATTGTTGCTCTGGACGAGCTCGAGGGTTGCTGCGTCCTGCTGTGCGAAGTGCTGGCTCTGGTACTGTTCGAGGTCGACGTGGAAGGCGTAGGGCAGGTCTTCATCGTCATCGTCATCGTCGTCACCGCCAGAGTCGGGGTCGTTCTCGTCGAGGGGCTTGTTGGGCTGTGCCTGTTTGAGCTGGCGTCGTAGCTGGTTGAGGATCATCTGAAGCTCGCGCTGTCCGGTGGTGGCGGCGGGGAGGTTGATGGCGGGCCCCATAATGGAACCGTCCTGGCCGGACTGGAACTGGATGACGAGCGTTTGTGTGGCGGGGCCGAGCTGGCCGTCGGCGGCCATGGCGTCGGCCTGGATCGAGGCGGCCTTGTCGATGAGGCGTTGGCGCTTGGCCGTGCGCTTGGGTATTTGGACGGACATGGTGGCGAAGTGGCGGTGGAGGAAGGGTTGGGGTGCGTCGCTGCTAGATGTCCGTTGTCGTGTCCCGGTTGTGGAAGATGGAGGAGCGGCTGAGGGAGTGAAAGGGGAGGACAAGTCGATGGTGGTTGGTGGAGTGGAGTGGTTGGAGTTGAGTGTAGCGCCGTGGGCTGGCTTGGCTGGCGGACACGTCGAAATTTGTGAGAAAAAGAAAAGGCAAAGAAGCCTGCCAAAATTTCAACTTTTTTGCCCCGCCGCCAGCCGGTGTGTGGAGAGAGGGAGAAAGAGGGAGGAAGAGAGAGGTGTTGGACGGCGACGGGGCGACGCGTGTTGGCGCCTCTCGCGGCACCGAGGGCGGGCGAGCGAGCGATTCTCGATGCCAGGATGTTTTTGGGCGGGCGCCGCCAGATCTACAGTAGTTAACTACTTAGACGTGCCTCAGAGCGCTGTAGGCTGGCCCGTTTTTTTCTTTTCTTTTTTCTTTTTCTTTTTCGTCGAGCGCGCCCCCCCTCGCTCGCTCGACCCTGATGCAGGCCACCTCTCTCGACCCTACCGACCACCGCCACACCACTCGGCGCCTTCCATCCTCAACCGCCACTACTGCGCAACCAATTAGAGCCACACTCACGCAGCCAGCATCGTCACTGCCCCCCCCCCCCCCCCTTCTTGCTAGCACGCTTCTCGGTACCCGCAGCGCACACCCATAGCCATGGCCAAGTCCGCCGCCGCATTGGCCAAGCCCGCCCCTGGGGCAGCGCCAAACGGCACCGCCTCGTCCGCCCAACCATCAACATCAGCCGCTGCTGCTGCTGCTCCCGCCGCCGCACCAAAGGGAAAGCACTACGTGCGTATCCCACCCCACCTGCGCTCTTACCTCAGCCATAGAATCCCACGCCTCTGCCGTCGTTCACGTGTACTGACCCACTTGCCTGCTCACACTGCCACGTCACTCTGCCTCTCAGGCCTCGCTTGAGCTCCACGACGCTGCCTTTACCTCGCTCCTCCACCTCATCCCACCTCAATTCTACCTGGTCAAGGACGCCGATCAGCAGGAGCTCGAGGAGCAACACGGCCTCCACTCGCATAAGTACCTCAAGAACAAGCGCAAGCAGTCCAAGTCAGAGGCAGAGGTGCGCGAGCGCAAGGAAAAGATCCGTGAGCACAAAAAGCAGAAGCTCGATCCGGACAACTTCAAGACCATCCCCGACCTGCAGCACGAGAGGGCCGTCAAGGCTCGGACGCTCGCCGCCAGCGGCGCTGGTGACGACGACGGGCTGGACATCGACGTAGACGGTCTCGACGACGACGAAGGCGACGATGACGACGATGACGATGACGACGACCAAGAGCAAAGAGCAGGGGATACGGACAACGACTTTGACGATTCGGACGTCGAGGACCTCACACCGGCCGTCGTTGGCGGCGCCAAGCGGACCGGCACAGCAGTCCAGACCGAGGGCGAGCGCAAAGCCTCGATTGAAGCGTTGCGCGCCCGTCTGCACGCCAAGATCCAAGGCCTGCAGAAGAAGCGCCGCACCCAGACCGGGTCCAATATGCTCGAGCTGGGCGTCCGCTCTTCCGCCACCGACGGTGGCGCCAACGGGACCGCGAGCGGCGAGGCGGACGAGGGCGAAGGTAGCGTCATCTCCAGCAAGGACGACCTGCTCGAGGAGCGGAGGAGACAGAGGGGAGAGATGCGTGACCGAAGGAGGCGTGAGAGGAAGGAGGCCCGACGAGCTGCCGTAGCCCAGGGACAGGAGAACGACAAGTCAAAGGGCAAGGCGGGTGCGCCCGGCGCGACCAAGAAGGACCCAGCAGCCAACAACGCCAACAAGGGGACCTCGAGACCACCCGCCCTGCTTGTGCCGGACGTCTCTTCTTTCTCCTCATCGCAGGCCAACGGCAAGCCATCCAGCGTCTCGCCAGGCACCTCACTCAACTTCAACGCCCTTGCCTTTTCCGGTCGTCAGGCCGAGTCGAAAAAGTCTCGTCTCTCCCTTCCCTCGGACCCCAAGGCCGCCCTTCAGGCCCTCGAGCACCGCAAGGCGCGCGAAGAGAAGCGCAAAGAGAAACTCATCTCGTCCGCCCAGGAAGAGGGCGGCGACGCCAAGCAGGCACTGGCAGATTTTGAAGAGGGCAAGAAGTGGGAGAGGGCTCTGGCGGCTGCCGAGGGAGTCAAGATTCGCGACGACGAAAAGCTGCTAAAGAAGGCCGTCAAGAAGAAGGACAAAGCCAAGGAGAAGAGTTCCAAAGCTTGGTACGTTCTCCCTTGTTCCCCCCTGGGCCCCCTCCCCGTGCCCCCACCATTCTTCTCTTCACATTACCCTTCTCAGCTACCTTACTTACCCCCCCCCCCCCCTTCTTCCCTCTCTTCACTCGACCTCTCCACACTAGGCTCGACCGAACACATGCCGAAAAAGAAACGCAAGCTGCTCGTCAGAAGAAACGACAGGAAAACCTAGCCGACCGCAAAAAGGGTGGAAGCGGCAACAGCAAAAAGACGACATCCTCAACCTCAAAGGGAATGAAGACGCCGCGCGGCAAAGCTCAGCAGGGCGCAGGGAAACCTTATCAGAAGGCCGGAGGAGGAGGAGGAGGAGAGGGATCGTCGTCCAGTGGCGCCAAAAAGGGTCGACCGGGATTCGAGGGAAAAAAGTTGGGCGGCGCTGGAGCAGGTAGAGGCGGTGGTGGACGTGGCGGCAGTCGTGGAGGGGGAGGGGGAGGTAGGGGAGGTGGCGGTGGTGCGAGGAAGTAAGCGTCAGAGCGCCATGGCTCCCCGATCGGCCTCCTCCGCCTTGCTCGCACCTTCGACCGTCTATCAACCGTCTCGTCTACACATGCCATCTCGTGTTTCGCTATCTCTTCATCGACATTCATTCGTCATCGACATCATCATCATCATCATCATCATCATCGCTCGCTCGCTCGCTCGGATTCGCACGCAAAGTCGACAGACAGCTGGTGACAAGATCCAGGTACAGGTACATAGAGTTACAAAGAGATGAAGGTAGGCCCTTCTCGTTGTTGCTGCTGGCGGTGGTGGCGCTGGTCGTCGTCTTTGCCACTTTGCTCCTTACTGATGGCGACGATGGCGTGGAGTCTCGCTTCCTCCGTTCCTTCACCCAATCGATAAGCAAATGGGACCGCGACGCTGCGCTGCGTCGCACCGCGCCTGGCCTCACCTTCGACGGCCGTCGAGCGCGGTCCCGAGGCTCTTGACGTCCTTCAGCAGGAGGCCGCAAGTCGAGTTCTGGCAGATGTGCGCCTCAACCTCGCCCTTGGACGTCTCGAGCACCGTCCTGACCGCCGCGCTGTGCTTGGCTAACATTGCGAACCTCGGCTGCTCCATCGCGAGCTCGAGGTCGACGAGCGTCAGGCTTCTGTACGACAGGAAGCGGCGGCGAACCTCTTGCAGCATCGCCGTTGCCTTGTCCTTCTCCTGCTGCTTCGCGTCGTTATTGCTGACGCCCGTCTGGACCTGGTCGTCGGTCTCGGGGGCAGCGGTGGTAGCCTGACCTTCGACCCTGGCTATCGGAAAGAGGCCTGGTCCGGCGATGACGGTCTGCTTGCCGCCGCTTCGAATTCCCAGCAGCGCCGTCGTCAGCGTGTCGAGCGCAAACGATACGCGCTCCAGCACCACGCCGCCAGCCAGGATGGCGGCGTCGCGGCGCTCCGACCAGCTCAGCTTCGTCCTGAGCTCGGCCGGCTCCGTGTCGAGCAGCCACGAGAGGCGCAGCAGGTTGTGCGCCGTCCTGCTCGTCCTTCTGCCTCAAGAGCAGCTTCGAGCCATCGCCGCCGCCGTGCGCCGTCTGACTCTGCGTCTGTGTCTGTCGGTTCAGCACACCCTCGGGGTCCTCCGAGATAAAGTAACCCCCAATCTCGTCGTCCCAGAAGCCGTCGTCGAGGCGCTTCTGTAGCTTCATCGCGAGCTCAAGGTGGCGCGGATCGCCCTCGAGCTCGTAAAGGTCGAGCATCACATGCATGACGAACGCGTAGTCAGCCAAAAAGCCCCACGGACCGGCATGGCCATTCCTCCAGCTGCGTCGCAGGCGATTCTGCTGCGCGTCGTAGAGGTTGCTAATGAGGAAGTCGGAAGCGGCGAGAGCTGTCCTACGGGCCTGGGCGCTGCCGCCGCCGCCTGTGACAGGGAGCACCTCGGCCGCCTTGCAGAGGCCCGAGATTGCAAGTCCGTTCCAGGCTGAGATGATCTTGTCGTCGAGATGCGGATGCGGACGATCGCGGTCGCGCTTCTCGAGCATCTTGCGCTTGGCCGATTCGAGGACGCGCTGGGCCGCCATGACGTCGAGGTCGAGCGCGGCCGCTGTCTCGACGATCGAGCGCTTGGCGTGGAGCATGCATTGGTCGGTCAGCTCGCCGTGCGGGTCGCTCTCCTCGGGAATATTGCCGCTTGACTTGATCCCATAGTGCCCCACGACAACCTTGGCCTCGTCCGAGCCCTCGCCGAGCAGCGACTTGATCTTGCCGAGGCGCCACACGTAGAAGGCGCCCTCCTTGCGGACCGAATCGGCGCTCGGCAGGCTATCCGCGTCCTCGGCTGAGTAGAGGTCGCCAGCGTCGTTGCAGAGATCGCGCCCAAGGTAGGCGACGATGCCGCAGGCCGCCGCCTCGAGCTCCGGAACCATCTCGCCGAGCCGGGCATCGCCGCTGCGGCGTGCCAGCTGGATCGCCTCGCAGAAGACGGCCAGTAACTGGCCCTGGTCGTAGAGCATCTTTTCAAAGTGAAGGACGCGCCACTCGTCGACGCTGTAGCGCGAGATGCCGCCGCCGAGATGGTCGGACATGCCGCCCCGCGAAATCTGTCGCAGCGTGAAGACCGGCGCATAGAGGGCGTCGTCAGCCAACTTCTGCGTCTCGGTGCTCTGCCAGACGTCTGACAGGCCTCCCTGTTTGGCCAGCGCGACGAAACGGTGGAGCAGGTGGTGCGTGTTGGAGACGGTCGGGAACTTGGGCGCATCGCCAAAACCTGCATGACCGTCGCAAGAAGGGGACGATAGAAGGTCAATTTCATCGCTGCGACATCGGGACGCTGCCGCCGTGCTCACCTCCGTGCTGTGGGTCGAAGCGCTTCAGCCAGTGCTCGACGGCCTTGATGGCGATCTTGTCGCTGGGCAGCTCGTTCAGCTTAGCGCCGGAGTGCGGGCCGAGGCGTGCGCTGAGCTGGCCAGCGATGCTGTCGGCGGACATGAGGCAATTCTGCCGGTCCTCGGTCCACAGGTTCGAGAGCTTGTCGAGGAGCCCGAGAAATTGCTGACGTGGGAAGAAGGTCCCACCAAAGAGGGGCTGGGCTTCGGGCGTCAAAAAGACGCTGAGGGGCCAGCCGCCGCTGCCGTTTAGCGCCATGACAAACTGCATGTAGGTGGCATCAACGTCGGGCCTCTCTTCGCGGTCGACCTTGATGCTGACAAAGTTGCGGTTTAGGGAGTCGGCGACCTGTCGGTTGGAGAACGAGTCGTAGTGCATTTGGTGGCACCAGTAGCAACTCGAATAGCCGATCGAGAGGAAGACAATCTTGTCCTCTCTGCGAGCCTTTTCAAAGGCATCGTCGGTGAACTAGTACCAGTCGACGGGGTCGTGTTTGTGCATAAGGAGGCAGGGCGACTTGGCGTTGGCGAGGTGGTGGAGCGGCTTCTGCGGGTCGACGGCATCAGGATCCACCGAGGTCGAGGCGGCGGTCGAGAGCGGCGCCGGGCTGTTCGGCATTGTGGAGGTGGAGAACGACATGTCGGTGATGGAGGAGGCTCGGTGGCGAGGAGTTCTTGGTGGGGAGTTAGCTGTGAGGAAGCTGCGGACGAGCCTGGCGGCAGGGCTGGCAGTAGCGCTGGCGGAGGACGCTGCGCCGACGACGGGGAAAGAGGCTCTGGAGAGGGCCGAGCGGAGCGGCAGCATCCGAAGAGGAAGGGGAGAGGCGGCGGTTGCCGGAACGAGGTGCTGGCAGTGGTGGACAAGGACGGGAAAAGCCATGCACGGAGACAGGGGCAGGTCGTCGTGTGAGAGGCTGTTAGAGAGGAACAGAGGACGAAGAGGTGGGGTCTTTGATATAGGCTCGTCGCCAAAGGACCCCGCTCCCACCCGGCAGCTCGGTAGAGATGCTGGCCAGAGAGGGGCGCTGGGGAGCGAACAGGCTCCTCTGCTGAGTCCTCTGTCCAGCCTTTGAGCCGGTGCTGGAGGCGATCAGAGACGGCCCAACCAGCCAGCTCTCGGCGTGTCCGGAGGCACGCCGATCGAAGACCAGCACAAGCTCGAGGGTGCGCCTGCGGTTGCGCTGCTTGGCCAGGCAGACGGACGGTCGATCCGACGTGGCGGCGGGGGCGAGGGCGCGGACGTGCGAAAGGTACAGAGACAGACGGTTGCCGGCGATGTGTGGCGTGCGAGCGAGCTGACTGGCGGGCTATTCTGGCTGGCCGGCTGGTTAGCGATAACGGTGGGCTGGACGGGGCGGAAGCAAGCCGATTAGAGGGGAAGCACGAAGCACGAAGGGGCACCGTGGGGAGCGCAGCGGAGCGGGGCCTTGGGAGATGAGGGGAAACGCCGCCACCCGTCAGGTGGAGGTGCTACGAGCGGGGAGCGTCTTTGTCGGCCGATTGAGAGAGGGCCGGGGCCGGGAAAAGGAAAATGACTCGAGGCACAGCGCCTGGCGCCAGCGCGCCGTCACCGTGGGCGCTGGCGAGCTTTCTTCTTGATGAAGCCCAACGAGCATCCAGCGCCGAGCTGCCAGCGCCGAGCTGCAACTCTTCCCCCGCCTTCTCTTCGACCACCCCTGGCCGCGTCTTTCCCTCGCTCCTTTCGTGTCCCGCCTAGAGCTACACAGAGACTAGGTTTCTCGCCCCCATCGCAAGAGTCCAGGACGGCGTAAAGCTCGACCAAGCGTCGTTCCAACGAAACGGCCAAGCACCGCTTTCCCCCCGCTCCGGTTCACGCTCCCGGACTAAAAACAAGGTCGGCACCGCCCTCGAGCCGCCCATCCGATACATTGCCGCCTTCTACCATCCGGCTAGCCAGTAGAAGGCATACGTGCCCACCATGGCATCTGAACCGGTCCTCAGGACAAAAACGCCTTCCTACCATGCCCCGCCCTCGACGGATCCGCTCTCGGGCGCAACCTTGCACAAGCTGCGCTGCCTTGACACGCCCATTCACCTTGGATACCATCTGATCCCGCACATCGCTAAGACCATTCTGTCAAACCTCGCATCGTCTACCTACATCCTCATCACCGATGAAAACATCGAGGCCAGGTGCAGGGTCATCTCGACTTTTGCTAGGGAGCTCGAAAAGGCGGCTGCCGAGCTCGGCGTGACGGGATGGCGCTACCTTCACAAGGTCATCCCGCCGGGCGAAGGGTCAAAGAGCCGCGAGGGCAAGAACAACATCGAAGACTGGATGCTCGAGAACCGCGTCACGCGCGATGCCGTCGTCCTCGCCGTCGGCGGCGGCGTCATCGGCGACCTAGTCGGCTTCGTCTCGGCCACATTCATGCGCGGCCTCAGATTTGTCCAGATTCCCACGACGCTGCTCGCCATGGTCGACTCGGCCGTCGGCGGCAAGACGGCCATCGACCACCCGCTCGGCAAGAACCTCATAGGCAGCTTCCACCAGCCCTCGTACGTCTTCATCGACGCCGCCTGGCTCAAGACGCTTCCGCCGCGCGAGTTCAGCAACGGCATGGCCGAGGTTGTCAAGACGGCTGCCATCTGGGACCCTGTCGACTTTGCTAAGCTCGAGTCGAGCGCGCCCGTCATCCGCTCGGCTGTTCTCGGCCTTTTTGCAAAGGATGCTCCCATGGACGAAGGGCGCACGCTCGAGACGCGCACAGAGGCGCAGTCGCTTCTGCTCGACGTTATCCGCGGCTCGGTCGGCGTCAAGGCGCACATAGTCACCATCGACGAAAAAGAGATCGGCCTGCGCAATCTGGTCAACTTTGGTCACACAATCGGCCACGCCATCGAGGCTATCCTGACGCCCGAGGTGCTTCACGGAGAGTGCGTTTCAATCGGTATGATCCTCGAGGCTGAGGTGGCTCGCTACATGCACGGCCTATCCCAGGTCGCCGTCGGACGCCTATCGCGCTGCCTCAAGGACTACGAGCTGCCCGTCTCGCTCGCCGACGCTCGCGTCACCCGGCTCGCCAGGTCGGCCGATGTCACCGTCGACCGCCTGCTCGACATTATGAAGGTCGACAAGAAGAACGCCGGCGACAAGAAGAAGATCGTCCTGCTCAGCGCCATCGGCGACACGGTCGAGGACAAGGCATCGACCGTGGACGATGCCATCATTCGCCGCGTCCTCTCGCTCGGCGCTACCATCACGCCGGTGCTCAACAGGCCCAACGTGTCGAAGGTCACGCTTTCCACGCCCGGGTCCAAGTCTATCTCGAACCGTGCGCTAGTGCTCGCGGCGCTCGCGGGCAACACGTGCCGCCTGCGCAACATGCTTCACTCGGACGACACCCAGGTCATGATGGCTGGCCTCTACGACCTCAAGGCGGCCCGCTTCGAATTTGAGGACGGCGGCGAGACAATCGTCGTCCAGGGCAACGGTGGCTCGCTTCAGCGTCCGGACAACAACAAGCAGATTTATCTCCAGAATGCCGGAACCGCGGCCCGCTTCATGGCGACGGTCATCTCGCTGGTGCCCAACGACGGCCAGCAGGACGCCGTCGTCATCACCGGCAACAAGCGGATGAAGGAACGCCCGATCGGCGCGCTCGTCGACGCGCTGACTGCCAACGGGACCCAAATCGAGTGCCTAGAGGGCAAGGGCTGCCTCCCGCTCGCCGTCAAGGGGACCGCACACGGCTTCCAGGGCGGCCGGATCCAGCTGTCGGCCACCATCTCGTCGCAGTACGTCTCGTCGATCCTGTTGTGCGCGCCTTACGCGGCCGAGGAGGTGGTGCTCGAGCTCGTCGGCGGCCAGGTCATCTCGCAGCTCTACATCGACATGACGATCGCCATGATGGCCTCGTTCGGCATCAAGGTCGAACGCCTCGTCGAAGCGGCCACAGGGAGGCCGAGTAACACCTACCGCATCCCGCGCGGCCGCTACGTTTCTCCCGACGTCTATGACATCGAGAGTGACGCGAGCAGCGCGACCTACCCGCTCGCCATCGCCGCCATCACGGGGACCGAGTGTACCGTCCCCAACATCGGCTCGGCCTCACTCCAAGGTGACGCGCGCTTCGCCAAAGAGGTGCTGGAACCGATGGGCTGCACTGTCATCCAGACCGAGACGTTGACCACCGTCATCGGGCCCAAGGTCGGCGGGCTTAGGCAGATCGGACAGGTCGACATGGAGCCGATGACCGACGCTTTCTTGACCGCCTCGGGGCTGCTGGCCGTCGCGAGTCAGCCGCCGGCTGGCGGCTCGACGTCGACCGCGCGCCCCTCGACCCGGATCACCGGCATCGCCAACCAGCGCGTCAAGGAGTGCAACCGCATCCGCGCGATGATGGACGAGTTGGCCAAGTTCGGCGTCGAGACAAAGGAGCACGATGACGGACTCGAGGTGTTCGGGATTGACTACCAGCAGCTCCGCTCCGGCGTCCGGGTGCACTGCTACGACGATCACCGCGTCGCCATGGCCTTTTCGGTCCTTGCCAGCTTGGCGCGCGGCGCGGTGCTTGAGGAGAAGCGCTGCGTCGAAAAGACATGGCCCAACTGGTGGGACGACCTCGAACGGAAGCTCGGCATTAAGGCCGACGGCGCCGATCCCGCTTGCTCGCCGTGCCTCTGCATCTCGCCGTCGCACTTCACCAAGGCTGACACAGCCGCTGGCGGCGGCAAACAGGTCCGACTTGGTTCGAGCCTCTCGCTGACCCCGCGAAAGTACCCCGCCAACGCAACCATCTTCTGCATTGGCATGCGCGCCTCGGGCAAGACGTATCTCGGCGGAATCGGAGCCGCCGCCCTTGGCCGGCCCTTCATCGACGCCGACGCTGTCTTTGCCGAGAAAGTTGGCCCGCTCGGCGCCTATGTGGCGGCCCATGGCTGGCCCGCCTTCCGGCAGCAGGAGCTTGAGATCCTCGAGGACCTCATCCGCGACTACCCGACTGGCCACCTCATCTCGCTAGGCGGAGGCGTCGTCGAGACCGAGGCGTGCCGGCAGCTGCTGACCGACTACTCGCAGGCAAAGGGCCCCGTCGTCTTTGTGGTGCGCAACGTCGAGGAGATCATCGCCTTCCTCGAGAGCAGCGACCGCCCCGCCTACGGCGAGCCGGCGCGCGCTGTCTTCGAGAGGCGGCATCCCTGGCTCAAGGCGTGCTCGAGCGTCGAGCTCACGTCGTGCCTCGACGTACGCAAGGACCTCGAGGAGGTGGCCACCCGCGCCGCCCGAAAGAGCTACCTCCCCGCCCGGTCGGCCAGTATTTCCAATACCCACGGCCTCGAGGCCGAGGTGGGCCGCTTCTGCCGCTTCGTCTCGGGCACCGACACCCGCCTTGTTGAGGACCTCGTCATCGACAGCCGCAAGGGAGGAAGGCACACCTACTTCCTCAGCCTCACCTTCCCCGACCTCCGACCCAATCTGCCGGTGATTGAGGAGATCACCGCGGGCGCCGATGCGATCGAGTTCCGTGTCGACCTGCTCGACCCCAGCGGCCAGCCGGTGACCAAGGCGCAGGTCCCCGAGCTCAGCTACGTGCGCGAGCAGCTCGCGCTGCTGCGCCAGACCTGCTCGCTGCCGATCGTCTTTACCGTGCGGACCGAGTCGCAGGGAGGCAAATTCCCTGACAACAATGCCGACGACTACTTTGAGCTGATCAAGCTCGGCCTCCGTCACGGCTGCGAGTACGTTGACCTCGAGGTGGGCTGGAGCGACGAGCAGCTGGCCGCTGTCGTCGCGGGCAAGGGCCACAGTCAGATCATCGCGTCGTGGCATGACTGGAGTGGCGGCTTGGACTGGGAGAGCAAGGAGACGCTCGCCAAGTACGAGCGCGCCTGCCGCTACGGCGACATTGCCAAACTCATCGGCAAGGCCACTACGATGGAGGATAACTTTGCGCTCGAGCGCTTCCGCGCCCGCGTCACCTCGGCGCCCGGCAACACCAAGCCGCTGCTGGCTATCAACATGGGCGAGGCGGGCCAGTTCAGCCGGATCGTCAACCCGGTCTTTTCGCCGATAACGCACGACCTGATGCCCTCCAAGGCCGCCCCGGGCCAGCTGACCTTCAAACAAATCCAGGCGGCGCTCCACCTGATGGGCCAGCTGCCGTCGCGCCGGTTCGCGCTGTTCGGCACGCCCATCGCCCACAGCCTGAGCCCGACGCTGCAGAACAAGGGATTCACCGTGCTCGGCCTGCCCTACACGTACGAGCGCCGCGAGACGGCCGAGGTCTCGTCCGAGGTCGAGGCGTTTATCCGTTCGCCTGACTTTGGCGGCGCCAGCGTGACGATCCCGCACAAGCTGGCCATCATGCCGCTGCTCGAGGAGGTCAGCGACGACGCCCGGGAGATCGGAGCCGTCAACACCATCATCCCGCTGCGCAACGCCAGTGGCCAGGTGACGGCGCTGCGCGGCGACAATACCGACTGGATCGCGATCCGTACGCTCTCGTCGCGCTCGCTGTCGACGCAGCAGCTGGCCTCGCCCACTTTGACGGCGCTCGTGATCGGTGCAGGCGGCTCGGCGCGCGCAGCGCTGTACGCCATGTACAAGCTTGGCGCCAAGACGATCCTCCTCTTCAATCGCACCCATGCCAACGCCGTCAAGCTGCAGAGCGAGGTGTCGCAGGAATGGAATGTCCGTGTGGTCGAGTCGCTCTTGTCGCTTCCGCGTCAGCCGGACGTCATCATCTCCAACATCCCTGCCGAAGGCACCACGCTTGACGCATCGTCGACCGAGGGCGGACGCGGCATCGCGCTACCGCACGACCTGCTCTCAAGCAAGAAAGGAGGCGTGGTGATCGACATGTCGTACAAGCCTCACCACACGCCTCTGCTGGAGCTGGCCCGACGCGTCAACACCAAGGTCAACGAGGAAGGAAGGAAGGAATGGGTGGCCATTTCCGGCCTCACGATCCTATTGGAGCAGGGATGTCATCAATTCTACCGCTGGACCGGTCGCAACCCGCCGAGGAAGGAGATGGAGGAGGAGGCGTGGAAGGAGTATCTCGGTGCCCCTTAGCTTAGAGTCGGATTTCGATGCTTGCGTAAAGCTTGGCCTACGCTTTCGTTTACGTAACGCCTTTACGCCCTACGCCCTCACTCACGCACTACGCCGAACTGTATGGATCCGACAAATGCTCTGTATGACGCAGGAATGGAGAGATGGTCTTGGTCCGGTCTTCCCATTAGCGCGTGGCCCTGTGAGGAAAGCGTTGACGAAGAGCGAGACCGTTATTAGCTCGACGACGACGATGACAAAGACGACGGTCACCTTGAACACTATCCTTTGGTATGGACGCAAACGATCGGAACTAGCTTGTTGGCGTTGCCATTGTGAGATATATGTGTGACATGCTATTGCTTTGTTCCACACCGCTGAACAGGGCTGAATGAAAGTAGGGTTATGGCACAAGAAGACGGGCGGAGAACAAAAAGAGACGCTTCAATTGTCGACGAAACGTAGGCACAACTGCTTGCCCGCCAGATGGACTAGAGATACCGATCAGGATCGTGCTGCGGTCCATGACTGGCGAGGAGGGCAAAGAGAGGGTGAGGGATGCGGAGAGAGAGAGGATATCAGATGAAACCAACCCTGCTCGGCGTCTTACGCAGCCCAGAAACAGGCACGGAGACGGACGGATCGGCATTGTAAGCCGGCTCGCCTGACGGCGACGGTGAGGATTGGTCGTAGTCGCTAGCCCCTGACGCCGTCGCGACTTGAGTGTGTGCCCTAGCGGGATGGTGCATGGCGGCAAATTCTCTAGGTCTCAGCACCCTGTGCTGCTGCTGCTGCTGCTGCTGTCGGCCGTCGTTCTGGCTGTAGGAGAAGGAGTAGTGATCTTGCGCCTCTCCGTGTCCGGGCGACGAGGCGCAGACGCTGGCAGCGCGTTCTTCTTCCTTTGGCGTCAGCATGTCGAACACGACGTCGCTCACTTCGGTCTTGCTGGACCAGATCCGGTCCCGTGTTGCGCGAGATTCCTCATGAGCGCTCGAGGTATTTTGGACCACCAACGAAGTAGCCGCTGCGGGCCGAGGAACAGACACTCTGAGCTCGCCGCTCTCCTGCGCTAGCTCGGAGATCATCGAGCGGCGGTAGATGAGATTGATCAGAACGAAGATCGCTGAGCGAGTTTTGGGGAGGTGGAAGCAGGTGGGTAATGAGGGTCAGAGCTGCCAATTCCGTAATACGAAGGGCGTCCCGTCGCTTAGGCAGGCGCAGGAAACGAAAGGACTCACTGTGTACAGGGCACTGGGTGTACATCATCGCCAGGAACCAGCCCGTGCTTCCTTGTGTGCTGTGGACCACCAGGACAAAGATGGCCGAAGCCACCAACACCAGATTCGATTCTGGAGCGGGCAAGGACGAAAGGAGGGACAAAGACGGAAGAAGGTGAGCCCAAACGCTCCGCCAGAATTGGGACTGGGGTCAAGCTCGAGAACGACTCACGCATGGCGAGCAGGCCAATCTTGTACATGACCGAGTGAGCCGATGCCAAGCCGCTGTGAGCACGGAGATGGCATAGCTTGTAAAAGAGGCTGCCGCTCAGGAAGACCTCGTTGATGACCATCATCTGTTGGACGGAGGCGCCGGCGTGGAAGTGGAGGCGGGGGGCGGAGCGAGAGTTGGCGAACCGAAGGAGGAAAGGAAATCGTTTAGCATGCAAGGCCAAAATGCTACTTCTCAGCCCGGTGTTGGCAGCGATCTCCGAAATCGGACTTCTCACCACTGAGTATCCACTGAGAGAGACTGGAGAGCAAGTGGTTCGAAACCCCAGGTGTTTAGCAAGGTAGAAGTACGGAAGGGCGGATAACGAGCGTCAAAACTTTGTAGCGATCGGGGCAAATAAAGCCATTGGCAACCCGTCGATGTTGAAATCAACATACCTGTGTTAATGCTGTAGAGGAATGGGTCTTTTTGTGCAGACACAGCCAACGATCAAAAAGATAGGAGGGTAGGAAGGAAGGATGGCGACTCAGCATTCTGGTTCTCGAGCTTCTCGTTATCCTCCACCTGTCCATTCCCCAAGGATAAGACCAACCGGAGAGCATGAGGTACCAGTCCAGCGTCCGAGTCCAGATAATTAAGCAGAGGTATGCAAAGACCAGCTGGACGACGATCGAAAAGGCGCCGATCGCGAGGTAGAGATTTCGACGTCGGACAAAAAACTTGGCCGTCCTGGCGAGAAAGTAGAGCTGGCCTAGCGTCAGTGGTATCACTGCGTTGCAGGGCAGTCAGAGTGGGAAGAGAAGCGGGCGCGAGAGTGTCATGGGATGGAGAGGTGAGCATGTTTGAGACTCCTGCGAGAGTGATTAAAGCACTTACCTTCAAGCATGGCCACGACTATCGTCTCCAGTCCGATGTTCTGCATGCCCCAGCCGTCCTGAGTTGCAAAATTATTTCTCACACGAGGCGAGGCAGCGCTCGGTGAGCAGGGGGCAGACGGACGAGCGAGGATGTGGTGCAAGTGCTACGGTAAACGGTAACGTAGCCTTCTACTCACGGGGTCAAGCGTAGCTTGAAGCATCCGGCGGTAGAAGTTGTGCACGAGGAGGCCGGTGTTGAGCAAGCTGCAGGGCGCCGATTGCGCAAGGGAACATCGGTGAAGAAAGGTGCGAAATTGGCTCTTAAGTTGGCCGCTCCCTGCCCGTCCTGCAATGATGCTCCTCACCATACTGGTACGGAGGCTGATAAGAGCCACTCACTAGATGATAACCGCGACGATCACGCCAGCTTGCAGGAACCATCGATCTCCCTTCTTGCCGCTGAAGCTGCAGGGGAAATGAGCGCGGCAGGTGCATCGACACGCGTCGGCAATCAGGATGGCAGCTCAGTTCAGCCTCTCACAGGCCACGTCAGGTGAGTGGCAGCCAGTACGGTGACTCACTAGATAAAGTAGATGACACTCAAGCAAACCACCGCCCCCGTCAAGCCGGCGTAGATGATGGCTAGTTGCAGCGCAAAGGGAAGGTAAGGGCGAGAGGCGGATGTCAGATGAGGACCTCTGCAACGGAGCTGGATGTTCGATGTGGTCGCCTCTAGTCCTTCGGCTTCTACTCACGAGCCGCGAGCTGTGGACCTATGACGGGGTTCCGAAGCGACATTATGCAGCAGTGTGGTTCAAGAGGAGACGTTGTGTCAGAGGCGTGCGCGGGGCGGCGGGCTGCCGTGCGAGCCCAACGACTCACCAAAGATGAGCATGGGATCATCGATGACTTGATTCTTGATCATGAGAAAGGCCCTGGGCATGGCTTTGGCGTCCGTCAACATGTGCGTAAGTTGCTGGCGAAAGACTATGCTCTGTCGACCGCCTATCGTCTCAAGGGCCGACGCCGCAATGTCCGAGACATTTCCTGGCAACGCCATCGAGAGCTTATGCGGCTGGAGGAAATCCAGAAAGCCCCAGCGGATTGAAAGCGCCGGTAAGAGTCGGAGCGCTCCGATAACGGGATTGACGCCGCTGCCGTGTAAGTTTGGGAGGGGACAGATTGCACCGAACGAGCGTTGCGCAGAGAGGAGTGTCTGAGAGAGAGGCTGAGCGATAGGAGGAGATGGAAGGGGCAATACATCCGGCGATCTCGCCTTGAGGGGCGAGAGACTGACTTCTTATACGCATGTGCGGCGGGTCGACACGTAGGTCATCGCAAGCCACTGGCTGCCTTGCTACCATTGCTGGGTGGGCACGTCCAGGGTGATCCGTTGCACTGCCCTGCCCCCAGACCTGACCTCAGATCAAAGGCATGATAAAGCTCCGTGGAGTTCCACCACGTCAAACTATACTAAGCGTGTGGCGCAATACCAAAACAAAGCTGAAATTGTCTCAGGCTAGTAGTTGTGGCGAAGTACCAAAATAAAGCTGAAATTGTCTCAAGCTAGTAGTTGTGGCGAAGGACTGCCGAACAAGTAGAGGCCGAACGGTTAGCTCGCAGCTAGGAAAGTAGAGGTGGGGTGGGAAGGTACCAAGTCTTGTAACCACAAGCCAGTGGCTTTTTTTTTTTTTTTTTTTTCCCGTTCCATCATCGTCGCTCCCAGCCTTTAGGCTCCGACCCGTGCTCGATCCAGCTATATTTGTCACTCGGAGGCTGCGCCCGGATGTGCAGCTATGCAGGAGACCTTTGTGCCCCTCGGTCAGTTGGTCAACAATCTTGCAGACTCTTAGGCGCCTTGGGAGGGGGCCGTGCGGCCAAGGTCGAGTGCCGTGTCGGTTTTCTCATCCTCGTCCAAATCTCTGGACTGTACGCTCACAGCGGACGTTCAACAAGAGCAAGGGAGGAGGGCGGCGGGCATCATGGTACCAAATTAGTACAGCTATGTCTGGACTGGTAATCTAGCGAGGGCGGGGTCAGAATATTGGGCCCAAGCCAAGCGTTGCGGCGTATGAACCGGCACTGGGCTGCTACCTAGCGACCGGATGCAGTCTGTCACGCCCGAATCGGGACGTTTGCCGTAGGCCATGCAGACATCTAGGCGAAAGAGACTAAAGTAGTTAGTAGGGAGGGATCGATGGTGGGGAGGGGTTCGCGGATGTCGCCCGCAAGAAGACGGGGCGCAGCTGCGGCACCGACCCGACTCGCATGGCGGCAGCGCATTCTTGATTCTTTCTCTCTGCCTGCCAGCGCCTCTTGCTTCCGAACTCGATCCTTCAGAGAATGCTCCGACCGGCCAGCGCTCTTTGCTCATAACGGTCGTTCGTCGGTTCGTCGGTTGGTGCCTGGCCATCCATTCAGCACTGGCCGCCCGATCCGCCCGGCCCGGCCCGGCTGTCAAGGGACGCTTTGTACATGTCATATCTTGCCTTGCTCAAGGCTCTCAGCCTGCCAGAGTCTGCGCGTACGGTAAGAGAGTGTGGAGCAGGCATGGTTGACAGCGAGTCGTTCCTGGTCGCACTTTTACTTGACACCTCACGCGACCCGCTGGAGAGGCAAGGACCCTTTCCGAAATACCCACCGCCCCAGCCAACGTCGCTCCTGCTCACCCCTCTGACACATCACCATCCCCACCACCATCACTATCCCCACCGGCGCAACGACCACCACCGGAAAAATACAGCCCACAACAACCCACTCACCGCAACCCTCCAATAATCAACCAGAGAAGCTTCCACGCCAATCCCTCGAATCATCATGACATGAGCCGACCCGCCGCCGATGCCGCCGTCTCGCAGCAGCAGCAGCAGCAGCAGCAGACTGACCCTTTGCATCAGCTCACGCGGCTCCCTCCCTGCCACGACCATGCCCGCAATTGTTTTCAACGTCTCAGCGGCAGTCGCCTAGGCCCGGATGAACGCCTGTCGGTCGTCGATGCCGCTCGAGTAGCGCTCCGCAACCTCTTCACCGAAACATCACCGGAAACTACAGCTCTTGGCGTTGCACTCTGCCTCGACGTCCTCCAAAATGGGCCGAACGACTCTCGCAGGCTTGTCTGTCAGACCCTGTGCGCGTGGTACTCCGATGACCTTCAGCGGCAGCGCCATCACCCTGCGGAGCTCGTCCTTCAGGAGCAGCGAGCTCTTGCCGATGCGTTGGTGCAAAGCATCAACCGCTCCCTGCGAAAGAGCAAGGTCTGTGCAAGCGCCGGACCTCCCAGCCAGCTCTCGGCATCTGCGCTTCGAACGGCCGCCTCGGCGCTAAAAGCCTTGCACGCCTTGCTCATAGCCTATGCCACCTCTCCTCGTCAGGCTGCGCCGTCGTCTGCGAGCATCGACCCCGCCAGCATCATGGATACGCTGCTTGTATCAGTCTTCTTTGGTCTGACCGATGGCGGGCCTGCGCCACCCCAGGCACAAGCGCAGCGCGACCTTCGTCGGATCGGCACCGCTCACACATCGAGATTCGGCAGCCCTGGTCCGCACGCAGGCGCACTCTCCTTCCGGAGCGATCCCGCAAGGACATCATCAAACACCTCGACCCGACAGAAGCAGCCATCTTTACACTCGTCGGCCTCTCCTGATAGCATGGCGACGTTGACAAAGTCGGGCGGCGAACGGCTCAGCCTAGCTCGCGATAGTGCCTACGATACCGACGCTAGCACCGTTGCTGGCTACTCGGAGAGCGAGGGCGAGAGCCTTGCAGCGTCCTCTGCCAGGGGATCCGGCAGCGATGGCAGCGCTTCCACGCAACACTATGTCGGCAGATCGACTGTTACGAGCGCCGAGGAAGAACGCAAGCGGGCTTCGGCGGCAAGGGCTGTCCGACAGAACAGCCTTCACTGCCTGATCGCCCTGAACAGGCTTGCCCCTCGGGCACTCTACAGCTACTGGCCGTCGCTGTTTCCCGATGGCATCAGCCTAGCATCGGGATCCTCGTCGGCGGCGTCAGCGGCATCAACGTCGACAGCGGCGGCGACGGCAGCAGCAGCAACTGCGCCGCTGAACTCAACGCACATGATGGCATTTCGCCCTACCGGCTCTCCGCTCGCGCACAGCGGACAGAGGTCCCTCTTCACACTCGTCAGGCAGGAAAGTTCGCTGGCCATCCGGCTCACGGCAATCGAGGCACTGACCGCTCTGCTGAGTGGAGGCCAAGCGTATCTTGGCATAGCACAGCAGCGTTCGGACAGGATGCCTGCCTTCACCTCGCTGTCGGCGAAAGTGGCAGCACTGATCGTCGACTTGCGTGCATGTCTGCTGGAAAGCCTACAGGTCGCGGCGCTGGGCCAAACGACTAGCCTGCCGAGCTCGTCCCAACGGTCCGACGCAGAGCTTGCGTCTAGCTCCGGCGCCGTGTTGGTCCTATCACTTTTACGGCTCACCAAGACGTTCGCGCTGAGCACGTCCCGAGCAAGGCTGTTTGTCTCCAACGCCGAGATGCTGCAACCAGTCGTGTTCAAGCTCTGCTCTCATGCCGACTCGGGCGTCACGGCCGCGGCTTACAGCGCCATGGCAGCGCTGGCGACCAATCCCACCGGAGCTTCCTCCGCCGGTTTTGCCAAGATAGACTCGAGCACCTCGATCGACAACACCGGCGTAGTCTCTGGCCTGTTCGCCAAGCTCGAAGCTGGATTGGATTCTGACGTCAACACAATCCAACTATGGCGCACGCTCGCCCTCTACATCGGTCCTCAAATTGGCAACCTTGGCCGGCGCGAACTCGCCAGGTCCATTGCGCTGTGCGAGGACGGGCTGAAACGCAGCGCGGGTTCGCGTAACACGGACGACCGGCTTGCCGTCGCCGAGTACTTGTCGGCCCTGCTGACGGGATTGACGCTGCTGCCAACGCCGGAAAGGGAGCTACTGCTCCTTGAATTACGGAACGATGCTGCAGCACCATCTTTCGCACGATCCAGCGACCGCCTCTGGGCCCTGCTGACTTGCATCAGCCGAGACCCGGCTGTGGCCGTGCGCAAGGTCGCAGCTGGTGCTTTGCCGGCCTGGGCGACGCTGCGCCAAGGCTCGGGGGCCTTCGATTCGGAGCGCCTGGAGGAGCTGGTCACCAATCTGCTGCACACCTTGTCACATGACGAGGAGGACGCCGTCAGGGCAGAGACCATCCGTTCCCTCGGCCACATCATCGGCGTAAGAGTGCCGTCCTCTCCCGGCGAGCTTGGCGAGCCTGGCACCGTCAGCGGCGGCGGCGGCAGCAGCATCAGCAGCCTTGGTGCCGCAGAGGGCCCGATATGCAACGCCCTGCTGTGGAGATCCGGCGGCGTCAACGGTCACCTGCTTCCTTCGCCCCAATCGAGCCTCATCGCAGCTCTTTCAGACCGGTCGACGCTGGTCAGGCAGCAGGCTGCCTGGACGTTGGCCAACTGGACGGAAGCTTTCGCAAATGCTCTACCGACAGAGTCTGCGCCTCTCGAAAATTCGCTTGCACCCAACGTCGGATCAGCGCCGTGGGTCGACATGGCTCGGGCAGCTCTCAGGGCTCGAACAGACGAGCCTGCTGTTGCTGTGGGTGCGCTCCGTGCTTGCGGATGCCTGCTCGCCATGCGATCATCCTTCGCAGCGGCCGTTGAGGGCGATGTAGGCGCTTCAACGGCCAATGACGTCGCTAACAAGCTGACGCTCGAGCTTGTCGACGCCATCTGCGCGGTCCTCGAACCGCTTGCCGCCACGAAGGCCGAGGGCGGGAGAGCGCCCTCGAGAAGCCCGAAGATGCACTGGAACGCCGCCAGCGCTCTCGGCAGGGCGGTCAAGAATCGTAAGCTATTCGAGTGGCTGTCCGGCAGTGATGATGAGGGAGCAGCGGGAGATCGACGTGAAGCGCTCTCGCGTCTGCTATCCGTGCTCGGCGATAGCCTAGCCTCCAAGATCTTCAAGGTCAAGATCGCCGCTGCCGAGGCGCTGTTGACGCTGCGCAGCCCCCAGGAGCGGGGCGACGGCGTCGAGCAGCCAGGTGTAGGCGCAGAGGCGGACTCGACGGTGCTGCGAGCGGCGACCGTCTCGAACCTAGCTTCGAAGATCGCAGCGGCTAATGATCATCTGGAAGGAGAGATCGACCGGGCGTCGTTCAAAGAGGCGAGCCTGTACGCTCAAGAGTGTCGCAAGCTCTTTGAACGACTGATGAGGGCCTATGGGCTGCCAAGGGAGGAAGAGGAAGGGGCGAAGATGCTGACTGGGGCGGTAGATGCGTGACGCTCAATGATTATACGGTACACGACGGCCCGCGTCGCGCCGCCATCCTGTCAAGCCGTACTATTCTAAGCAAAACCACCGAGTGTGTTATCTCGCGGGGTCGTCGCCGGCCTCGGCCACTGAGACCATACGCTCCAGGCGACCAAGCTTTTCGGCCGTGTGCGTTCCTTGGTCGTCATCCTCACTGTTGTTGCGAGGCGTCCATGCGCTTGCCCGGCTTGCTACTGTAGCGAGTGAAAGGGAGCAGAAGCAGGTATTTGATAGAGTACTTAGTGTCGAGGAGCGCGAAATGATTGAGCCATGCATGGACAGGAAGCTCTCTTTTTGCAGCACACAGACCCCTCCACATTTTTGTTACGCGGCATGAGGCAGACAGCGCTGGGTCCATCGATTTTGTCTGACTGATCCGCCTCTCGCTCGCGGCGAGCCTCGTTGGACAAGTCACCCCTCTGGCCTGACCAAGACCGGCTAGTTAGAGGCAAGATGAATAAGGCGAGGTGGACTATGCCCTCTGTTTGTTCCTGCTCTGGGCTCCTCGTCTAGACTTGACTGCATCGCATCGCAGGAGCGGTCGTGATGTTGCGTCGAGCAGAGCAGAGGGGGCATGGTGTAATCACATCTTCTCATCCCCTCCCGCCCGCGTCCCTCTTTCCCCCGTACACTGGCTCAGAAACCTGTCCAGATTCGAGGCAAGAAGAGTATAAGAGCCTCGGTCGTCGATCCATGTCTTCATCCCGCACCCTCACCTTTGAACTTTCTTTCCCCCCTCTTCCACACCTCCTTCTGCCTCCAATTTGAGCCAGAACCATCATCACCACACCTTATCAGTCAGACAAACATACACACGCACACAACATGGCAGGCGGAGCAGCAGTCAACCGAGGTCCCCACACGGGAAGCGGCAGCGAAGCAGCCGTATCCGACCTCTCTGGACCTTAGCGAAAGAGTCTGTTGGCCGATCTCGACTTGGATGGTATGTTCCAATTTCCCCTTTCTCTCTTTTCCTCTCTCCCTCTCTCTGCTATTCCAAGGTCATTGTTGCCCTCCTCTGTGTCGACCATCACTCACTCTTTCGCTCTCTCTCTCTCTCTCTCTCTCTCTCTCTCTCTCTCTCTCTCTCTCATTCATTCTTGGTCGTCGAACCTTGCGAACCTTCAGAGCTAGCCCGTCTCAACCTTCCCTCAGCCTCTGGAATCTCTCAATACGCTCTATTCGACAAGGCGGACGCACAAGCCATCCACGGTTCGCAACCTTCGTTCACGCGATCCTTTGACACCTCTGTCATCCGACAGCTCATCGACATGTTTACCGCTCTCAACGCTCCTGCCGTCTCGAGCGCTGACGCAGGTCTCAACAAGATCACCATCAACGACGTCGAATACACCGTCAGTGGACCGAGAGCCGGTCAGTTCCCCGTGGAACTCGCCACTACATAGCGATAACAACGTCTTCTTCGTCACCGTCTCCGCAATCATGTTGGTTCTTGTTGAGGCGGCTCAGGGAGATGACACAAAGAAAAAGACACCCGAACAGGAGGGTCTCTGGAGTGCCGTTAGGGCTTTTACCTTTGCGTTGACTGAAAAGGGCCTTTGAATGGGCCATCGTTCTCGCCGATGTACAGTAGCACACAAGAAGCTCAGACAAAAGGCAAGCAAGGATCACGTCGTTCTGATGGACACGCTTGTCGATTATCGATGTGGGATGCGTTTTGTATTTGCTCTGGCGTGACTGTGACTGTGACGAGGCTCTGGCCTGACCTCGACTGGGACCTGTTAGGGGAGATGTCGCGAAATGTATGTAACACACGTGAAGCGCAGCCCGGCGACGTTTGTTTAGGCTAGTGATGTGGGGCGTACGCGATGGGAAGCAAGTGATGCGGAACTGTTGGGGAGCTGGTGACGGAGAGGCCGGACGTACCCTCGCTGCGGCGCCGTGGCTTTCGACGAGGCTCAGGCGTAGAACCCGGCGTGCGCCTTGGCGAGGCCCTGCCAAGCGTCTACCTCGACGCCTTTGCCCAGACCCAGGACCGAGACGCCGACGTCGGCCTCATCCGGGTAGATGCGAGTGCTGATGGCAACGATGTCGTCGACAAAGACTTCGAGCACCGAGTTGTCGAGGAAGATGCGCATCCGGTGCGCGTCGGGCTGCGTGCCATCCCGACGCGGTGGGATCGCCACGTCGATCAGGTCCGTCTGGACCTCGATGCACTTCTCCACAATCGACTCCCTGCCCGACGAGCGGCTTCGGTCCACTACCACGTGGTGACTCGACGTGATGTAGACGGTCGTGCGTGTGCACAGGTCGGCGCTGTGGGCAAGCACGAAGCCGCTCGGGCTCGCCAGGGAGCTTGCGATAGAGACGGAGCCGGAGGTCGGCAGGGAGGCGAGAATTTCGAGCGAACGTCCCGAGACGTCGGAGAGGGGCTGTGCGGTGGTCATAACGCCGCCGCCGAGCTCAAGCTGGCGCGCCTGGCCGCTTGTGATCGCAGTGAGGCGGGTGTGACTGGCTCCTGCGCGAAGGCCAAGGACCTCCTCGACGGGACGGATGCCGAGCTCGGACGACACCGGATGCCAGAAAAGCTCGCGCGGCAGTGAGAGGCAGCCCGACCAACCCTGTCGGTCGTACTGGTCCTCTGGCAGGTCGTCTTCGGTGATCCAGCCCCACATGATCCGTCGGTTCTTGGCCGGATCGTGGAACGAGCTGGCGGCGTAGAGGCAACCATGGTCCAGCAGGCCCGTTCGCAGCGGCTCGAGCGAGAAGCCGGCCTTGGAGCCTTCCAGCGCCTTGCGCTGGGTCTCGTACTTCATGTAGATGGCGGCACGGTGTGGACCTGGCTCGATGCAGCCTTCGACGTTGATCAGAAGGTAGTCGTCCTGCCCCCCGGCGGCGGCGGCCGCGACGTCGCTAACCCTTTCCTTTCCTTGCGGCGCGACCGAGAAGAAGTTGCACACCTCCCAGTTCTTGCCGAGGTCGACGCCGTGCGGAGACGCCTTCTGATTCCTCCCGACGTCGCAGAGGTGGCCGATGTATTCCCACGAGGTGAGATCGGTTGGGTCGATCGAGTAGGCGAAGACGGTCGGCGTCTTGTCCTTGAGACCGCCGGCGATGAGTCCGTAGAGGCCCGGAGAGCTCTTGCCCAGCAGCTCATCCAGGAGCGGCCACGCTGACACATAGGGGTCGCGCCACGAGATGACGTCGACCTCGGCCGGGGGGCCGTCGAGGATGCAGTCCTGCGGCGTCCAGGACTTACCGCCGTCGGACGAAGTCGACAGAGCGAGCTTCTCGGCCCCGCGGTGGTAGGGAAGCGTGTGGTGAATCGGGAGGTGGGAGACCTGTTGTTGGGCATGCAATTCGACACGGAAGGTGGGTAGAGATATTTGGCTCAGTGGCTCCGCTCGCCTCGTCATGGCGGCCTCTCTCTCCTTGTCTCGCGGTTGCCTGTCGGCAGGCGAAGGGTAGGGATGCTCACCGCCGTGTATATCGCCGTCATCTCGCCGCTGTCCCTTGTTCCCGCCTCCCTTCCAATCTCGTCGACGTCACGGTCGCCGTCGCCGTGGTTGGGACCGCGCATCAGGACGCAGCCGGTAAAGACGCCTTTGTGGTCGTACTCGGTGCCAGGCTCGATGACGGCCTCGCGGCTCGAGTGCCAATGGATAAGGTCGCTGCTCTTTGCGTGTCCCCAGGACATGTTGCCCCATTTCGAGCCTTTTGGGTTCCATTGATACCACATATGGTAGAGACCCGTCCTGGCATCGTACGAGGGGCCGCAGGGGTCGTTCATCCAGCCATTGGGCGCCATCAGGTGCGAGTGGGGTCGCCAGCGGTAGAAGGCGACATCGTCGGCCGAGGCGCCGCGGAGCTGCTGGCGGCTGACGCTCATCGAGGTGCGTTTGGCGTGCGAGATGGCGGCGGCTACCGCTGCGTTGTGCGCAGCGGTCATTATGACGGCACCCTGTTGTGCAGCAGCGGCAGCATCGTCGCGGAGGGAATCACGGAGGTTGTTGGTGAGGTCGGAGAAGGAAGGGCGGCCCATCTCGATTGATGGCATCTTTGACGATTTCCAAGGCCAGGCTAGGTCAGGGTTCTATGTAGACTGCTGTGCTGGTTGGCCGCCTTTGAGCTCGGCTGCATGCAGAGGTCCGGCGATGGAATAAAGGCGCGCGAAGACCGAGGCGTGCTTGGTCGGACGAATAGCAGACAGGTTCTTGGCGGATGAGTGGCTGGCTGAGAGTGGTTCCTCGAGCAAAGGGTGGAAAAGAGCTGAGCTGCTGTTGAGGACGGTGACGGCGGCGGTGTCAGAGACGGCGACGATGATTTCTCAGAGGGGTCGTTCCGAGGCGAGGCAGGGCAATTGGGCAGTGGACGGACGCTTACTTGCCGCTAAAGCTTACGGTTGCGAGAGGACGGAATGTGGCGAGGCGGACAAGAGGCGATGAAAGAAAGGCGATGCAGGAGGCCGAGGCAAGGTAAGATGTGATGTGAGATAAAGAGAGAGCGCGAGAGCGCAAGAGAGACGGAGGACGGTGACGAGAACGGTGACGAGAACGGTGACGGTGACGGAGTGATGGCTGTGCTAAGACGGAGGAAGTAGCTATAGCGGCGGGTTTCGTTGAGTTTCGCTCTGGCGAGGGCGAGGACGAGGGCGAGTGGTGGTAGGGATCTGAAACGTAGCCGTTCGGCTTAAGGCCGTCGTTCGTGGGTGGCTAAAGAGCTGGAAGATGGGTGGAGGAGAGACGCCGAGGGCTACGAAGAGGTGCGCCGATTCGATGCTACACTTTACGAGGGGCCGGCAGCAGACCAGAAAGATGAAGAATGCGACGTCTTCCACCGCCGACCGAAAGAGGCGCTGGTCAGGACGCTTGTAGAGACGGAGCCAAGTCGGCGCGCCGCCAGCGCTTTCTTTGTCGCCGACGTCGACGAGCGGGATATTGCGCGTGGGGGGTGGAGCTCTAGGCCATTGGCCTGTTCAAGCGGCTCATCCGACGACCGATAAGCTGCTGTCGTGCTGCCGTCTCTGGTCCGGCTCGCCAAGACGGACCTAGGTAAGCCTCGGACACTTTTGGACAGGCAGGACAGCTTCTGCTGCTCGCAGCTCAGTGCCGCCGCCGAACGACAGCCGTGGCGAGGCGACTGTGGCAAAGAAAGGCGGCGGGCGCGCGGCAAGGGTCCGCGTATCGATACATATGTACCAAAATGTGCTGCGCCAGGTCGGTCCGGCGCCGGCCCCGCCAAACAACCGAAACACGGGCGAGCGTCGGTCGTGTCGAGCGTCGGTCGCCACCCGTTTTTTTGCACCTTTGCCAGGACACGAGTAGTTACCGCTAAGTACGTACTGTAGCTGCGCTCTCGTCGCCCCGAGCCAAGCTCCCGCCTCACCCCACATCGCTAATACGTCCATCGTCGTCTATCGAT
The DNA here is from genome assembly GCA_900291925.1 of Thecaphora thlaspeos. NCBI lineage: Eukaryota > Fungi > Basidiomycota > Ustilaginomycetes > Urocystidales > Glomosporiaceae > Thecaphora > Thecaphora thlaspeos. The sequence goes on along the minus strand of UWYS01000009.1, from coordinate 101,284 downwards.
CAGCGCCCTTCTTAGCCTTGCTGACTGCACCGACTCAGAGGCCAAACGAACCCTTGCCGCCCCGGCTCTACCGCTCCTCGGCATGTGACCAAGGTCTTCCGGCGTACTTGGGGTGTTTCCATGACCGATAACAGAGGCTCAACAAGCTCGGAACACAAAGGCTGACACCGAGCCTGAGCTTAGCCTCGGAGCGCCGGTGCCTGCCTTGCTTGCCGTCTGCGACACACCTCGAAATGACCGGTGCGGGGAAGATGCATCGCCCGCCTCAGCGGAGTCGCAAAACAAAGAAAGCTCCTCCTTGTGGCGAATATTCGGTCTTGACGAGCGACGAGGCCTGATTCCTGGGCACAACACCGAGAGCAGGGGGGAGGCAAAAGAAGGGAGAGCCGGTCAGGTGCATGGCATACAGTAGCAGGCTGAGTACTTAGCGGCGGCGGTCCAGTGGGGAGAGACGAGGTCTCGAGACAGAGGACCTTGCGCACCGAGACAGGAGCGACGTGCGAGCGAAGTCATATGTAATGAACAAGCCCTCGCCGACGTCGGGCCCCACTCGGCCTCGCCTCGCCGTCGTGCGCACAGTGTGCCCCAGTGTAGTGGAAAGCTTCAGCGAGATCTCGGATCCGGCCTCACATCCTTGCAAGCTTGGATCAGTGGCACGATATCGTACGTAAGGAGACGTCAATCAAGATGACCGAGAACCAGGTGGGACCTTCTGCCAGAAAGCTCCTGGCGTCCCTGCACCAAGATCTGTCGCCGCTCCCAGGCTCCCGTCGCTCGACAGAAGCAGGGATGCGCGAAAAGAACCATCGTGTTCTCGCCTGATCGGGTTGGCGGATGACGGCTAGGCGGATTTGGGCGGGCACGTCAAGTAGTAACATGATTGGTGCTCGTCTCGGAGCCGAGAGCGGAGAGCGTAGAGCGGGGCGAGGGAGGCCGGACGAGACCGTCGCGTACTGTAGCGAAGGAAGGGCCGCTTCGTTGGTTCGCAGGCGGATGGGCCGGCGGCGGAGCCGATTTGTGCGATCCTCCACTCTTCCCGTTGCGCGCCGCGCAGCGCGTGCGTCACCACGCAGAGAGCCGCTCGTCTATGTACGTTCCCCACGAGCGAAGCGAAAGCGTCGATGGATAGAATGGATACAGTAGAAATATCAAATTGGACTTGCTGCATCCGTATTAATCTTGAATAGCTCGAATACAACACCTGAGCGGAGACAGGCAAGCAGAGCGTTCTGTCTCCGCGTTTGGGAAGACGAGATCGTCGTCGTACAGGCGTCCTGCCATCTGCATCGCACGCTCCCAACCGGCAGCCCTTGACCCTGGCTCCGCCAGCAGCTCGGCATGCAGCCTTCCATCCGCTCCTCCTCCGCTGACAACACCACCGCCACGGCCGCTCCTCCCTCCGCTCCTCCACCACCATCCTTTCCTTTCATCCGCTTCTCGAGCTCCGCGGTCACCCAGCTTCTTTGCTCCTTCCGCTTGTCCGCCCCCTTTCTGGCCTCACCGATACCCTCCTCGCCTAGGCACCCGCAGACCTAGCCAGCCAGCCAGCCAGCCAGCCAGTCATCCATCTAACTAGGCGGTCTCCATCTCGATACCCGATTCCATCCAACGGGTCCCTTTGCTGCCGCTGTCGGATAGACACCCACCCTCGGCCTCACTGCCAATCTAGCTCGCCCAGGATGTCGATGGCTCCGCAGGCCATCCACTCGAACCTGTCGCGCCCGCACCCGACCGACTCGCGCCTGCTGCAGAACCTCATTCGCGGTGAAAAGAGCTACATTGATAACCTTGCGTCGAGTTCTGCTTCGGCCTACTCTGCAGCCAGCGCGCTCGCGGCGTGGGGCACCTCGGAGGCTCCAGATATCGCCAGAGCGTCCCAGGCGCTCGCCGAGGTGCTCGCATCGGTCGCCGACGCCGAGAGGACCCACGTCCAGGCGCTCGAGGGCTACCGCAGCGCGCTCAAGGACGTCCTCGACCGTGAGCACAGCATCCGTTCCGTCGTGCGCGACCGGGACATCCTCGTCGGTAGGCTGATCAAGGCGAGCAAGAAAAAGGTCAGCCGCAAGGACAACGGCTTCAGCGTCGACGAAAAGAATGAAAAGGTCCTCGCTGCGCAGCGCGAGCTCCACGCCTGCGAGCAGGTGCTCGCCAGCGAAGAGGCCGCCCTCGTCGGCGTCAAGCGTAGGACGTTCAAGGAGGCGCTCACCATGCGCATGAAGACGCTCGGCGACGCCGGCGCCGCCATGGTCGACGCGGCAAAGGAGGCCATCCTGCTGCTCGACGAGTTCGACACCCACGGACCCCTTCTCCAGGCCAGCGGCGGCGGACAGTACGAGAGCATGTATGCCGACGAGGGCGTCGAGCACGGCGACTACGAAGACCACGGCGCCATGCAAGACTACCACGAGGGAGGGGGCGCAGCGGCCCACGAACACGGCGGCGCAAATGGCAACAACCTGGTACCCGATGGCCACGGCGGCTTCCACAAGAACGTAGACGGTGCGTCGCCTCGCTTCGATTCGTGCTCTGTGCCCAAGTGCTGCTGCTGTCTCGGCTGGGAGACGTATTGTGCTGACCCCGTCCCCGACCCTTCCATGATTTTCTGTCCTGTCGTACTTCTTCCCTCCCGATGCCTCCTGCTGCAGACCTCCGCGAAATGGACCCGCGCTTCTCGCAGCAGCAGTTCGAGGTCGCCTCGGTCACTCCGTCGCAGTCCGCCTCCCAGGTGGTGCACAACGAGCGTAACACCATGCCTATCGGACAGCGGTACACGTCGCAGTTCAACAATGTCGCCGAGCAGGACGGTACGCCCTCAGAGACGGAAAGCGAGGAGGACTACCGCCGCGCGTTTATCGAGCCTCGGATGAACCTCCCGGCCCCGCACGAGCTCGGCATTGCCGCCGACACGCATGACTCTTTCATCCCGCAGTCTGCCCATCACGTGAGACGCTCCACCACACAGAGAACAAAGAAGGGAAGCGGCCGAACCGCTGGTGGTGAAGTCCAGCCACCGTCGCTGCCGGCCAAGGATGCAGTGCCGACGGTCCCTATGCCGCCCGTCCCAAGCGCACCCCGTCTCAACGTGGCTCAGGCGCGCAACTTTGGCCACATCCCGACGGCGCCTCCCACCCAGACCGGCCGGCCCGACGACGACAGCTCCGATGACGGCGCCCAGCCGAGGCGCAGCAACTCTACCTGGGGCCCTCGCCCGGGCCGCGTCAGCTACCAAGGTGCTAGCCGCGGTGCCACCAACGGCTCCGAGGACGGCATCAGCTACTCGGTCAAGCGCAGCGACTCAATCTTTGGCAAGGTAGGCAAGCTCTTCAAGACCGACCTGCGCGACGCTCAGTCGCGCGAGCGCGAAGGCTGGGCCGAGTCGAGGACCGATCGGCGCCTCGAGACGCAGGATAACAAGCGCAAGAGTATGATCCGACGCGCCGAGCCCGACAGCTCCGACGACAAGCCCGACACGCGCACGCTCGTCCGACACCTCAACAACCCTAGGTCGATGGGGGAACGCGAGACGAGCAGCGACGTCGGGATGAAGGGCAAGTTCCTCCGCACTCCGAGCATCAGCAGGATCACACCGGGACCGCTCAGAAACAAGGCGCAGCAGGAGGAGGAGGAGAGGCTGGCCGCCATTCGAGCCTCTGTCGTCGGCAATGGCTTCCTCGGCCAGACCACCAACAAGCCGCCCGGCAGCGGCGCTGCCAGCGTCCGCTCGACCGCGACCAAGACCAACAAGAAGAAGAAGAAGCAGACCACGGCCGGCAGCGAGATCGGCACCGCGCCCACCCGGACCAGTGCTGCTACCACCGCCACGCAGGTGACTGTCCCCGGCGATGCGAGCTCCGGTGTCCGCCACGCATTTCAGCCTGGTCTTTCCCGCAGCTCGACAATGGAGAGCTCGGTCGGCAAGAAGAAGAAGAACCGGGCCAGCGTCCTCGGCGGCGCCAGCGACGGAGGCGCTGCGGCTGGCTCCAGCCCGTTGACCGCCTTCACGCCTTACGAGGGCAAGTACAGCACCGCCTCGTGGGTCGGCAAGCCGGGCAGCCAGTTGACGGCGGCCGAGGCGGTAGCCATGGCCGGCGTCGTTCCGAAGGGGTCAGCTTCGAGGCCCCAGTCGAGCTCGCAGAGCCCCGTGCTCGAGTCGTCGGCGCAGCCTTCGTCCCGTCCGGCGTCGATCCGGTCGTCTGCCAGCAAGGCTGGCCCGCTGAGGCCGTCGCTCAAGTCGCCGAGTCCTGGCTACGCCGCCAACAATGGTAGCGCCTTCTCCACCAAGAAGGCTACGGCCAACATCCCCGTTCAGTCGTCCTCACTGCGACACAAGACGACGCCCTCGAGGCCGGCGCAGGCGCAGGCGCCCCCTCCGCCGCAGCCGCAAATGGCGCCGATCCCTACGGCACCCGCTGCCATCACCTCGACCAACGCGGCCGCAGAAGCTGTCGCGGCGGCTACGGCTCAACAGCAGGCCGCCAGCAAGGCAGCGTCTCGGGGAGTTGCCGCGAAGTCTCAAAAGCAGACCTCTGCCCCCACCCCAAGAGCCGTCCCTAGCCTGGGCAAGGACGATACCATCGACGGCACCGGGCACCTCGATGTCCCTGTCACTCAAGGCTCGGGTGGTGACACTCGGCCCGAAGGTGCGAATGCAGCAGCCAGCGCGACATCGAACGCCGCGGCTGTCGCTGCCGAGCCCAAGGCTAAGACGTCGATGCCTAAGCTGGACATGCCGGACTCGGAGCCTTTCCGCATCGACCTGGAGAACCTCTCGAGGGCCGAGCTGCAACGCCGCGGCTCGTCAATGACGGACGCGAGCGAGCCTTTCATGACCCCGTCGGCAGAGGCAACCTACCGAGCCTTTGTCCGCGAGGATGAGGCCAACCCCCAGCCAGAGCCCGAGGTCGTTCAGCAGCCTGCTCCGACTTCGGCCGTGACGCGCGTCACCGATCGCAAGGTCTCGCTCCAGCCCAGCCGCGTCTACGGCGTCGGAGCGCCCGACATCAGCGACACGTCGTCCGAGGACGGCTCCGTCTCAACGCACCAGCCGAGCGGCGGCGACGCTAGGGGCAGCCAGGGAGCGCAGCAGGCTGCACAGGTCCAGGCCAACTCTGTGCTTGCCGATCCCGAGCACCGCCTCGATCCCGTCCTGGTCGGGCTCTCGGCCGCCACTCCGGCGCCGCCGATCACCTCAGCCGCCGTCCTGCCCCAACATTCCGCCGCTTCCGGCGGCGCTGCCGGAGGGCTGCTGACCGCCACTCCCAGCATGGCCCACAGCGACGTCTCGACCGGCGTAGCGAGGCGCAAGAGCGTGCGTATGGCGCCCGACACCAAGCTGCCGCCGGACACGCCGACCGACGACATTGCGACGCCCAGGGGCAATGAGTACGGCGGACAGGACCCTATTGCCCTGCGGTCCGGCGGCGGCGGCAGCAGCAGCCACCCGTCGGCGCTCAGCAGCCGCATCGCCCCTCTGCCCGCGGCGCTCGCGCGCGTCTCGACCAAAGCCGACGGACCGATCGATCTGGCTGCCGGTCGCGAACGGTCCGGCTGGTCGACGCGCATCCGGGACCTACCGGACAACTCGTCGAGTGACGAAGACGAAGGCGGTGATGACGGCTACTCGCAAGCGCGCAAGGCGTTCGGCTCGGCCAGCCGCGGCTGGAGCGAGGCGACGGGCACGGGCAACAAGTCGAGCAAGACCAAGGCCGGATCGGTGTGGTCCAAGGTCTCAATCGGATCGAAGAAGAGCAAGAAGCCCAGCGCCGCGTCTGCTTTTGCACACGGCGAGGCGACGCAGACGTCGAACCAGGCGCAAACACAGCCGCCGCCGCTCTCCCTATCCAGCGACCACGCCCAGCAGACTGCCCCGCAGCCTCAGCCTCAGCCTCAACCTCAGGCCCGGGCCCCATCCGAGCCGGTCGGAACAGCAGCGGGAGGCTACATGACCTCTTTGGACCTGCCATCTTCCGCGGCCGACGAGAGCAAGCCCCACATGCCGCCCGTCCCCATCGCCCCCGCCGCCACGGGTCAGAACGCCATGACCGTACCCGCCGCCCCACCGCCCGCCGTCGAGTCGACCGGCAAGGCCCGTGGCTTCTTTGGCAAGCCCAAGAAGTTCAAGAACTAGTCCCGCCTTACCCTCTCTCTTTCTCTCTCTCTGGGTTGACTTGTCTCTCTCCAAGAGCTCGCCGGTTCGCCTTTTCATGTTACTTGGATAGTCCTGGCCTTTCTCTCTCTGTCCCTCTCTTCTGTTTCGCGCGGATCTTATAGGTTCTACGTTCATGTACATGTCGTCCTCTTACCTGCCGTGACGCTTCTTCGTCGTTATTCTCCATTTTGCGATCCCAGACAGCTTCGATCGCCCTCGGATCACCTCACCCTCGTTCACATGCTCGACTCTCCTTCCTTTCCCAGCCTGTATCGGACTCACTCCGTTCTCGACTAATTTGCTCTTACCTGCTCGTCTGTCGTTAGCGCTCGTTCGCACGTTCGGATGTATTGTCTGTGAATGCGCCTGTGGGTATATCAACAAGAATCTTGTGGGCTCTTCCGTACATCATGTTAGACATGAGAAAGCGGAAAGGGGGTCGTGCGGCAGGGACGAGGCAGAGGAAAGAGTTGAGGTAGAGCGAGGAAGGATCGTTAAGGGAAAGTTTGTATATATAATAATCGCAAATGGGACGTTCTGCGTCTTGCTGCGACTGACGTAGTGATGGACGAACGATGATGGCTCAGCAGCTGCACGAGTCCCTTGCGACGCCCAGACCGTAGTCGACGTAACCGCCGGAATCGGTGAGCGAGATGTTGCCTCTGCTGCTATCGGCCGCGTGGGCCGCCGGTGCGCCGCCCGGCATCCGATCGCCCGGCCTTCGCACGCCGGGTCCTGTCTTTTGCCATAATGATGGTGTCGAGATGATCTGCATTGGCGTTGTCGGTCGGTCAGGGTAGCGCAAACGTGGAAGAGACATGGGGGGAGAAGATGGCGTCAGATGAATGCTCTCTACGATGCTGCCCGCCAGAGGCGGTCGGAGATCAGACGCCGACACTCACCGTGTTGACGAGCTCGTCGAATGCGCCGTTGACGCCTACGCCCTTCTTTGCGCTGCACTCGACAAAGAGGCATCCCATCTTGTCGGCAAACGCCTTGCCTTCTTCCGATATGACGACGCGCGAAAACTCCTTGTCGACCTTGTTGCCGACGACGATCTTGACGACGTCCTGGCTGGTGGTGAACGTCTCGAGCTCGTTGAACCACGTCGGGAGCGAGTCAAACGTGTCGCGCTGCGTGACGTCGTAGACGACAATGACGCCCTGGGCGCCGCGGTAGTAGGAGCTCGTGAGGGTGCGGAAGCGCTCTTGACCCGCTGTGTCCCAGATCGACAGCTTGAACCGCTTGCCGCCCACCTCGATCCCCTTGATGCGGTAGTCTACTCCGATCGTTGCGGACGTTTCTTCTGGCGAGAGGAATTCGTCGTCGGTGAAGCGCAGCAGGAGCGATGACTTGCCGACTGAAGAGGAACCGATTAGCAACACTTTGAGCGTCGGAATGTCGGACGGTGTGCCGGACATGGCGAGCGTGGCGTTGGCTGCTTGGCAGATGCAGATGCAGGTTTGGATGCGGATGCGGATGCAGATGCGGATCCGTAGGCTCGTCAAGGACGGACAGGTCGTTCCTCAATGTCCGAGTAGAGTGTGCGTCTTGGCTAGGGTGGTGCGTTGAGTTCAAGGTGCGCCAGGGACAGATCGTCGGCGTTCAGGAGCGCAAGCGTGTTGCAGGAAGGTCGAGCTTTGTATGTGATTCTCTAAGAGGAGGGGGATGGTGGCAATGGAGGATGATGGTGGTCGTTGTCATCACGGCCTGAGCGCCTCGGTGTTTGTGTCACTTTCACGCCTGTCTTGGGGGCGCCGCTCGCAAAGTGCAAAAGAAGTGGAGCTGTCCCCCAAAAACGGGAGCACGGCCAGTTCTACGTCACTCTTCACCCCTTGGCCCCGCCGCCTTTGCGTGGCACTCGCTCGCACGAGAAGAGCGCCCGGTCTCCGGCGGGCCAACACAACGCGCTGCCAAAAGTCCTGCACGGCGCTTGCTCGACGTTTCCTTCCTCGCCGAGCCCCTCCATATCGCAATCGCAGTCGCAATCGCATCCGCTCACCAGCACCGACCCCTTCCAAGCATCACCACATCCCATCGAGGAATTTTCCATCATGGGCACCATCGGAATCCCCGTCAAGCTCATCCACGAGGCCGTCGGTCATATCATCACAGTCGAGCTCAAGGGCGGAGCATCATATCGAGGAACGCTGTACGATGGTGAGCCTCGAGACGTGCGACACTGGACCTGATCGCTGCGAGAGACCCTTTGTGGAGATGGTGTTCTTTCCAGCCAGCTGACTTCTCTCTCCTCTTCCCACCACATCTGCTCTCACTTTCTCGCTCCCGCGCCGTTCAGCTGAGGACAACTTCAACGTTTCGATGAAGGACATCATAGTCACGGCCAGGGACGGCAAGCAGTCGCATCTGGAAAACGTCTACATCCGCGGCAACATGATCCGCTTTGTCATTGTTCCCGACATGCTCCAACAAGCTCCCATGTTCAAGCGGGTCGGACCCAATGCGATGAAGGGCAGGGGTATCGGAAGCGCAAGAGGCCGCGCTACCATCATGAGAGGTAAGTCGTCGCGCTCGATGAGAGGAAGAGTCTGCCTGGCCGGGCTCGTCGCCGTCTGCTGCTGCTTTCGCTGCTCAGGGTCTGCCGATCGCTTCTCGAGTAGACCTGTTGAGGTCCATCCTACTGATGCTGACGCTTGTTTGTTGCCTGTCGCCGCCTCTTCTGTCACAACAGCCCAAGCAAGAAGGGGTCGTGGTGGAGGTGGACAGCGACCACAGGGCATCCGGCGATGATGTGACTCGTCTCGCCAGCACCGCTTCGACCACCGACGCCGTTGCCAAGATCAACCGCCTGTTCAGCTTGCCTTGCGAACCACACAAACCCAGCCCGCAAGCAAGTCATCCGTCTGTCCATCCAGTCCGCGATGCCAATCACACACATCCTGCCACGGCGAGGCATTTTCCTTGACAATCTTGTACTATACGTATGTGCCAGGCTCGCGCTCAGCCTTTCCCTTACGACCAAAACCTTTCCAATTGGCCCCACACAGAAGCACGCTGTCTTCTGCCAGATGAAGACCGGGCCTTGTCGGCCGGGCTCGGGCCTCGCCGCCATCAATCTTCCCGGACCTTGCCCGTGCGTGTCGAGCAGTGCATTGCGCGCCTGAAGGGCAGGTCGGACTGCAGTGCGGCCCATCCGACCTCGCCCTGCCATGCCCCTTTCTCGCAACTACTGCCCGGATGAGCCGCATCGAGGTGCCAGGGGCTCCGTGAAGCTGTGTGACTTCTCCGTAAATCGACAGGATGCCCCTGAAGGCATCGTTCCGATGAGGTGCTCTGCTCCGAAGCGAAAGAAAGCGGGACGGGACCCCTCGTCGGCGCGGAGCTCATCGACCGAGCCCAAGCAGGACCGACCGCGAATGGCGAGCGCTTTGGCGTCAGACTGCTGTCCCGAGGAGCGCTGAGACGGCTTAGCTCCGTGTTTCCACCGCAGGTCAGCCAGCAGCGAGGCTATGGGCGCGTTGCAGACGGTACATCGTGTGATGGCGAGCAAGGCGGGACCTGCCTGGCTTGCGTATTCAAGATTACCTTGCTGGCTACGCCACGCCGCGCCATCTCGACCCGATCACGCCGGCTGGCTGCGCCCCACCCACCGATGTTTTTGTTTTTGTTTTTGTTTTTTTTTTTTTTTTTTTTTTCGTTCCGATTTTCCCTCTGATTTTTGGGCCCTGCGCCAGGCGCGGCTGGCCGCCCTGTCGCCCACCCGTGGTGGGCGAGCGCTGGCTGGCTTTTCGCACCGACCAGGCCAAGGCGCGCTTTTTCTTGCGTGGGCCAAGGGCTGGGCTGCACTGGCGGTGTCATTTTCGGCGGGTTCCCCAGCGCCCGTCAAGAAGCTGGCTGGCAGGCTGGCAGGGCTGGAAAGCAGGAAAAAGGCGGCGCAGAGAGAGAGAGAGAGAGCTTGCCTCAGTCTGACTGCACCAGAGCTTGCTTGTGTGGGTGGTGCTTCTGCTGGCTGTCTCAATCAAGCGTCGCTGTCTGCCTCACAACCATCATCCATCCTGCGTACGACCTCTCCTCTTTTTCACGCCTGGTCCCCAGCCCTCCACGACCACACCACCCAATTCCCTTATCGTTCGCCTCCGGCTCACTTCCGACGTTGCCTTTCGGCTCGCCTCCTACACCAGCCTCCGACCCCGGCCTCTTTCGTTGGCCCTCCGCAATCGAACCGGACCTGAGTCGACGTGACCCAGCCCAACACGCCACAGCCCTCTAATTCCAGCTCCTGGACAAAGCCAACAACGCACCCTTCGTCCCGTCCCACAACATCCATCCCCCTGCTCGCCAACGTGCTATCAGACGGCCCCATCCCCACCAGCCGGTCCAACAGCTTTCCCTCCATCTCCGCACAGATAGGTGAGTACGAGAGGCCAGGATCGAGGTGCGCGGTTCTCTACCAGGATGGCGAGACAATATTGGACGACGACGATGAGGGCTCGGCCGTCTTGGGGCCGTACCGACCCACGCTCGAGCGGTCCAAGAGACCGGCCTAGGGCTGCTCGTGGCGAAAGTCGCGGACACCTTCAATGTGTGGCCCGAAGTCATTGCGGTCCATGGCAAAGGATGGTCTTGCTACCGGTCGAGGCCAACGCCAAGGAGGACGACTCGCAAGCCTCCCTTATGCGTTGCACTTACCTTCTGAGAGGGGTTCGTGACCGAGCCCATCACTCGTTGCTGGCCTTTCCCGCTCCGAAGGAGGCGAATTCATTCTGACCTCCCAGCCGCAACCTTCCGCTTCCCTTTCCCTTTTTTTCCTCCATCGCCTCCACCACCACCACCACCGCCACCACTATTATCGCCCGCCGCCTATCCCTCACCACCGCCTATGCAGCCTGGCTCTGGATAACGTGTGTATCGTCCGCATCCTCCCCTCACTTTTCCATCACCATCCATCTCTCCAACTTCACCCTCGAATCTCCTGACACCTCGGCCCCACCCCCTGCTCTCCTCGATCGCGCCTCGCTCGCTTTGGCTCCTCCCGGACCCATCCCAAAGGGACGCGCTGAATACTGATTGAGCACAACCACGCTTCCTTGGCATCCCCTGCTCCAATCTTTCCCTTCCATCGACATCGACCGACTTTGCTGCACGCCATGTCAGAGATCACCAAGCGGCCCCGTTCCAACTCAATCTCGCCTGGACCTGACGCCAAGCGACTCGACAAAAAGGAAGACCCCGAGATTGCCGCTGCCGCCGCCGAGGTCAAAGCCGACGACTACGAGACCAAGGAGCCGACGAAGCCTGAGCACCAGAACGACGACGACAAGGACGACGCCAACAACTCCGACAAACCCAAGATGTTCTCGCCCGAAGTCGAAATGAAGCCTCACACCGAGGAGAAGGACGCCGTCGACCTCGGTCCCTCGGACGCTCCGGCCGACGTCGCCGCCACGGGCGATGCCAAGATGGAGAACTCCGCGGTCGACTCCAACGGCAACGGCGCCGACAACGGCGTCGACCCGGCAGGCTCGGTCGATGGCCAGGACGCGCAGGCTAGCCAGATCTCGATGAGGGCGCTCATTATCACGGCCGACGCCAGCATCATCATCGGCAAGCAGGGCAAGCACATCAACGAGATCCGCGACAAGAGCGGCGCCAGGCTCAACATCGTGAGTTGCGAGGTCGATCGTCCTGTCGACTTCTAGCTTCAATTGTCAAGTGTGAGGATCAGCTGTTAACAATTCAAATGCTTGTGATCCTGGCCATAAACTCCTGAACATGTAGAGCGAGAGCATTCCTGGCAACCCCGAGCGCATTCTTACCGTCTCCGGTGCGCTCGATGCTGTCAGCAAGGTGAGTATCGTTGAACGCTCATTTCGGCCACGCTTCGGTCGACCACATACCCCTTCGACGGACTCACTCACTCGTCACGCATCGTTGGCCCTCCTTCTCTTGCTACCCAAATTGCAGTCGTTCGGCCTCATCGTGCGACGCATCAACGACGAGCCTTTTGATGCGCCCTCCGTCCCGGGCTCGCGAGCCGTCACGATTCGCTTCATTGTTCCCAACTCGAGGATGGGCTCAGTGATCGGCAAGCAGGGCAGCAAGATTAAGGAGATCCAGGAGGCCTCTGGCGCGAGGCTGACGGCCGGCGAGGCGATGCTGCCTGGCAGCACGGAGCGGGTCCTGAGTATCTCGGGCGTCGCCGACGCCGTCCACATCGCCGTCTACTATGTCGGCACCATTCTGCTGGAGCACCAGGACCGAAACGCCAACAACCTTGCCTACAGGCCATCAGCGGGGGCCGCGCCCCGCGGCGGCATGTCGCCCCAGCAGGGCTACGCCGCCGGCTCGCCCGCGGCTGGCCAGTTTGGCGCTGGCGGCGGCGGTGCCGGGGTTGGCGGCTACGGTGGAGCTGCTGGTGGAGGAGCGGCGCCATACGGAGGCACGGTCGTATCGCCCCAGCTGCCGCCCGGCTCGCAGACGCAGCAGATTTTCATCCCCAACGACCTCGTCGGTTGCATCATCGGCAAAGGCGGCAGCAAGATCAACGAGATCCGCAGCATGAGCGCCAGCCACATCAAGATCATGGAGCCGGGTGCGGGCATTGCCGCCGGCGGCAGCGGTTCGGAGCGCCTCGTCACCATCACCGGCCCGCCCCCGAACATCCAGATGGCCGTGGGCCTCCTCTACCAGCGCCTCGAGCAGGAGAAGATGCGCCTGGCCCAGGGCGGAGCTCCCTAATTGCCAAAAAAACAAAAGCAGAGAGAGAGAGAGCGCAATGAGCGTCGATGCGATGAAGAATTAAAGCAACCTGCGAACCGCCTCACTACCACGCTCCTACCCCTTCCGCCCCCCGCTTCTTTGTCCGACCTTTGAGATACAAAGCGCCACCAACCCGATCCTCCCCTTCAACCCCTTCCCCACCCCGGTCTTCCACCGTTAAACCTCCGGTCAAAGTTACGGATGCATTGCCCAATTGCTCTCGCTTGTTGACTCTTCTGCTCGAGCCCGATACTCTCTTGTATTAAAGCCCTCGCTTCCCTCTCCCCCCCATTTTTTGCCTTTTCCCGTCCGCCAAATGAATCTGACAGTCTTGTTGTTCCTACTGCTGTAGCGTGCTGTTCTCTCACCTGTCTCCGGCCGCACAGCACGGAGGGGAGCAAATGGGAGGAGATGGGTCCCGCTTGCTGATCCGATGGAGCATGGTGTCCTTCGTGTCGGCGTGCAAACAGGATCAAGGTCTTGGAAACGCGCAGCGTCACCGTGGACCGCGTTGCGCTGCGCACGACGGACGATGCGGTCTCGGGGTGACGCTCCTCCATTCACGAACAGGACTTGCGACGCGTTCTGGCTCAGTGACAGCGCTCACGATCAAGGCTCTGCACAAGCGTGAGCGACATCGCGCAAGGTGGGTACTTTCGTATAGTGGTGTTGCTTGACGACAACGACACCGCCGACGAAGACGTTTCGTCGTGCTATATTCCTCGTGCTAGGGAGCGTTAGGATCACTAGTCCCACTCCTCATCAACCTGAGAATCCTCCTCAGTTCTATGCCTACATACTCTACCTCTTCATCTTGACTCTTCGTCTGTCTCTCAAACCCTTCCAACCTCTGCATTAATCCACCTACACTCTCCTTGATCACCCCCTCTACGTATTCCTGCTGACTAGCCAGCCTCTCCAACAAATCTCCAAGTGCACCTTTCTCCATATCCCTCTGTTTCCACGCATTCTCCATCTCCTTTTTCAACGAGAGCAACTTCTTCGCTTCTTGGTTGTTCTCCACCGCTCGCGTCTCTACCTCCTTCCGAAGCGATTCTACGTCCTGTTGCAGTTTCTCCCTCGTCGTCTTCCAAGAGGTCGAAAGGGCTTCGTACTGCGCTTCCGCTCTGGCTTTCGCTATACGTTCTTGACCCAACTGCGCCTCGACTTCACGTACCCTCGTCCCCCATTCCCTGCTACTCCTTCCGAGTTCTTTCGCTTCCAGCTCGGCCTTCCGAGCCCTCTCCAGCGCTTCGCTCACTTGTCGATCTTTGCGCGACAGGATCTGCGCATTGCTCTCGTTCTCCAGGCGCGTCCGAGCCAGACTGTCCTTGAGGTCGTCGTGCTGTCGTTGTAGGTTCGACGCTTGCAACTGCGCGGCGCGAAGACGCGTGCGCGTCAGGTCGAGTTGCAGTCGCGTCTCTTCCAGTTCCGCGGTGAGGGCGTGGATCACTTTGCCCGATCCCCCTCCACCGCCCCCGCCACCGTTGGCACCGCCGCCGCCAGCTGCGATGCCATTGGCGTGCTGTGTCAGCGAGGCGATCCGACGCGCTTCGCTGGCGACCGTCGGAGAACGGTGGGACGCAGAGGTCGGCTCGCCGAATCCTGCAGCGAGCGCCGTGTCCATGTTGCGTCGCGTCTCTTTCACCGGTTCGAGGCTGGGCGAGCCGGGCCCGGACTCGAACTGATTGATGCTGGAAATGGGCGGACTGAGGCTAAGAGGGACCTCGCCGAGGCTGGTGTTTCGGCTGTTCTTGCGCGTCCGCACACTTGGGGCAGGTCGGCGAGGGGTAGAGGAGCCGTCGTCCCCAACGTCGCCGGCTAGGCTGGCGGCGCTGCTGCTGCTCTTCCGAGTCCGTGTCGGAGTGACGGGGCGAGAAGACGATGAGGCGGCCGGGATGCGCTCGTTTGCTGTCGTGCCAGTGCTCGTCCGCCTGGTGCGCAGAGACGCCGCAGGGCTGGGCGACCGTCCGTTCTTGGCCGACGATCCGCTGGCGCCGCCAGCCGGGTTGGGACTCCCACCGCCGCCACCGCCGCTCCGAGCCTGTTGCTCGAGCGCGGCGATCAGGGCGTTCTTCTGTCGCAGGATGTGCTGGACCTCCTGCAGCTTGGCGCGCAGGGCGGCCGTCGTGACCTTGTTGGCGGTGGCAGAGTCGTCCGAAGCATCGGCGCCGAGCCGAGGTGAGACGGGGAGAAGGAGGTCAGTCCCCTCGGTTCTGCCGCTGGTGACGCTGTCCATGCTGGTGTCCGCGACGTCGTCGATTTTGGCGAGGCCGGCGGCGGATCCGTCTGTCGCGGCGAGAGAGGGAAACGATGCTGATGCCTGGCGGATCTCGTCGAGCGTCTGTGGGTAGGGCGTGGGGCAGCGGACGTCGTCAGCGTTTGACCACAGAACAACTCGATCACAACGCGCACGACGAGGAAGGCAGGTATCATCAACTTACCTCGAGCACCGCCAGCGTCTCTTCCCACCTGAAGCTCTGACTGTAGAGCTTTCTCTCGCCGCCCACGCTTTCAGCGTCGTCTTGGAAATCCTCGACGAGTGTGCGTGCACTGGCCTGGGCGTCCCTGCCCCACTTTGTCGGCAGCGCAAGCCGCATGCCCTTCTGTGTGGTCAGATTGACCAGTGAGGTCGCATCCTGGACCGTCAGGGATCGGGACACTGTAGGGTCGACCACGACCGATTTTGGCCCCCGCTGCGGACCAGCCGAGAGGAGCGCCCGGAGGAGGGCCGTGGCCAATGCACGATCGGGTTCCCTTCCGCCTCCTCCTCCGATGTACACGGCATCGATGCCCTCCTTGTCGGCCAGGTCTACAGCCATCTGCGGATCGAGGCGAATGGGAGTCGCTGTGGAGGTGCCTGCCTCGACGTGCTGTACGCAGCACTGCTCGAGCAGCTTTGCACCAAACTCGAGCCTAGCCGCAGCCTCCGGGCTGGTGGAGGCGAGAACGGCTACGGCTCCTCGCGAGACTCCAGCTGCAGGAGCAGGGCGTGCATCGGGCGTCGTCGGAGATAGCAGCGGCTTTGGCGAAAGCGCAGCGGACGCAGGCTGGTGGCCGGCTGAAGATGCGTCTGCTGACTTGAGGTTCTCCTTTTCCGAGCTCGAGGAGGCAGCGCTGCTGCTGCTGATGGAAATGCTGCCGGATCGCAGCTTCGACATGAAGCTGGGCTTTTTGGACGGCCCTCTGGAGCTGCTCGATGGGGCGTTGTTGTTGATCGATCCTCCAAAGGGCAGCGAGAGGCGCTTGTCGAGTTGTCCAACTGCTGCCATTGCCGCGGTCGCTGCTGCTGTCCCTGCGCCTGCCCCTTGAGGGGCAGCAAGGGCCGATGAGTGCTTCTGCTGTAATTTAGTTTGGTTTGCGCTCGACAGGGTGATAGAGCGGTCCGTGGAACGTTGCTCTCCCGCCGCTGAAGAAGTAGCCGTCGACGCAGCTTCGGAGCTGGCGGCAAGGGCGCGGAGGAAGGGCTGGGACGACGCGTCCACATCTAGGAGGAGCCATCGAAAGGGCTGGGCGGGTCGCGGTGACGCTGTAGATGGAGCAGGGACGCCGTCTGCGGAGGGAGGATTGGCGACCGGCGGCGTGGAGAGTGAAGCGGTGCTGTTTGCGGACGAGGCATGCGCTGAGGCTTCTGACGGTGAGACAGCGATAGACGATGTGCGGCTGGATATGCTGAAGCGGGAGGCTGCGGCCGTCATGGCGACGTGTGACGCTGGCTGTTGCGCGGGCGGGTTGATAGATGAGCAGGCTGAGTCGAAGAGAGCCGAAGCTTCAACGGCAGAGGCGGAAGGGATGGAGGAGCTGGACGGGTCTATGGCATCGAGGCCGAAGGGAGAATGAGTCACGGTATGCTATGCTGCGGACGTGTTGGGCCGGAAGAGACGTAGGGGACGTTGGGCGGGTCGATGTAGTGTCGAGACAGAGAAAAGGTTGGAGCGAAGAGAGACAGCGAAGGGCAGCGGGCAGCGAGCACCGACACACGCAGCCCCGCCCCCACCACCAACACACACGTCCAAAGAAAGGGGGCGCGTGCACGCTCAACTCGCCAGCTTTTTTTCCTTTTCGAAGCCAGCCAGCCCTGCTGGGCGCACAGAGCAGCCAGCCCGGCGCAGCGAGCCTGCCGCCTTGTACATACATACATACCACATCAGCTTCGTATGCTGCGCCCTCCCTCCAGCCAGGAGTTGGCCTGGTCTCGCTCTCTCGCACCGTACCCTCCGTCCCCTCCGTCCCCTCCCTCACTCCGATCAACAGTCGCAAACGCAAGTCACACATCTTCACATACTTGCTACCAGAGGCCGTACGGTGTAGATAACGTGCAAACTTGCATTCCTTCACCTCTCTCCCGCCAATAAAGCCCTCAAAGCAGGGTAGAGATCAGGCTCCGGTTGAATCGACGAGGGTTGCCCGCGCTCTCGACAAACTTGGAGACGAACAGCTCGTCGTTGGCAGCTGTGCGAGGCATAGACGAGGTTGCCAAATGCGTCAAGAAGCGAGCGAGTCAGTCAGTTGGTCAGTCGGCCGCAATGATGCGACAGCCGTCGTGAGCGAGACACCATGAGGGAACCGGGAAGCACAGTAAAGATGGACTCACGCGACCACATCTTCTTCTCGTTCTTGAGCTGCGAAAAGATGGCCGCAGCCTCGCTCCTCGTCAGCGGCTCGGAGACGTCCACCGGCTCCAGCCCGGCCGCACTGGCGTGCGCCAGATGTCGCTCGTGCAGCCGAACGTAGGCGTGGGCCACCTGGCCAAGCGAGGCGATCCTCTCCTTGCCCGCCTTGTCCTGCAGCGCCACCTGTAGCTCCGTCGGCGTCGGGTACTCGGACTGCGTGCTGCTCAGCGCCCCTAGGAAAAAGAGGCGTTCCGACTTGAAGCCGCCCACTGCTTTGTCGCCGCTGAGCAGCGCGAGGAGGGCGCGCGGCACGCCCAGCTCGTACGACTCGAGCGCTGCAAAGTCCGGGTCGCGGTAGAGCGAGGTGCGGAAGAGCGCCTGCACCTCGTCCACCGCCACCAGCACCGGCACCTTGCTCTGGCTCGCGAGCGTCTTGAGTAGCAGCTCAAAGAACTGCTGGCGCGCCGCCGTGTTGAGATTCTCGTCGGCACCCTGGCGCGCCACCTGATCTAATGTCGTACCCGCCTCGATGCTCCCACCCCGCTCGAGCTGGACCGCCTCGGTAGTCGCGATGCTTTTGAACGTCGTCTGGTTGACCTGAAGCATGGCGCCGATCATCGTCCTCGTCACCACGGGCTGGAGGTAGGCCAGCTGCGACGGGCTGTAGGTGTAAGCGGTCGACGAGTTGATTAGGTCGATTGCCTGCGGGACGTAGACGACCGCCCACCCTTCGTCGAGAGCGTACGACACGCTCTGCGCCAGCAGCGTCGACTTGCCGCAGCCCGGCGCACCCGTCAGGACAAGTTTCTCGGTCGCCGCCGAATCTGCCTTGGCCGCCGCGTCGAGCCGGTCGAGCAACTTGAGCGTCTGGTCGCGCACCAGCGTGCGCGGTCGCGGCTGACCCTGCTGCTCCCTCTGCAGATCCCGCGGCAGCCCGAACGCCTTGAAGGCGGCGAGCGCCTTGTCGTTCCAAGCCATCGTCTGGCCGACGACAGCCTTTGTGATGCTCTCCGAGCTAAAGACCGGGAGCGCAGACATGTCCGGAGCGTCCTGGTGGAACTCGGACGTCTTGGCCATCGACGAACCCGACTATCGTGTGACGGTGCGAGCAAGAGAGAATACGTTGATAGTGTCAGCACGCCAACTGCCGGAATGCAAAACGTTCGATGCAAGCAGCGTCGCAAGCGGCACCGCAACGTCGGAGACTCACCTCGATGCCACCCTTCTTCCTGCCTCCGCCCACACCCCTTGGTCCGGTGTGGGTTTTCTTCTTGACGGTCGACTTCTTCTTCGACGTTATGGGCTTCGCCTTGGCGGCTGCGTTCGGGGCGGACGAGGTGAAGCATCTCAGCGATCCGTGCGATGCGGTGCAGGCGCTGATGCTGGTGCTGGCTCCGGTACTGCTCGAGGCGAGTGATGCCTGGTGGACAGCCTGCCGTAGGCCGCGGCCGATTTGGAGTGATACGAGCGATGCCATTCTGCTGCTGTGGCGAATGGGCGATCAGGCGGATGACGAGTCGTGATGATATCGGCTTGTGACGAGGATGCCGATGGTGATGGTGGCGGTCGCGATCAGACGGGACAGAGGGCGGGGTGCGGTGAGGCTGCCGTTCGGAAGAAGTCGAAGCCGTAAGAAAAAGAGCAGCGCGGCGCGGCTAGCCAAGCAAGTCCGGAACCGAGGATTTGCCACGTGATGCTTCGTCCTCCTGGTTCTGGTCCTGGTCCGCCTCCTTTTCTGACCTCATAGCCCAGTGATACCAAGGCTCACCCACAATCGTCTCTCACAATTGCAGACATAGCATATTAGACAGGGACAGCAGGCCTCGCACGGATGCTGAACACGGGCACAGACAGATTACGGTAGTGCGTTGCATGATTCGCTGCTCAGGCTTGCCGTGAGGCTTCCGAGTATGCGACACAGTGACTTCGATCAGCATTAGACCTTGGCGGCCATCCAGATGGCCCCCCTACATCCAGCAGCGACGATAGCGCTCAGAAGCGCATGTCCGGCCGCCTGCTGGCTCTCATGCTCGACGGCCGTATCGAGATGCTCGAGCTCGTCGTCGCGGAACTCTTTGATAATGTCCGACAGCAGCGGCAGCGAAGGGTGGACCGCCGTCGCCGTCTGCTGATCCGCCCCCACTTCCGCCCCCGCAGCCTTCTCCTGAGCATCGGACGGTGCCGCCATAGCGTCGGTCGAAACGGCCACTCCTGCCTCCTGCTTCAGGATCGACGAAAGGGCGGCCAGCTGGTCGTCGTAGTGCTCGCCAATCACTGTCTCGACCGCCTCGGTGCACGCCATGGCACTGCGCGGTCCGAGTAGGGCCGTCACACCGCCAAGCACGCGGCCGGCCACCGCCCACACCGGCAGCAGCGCCGAGGGTCGCACGTTGTGCTGCCGCAGCAGGACGCGCATCACCTCAAGGTGCTTCTTCTCCGTTGACCACATCTCACGCGCCATGTCGCGATTCTTGATGTCGCCAAGCGCGCCGAACACATCGGCTTGGCCCTCGTAGATGGTGTTGGCGGCCACCTCGCCAGAGTGGTCGACCCGCAGCATGTCGTCGAGGGCGCGGCGCTGCTCCGCCGTCAACGAGGAGAGCGAAGGCGTACCCGTCGTCGCCGCACCGCCGCCCACGCCGCCGCCAGACTTGGTGTAGGCGTCGGACGGCAGGGGCCCGCTCGGCGCGCTCGAGTGGTGGCGCTTCTGCGGGCCGGTGGTTCTGATGGTAGCGGTGGCGGTCAACCTGCGGTTCGATAGCATTGGCCTCCGAGCGATCGTCGAGAGGCTGCGTTGCTGGGCACCCGTAAAGGATGAAGAGGGCTCCGCGGCTCTTCTTGTGGCCGCCACCGCACCCGCACCCGTCGTCGTCGAGCCGGCCTGGCGCATGAATGCGTTCTTCGCGAAGCTGAGCTCGTTGATCACCTCAAAGCCGGTGCTCCTCGCCCAAACGGTACCCCTAGCGATGCCCTCCTTGGCCAGCCCGCGCAGCATCCCATCGCGCTGCATCGACCCCTGCCCGCCGTCGGACTGTTGCGCGAGCGGGACGGGGACGCCGGCAAAGAGCCAGTGGAGGTGGTCCACGGCCGAGAGCATCTTCTGGTTGTCCCAGTAGCGTCGTCGCGGGTACGTCCTTAGAGCGTTGAAGGAGCCCAGGTCGGCACCGGCCGCCTGCGCCTCGCCCAGCACCTCGGCGAGGCAGCGCACGTCGGCGATGCCGAGGTTGAGGCCCTGACCGGCCAGCGGGTGGATCGTGTGGGCGGCATCGCCCACCAAAGCGGTCCTCGCCCTGCTGGTGCCCTGGCCGGCGCCCTCGGCCGCAAAGCCGACGACCGACAACGCGCCGGCCAGCAGGCCCGAGACGCTGAGCGGCGAGCCGTTGAGCGAAGAGCCGAGATAGGCGTCGGCGTGCTTGAGCTGCAGCGGGAACGAGGCGACGCTCTTGACATCGACCGACTCGATCTTGGGCGGTACGTCGCCCGTCGCCGACTCTGGCAGTGGGCCGCCGGGAAACGTGCTGAACTTGAGCTCCGACGGTATCAAGTCGACGACCCAGCTCCAGTTGCGCTCGACGCCCTCTGCCATGGGCGCCCGGGCGAATGCGACGATGCTGGCAAACAGCCGCTCAAGGTGGGCCCACGGTAGGCGGAACGCGCCATCGACCAGTCTGGCCAGCGGCTCGACGGGGCTACCGGCCGTCTCGCGGTGAAGCGTTGTCAGCGCCTCGGCCACCTCGGGCTCAAGCGCCCAGACCATCGAGCCCGTCTGCCCGCTCAGCGGCAGGAAGGCGACAGTCCCGGTCGGCAGAAAGCGCTGCCACACCGTGTGACCAACCGGCGGCTCGCCAACCTGCGAACCGGCGCAGCGCAGCGTTGCGACGAGACCCTTGCGGTTGTACGGCCAGCCGTAGCTGCCGATGCCAGCATACGACCTGACCGGCGAGTTGGGTCCGTCGGCGCCAACCAAGAGGCGGGCCCGAAGGAGCCTAGCTTTCGAAGGGGTCGAAACGCTGCCGGCGGAGAGCTCGAGGACCGGCCAGGGGTCCTTATCGGCCTGAGCGGCCGATGGCTGCAGGCTTTCGACGCCGGGGACGATTCGTTGGACCCTGCTGTTGTCGAGCACGGTGACCTGGTCGCGGCCAGCACCTTCCTCGAGGTAGCGCAGCAGGGCCTGCTGGAGGTTGCTGATCTCGACCATGACACTGATCTGCGACGAGCCGGGCACCGTCGCGCCGCCACCCATTGCGTCGCGGAGCTCGGTCGAGTCAAAGTCGAGAACGGCCCCCGAAAGGCCGTCCCACACCCGCATCGATGTGACCGAACGGAGGCGATGCTGGACGAGGTAGCGATGCACGCCGATCTCTGCGATGCCGGAGAGGGAGAAATGAGAGCGAGATCGAGAGACAGGGCGCATCAGCGGTCGCCTTCCAGGGGCAGGGGGCGGGCGTCTTTATCGAGCGTCGGTCAGCGTGCACTCACCCTTGAGCCACTGCATGTTGTCCAATGTAAGAGAAATGACCCTGTTTTCCCAGTCGATATTGTCCGAGTGCGAGGAGGGGTCGCGCTGTCGCTGCTCCTTGTCACTGGCCCAGGTCCGCGCTCGGGCAAGGTCAGCCGCCTCGACCAGGGTGACACTGGGCGAGCCGGCGCGCGACGAAGAGGCGGCGGCGGAGCTGGTGAGCCCACATGCAAGAGCGAGGCCAACGACGCCACCGCCGACGATGACGATGTCGGCATCTTCGACCGAGTCGAGCAGCTGGGGCGATACGCTGGAGGCGTCAACAGCGGCCGAGGTGGCGTAGCAGCGGGATGCCGATGGTGCTTGTGGGACGAAGATGGCGGGTGCAGCGGCAGTGGATCTAGCTGCTGCTGCTGACGAAGAAGCAGAGGATGGGGAGACGACCGAACGGTGTGTTTGACCGACATGGCGTGTGGTGGCCGCTGCGGCTGTCGCTGTCTGCGTCGACGTGTTGGGCGACGCTTTGAGCTGGCGACCGCGAGAGGTGCGCAAGGCGACGCGCGTCTGGCATACCGCCCGCCTTGCAGCGAACTGGTCCATATTAAGTGTTGTGCTGTGTTCTTTGTGGGTAGGTTCGAAGATGAATGTGCTGGCGATGGTGTTCGAGATGGAGACAAGGCGTGGACGGTGGAACGAAGGACGACATCCAGAGTGGGTAAGCAAGCCGGCTTCTCGCCCAAAAAAGTGGAGTCGAGCGGTTCAGCTCGGCTCCGAACGGGCTGGTGCTCCGCTCGAGTCGGGCGGCCGACGGGGCGCCAAAGCCGAGCATGTATTCGGGTTTATGCACGCGCGCAGTTCATCGACGCAGGGTTTGGATGCGGAGGGCGCCCTCCCGACGAGTCACCAGCGCTCCCTCGGCCGCTGTAGCGAAAATCTGGTTGGACGAGGTACTGTATGATGGGTAGGCAGGGGTGCTGCGGTTCCTGTCTTGCCACCATCCTTGCAATCGCCATCTCTAGCATCGCCATCGCCATCGCCATTGCCATCGCCACCACCCATGGTCGACTAGGCGTCGTTGTCGAAGCAGACAGGAGGATGGCGAGCCTGATGGCGACGGAGCGCGGTGGTCACGGCTGGCGGAGGGGAGGCGCCCCTACCTCTATCCTCCACACACCAAGGCAGATAGACAGGACAATCGGCACCTCGCCAGAGGGGTCCAGAGCCAGGCAGGCAGAGAGAAGGGCCGGCAGGGCGGGGGCGGTGCAGAGGGCGCATTTTCCGTGTTGAGCGTCTGCGGCAGGGAACTAGAGCAGAGGCCAGGCCAGGGCTCAGCACGCGGGCAGGCTTGGAAATCGAAATCGGCAGGCAGAATGCCACACAATCTTGAATCAAGCGCAGTGACTCGTCCGTCCCAGGCTCGCCTCGACCCTGTCGCGCTCGCCGCCTCTGCCTCTGCCTGGCGCCTGGTGTGAGCCTGGCATCCTTACACTTCTTCCTCCCTCCCTCTTCGCCACCAACGCCACCAGCCATCATCACCCACCACACACACACACACACACACACACACACACACAAAAGATTATCCACACAACGCTCAACATTCGCCCACACACATCACCACCACCACCACCACCACCACCGCCACCGCCACCGCCAACGCCACCGCCGCCAAAGCGCTCGACGGATCGTCGCGTGGACCAGTCTGTTTCTCGCCACATCCGCCACCGACTCACTCTCGACTGAGCCATCTGTCTTTGCTCAGCCGGCTCCTCTCGTCTCGACCGAGTCACCCAGCTCGCCTCTTGTCGCCCTTCCCCTTCTCGGTGCTCAGCTTCTCGCCCATCTTCTCCCACCTCCCGAGCCGCCACCCAACACCCCTCGACACAGCGACAAGGGTCCGTCTCTTTCCTGGTCCCCCCTCGCAACCAACCCCTCACTCCACACCTCCGTTACACCCTCCCTCTTCCACATGTACGCCTTCATTGCCATCCCCATCAGGGGACACTGAGTCGGTCCGGTCTTCAACAAACCGCTTTGCACCTTCCAGGGTCCCTACGTCCGTCGTTCCTACTTCCCTCACTGAAACAGGACGCAGCAACGCAGCACTCAGCAATCGATAACCTCACTTAAGCACGCCACACCACATTACCCCTCGCTCACCGTTCCACAACTCCTCGCTCTCTGCGACCACGCGCTGGTCATTCTCATTAAACGCCATCATCGTCGCACACTCTCCGCAGCCGTCCCTGTCCTGACAAGGTCGCTGTGATCCAGGGCTCAACGCCCATCCCACTCTCCACGATAGCGCACCTCACCGTCGCCGTTCCCCGGTCCCTCATCTACGCGTATTGATCCTCGTCGCACTGGTTAACACACACAACACTCGCACGCTCGACAACGACACAGCAGCATCAGCTGCTGCAGCAGTACGGACCCCGGACATACGACCCCGGTCCTCGTTGGTTGTCGCAGTCTACCGGGCCAGCTAGCACCGCTTGCTCGCCCTCGACTCTCCACTCCGCCCATTCACTCAGCATGCGGGCCACGCTTGATATGCAGGGTCCCTACCCCAAGTCGGCCGGAGCCGGATCTCGGCAGCATCAGCAACAGCCGTTCCAGCATCTCCAGCCTCTCAATCACTCCAATCTGAGCGTGCACACCACCGCCACCGCATTGCACCAGCACGTCCTCGGCCAGCCCTTGCGGGCCCATCCCGGGCAGCCCTTACGCGTCTGCGGCAAGCGGTCGCGCTCCAACTCGGACGCCTCGCCGTCCTCGGCCTCGTCGCCATCGAGCCATGCGTCTGTGTTCTCGTTTGAAAACGAGCACGGCGGCTCGGTTTACGACTCGCAGACCAGCGTCGAGCACTCGCCACTCTCACTCTCGCGCAAGACGTCATCAGGCGAGTCCCAGCACCAGCTCGACGGCCTCAGCGAGTGGCGCGCTTCTCTATCCGAGCTCGACGTCGCACGCGTCTGCAAGAAGCTCAAGGCCGTCCAGGGCGCTCAGGTCATCGCCCTGCCCGCCCCCGCCCCCGCCCCCGTCACCGTCGTCGTACAGCAGTCCTCGCCATCGTCATCAGATGCCGGTAACGCTGAATCTGTCGCAGCCATCGCCGGCTTCGCCACTTGGCAGCAATCTTCCAAAGAAGTTTTGGCAGCCACATCCGCTCCTGCTCCTGCTGTCGTCACAACTGCCGGCAGGAGCGACGACGGCATACTGAGCTCTATTCCGAGCTCAACGGCCAGCGTCGATGACAAAACGGTCTTTGTCGACAACCTCGTTGGTAAGTGTTCCCATTGCCACCGTTTCGCGTCCCGATGAAGGTGCGGAGAACGCGCCCATTGTCCCCGTGACCTGCCCGCGTGAGAGCGCGAGTCACGGCCTTCCACCTCACACACATCGTCTCGCCGCGGCTTCGCTCACACACTCTCTGTACCCGCACACTCAAACCTGTCCTGTCCTCCCCGTAGATGCTGCGGTCCGCACGCTCGACGCGATCTGGAACGCCTCCGTCACCAGCACGACAACCACGTGCGATCTCGGCGAGCAGCAGGGCGGCCTGCCCCTCCACATCTTTGTCCGCGAGACGCTTCGCCGCGCGCGTACCTCTTGCTCGACGCTGCAGGCCGCCATGCTGTACTGCGTCAGGCTCAAGGATGCTATTGCCAAGGTAAAGGCTGTCGAGGAGGCCGCCAAGGCGCGCGAGACGGCCAGGATGCTCAACTGCCCGCGCAAGATGTTTCTCTCGGCCATCATGATCGCGTCCAAGTTCGTCCAGGACCGCACCTATTCGAATCGCGCCTGGTGCAAGATCACCGGCCTGCCGGTCAAGGAGCTCGGCAAGATTGAGCGTGGCTTCCTCGCTGCCATCGATTATCGCCTCGTCGTCGGCAAGTCCGAGTGGGAGGAGTGGATCGCCGGACTGATGCAGCCCACGACCGCCTCTCTCGGCGCCGACGGTGCTCGCCGCTCCAGCTTTGCTCGCTCGGTGTCGGACAGCGTCACCGGCGCCGCGCCCCCTCTTGACACTGAGCTGCGCGCCGCAAGCCCGCAGACGGCCAGCCAGCTCCACCCTAAGTATCGGTTCGTCGGCGTCGCCGCCGTGACCGAGATGCCGCTGCCGTATCCGATGCAGCTCCATGCCAGCGCTTCGCAGCCGTGAGGCGCAAGGAATGGGCCTTCGTCGTGCCTCTACCGTTGACGCTCGGCTCGGCTCGTTAGACTCAGGCCTAGTGGCGGACAAATGACCTGAGCCGGCCTGCCACACGCTCCCCCCTTTATCATCTCGCGCTCCTCGTTGTCCCGCGGTCCCCCTCATACCCTCTTTATCGTCCGACGTGTCCGCCGTGTACCACCACGCCTCTCTGCCAACCTGCATAATCTCCCGTCGCCGCCTACATCCTGTAACACCATCATTATCCGACATCCATGTGGCACCCCTCATCACTTCTCCTCCGCCCTTTCATTTTTCGCACGCGTTATCGACCCCCGGTGTTCGCCGTCCGGATTTGGTTCCCTGTGACGATCCCCCTGCCATCCACCGTCACCGCCATCGCCTCTATGCACGCAGTCTTCTTCCCCCTTTCCTACCAACCCTTATTTGTACCACCAACGCTAGATCGACCCCCTCCTCTCGCCCGTCTCGCCCGTCTAGGCCTCCAGTCGCACACGCGCCCGTGTCACCGTTCCTCGCGTAACCCCCTCCCCTCCTTGTTGTTCCACCAAGGCCCTCACCTCTCTCGCCAGTCGCTCGCTACACGTTCAACTCTGGACTCCCTACCCTTGCCCATGTCAGCCCGTCATATCGCTCTTCTCCCTCCCTCCTTCCATGGCCCCTTAGCTTGATGACCTTGTCTCTTGGCGCACAAGCATGGTGTACGGTCAGAAATCGCTGCTGCTCTTCCTGATTTAAATTGAACACACGCTACACTCATGCACGCGCGCTCGTTGTGCCTGTGAAGATGCGTTTGGTAGCTCGATTGACCTACAACCGTCAGCGAGGCGGACTCATGACTGCAACACGTCCAAACACCGTCTCGCACTCCACCTCTTTTGTGCCGAAAGACGCAACGAACCCTCCATACACTGTTTCAGGCCGTTCAAACGCGACGTTCCCACCTCCCCCTCCCCCTCCTCTACCTCGGCGAGTGAGAGGTAAGGTAGTTTGGAACGTCCGACTTCGTCAAACGTCTTGGCATGTTGTGCGGCAAAGAGAAGACGATCTAGTGGCGGTTGGAAGAATTGCGATTCTGGCCATTCGGTTACGCTCGTAGGTAGACCGAGGAGTGAGAAGATGCTCGCTGCTAATGTGATTTCGCCCGAACTCGAGGGGAAAAGCGTGGTGCGTTTGTACGTTGGCGGTCGATCGCAAGGTGCCGTGGTGCTGGTGTTGGTGCTGGAGGTGCGATGCGCGAGAAGAGAAGGATCAGGAGAGGAACAGGGTGAGTCGTCCCAGAGTGAACGTTGCCATGATGGCCTTTCGTCTTCTCCCTCCTCGGATGAAGAAATGGATGGCGAGGAGAATGAAGAGGTGGTATTCTGTTGGAGCTGCACCTCGGTAAAGAAATGGGAAAGTGTCACTCCAGCCGCCCACATGTCGACCTTGACGGCATCGTACCCCTTTGTCGGAGCAAACAACAGTTCGGGAGCGCGATAACAGCCCGTACCGACTTGAAAGACGGTTGCGCTCTCATTCGTGGAGGTGTGAGAGGAGGAGAGGTCGAGTGCAGTCCCAAAGTCGATAAGCTTCAACGTTCCATCTGAGGCGAGGAGAAGGTTGTCCGCTTTGATGTCGCGGTGCGCCACCTTGGCTTCGTCGTGGAGGTAGCAAAGGGCGGAGAAGAGCTGGGCGGCGAGGGAAAGGATGAAGGTGTTGAACGTCGCAACGGGAGGACTGGACCAGAGATGACGAAGGGTCCACGTTGATCTCACCTCCTCTTCCTCCTTCGGCTGCGACGAAGGGAGGATAGAGGAAGGTACAAAAGTAGGGTCGTCCAGTATCTCGCTCAATGTGGCAGCGTACAGGGGCATGTAGAGATCCAATACCGTCCCGAAAGGATCGAAAGAGTCCTGGATGACGGATAGGAGTGGTACGATGTTTCGATGTGCGAGTCGGAGGAGGAGGGAGACTTCGAGCTCGATAGAGTGTGGTCGACATTGGTCCTCGATCGTGACGCGCTTGATGCAGAGGCGAGTAGGGTGACCGCCGTGCTGGGATGGGAAGAGGAGAGCGACGAGGGAAGAGGGGAGGTCTATGCGGTAGACGGTCGAACAGATACCGGACGAGTGAGGGATGAGTGGGTAGAGGGCGGGCAGAGATTCGAGGAGCTGCGCGGCGGCCGAGGAAGGTGGACTTGTAGGAACTAAGAGGCTTCCGATAAGCGTTCGAGTCTTGATGGCGGGTTGAGGAGCAGAGGAAGGGGGGGAAGGGGAGGGAGAGGGGGGGGAGGAGGGGGCGTCGTCCAGCGACATCTTGGTTCGTTGTTCGTGGGTCGTGAGCCGTGATTCGTTTGGTCGCCAGGCTTGCGAGAGCGTCGTACAGTAGAGTGGTATCGTCAGCGACCGTTTGGCGGAAGCAGAGGGAAAAAGGAAGGAAGGGGCCGAGGGAAGGGGAGTGGTAGGCGATGGCGTCGCCGAGGAAGTGCTGCGCTTGTGGCGTCGAGTTGTCCCTTATATTGTCACTCGGTCTTTCGTGTATGCCTGTGCGCTGATGCAGCTGGTCGGATGTGACGTTGAGGGGGTGATGATTGTACCTTGGGTTGCTTGGGGTGACGTTGGACGCAAACGTCGCCGTCGCTGAATCGTCGGCCGCTCCGATTGATGAGGCCTACGAGACAAAGAGAGGCAAAGGCCAGCAGACGTGACGTCCGAGAGTGGAGCGGGCACAGGGCACCTTGCGCTCTACTCGACAAAGTCACCCCCAACCCCTCTCTACGGTCACGGTCACCCTGGCCAGCATCACCCCCACCCCCGCTACCGTCACCCTCTTCCCCTCTTGCCGCATACACTCGCCACTACTCACGCTACCGCCACCACCACCACCAAGCAGCATCAGCATAAGCACACGGCGACGACATGTGCCGCCTCCTTGGTAAGCCGCCGCAGTCCCTCGCTTCCAGTCCAGCTACGCCGCCGCCCGCTTCAACACTGACAGACCCACCGCCACCCTCAACGCCCAGTCTTCAAGGGGACGGACCCCATCCAGCTCTCGCACCTCATAACCCGTCCAGCACACAGCATCATCGACCAGGCCTTCGACTCTCGCCTCCGCCTCGATGCTACGCGCGCCGTCAACGGCGACGGCTTCGGCGTCGGATGGTACGACTCCACCCCCGACCCCGAGCTCGGCCAAGCACCCTGCATCTTCACCAGCGTCACACCGGCCTGGAACAACCTCAACCTCCAACGCATCGCCGAAAAGATCAAGTCGCCCCTTGTATTCGCTCACGTCCGCGCCTCGACCTCGGGCGCGCTCTCAGAGACAAATTGCCACCCTTGGCGCTATGGCAGGCTCATGTGGATGCACAACGGCCAGATCTCCGGCTTCCCCAAGATCAAGCGTCGAGTCCTAACTTCCCTTCCCGAAACTCTCTTCCTCTTCCCGCAAGGTCACACCGATAGCGAGTTTGCCTTTGCCGTCTTCCTCAGCCACCTCAAGGACCCGCTCCAGATGGAAGAGTTCAGCTACAAGGAACTTAGAGAAGCCATGCTCGCCACAATTCGCGACTTCAACCAATGGCTCAAGGAAGCGGGAGTAGAGGAGCCCAGCCTCATGAACTTTTGCGTCACCGATGGAAAGAGCGTCGTGTGCACACGTTACGTCTCGAGCAAGAAGGAACAGGCCGCCAGCCTCTACTTTTCCTCTGGGACGTCGTTTTACGAGCACGCACCCGGCGCGTACCGTATGGTCAAGACGGACAAGCGAGAGAAGATCATCGTCGTCGCTAGCGAGCCGCTGACCTTTGAGAAGGGTGGGTTGAGGCCTGCGCGTTTCTACGACCCTCGAGGCTCTACACGCTCACACCACGTTTGCTCTTCCTCTTCCCACCTTC
This sequence comes from Thecaphora thlaspeos, assembly GCA_900291925.1. Taxonomy (NCBI): domain Eukaryota; kingdom Fungi; phylum Basidiomycota; class Ustilaginomycetes; order Urocystidales; family Glomosporiaceae; genus Thecaphora; species Thecaphora thlaspeos. Next base: position 71,290 of record UWYS01000009.1, on the reverse strand, counting down.
GTCCGTTCGCCCACCGCAGCGGATTGGATGGAGATACCAACGAACACGCTCCTCTGCATCACGCCACGCATGAACGTCCTCCAACTACCCATCCTGGACGAGTACCACCTTTCGCACGACTCCGACACGGTGCGCAGCCCCACATTCGCCCTCAAGACGGGATATCCTCCCTCTGTCTCTGGCAGTCTGAGCAGTTTTGCCGCTGCGGCCGCTTCTAAGGCTTCCAACAAGGCGTCAACTGCGACTGCGGCCAAGATCGGGGCGGTGGGTGGTGCAGCGGAGGGGGACATGTCGCTGCAGTCGGCGGCCCTGGCGATGCAGCATGGCGCCGCGCGGCAGCTGGCCCACTGAGAAAGAGCGGGTCTGTTGCTTGCGATCTCTTGCTTTTCCCCTTGCCTCGGCTGTTCCCTGCGGAATTGTGAGGATGTACAGTATTTATACCCCATTGCATTGGCTTCCTTTTCTTCTGCCGAATCGAGAAGCGTCGATGATATCGAAACGTTGCTTTGGCTCCTTTCGCCGACGACATGGAATCGACGCTGTCGCATCGACCGACGCCTTCACACCATCAATCTTATGTTCAGCTTCAGACAGCGCGAGACGTCGATCGGTTGCGCCACGAAAGAGGAGTGGATTATGAATTCGCCGAACACATTTCGCCTCGTCCCTATTCCTCTCTCTCTCTCTCTCCAGAAGCAGCTAATCACATCTCCCATCCTGCGGACCCTGTTCCCACCTCTCGTCCAAGGATCGTTCATCACAACTGAACTTTTCCTTGCCCAACCTCTGATTGACCTCGTTATGAATGCCACACAACCACTTCCTCAACAAGGGACCGCTCTTGACGGCCTGTTTCAACTTGAGGTTCTTTTCCTCCCACCCGCCGTGTTTCTCTTCCCTTTTGTACTCTTGCGCTAGAGCTTCACCACATGTGTGACACGGGTAGATGTGTGGTAAGGATGTGAGTAGAGCTAACATTGATGATTGTTGGATCGAAGAGGGCGAGGTGGGGAAGTAGGCGGCTGTTGAGTGGAGAAAGGTCCATGTACTACGACCTAATTCCGGACCGTCTGGTGGACACGCGGACGGTGGGGGGTTGCTTGATGATGGATCTAACGTCGTTGCTGCTGCTGCTGCTGCTGCTGCTGCGCCTGCGATGGCAGAACCAGCTCCGATCGCTGCAGAGGTATCTTTACCATCTTGTGCCTTTTCCAAAGATGTCGACGGTTTGGCCTTTTTCAAAGCGGCCGAAAAGGCAAGCTTAGAGTTGCAGACTCGACATGGTTTCCCATCCGATCCCAGAACGACGTTGGTGTGTTTGGAAGAAGGTCGGATCGAGGCGTCGTTCATCTCCTGTCGTTCTGTCGCTGCGGCTGATGGAGAGAGTGCTTCGGTGTGAATGGTACCTCTTGAAGAGGTGGCGCAAGGGGGTGGGACGCCCCACTCTGCAACGCCTTCCGGTCGAGCGATTCGTTTGGGTTCCCACTCTTCCAGCTCGTCTGACTTTGCTTGTAGTTTCTGTTGTGTCGGTCGCAGTGTAAGGTAGTGCAGTCAGAAGTTTGAATCATATCGTCAGCTTAACTCGTCGCTCCCTTACTCAACCAGTAACGACGTAGCGTAGAGGCAGACGAAGGGATAGGGGGAGAAGAGGTACACTGACGAAGTACTCCTCCCTAATATCCACCCTCCTTCTATTCTTTTTCATCCTCAACTCATCCTCCTTTGAAATAGCCTGAACCTTTTTGGCATTATAGTCGTATCGAGTCTGAGTAAGCGTGCTCAGTCCGAAAGAGGCACCGACAATGGTGATCAAAAATGGAAGTCCGAAGAAGAGTACCGGTCGTTGTCGAATTTTCGGTGCAAGACGGCTCAGTGCGGAAGGTGGTCGACGGAGAGGCTTGGATGAAAAGGTTGGCATCGTATCGCTAGGTAGGGACGGACGGTGTGAGAGGTGGAAGGGTGAAGAGTGAAGAGGTGTAGGTGGTTGCGGCTGTGTGGCAAAAGAGAAAGAGAGAAGACGAGTGATGGTGGAGGAGGAAGAGTCGGGAGATCTCGGCCCGATGCCTCCGCGCTGTCCCCTCTGCTTTTTTCAAAATCCACCAGCGGAGATAAAGTCCACCAGGCGCCCAACTACCGAGGGCATCAGTTCCCAGCCGCCACACAGCCAGACCTCACCACCACAGCGACCTCCCTAGCGCACCAAGAGAAAGCTACCACCAGATCAGAGCTGCATGGACTGCATGGACAAAGAGAGATGCGTTGTGATGCGATGCCGAGGCAATGATATTACAAATGCAGAGAGCCAGGGCAAAGGGACAAGAAGACGAGATGGTGTTGTACAGTATGTAGGGTAGGGCAAGGGCATCATCCAGGACGCTCCAACCCGGGACCGGAGACGAGGTCGTCTCAGGGTCAACCGCGGTACAAGTGGCAAGACACCTCTCTATGTACTACAAGGCAACAGCACAAAAGGAGGAGCACCAGATCGTCAGCTTCTCATCCCTCGCTCCGTGACCTTGGTTCAACTAGCATCCACGGTCGCTCCGACGAGGAAAGGTGCGGCTCAGTTGGTGATGCATGATAAAGAGCTTGGATCTCCGCCCTGCCAATGCAATGGCTCACCGCTCGAAAAAAAGTTATGGGATAACTTGTTCGTCATCGCCACCAGGATCGAGAGGGGCACAGGCAGCGCGCATCGCAAAGGCAAATGCCGCTGTCCCTGCACCCTCTCTCTGTCATCCTTCTTCCCTCGTCGTCGGATACCACGTGTATCGGGGGTAGACACTTACGCAGGATTCAAGAGTTTTGATACAAAGACAGCCCGTCGTCGGCGACGGGCGTGCGTAGGAGTTGCTTGACCTGACCTAGCCTTGATGGATGTCGACTGATAGACGATGGGCAGGATAACGAGGGAGGCGAGCGAGGACGTCAGCCAACCGTGTCCGCCCAGGACCCCGGGTCTTCGTCGCCTTCGTGACGCCCGCAACAGACAACCGCAGCCATGGCTTGCTTTGGGGGATGGGAATCATCGAGAAGATTGATGCATCTTTAGGTCGCTGGACCCCGCGCACGTCGCCGACTGAATCGCGCGACCGCCCGCCTCCGCGCAGCATCCACGCCCCTCCCGACCCCAGGACCGAGCCAGATGCCTCCACCGTCGCTCCAGTGGATTAAGTCACGTAGGCTACACACCGCGAGCGGTGGGCTTTCGCATGCCGTAGAGCAACACAGCCGGGCGCGCGACACCGACATCCTTGCCAGGAAGCGACCCCGCGACCGGGCCGGCCTTCCGAGTTAATCGCCCTCCGGGCGGCCAAGACATGCGCAACGACAGACCCCCTCCGAAGAGAAGGCGATGCTTCCGGGGGAGCGGCGGACAAGAAGCGAACAACCGAGTCCGAAAAGGTTGGGATGGAGGTCGGGGCGCAGAGGCGGAGCAGGAAGCGGACATGAGCCGGGACGGAATGCATCGGATAGCAGCATGGCAACTGTCACCCTCGCTTCCCCCCAAGGACAAGGAGCGTGAGCAGAGTGCGACCGCAGCCGTTGATCGCGGCGGAAAGGTCCAGCACCTTCTGAGAATGGATAAACTAGTTTTAATCATGTGGACACGCCACCCCGGCGCCGCCGCCGACGGCGGGGTGGTTGGGTGCGGCAGAGGCCCCACCCTGTCTGTCCCAGTTGTCCATCCGCGTGGGTCGTGAGTTCCGGAAGGCACTTACGCTTGGCCTTATTGCGGTCGCGACTGTGTGTCGAGCATGGCGCTGTGGCGTGGCGGGTCCAAGTCGCGCCCCTAGAGAGCTAGGAGCATGCGAAAATGAGAATAAGTGGAGAAGCAACGGTGAGTTCAACGTCGCCCGACTGTACCAGACGAGAAGCGACGATGTCGCGTTGCCAATGCCATGTGCGCCCGTCTGCCATAGACCCTCCCACGGCGTCCGCTCACACGCCCGCCCGTCCCTCCCGCCCTCCGCCGAAGACCGGCAGGACGAGGAGAGGGAAGTCGGCATAGGCGTGCGAGGTTGCGCGTCTTGTGTCATAGATATTTTGGTAAGTTGGTATTTTGTTATCCACAAGAGGTTGCGAAACCTCTATTCGGAAGCAGAACTGAAAAGGTTTATAATCATTCGAAGGTTGCAGGCAGTCGCGATGCAACGGATGCAGCAACGGCGGCGATGGCGGCGGTAGCGACGCAGCACTGGCAGCAGAGGCGGTAGCACAATCCTCTCCTCTACTCACCGAGCTTTGTGGCGTGGCGAGGCCACGGGGTGCCGTGTCGTGTGCGGTGCCGTGCTCTTAGGCGGCGACGGCGGCGAGGTTGGCAGGTGCGTGGGAAGCGACGCCTGCGTCGCCATCGTCGTCGTCCTCGAAATCGAGCGGGTCAAAGACGACACGGATGAGGAGGCTGCAGCTGGGGCAGCGAGCAACGTCCTCGGCGTCCTTGAGCTGTGCGCGCGTGATCTCGAAGCGGTCGCCGCAAGGGCAGGGGTAGTGGAAGAGGTCCCTTTCCTTGTCGTAGGACATGTCCTCGAGCTCTACCTCGTCGTAGTAGGAGACGGGCATGGCGGGCACTTGGGATATGTGGGATTAGAGAGAGGGAAGGTGTAAGGTCGCGTTGGGAGCGAGGAAGAGCGAGGGAAAAAGAGAGGCCGGCTCTGTTGTGCTATGTGCTGTGGGAACGAGGAGAAGAAGGGGGCGGGACGCTGGCAGCGATGACAAGGCCGTTGGGTATATTGGCGGGTGGCGAGCCGTGGCGGCAGCGGGCAAGTGGGAGGAAGGAAAGGTGCTCTTGGTTGGTGGGTGAGGGTGTGAGGGTGAAAAGACGACCAGCTGTGGCGGGCCCTTTTGCCCTGCTGCGCTGGCTGAAATTTCTTTTTTCTCTCTTTCTTCTTCGCCTGCGGCTGCGGAACCCTCGCATTTCTCGGCCGAGACGGTAGAGGCGCCCGTCTCTCGGCCCACTTCCACCCCAACTCGTCATGACGTCCGTGCCTCTTGTCAGCTGTCGCGCTCCTCGCTCGCCCCCGCCTTTTCCATCATCACCACCACCAAGCAAGCCTCCCATCCTCATCCCTCACCACCCTCCCACCGCCCGCCAAAATCAGCCGCAGCCCTCTATCACTATGATGCTCCAGCTGTCACGCCTTTCCATCCGGGCCTCGACCCTGCTACGCCTCCAGTGTGCCGCACCAACGCTGGCCAGCCTCGGTAGGACCCAGTCAACCTCCACTGTCGGCCCTTCGCACAGCCTCACGCTGTCCCTCGACGCCGTCTCGTCCCGAGGCGGCTCGCGCGTTGCTCTCGGGTGTCCTTACAATTCCGAGCAAAACGGAAGCGACAAGCAGACGCAGATCAGGCGCAGGCATGACTCGGCCGATGCAGCCAGCCCTCGCCAAGCTGCTGTTGCGAGCCCGTCGGCGGCGCCCTCGACCAACGAGTCAGTCTCTGGCCGTCCCTCCCGCTCGCTCCGGACGCGCATGCCGCCAAGGGACTCTTCAGAATACACGCCCGACGAGCTTCACCGCCTGCCCCTGACAGTCGCCATCAAAGACCTTGCCCGCGTGTGGCACCACCCGGACAGCTCGCGCTGCCCCGGAGGCGCTCCGCCTGGAAACCACGCCGACTGCCACTACGTCAGCCGCCGCTTCAAGTTTCGAAACTACACAGACGCGGTCGACTTTGTCGCAAAGGCGAGCAGGCTAGTGCGCACCGCAAAGTCCAAACCCGCCCTCGGCCTCACGCTCGATCCCACCCTCCCCGCCGTTCTGATCAGCATACCCACCCTTGTCGGCCTCCGCAAAAACGTGGCAGACAGCCCCATGGCGACCAGCAAGGCTCAGCTCAGGCTGCGCGAGGTCCTCTACCAGCTGAGACAGGCAGAGGCACGCTCAGGGGTCGACACGGGCATAGAGGCGCAGGCAGGGGCAGAGGCAGGGGCAGAGGTAGGGGCAGGAGTCAAGTCGAAAGCAGAGCTCGTCGCAGAGAGGGACACGCTCGCCGAGTTTCTGCGGGAGCGCTACATGCCCTACGGCTGGGAGCCGGTGGGCGCCCGGATGGACAAGCAGCTCTCAGAGGCATACGGGCGGATGGAACACCGTGCCGTCAGTAAGAAAGACATGCAGCGTATGCTGCGACAGCGAAGCAACCTCGCGGATGAGGACAGTCAAGGAAGAGAACCGACTCAGTCCAAGCGCGGCGGATCTCGCTTCAACACGTCATCGGAGGGTGGTGCTGACGCCGCTGCCGCCAAGGAAGACATCAAGGACCGCGTGCCCGTACCCGTGCCGTCAGAGTCGGAGATCAAGGATCAGATCGACGGGACACAGCCTCGAGGCGGCGGCAGCGGCAACGGCAGCGGCGAGAATCCCAGCAGCAACCACGATGATGGGAAGGCGGTCGACGAAGAGCTAGAGGAGCGCGTACCTTTCCCGGTCCCTTCGGCCGAGGAGCTGGAATCGCCACCCAGGCCGGTCGACTCGGAGCGCGAGACACCGCGCACGGCCAACCGCGATACGGATGAGCAGAGCGACGCCGCCGTCGAGACCGACGGTCGCAGCATCGAGGAACGCGTTCCCTTCCCCAGCGCGACGGCGGCGGGCGAAAAGGAGCGCCAGTAGCCGGCAGTGAAGTGGCACCTATCTAGCCGGACTTTACTGTCGTGATGCTTTTGATATGGCAGGCTTCTTGCGTCCCTTTGCCTTGTGCCCTGTCCGTGATATCGTGGCCGAAGAGGGAAAGGGAGAGCTGTCTGTGCGCGCGTGAGCCGGGCGCAGTCCGTGTGGAGGTGCGGCCGCCGTGTTGCCAAGCGCACACGCCTCTGGTCTGGAAGCTTCCCAACCACCACCGCCACCCTCGCCGCCCTCCAATCGCCCCTCGGCCGCAGGTCAAGCTGTGCCTCCACTCACCTCTCTCACCGCTGCTCCGATCGCTTCACCGATCCTCCGCCCTTTGTCGGTGCGCGCAGCATCGCCTCCAGCCGCTCTCCACCGTCCGCGCCATGTCGACCGCCCCAAACACGCCCCCGACGGTCAACGGCGGGGGTACAGGTAACACGGCGAACGGGGACCAGACACAGCGCGCCAGCAAGGGCAAAGGCGGCAAGGGCAGCTCCAACCGGCCCTCGCCGGAAGAGATCGAAGCCAAACGCGCCGCTCGCGCCCTCAAGAAGCACACCGAGGCCCTCGAAAAGGCGGCAAAGCAAGAGGCACTCCGCCGTTCTCTGCTTGACTCCGGCGATGCAGACGGTCGCGTAGTCGGAGGACACCTCGATGCGGACGGCAACGTGCTGTATATCCCGCGCTCTTGGGGCGTCGTCTCACCAACCCCTTCCCCATCCACCGCCGCCGACGCTGAACGAGGCACCGGCCGAAAGGTCAAGTTCCTAAGCTGGAACATTCTCGCACAGGGTCTGGTGCGACGTAAGCTGTTCCTCGGCTCAGACTGTCTCAAGTTCAAGGATCGCGAGGCGGGCTTGACGGCGGAGCTGTCGAGTAGGACGGGTCATGGCTGGGACGTAGGATGCTTCCAGGAGGTGGACAGGATGGAGGTGCACGGCGAGACGCTGCAGCGCGATGGCTTTGCCTACGTGTACGAGAAGGGGTACAAGAAGAAGCAGCACGGCCTGCTGATTGCCTGGAGGGAGGTCATCTTTGGCGAGAGCGAGCACCGCAGGATCATTGTGGACCTGGACGAGGAGGAGGTGCGCGAACCCGCTACCGCCGCCGCCAGCCAAGGAGTCGAAAGGAGGACGGGATGCTCGAGGGTGACGCGCAACGTCGGCCTGTTTGTCTCCCTCCGCTTCTCGCACTCTCCCTCGGCAGAGCAAGGAACATCCTCGACAGCCTCGGCGCCAGGCATCATTGTCGCGACGACTCACCTCTTCTGGCACCCGATGCACGCCTACGAACGCGCAAGGCAGTCCGGTATCCTCGTCCGCCGCCTCGACGACTTCCGCAAGTCGCTTGGCAGTGAATGGCGGAACGCGACCGTCGTGCTGGCGGGTGACTTTAATGACCAACCGCACTCGGCCACCTATCACCTCCTGACCGGCATGGAGCTGACGGAGCACTGTCGCCAGGAGATCAGGGAGTCGACGGTGGTGCACAAGAGCATGGATGAAAAGCGCGAGAGGATGCAGAGCGTGGCTCCCTCTGTCGCTGCCGCCGAGGCCGGCAACGTCGATGGAGCTGGAGCGAGCGGCGACGCAGCGAAGGCGAACGGGGACGACGAAGGCGAGGTCGAGGAAGTAGAGGGGGAGGAGGAGGAAGAGGAGGGAGGGGCTGACGATCAGATGCTGAAGAACTGTCGGGCTGCCACTGAGGCCGACGGTCTGCTGTCGATCGACGAGCTGCTGCAGCTGCACGACCTCTCGCGGCCCCTGATCGGCGCAGCGCCGTCCAAGGAGGGAAGCGACAAAGCCACATCCTTGCCCCGGCTAGGTCTGATGAGCTCGTACGGAAGTCATTACGGTAAGCTCGCCGGTCCAGAGGAGAAGGACAACTTCTTTGGCGTGAGTTTCGGTTGCCCGCGTGCTTTTCTTGTTCGCCTTGAGATGGGCTGACGAAGAGATGAGACTGACACTCTTTGCACCCGCTTCGACGAACGACAGACAAAGGCAAGAGGTCGCGAGCGACACGACGACGAGAGCTGGAAAGACGGACAGGATAACATGCATACTGGGGATTCGAAGGAGCCGATGTGGACCATCTTTTCCAGCTTGTTCTCCCTCACCCTCGGTATGTTGCCCCCTCTCTTGGCCTGTGGCCCTTGTGCTTCGCTGCTCGTGCTCACCTTGTCTTGCCTTGTGCGCTTGCATGACTCTTTCAGACTATATTTTCGTCCTTCCGACCAACACTACGCCCAGCGTGGTCGACGAGGGAGCGGGCTCAGAGGGCAGGATGGAGAAGGCTGGCTTCCCGAAGGTGACGAGGTTGCTGCGCACGCACCGTACCGAGACGCTTGCGCCGGGCGTTCCGCGCAAAGGAGTGTGTGCGTCGGACCACGTTGCTGTTGGAGCCGAGGTGGTCTGTTGCGCTGCGGCGCCGACGACGGGGGAGAAAGAGGTATAGGACGCTATCGTTTCAGGCGGTCGAGAGAGGTAGGGGACAGGGTGTGACGTTAAGAAACGCGGCAATGGGAAGTCGTCGCGCAAGTAGCACGATATGATGTAGGTGTACGATGAAATCCAGAGGGACGGCACGATGAGGTTCGGTGGTCCATAGCGTGTGGCGGTGTCAGGCTGGTTGGATGAGTGACGTCGGCGAGACGAGTGTCGACGACTCAAGACGGGACGGGACGGAACGGCAGAGTGCGCGCCTCTCAAGACCAACACGCGCCAAAAAACACACGGCCAAAAGGGAGTCGCTGCACAAAAGCGGGCCGCCGCCTTGGTCACTCGCGCGCGCTCCTCCACAAACCACCACCACCACCACCACCCGCCCAGTCTCTATCGCACGCGGCGGCACTACTACCACCATGTCGTCCGACACCTACTTTTCCCACGTCCACCGCGACCGCACACACCGACCCACGTCCTCCTCCACCTCCTACTCTCTCGCGCGCAACGGCAGTACCTCGCTCCACCCTCCACCTCGCTCCGTCGCTCCCCACTCTTCCCACACCTCGACCTTCCCGCCTCTCTACCTCGACCCACACGATCCTCGCTTCCTCGACCTGCAAGATGGCGCCAACGGCGGTCTCGTTCTCGGCAGCTCGGGTGGCATGCTCCTCGGTTCCACCTACTACCACCATCCCCAACTCACTCGTCTCGTCTCCCACTTCCTCTCCGACTCGGCCGTGCACCCTTCCTCCGCCGCCTGGCTTGGCAGCGCTGCCGGCGCAGCAGGGGCTGGCGCAGACGATCAAGAGGCCGACGATCCCACCACGATGGGTGCGGGAGGAGCGGCCGGCTGGGACAGCGTGGCCTCCATACCTCAGCCCCGCATCGCCAATGAGTACATTGCCCTCAACGAGGACCTTGTACCCGCCCCGCTCGACATGGACGGCGACACGCTCCCTTCCGAACAGCACGCCTCCTACCCGTTCGGCAACCTCTTTGGTCCAGCAGACGGTGGCCTGGCCGCCGACAGCGCCATCATGGGCAACAGTCGCGCCGTCAACCAGCTCCTCTCCTCGTCTTGCTGGAACGCATCCGTCGGCCTCTCCGGTCTACCGGGTAGCTGCGGGGACGCAAGGCTGGGCGGACTGGACCTCGTCTCTGGCCTAGGCGTGAGTGGGAGTGGACGAAGGGGAGCGGTGCCCAGCAGCTGGAACGAGTCGATCAATCGAGCCTCGCGCACCAAACTGGTCGGAACCGGCGGGTCGTTGCAGGAGTACGGCCGAGACACCTCATCGAGCGGCAACGTTGAGCAGGACGACGAACCGACCGCCGGAGGAGACGGATCCAGTCGAGCTCCGCCACCCCTCTACACCACTCTCGGCAGACACGGCACTACGTCCGGTGCAGCGACGAAGCCTTCACGACGCGCCCAACTGCTCTCGTCCGCACAGGCACTCAACCTCTCGCCCTTCCTCCTCTTTCGCACGTCGACCTCCTTCGTTCTCTCTCCACCTACATGGCCCTTTCGTCGCTACGGACCAGGATCCACTTCGTACTCTGCCCTTGTCCGACCCTCATCCAACATCCACGGAGACGGACCCGCCTCGGCCGCTGCGGCCGCCTCTCTAGGTGGTCTACCTGCATCTGCAAAGATCATCAAGGAAGTATGGACAGATCTAGCGATGGAAGAGATTGTCCCGAATCACTTTGGCGTCACGGCTGGAACGAGGTCGTTGTTTTCGACGAAGATGGTCGATGAGACCTTGCCGGATGAGAAGGGAGAGATGGAAGGCAGAAAGAGAAAAAGACCCATCGATTCGGATCGAGTGTTTGCGAAACGAATAGGTACGTTGGAAAGTGATCCGCTAGATCGACTCGGACAGGTGGCAAGGGAGATACGAGGTCAAACCGTCGTACCGTGGGGAACGTGTAGTTCTTCCTCGCGTCGTCGTCGCGTTCGTGGTGGTGGTGGTGGATCAGCATCTTTCCCTTCTTCCTCTTCTTCCTCTACTCTCTCTTCTTCCTCTTCGAAGGTGGTAAGACAAGAAGAAGAGATCGAACGTCAAAACGACACGACATTCGCGCAATCCGATGCGACTCGATACGGCTTCTCTTCCTTACCCACAGCCAAAGTGATTTTGGGTGGAATGGGGAATTTCGGACAGGACTACAATACGGAGGGAGAACAAGTGACTACGATAGGGGAAAGGGACGAAATTGGGTACGAAACAGCACAACATATTTGGATACAGGAAGAAAGGGATAGGGTTTTACCGTTCCTAGCGCTAAGATCGGATGGAGTGAAGAGGTATACTGTAAAAGGATTGAGAGGTCAAAATGGCGTCGTGTCGAGGGATGCGTGGAGATGGGATCGTCCGATGCAAGAGCAGGAGGAGGAGGAACAGGAGCGACAGGAGGAACAGATGGATAGGGACGCTCAAGAACAGCGTCGACGAAGAGTAGAGAGGAACGATTTGCAAGAGGGACAGGAGGAGGGAACGGCATACCGCCAAGGTTCCGCATCGGATAGAGATGCATCAGAAGAAGACGTCGAGTATGACGACGAATAAAACGATGTTCGATTTCCAGATCATTCTCATTACACTATCCACCACGTCGTCATCGTGGTGGTCGAGTCCCCGCCTCTGCCCATTTATCCCCTTTACCCCCTGTCGTCGTCATAGCGTCAGTTCTTCCGAGCAGCATGGTAAGGACTAGCCTGATTAACGGGGAAGATCAAACTCTCAGCAACATTGACGTGTGCAGGTCGACTTGCGGCCCACACGATCTCCTCGGCTATGTCTTCGGGCGTAAGAGGTTGTAGACCGGCATACACCTTATCGGCGGCCAACTTGTCTCCCCTAAATCGAACGATGGAGAAGTCCGTCTCTACCATGCCTGGTTGGATCTCGGTGACGCGGATCTGCAAAGTCAGGTCGAGGGATCAAAGGAGAAGGAGGGAAGACAGTTAGGGTTCTCGTTACAGGAGAGAAGTGATAGAGGACGATAGGGTGGGCTACGTACCGGAGTGTCGACGAGTTCCTTGAGCAAAGCTGAGGAAAAGGCATTCACGGCGAACTTGGTAGCGCAGTAGATGCTGCCTCCCGGATAAGCTTCGCGCCCCGCGATCGAGCCTAGGTTGATGATGTGACCGCTGGAGCGTTTCTTGAACTCTGCATCGTGGGGAAGAGAGCGTAGGCTTGCACCTCGTCAGGCTCGCCTCGTCGTTCGCGTCCACTGGATGGCGTTTTGACCGTCGATGGCTTGCTACTCACCTCGTACAAAGATCTGAGTGAGATGGATCAATCCGCGCACGTTTGTATCAATCATGGTGTCGATCTCATGCGGATCGACATCTCCGACCTTGTCGGTGCCCAGGACGAGACCGGCATTGTTGACGAGCACGTCTACGTGCCTGGCCCACTCGGGCAGCTGGGCGAGGAGACCATCGAGTTGATCGCGCTTCGTCATGTCGAGCGTGATGGCGGCAAAGTTACCGCCGGCGCCGGTCTGACCCTGTTGGTTGGCGCGGGCACATTGCTGTGCAGTGGAAGAGAGGGCGTCGGCTCGTCGGGCCGTCAGAACGACGTTGCACCCGGCGCGTGCGAAGAGGAGAGAGGTGGCGCGACCGATGCCGCCGGATGCGCCGGTTACTAGGACCGTCTTGTTGTGGAGACGGGTGGGGTTGAAGAGTGAGGCCATGCTGGGCGGCGGCGGGTATGAGTGCGAGGAGCTGCTGCTGCTGCTGCTGCTGCTGCTCAAGAGACGGATGTAAGGTGTGACGTGGTGCAGGCGCGAGAGGGTGCGTGGTGCGATGGGACGCAGGTGGTGGTGGGGGCGCAAGAGGGAGGTGATGATGCGGCGCGACATGCAGAGTAGAGGAGGCCAGGATGGAAGGGCGATGACGATGGTGGATGCGACGCACGGACGTGTCGCGCGCCGCGGAGCTGGTGGAAATGTGCATCCTCTCATGTGTGGCCGCGCGAGTCGTCGCAGTCGTCGCAGTCGTCGCAGCCGTCGCAGCCGTCCTGTGAACCCTGTGAATTAGACTTGCTCGCGCGCCTCGGCCCTTTCGGATGGACATCACACGACTCATTCCATGTGTGGCTGAGATGAGCGGAGGGCGCTCCTCCCTACGCCGCCACCACCCCTGCCGCCTCTCCCTCGTCCGCCTGCTTCTCTCGCGGAAGCACGTCCCCAGCCGTAGCCGCGCACGTTGTCGGGCAACGCGCCGTTCGCCTTTTCGCTCCGCTCGATCTGGCGTATGACGCGCTCCACCTGCTCCTTTGTCGCTTCCACGTTTATATCCTGCGGCCTGATCTCTACACAGCAGTGGTACCCCTCCTCTACCCTCGGCGGTGTATATGTCCTGCAGAATCTGTGCAGCACCTCCACCGCCTTTTGCGCGTCGTGCAGCGTCTCGTGGTCCCTCCTCGCCCTCAGCCTGCGCTCGCACTCGTCAAAGGGCGTCGTCATGGTGAGCGAAGATACGATCAGCTGTCGCCCCTCGGGCAGCTGAGTGAGCACATCACGACCGAGCTGAAGCCATGTGCGTCGCTGTCGTACGTCTACGTTTGTGCGGTCGATGATGACGTTGCTGCCCGAGACGAGCGAACGCCAGGCGAGGACGGCGACGGCGTTGCGTGTCCCCAGCATGTCTTGGTTGCAGCGCACCCAGTTGGACAGGTGCCTGACGATAGCGAGTGCCAAGGTCGACTTCCCCGAGCCTATGAGGCCGCAGAGGACGAGCAGGTGTTGCGGTTGCGGATGGGCGGTGGTGGAGTCATGCACGGAGGCGGATGTGTCGTTGGGATTTGAGGTTGGGAGGCTCGATTGAGCGGTGGCCCCGCCTTCTGCGGCCGGGACGCTTGCTGTGTCGTGGGCCGCAGCGGCCGAGCTTGGCCGTGATGGCTCCATCACGGGCGTGATTACAAGGGCGAAGAGAGGGATGCGACGATGGAGGGAGCGAGGAGGGAGAGGAGGGAGAGGAGGGAGAGGAGAAAGAGGTGCGGGGCGAGGGCGAGGGCGCGTGCCTCGAAAAAGACCCTTGTTCCGCTTTTGTTCTTGGTTGGCTGTTCCATTCCCGAAACCCGCGATTGGCCCGGGTTTCTCGGATCCGGGGAGGCGAGGCAGCGGCTACGAGCATGTGATCTGCCCTCACCGCGAAGAAATGCGAAACACCAGAGAGCGGGAAAAAGGTCGGCCTCTGACCCCCAACACCACCTCGACCCTACTCGATCATTCCTGACGACGACGACCACCCGCACCACCAGCACCGGCACCCATCGACGGTCGACCTGAAGATCACCGCTCCACGTTGCTCAATCCTCGCCTCGCCATGTCATTCCCCACACCATCCACAGCGCGCCTCGCCACCACCCTCCACTCCTCGACCACCGCCGCCTTTTCCTCCTCCTCCTCCTCACTCGCAGCGGCTTCCACCTCCGCCCCTTACCGCCACTTTTCCGCCTCTGTCTCCGCAGCCGCCAAGCCGCGGAGGCAGCGCGCATCCGCGGATGATCCGATGGCGCTCAAGAAGACGCCCAAGTTCAACTACGACGACGTCCCCACACTCGGTCACCAGATCCTCCAGCGCAAGAGGGAAATGCTAAAGTACCTCCGCACTATCGAATGGGAAATTCCAAAGCTACACGGTCAGTCGCGCCTTTCACTTCTTTACGCCGTCCTATGTGGTGCCTCTTTATCCCGCTGATCCGCTTTCTTCCCTCACCCTCCGATATCCGACGCCAAAACAGCCCTCCGCCAACCCTACACGCCACCCACGCCTTCCCAGCTGCTTCGCTTCCGCTTCCAGCACTACCAGGGCGAAGCCCACCCGGCCTCGCGCAAGGTCGTCCTCTACGTCTCGGTCCAGGCGCTGTTTGCCTCGGGCCAGCTCAAGACGAAAGAGGCCAAGCACAAGTTCCTCATCCTCGCCGGCGAACGCTTCCACCGTTCCAAGGCCCTCTCGGAAACGATGGGAGTAGACGGCAGCGAAAAGGTCGAAGAGGTCGAGGGCGACGTCGTCATCAGCTGCGAGAGGATGCCAAGCGAGAGGCAGAATATCAAGTGGTGCAGCGATACCTTTGACCGGCTGCTTCAGGAGGCCAACGTGAGTGACTCGGCGTCGTGCGACCGGCCCCCTACTCCGTCCCCGTTGCGGTCTCTCCTTGATCATGCTGCGGTAGAGGCAAAAGGTGTGACTGACATTCCATCCAGCCTGCCTGGTATGCGATTGCGTGCGTGTCGACAGGCGCCGCAACCGGACCTCTCTTCTCTCCCGCTCGACCCGAGACCCGACATGGTGCGAGAAGCCAAGAAACGCTCGTACGCCCGCAAGGATAAGCCCAAACTGCGCGATTTCCCCAAACACTGGCTTGGAGACGCATCCTCCTCCTCCACCTCTGCCTAACCTGTCTCTTTTTCCACTGTTCATTGCCGAAGACGGAAGGTGTGATGTATTGTTGTTCGAGCGTTTACGCTGTGTGATGGAATGTCACGTCATTTCTCGTCTTGTCGGATGGAGGCGATAGAACGTGCGGCGTGTTCGGTGCAAGCGATGGTATCATGTCCTTAAGCTGCGACGGTAGATGGCTGTACGCTCGGTTGGTGGGAGACCCGACTGCAGAAGAAGGTCTTTAGAGAAAGGGTAGTAGGGTACGAATGTTGCATGGTAATTCGACCCAAACAGGCGGGATGAGGGGATGTGAAGTAGACTCTTTTCCAACCCGTCCATCGACAATTTACCATCCCTCTGATCCGCCTTTCATGCTCACTCATCTTCTCAATCCAGAGCTCACTATCACACAAAGATACCGATGACAACTCCATTTCCCTATCGCGCAACGCCAAGAGGGTAAGAAAGAGACGACGTCCGCTAGTTCCCTTCTCGTACTGTACGATCCACCGTTCAACGCGTTGAACGCGGACGAGCATGGACGTGTCGGGGACAAGGAAGAGAACAATGCGAGCACGACGTCGTTGGCATGGTTGCAAATGTCGGTAGGTGCACATACTCTTTTCCTATCTTGACATGACGGTTCGATGCAACGTGAGTGCCGCCGAAAAGACAGACAGACACGGGACTGGATATCTGGCTATGGAAGCGGTCATCTGATTCCTCGACTTTCACCATCCGACCTACCGTAGTCTTGTTGCGCACCGATGCTCGCGTCCCTGTCCCTGATCCTCCGCTCTCGCACTTGTCTAGGCACAATCCACTCCTTCCGACCCGGCAGCCACTTCCTTTAGCGTCATTTCTCCCGGCGTACGCGCAATTGCTCGAGTGTCGAGGGTCAGAGGGGGAGGGACCGAACAAAGCATAGAACCTTGGACCCTGTCGACCCGCTTTCATGGCGTGTCAGCCAGCGTCTGACGGCACCATCAGTCCGATCCGACGGCATCTCTCTGGCTGTCAGCAATGCGCTCCGCTCCGCTCCACAAATGCTTCCCCGCTCTCTCTCTCTCTCTCTCACTCACTCTCTCACTCTCTCTCTCTGGCATCGTCCCTTCCTTGGTCACCTTACCACCAATTTTGCAAAGGCAAGTACCTGATCCTACCTTCAGGCAACCTCAACGGCGTTCGATGTAAACGGTTCATGATCTCCACCACCATGTCACCCGTCACACGATCACAATCTCGCAAGATACCACGCTCGAACCGATCAACCCTTCCTCCCAGCACGACATCGACGCCGCCCCACGACGACGACTCTTCCAAACTCTCCGCTCACACACCGTCTCTCCGCGGTAACTTTCCGTACCACCTTCCATTTTGCCACCTCTCACTTCTTTCCCACCCACATCTATACCGTGTTGGCGTAGGAGAACAGGGTGTCTTCCAAGTTCGTCCTTATAAAGATGAATTACTCCCTCATTGGACTTTCAAGACACCAGAAAGAGCAAGACAGAGTGCAGA
Organism: Thecaphora thlaspeos; assembly: GCA_900291925.1. Taxonomy (NCBI): domain Eukaryota; kingdom Fungi; phylum Basidiomycota; class Ustilaginomycetes; order Urocystidales; family Glomosporiaceae; genus Thecaphora; species Thecaphora thlaspeos. The sequence continues at coordinate 54,317 of UWYS01000009.1, read as the reverse complement.
CAAGATCAAGCAGATCTATGAGGTGTACAAAGAGGAGCGTGATTTCGTTGGGTGTAAGAGTCTCGCCCCTTCTCCCACCTTCCACCTCCCCCCACCTTCCACCTCCCCCCACCTTGCACCCCCCTCGCGCGCAAAGAGATAGAAGAGACACAGAGAGAGAGGGGAGGGGAGAGAAAGGCTGATACGACCTAACGTCACCCTCCACCACCACACCAGGCGATATGGCACGAAAATTCCTCCAAATGGGATTCACACGTTCACGACGATACGCTAATCACAAACGAGGTAAAAAGTACCTCGACCCACACGATCACACTAAAGGACAAATTCATCCTTTGAAAACGCAAGATCCAATCAAGGTGCAAAGTGCCAACATCTTTAAATCGTTCCTCGATGCGGTCCAGAATGACAATGTCTACCTGCAGATGAAGAGCGAGTTTATGCAAACGTATACGCATCGTGTACCAGAGGCGGATAGCGAGGAGGTGGAAAAGTGTAGAGTTGAAGAGGAGGATGTCGTGATTAGGACGTTTTAGTTTCAAAATGGGTGGATGAGAGCGACGAGACTAGGTCGTCTATCTTGCGGAATTGAAAGGGGAAGCGTGAGGGGTAGAGGAATGGTCGTAGATCGAAACCTGTTCCAGCGTAGCGCCACATGCGAATAGGAACACCGTGTCCCACAGGAAATAAAAAAGAGTCAGCTACAACTCGGCTTCCTTCTTTTTGGTTTCCCACATCTCGACATTCTTCGCAGCACCACTCACGATTATCATCGGGACTGTAAGACTCCTAGTTTCTCCGTTCGTCCGACCCATCGTCCCAAAGCAAGTCCAAAGTCAGAGAGAGAGGGAGAGAGAGAGACCCTCCAATTTCTCGACGACACCTCCGCGCCTCTACTCACCGCATGATAACTCGGCGTCAGCGTAGTCATCTTGTGTCTATTCCTGGCGTATTCAAAGAAGAACAACTTGACCTTCTCTGCGATACGCGCCGGTTCCATCGTAGGTCCCCATTCGAGCAGTAACTTGTTAAACATGCTAAACGGTCCGCACTTGCCCACTTTGCGCAGTCGACCAAAGATGGAAAGTTCGTCGTACGTCATGCCCATATCCGCCTGTCATACCGTTTCCGCGCACAGAGACGAGGGAGGAGGAGGGTTAGCAAGAGTCAGAGAAAGACCGCGGGGCAAAGGGATGAAGGGGAAAGGAAAAGGAAGCGGGTGGGGCGACGCACCTCGTCGGCTTGGACGTATTCCTTCGTGATCGGTTCCAGTTCGGCAGTAGGGACGGCAGTGAGGAAGTCGTGCAGTACGGGAAGCTCAAAGGCATCCCGCGCGTACGCGATGAATCGCTTCAGATCCGTCTTGCTGATACCACCTATCGGGTTGACGTCGGCCGAAGAGCAGTCGTATTTCGTCAGGTAGCCGCGCAGACTGTGTCCACCATCAACACCAGGCGAGGAAAGAAAGAAAAACAAAAGGCACTCGTGTCAGCATCGTCTTCTGTCTCCCTCGTCCTTCTTTTCACAACGACAGCGGGGGAAATCGCAGTGAGGAACGCACCTCTCGTCGACGTTGGCGCTTCCCAGGACAAGCAGCCCGCCCCATCCGCCGCGAACCCAGGGGACGAGCTGGGCAAACATGTAGGCTAGCAGCATCCGCAGCCGCGCCTGAATGTTCTGCAGCGCCAGGTTCTCGCCCGCCGTGCCGCCGTGCAGCTTGAAGCGCGGCGTCTTGTTGGTCACCATCGTAAAGAGGGCCAGGATGGCGCGCACGACAATGTCCATATTAAGGTCGATGTGGTATCTGTCGCGGGACATCACCAAACGGATCGAAGGGCCAGAGTCGGTGGAGCCATGGCCAACAACAAAGAACAGGCGAATACGGAAGGGAGCAAAGGAAGGAGGAGAAGCGAGGCGACTCACGATCCGATGTCCGTCGCCAGTTGCCTAGCACGCTCCCTCGTCTCTGCGCTCGAATTCTCCGTACCCATGTAGCACGTCACAAAGATCCTGTTGGCCACTTCTTGCGGCGTCTTCGGCACCCAGATTGACCCTTGCTTTTCGTTGGCGATGCGGCGGACGTCCCCCAGAACCTGGAGCCTCGTCTGCGTCTTGAGGATAGGCGGCGTCGAGAGGAAGCGCGGGCCGTTGCTCTCGCCCTCTCGAGCGGCGGCAGGGTCGGCAACCTCGCCGGTCGCCTCTTTGCAAGCCTCGACGACGAGGCGGCACATGCTGTATACGATCACGGCCGTGGCGCACGAGTCGATGCCGCCAGAGAGGGGAATGAAGTAGCCCTGCGTACGCGAGCGGCGGAGGTAGTCCCACAGCCAGCAGGCCGGGCCGAGACTGCACGGGCATGGCGGGATAGCGAAGAGGCCATCAGATGTCAGTGCTGCCGGTCGCCTCCCGTCCGTCTAGATGCCGCCTCTCAGCACCGCTCTACACTCACGCAATCTCCTCTTCGGGCGAGTGGTAGTGCACCTCGATGGGTTTCGACGTCGCCTTGAGCACGAGTTTCTGTGCGGTCGTGCGGGGCGTGCTAGTGCCGAACTCGTCGAAGCGGCCCATCTCGATGTCGGCGGCGATGCGGCGGTACCCGCGGCTCTGGCCGTTGCCCCACTCTGGCCCGCCGTGCTGGATGGCCGCCTGCATGCCGCGGCTCTTTGCGGCGCGATGGGCGCGGACGTCGTCGAGGTCGACGGTGGCACTGATGACCTGAACGTCGTCCAGAGAGAACTGCGAGCCCTGTGCAACGATCGACCCGTTTACGGCAATTAGTGGGCAGCCGTCGTAATAGAGGCGGTCGCCGTCGCAGCCTTGCTGGTTGGCGTAGAGGTAGATGCCGCCGAGCTGTGCGGGGTGACGGCGAAGGGCAGGTGTGGGAAGGAGGGGAGAAGGGCAACGTCAGAGGTATCAACACACGGCGGAAGGTGCACACGAGGGCATGTATAGCGTGCACTCACCTTGAGCGTGGCCTCCTTGATGAGCTCGACGCGGGTGTAGAGCTTGCGCAGCTCGTGGTGGCTGGCACTCGAGTTTGTAAAGACTTCCACGCCGTCGAGGCCCATGGCGATGTGAGGACTGGGTGGCAGGGACGAGGGAGGGAGAGGATGCAAAGGACATGGTCGGTATCTGCGTCGTCCTATCTACCCGGCAGTCGAGCCGACTCACCTATCTGGGGTGAAGAGCTCCTCGCAGAGCTCGACGCCGATGACGGTGTCCCTGGTCTTTACCACTGCATCTCCAAAGGGAACTTGGTGCTGTCCGCAGACCTTTTCGACAAAGCTGGGAAGGGTGTAGCTGTCCGTCTCTCCCCTGCGTGACCACGGGGTAAAGTACCTCATCTCTCTGTAATTGCCGTCGTTTGCGAGCCACATCTTTGGTCTGATGTGGAGGAGGCGGCGGTCAAACAGGAGGAGGCGGCAGTTGTAGAGCGTGGAGCGGTGCAGCACGGGCATGCCTACATCGCAGAGTATACCGTCTGTGGCGTCGGAGGCGAGGATCGAGGCGAGGACCTGCCAGGAGTGGAGGACGGTGTCGGGTTCGAGGAAGTGGTCGAAGCAGCCGTAGCCGGGGATCTCGAGCTCCGGGCCGACGCGCAGCGTGGAGCCAGCTTGCTTGGCGAGGGCGATGGATTCGAGGATGCGTTGGCGGTTGCCGTCAAAGTCGAGTGCCCACTGATTGAGTGAACACGTCGAGACGGTGCTGTGCGCCGGGGCATGAGGGCGGGATGGGTCAAGAGAGGCAGAGGCAGAGGTAGCGTCAGCGGCGCGGCACCGAAGCTGCGGTGTCAGGACGAAGCAGGGAGTGGGGCGTGCTTACATTGGTGCGCCCATGTTGGCTAGCCGCAGTAGCACTGTCTGGATATGCTACGGTGGATGTGGTGGCAGAGGCGAGGTGAGGCGAGGTGTTGGCTGGCAAGAGAGGCGAGGTCGCAAGGAAGGAAGGGAAGAAGCCAGCGGGTCCGAGCTTTTCTCTTGCGTCGGGTGGCATCGGGCGATGCGCGTACAGATGACAAATCGGGTGCGTGACCGTCGATGTGGAGGCTGAAGCAGCAGCAGCCACGCAGCAGCATCGGCAGCTGAGCGTCATCGGCGACGGCCGACGACCGATGACCGACGACGACGGGCCACACCGCACGCCAGAGTTGACATCCCTCCCTCCCTCTCTCTCCTACACACCACCACCAACCACGCTTTCATCTCACGCTCCCTCTACAACACATCCAGCTCAACTGCCGCCACAGCCATGTCCGACCAAGAAGGAACACCCAACGTTGCATTCCAGAACGAGGCGTAAGTCCCCCTCCCCACAACCCTCCTCCGTCTTTCATCGTTGAGCCGTCATCTTGACTTGACCTTGAACCCTCCCTCTCGTATCACTTCGTCCCCACCCATCCCGTTCCTCCTGACAGCAAATATCCCGGCCAGACCAATGAACTCCGCGGTCCCGGCGTATCCGCCGAGAACCCGGCCGGCGCATTCCCAAGAGACACTCGTGAACGTACGTTACCCCTTCCTTGCCTCTTCTCTTCTCTTCACTTCGACCTTTTCTCCCCTCTTCTTTACTGACATCGCATCTTACCATCCATCCATATACGACACCGCAACCCACAGCCAACCCCGACCCCCGCGAAGCGCATCAACCAGCATCGACCATCTTCCACGCCATCGAAAACCCCTATGCTCTGCGCGAGGCTCTGACAAAGTTGGAGAGCAGCATAGACGAAATCATCGGTCTCTTCCAGGCCGAGAAGAATACCCTGGGTAAAGAAGGAGACTTTGAAAAGGGTAAACAGGGGTGAGTACCTCCGGCTCCCATTCGGTCCAACAGCGTTTGGAGAGGGATGAACAACTGATCAATGGTTTCGTCATCGCAATTCGTCCGCACAGGATCCTGCTCTTCGAATCGTGGAAGCAGACGCTCGAGGATATCAAGGCTGGAAAGCGATGATGCATGGTACGAAATGTAGTTGCGAGGGCGTTTGCAGCACAGTTGGCTGTTCAATCATGAACCATCTGGCACTCTTTTACGCGTGTTCCTCGGCGCATCTCGAAACACCACAACGTCAGGCCCTTGACTCTTGGTTTGCGTTCTAGCTGAGACGATGGACGCGACCCGGTCGTGCTCAGATGCCAAACTTTGCAAACTTAGCCAACACCTTGGCCACCTCTACGTTTCCACCGCTCCACACGATACCAATCCTGATCTCTTGTTCTTCCTTCTCCTCCTGGCCCTTGCGCTGGCTCTTCTTCTCCTCCCTCCTTCTCCTAACAATCTCATCGACCCATTGCTTGACGCCCCAGCACCTCCTATCACCCTCGTTCGCTCTGCTCGCCTTAGATCCAGCCTCGTTGAAGCCCTGCAGCATCGTCGCCAACCCGACGGCAGCGCTCGGCTCGACGAATTGTTTCTGTCGCTCCCAATGTAGCTTGAGCGCCCGCAGGACGTTTTCCTCATGCGCAGTCGAGATGGCGTCGACATGTTGGCTGATGTGCGAGAGGGTGAGCGGGGAAAGCGAGGTGAGAAGGCCGTCGCAGACCGTCTTGGGCGGTTGCGGCGGTAGAGTGACGGTGTTGGTTAGCAGGGAGTGAAAGGCATCGTTGACCACTGCGAGGGGCGGGCAACGGTTAGAGGAGGCGAGTCGTGCAGGGCGTTGAGCTCAGTGATGGCAGTTCAGTGACGGCGGTCAGGTCAAGGCTGGGCAGACGTCCTAGCGACACTTACATTCTGGCTCGGCACCGATGACGACGATCCGCTCGTCGCCCCCCTTTATGGCGGTCGAGACGCCGCTGAGCATCCCCCCGCCGCCGACGGGTGCGATGACGATGTCAAAGACTGGCTCGTCGGGCCGTCTGGGCTGCCATAGACCCTCTCGCTTGGGCTCAGCTGGTTCCACGCCGCGCGAGCCGTGTAGCGTCTGAGTGGAATGAGCCTGGGACGATGCAGATGGTGCGGATAGGGCGGACGCGGCGGCGGCCGAGCAGTCACCGCGCTGTTCGAGGTTGCGCGCCTGGTCTAGCATCTCGAGCGCCATGGTCCCCTGTCCCGCGATGACGAGCGGCTCGTCGTACGGGTGGACGAACCTGACGGTGTAACCCTGCTGCTCGTACTGCTCCATGACTTTGCTTGCCGTCTCCTCCCTGGCCTGGAGGGTGGGCTTGCAGAGAGTGATGCGCGCATCGTACCCCTGGACGGCGTGAAGCTTGGGGAGGGGCGCCTTTTCCGGCATGACGACAGCGGCGATGGCACCTGCCGACTTGGCGGCACACGCAAGGGCTGCAGCGTGGTTCCCACTCGAGTGGGTGATGAAGACGAGCTTGCTGGGGTCGAAGTTTCGCGGCTGGCCGCCGTGAGCGACAAAGTCGGCCTTGAGGGCATCGAGGTGGACGAGGACCGAGTTTGTAGCGCCGCGGTACTTGGAGGCGCCTACGCGCTGTAGGTGTTCTGCCTTGAAGGCAAGGCGTACCTTGGGACGGCGACTATGGGAGGAGTCGGAAGGGGCCGATGCGGGAACAGAGGAGGAGGAGGAGGAGGAGGAGGAGGAGGAGGAGGAGGGTGTCGCTATGGGAGAGGGGGCGAATGTCGAAGGAGGCAAGGAGGCAAGAGAGGAAGAAGGGCGCGCCGCTCTGACCGACGTTTGAAGCGCGCGGAAAAAGCGGCGGCCGCCACAGCAAAGCCGCGTGGCCCGTGCCTCTCGGCTTTCCTGGCCTCCACCTCGTCCCGCCGTGTACGCGCTTGCTCGGCCCCTTCCACTCCGCACACCACTGCACATGGACATCTATGGACATCCCCAGGAGCACCATCCGCTCGATTCGCAAGCTTCCATACAGACCTATCATGCCGTCCTCCTCATCAGCCTCGTCTATCATGCCGGCCTCCTCATCAGACTCGTCGTCGTCGTCGAGTTCCCCGCCGCCGTCGCACCACAACCGCTTCTTTTGCCACGGCGGCGGGCCCATATAGCCTCCCCTACCCAGAAGCCATATTCGACATCGGCTACTTCCAAGATAAGCCCCAGCCCTTCTTCACCCTCGCAAAGGAGCTATACCCTGGCAACTTCAAGCAGAGCCTGACGCATTACTTCTTTAGGTTGCTCCACGACCACACCAAGTTGGGCACCGTCTTTACCCAGAATGGTGAGTGGCCAAAGCAGGCGGTAGCAGGCGCTACGCTGCTACCCTAGTCGTACTGCAGTCCGACTGACTCACATGCTTCTCCTTGCTTCCTGTCGAATCCCATCGCCTTGCTGCCGCTACGACCAGTTGATACGCTAGAACGCATCGCTGGCCTACCCGCCGATCGAATCGTCGAGGCACACGGCTCCTTTGCATCGGCAGCCTGCATCAAGTGTCGCACGCCCGTAGAACCCGACTGGATGAGGCGCAAAGTTATGGCGGGCGAGATTGCGCGCTGCGAGGCAAAGACCTGCCGCAAACGAGGCAAGCCAGGACTAGTCAAGCCTGATATCGTGTGTGAGTGGCGCGGCGTCGCCGGATCCAGGTCTGCTCGAAGGACGAAGGATAGACAAAAACTGACGGTACATTGCGCTCCATGCACCCGTTGCCTGCCTGCTCGCTCGCTGGTCGATCGACAATCGAACAGTCTTTGGCGAAGGGCTACCCGACCTCTTCTTCAGGCGCATCAAGGACCTCCGCCCGGCCGACTTGCTCATCGTGGTCGGGACGTCATTACAGGTAAGCCTCTCCCTAGACCCTCTCTTGTCCCCTCTTCAGACCTCCAACCTCACCCTCCGCCTTCGTCCCATCATACAGGTCCAACCCTTCGCCTCCCTCAATCGACTCCGTCCCCTCCTCATGTCCCCTCCTCATGTCCACGCATCCTGATCAACCTGGAACGAGTAGGCGAACTTGCGTCCTACAGTCACTCCAGAGACGGAGGAATGGGCTTCGACCTCAACAAAACAGGCTTCGATTTCGACGGACTCACACACAGTGGCAAGCATAGAACGAGAGACGTATATTGGCAAGGAAAGGCAGATAACGGTATAACACTGTTGGCTAGTGAACTCGGTTGGCAGGACGAGTTGAGATCGTTGAAAGAGAGGGAGTTTTTATGTCTTGAGAGCGAGTGACGGGAGGATGAGTCGCAGTTGGATTATATCAAGAAGGAAAAGGTACAGCAGGAGAGACACGTCGACGATCCCGCTTCGGCGGCGAAGGCGATTTCGAATTCGGTTGATCGAGATGCATCTTCTATGACGAGACGGGGTAAAAGGGAGGATGTAAAGACGAAAGATATCGTTTCTTTGCTTTCGAGGACGAAATTGGACGACGGAGAAGGAGAGGGAGAGGGTGGATAGGGGTCAAAGGGAAAGATTTGATTCGATACGTGCATTCGATACTCTTGCACCTTGATGAAGAGAAGGAAAAAATGTACATTTTTTTAGTCGAATATGTATATTGCGATATTTCTCGAGGTCAAGTCATGCCGATGATGTAGTAAGGTCGATCGTGACGACGTTGCGTACACTCAGGGCCAAAGGGTTCAGAGAGATAAAGACCAGGTTCAATGACGAGCCGATCAATCGGTACGCTCTACACCGTCCTTCCAACCCATAGCGGCTCGATAAAACATATCACACTCACACCGCCCATCTCTACTGCGGATCAGCCTCTCTCAATCGTTTGGCCATACCCGCCTCTCTCCCCTTTACCAAACCCTGTACCTCCCCCTCCCCCTCTTCCTCTGCCTCCTCTGCTACGTCCCCCTCCTCTTCCTCCTCCTCCTCCTCTTCCTCACCCTCCTCTTCCCCATTATCACCAACTTCATCAATCACAAAAGCCGGTCGTTCTTCCACTAAAGCTGCCTGAGCAGCTCTCAACGTTTCAGCAGCAGCCATAGGTCCGGAAGTAGCCAAGTCCGTTCCTCTCAGACTCATACGTTTCTTTGCCTTTTCCTCTGCCGAAATCGGTGGTGGGCGGTTGGTCGTTCTTCCCCTATCCAGTGCACCCTCACCTCCGACTGTCGAGGTGGGTTTGACGATCGCAGACGGGATGAGAGGGGCACGTAGAGCGTTGGCCAGTCGACTTCCCAACGATCCTTTCCTCTCCTCTTGCACTTTTCGTCGTTCCTCCGCTTCCTTTTCTCTCAGTTCTTGCGTATCCATTCTTCCGCCGTCCAATGTCTCTTTGCGTCCAAAGGATGGTTTGGGTCCGCTGACAGTATGTGTCTGCAGTCTCTGACCCACTTGATCGGCGAACGCCGTCATCTTGGCTTTACCCTCTTCGCCCAACAGTCCACCGAGGAAGCCCACCACCTTGCCGCGTGCTCCGCTCGTTACGTCGCGGCTGTAGCTCGCTTCTGCGCCTGACCAGGTGGCGCTCGCCTCTTTGTTGAGGTTGGCCGCGAGGGGTGCGGGTGCACCGGGGACGGCCCGGGGCGCGCCCGGGAGGCTGGGAGCCGTGTGCCAGGAAAAGGCCCCGCCGCTCTGTGAACGTTCCGGCGGCTCCAGGTAGAACGAGGGCGTGAGGTCCGATTCGAAGAACGACTCGAGCACGGGTGACGAGAGAACGAGCATGCGGAACGCCGCCAGTGAGAGAAAGGGGACGTCCTGGCCGACGACTGCCTCACCCGGCTTTGGCGTTGCAGCAGCAGCTGTGCTGTCCTGTGCTCGTTTGTCGTCCGTCGTCTTCGCGGCCTCTTGACCGTCTTGTATGCTCTGCTCGCCGGCAGTGACGGCGAATGCTGGTGCCGCTGGCGCTATTCCTGGCGGTGAAGCATCGTTGCTGCCTTGCGACTCGACCTGCGACTCGACCTCTGCCGTCAGTTTTGCGGCGCGGTCGGCGGCAATCTCCCAGAGCGCGTCAGAGCCGCGCTCGAGCTCAGACTGCCACTCGGGCGTCTCCTGAGACTTGACTTGGTCGAAGGGTAGGTCGGAGGCGTCTGCGAGGTCGGCGATGGAGGTGCCGAGGTTGTCGGCGAGCTCGTCTGCGACGGCGGCGCGGGAACGCCCTGCGACATAGGTGACGAAGCGGAGGCCCGGATAGCGTGCTTCGTAGAGGGCGTTAAGCTTGGCGAGGCCTGTCGGGGAAGGTGGGAATGAGGGAGGACGAGGACGAGGACGCAACACGGGAATGTCAGCGCAAGACTGCTGGAAAGAAAGATGGAGGCGCAAGGCTATAGAGGCCTGCTTGCGGCGGAGCGCGGTGCTCACGTTGAAGTGTCTCGGGGTCGATCTGGCCGCCCTTTAGCTGTTCCTTTCTGCTCTCTTCGCTGAGCTGCGCCGTGTTGGCGGTGACGGGAGCGCCGATCCTGGGGTGGCCGCCGATGAAGAGGGCCCTTTTACTGGTGTCCCATCCTGGTTCGTCCTCTACGCAGAAGCGTGCTACGTCTAGAAGGCCCTCGTAGGATCGTGGACGGTCGTCTGCAGGAAGGTCTGCGATGGCAGTGGCGCAGTCTGTTGCGAGGCTGGAGAGGAGCTCGCGCGAACACTCGAGGAGGCGAAGGAGGACGGGCTGGAGTTGGGTCGGGGATGCGTCGGGGATGTGGAAAGGCTTGACGCAGGCGGACATGGCGGCGGCGATGTACGCTGCGAGGCGGAGGTGGACCGGGCTAAAGAGAGAGAGAGAGGTGGCGGTGGCGGTGGCGGTGGTAGCAAGGCAAAAAAGATAAGAGCACTGCTGCTGCGCTGTGGCCTGCGCACGGGGCGCGGCCATGTCGGTGTGTGTGCGGGCGGACGTGCGCAGGGCCGACAGACGCTATCTGTCGAGCCAAGGCAGAGTCAAAGTTGAGTTGGAATTTGGGCACGCGCACCGTCGCAACTTCCCGACTTGCTTCCTTGCTCTCCTCCACCTTGCCACCTTGCCACCTTCTCCTCCTTCTCCCCTCTTCCACACTGCCCGCAGCCATGTCCAGCACATCCTCATCAACACAGCCTCCACAGTCCTCCTCCACCACCCCGCAACAGCCGCAGCTTCAGCTCAACCCTCGCGGCATCCCACATGCACCCTTCATCGTAAGTCCCCTGCCCGCCTTCTTCCAGCCTCCCTCCCCCAAGCGTCGCCCCCACTCACGTCTACGTCCTCTCCCACCTTTATACACCTCAAACCCCAACGCAGACAAACGTACAGGAGCACCTTGGCGGTCCAGACCAGGATGTCGAACCCACTCTCCGCAAGTTTCAGGAGACCATGTCGTGCGTCTGACCCTCCTCTCTCCTCGATTCCACCGCCAAAGACCTCCCCTTCCCCCCTCGCTCACATCATCTTTCTTTGTCCGCAATCTCTTTCCTACCACCCAAAAGCAAGTACAAGTTTATGGAGATGAACACCGCGCAGAGAAGAGGCGGCCTCGAAGACAAGATCCCCGACATCAGAAAGACGCTCCAAATGGTCCAGTTCCTCAAGCAGTCCCAGGTAAGCTAGCGCCCGCCAAGTCCGCTTCCCATCCGCCAGGGCAAGAAAGCTGAAGCCTCACTGGGCCTCACCGGTCAATTCTTCTTCTATCCCCTCTGATGCCCCTCACCCAACAGGGCAACCCCGAACCCATCAAGACCACGTTTGAGCTCAACGAGACCCTCTTTGCAAAGGCCCAGCTCGAACAGACCGACAAGGTCCACCTCTGGCTCGGCGTGAGTGCCCCGTGTCTTGTCGATCTCTGCCAACGCAAGTGCTTGCCAGAACAGTCCCACTGACCGTGCCTCCGCCCTCCGACCTCCTCCCTGCCCGCAGGCCAACGTTATGCTCTCTTACCCTATCGACGAAGCCATCCAGCTCCTTTCGACCAAGCTCCAGAGCGCCGAGACGAGCCTCGTCGCCGCAAAGGAGGATCTCGACTTCCTGCGCGAGCAGATCACCATCATGGAGGTCAACACGGCCCGCGTACACAATTGGGACGTCAAGCGCAGGAGGGAGAGGCGCGAGCAGCTCGAGAGCCAAGGCATCTCGGCGGGTCGAGGCGCAACGGCAAAGGCTTCGTGAGTCTCCTCGAGCGTGCTTTGCAGGCCTTAGTCTCGATCAACGCGGAGGCAAGGGCCGGAGAGAAGACGGCGAGATTGACTGGAAACGGGAAGAAGATGCAGCAGGGAGGGCTCGGACAGGATCAAACGGGTCAGCACATCGAAGCGATACATTGTACCATATGCAAAACCATCGGCCGGGGAACGGCTCGCAGCGGTCGATCCAATCTTAGCATGCCGATGGCTGATCACCTCCACCGTCGTCTCGTTTGACACACACACATTCGCATCCCATAAAACGACCCTAGGACGTGGCTGCAAGACGACAACGACGATGCTGCTCAGCCTGACGCGCCGGCCGTACAGACGGCACAGACGGTAGCGGTGCCGAAGTCGGCCGACGAAGTCGACCCAGCTTCCGCCAAGAGCAGCGATCCAGCAGCACTGCCCGCCTCGGCCCCCTCAGCAGCCCCCGTCGCAGCATCGGCACCTCCACAAGTCACGACAGTCCCACCGCCCGCAACCTCACCAGCACCACCACCTGAGGTCTCCTCACATCCACCGCTCCCTCCTCTAGCGCCTTCCACATCGACGCTGACACCAGCCGTCGTTCCCGCTGGACCCTCGCCTGGGAGCAACAACACCGCTCGCGCTCCCAATCCCGGTCCTGCGCCTTCTCTCCAAACGCACCTCCAATCGAACCAAACCGTCGTGCCACCTCTCAACTTTGACATGGTCTCACCGGGCGTCTATCGAAGTGGACATCCAAACGAGCGTAATTTTGGCTTTTTGAAGAGGTTGAACCTCAAGAGCGTCATGTACGTCTTCTCACCATCCGCCATGCCCGTGCCTAGTCCTAGAGGTGGTAGAAACTGATGGCACTGACAAACAATGATGGACAAACTGTCGCAACGACGTGAGACAGGTATCTCGCGAACGAAGAGTATCGTACAAATATGACAACGTGGGCGCAGAATGAAGGGATACGCATCTTTCACTTCAAATTGGACCTTAACAAGGAACCTCTTGCCGAGAGTGGGTTTATCCTCCCCGCTCTCTTTCCTCCTTTCTCTTCGTTGGCCTTTGCCTTTCTCGTCCTAACAGCGATACCTCTATCTTCTGCACCCTTTTGCTTTCCCGTACTGACCCCATCACCACTCTCTCCTCTCCAACCTGTCTTCACAGTGGATGCCAAGATGGTAACCGCCGCACTACTAATGATTCTAGATCCAACGAACCTACCCATCCTGATCCACTGCAACAAGGGCAAATATCGCGTTGGATGTATAACAGGGTTGCTGCGCAGGTTGCAAGGATGGTCGCATACCTCTATCTTTGAAGAGTATGCACGTTTCGCAGGTTCCAGAATCGCAGATACCGAGTTTATTGAGATGTTTGAGTTGAAGGATGTATATACTGCTCGGATGGCGAGGTGAACAAAAGCCGGGGGAGGAATGGAGGGAGTGGAGCAGGTGGACTACAGAGGGAGCTCGGACGCGTTGCCGAGCTGTCGACGCGTCGCCATGCGACGGCGCCTTGTTTTCCGGCCTGCGATGGTGCGCTTATCCAGGGCAGCCTGGTCCTTCTCTGATTGCCAGCTGCCAGCTGCCAGCTGCCAGCAGGACTACACAGTACGACGAACTGAAGACCCACACGGCCTTTTTCGGCCATGAGCAACTGCACCAACTCGTCGACGAGGCCAGACCGAGGAAGCGAACCAAGAAAAGGACAAGAAACATGGGATTGCTGGACCCCGCAGGGGGGGAAGCCGCGAGCTCCCAGCCGGTGCCGTAAGGGCCGGCCGGTCGAGCGTCGCATGAGAGCGAGGCGTGAGAGGAGCGCAGTGAGCGCGAGAACAAAGACTGCTGACTAGCTAGACAGAGTGAGGCATGGGAGGAGGGAAGACTAGCTACGACATAAGGGGGCGAGCATGGACAAGAGAAAGGGGTGGTAGCGGGTGGGCGAGCGAAAACGAGCCGACGACGGGTGCGTCGACGAGAGAGAGAGAGATGGTGGTGTGAGACGAGAGGGAAGAGAGCCTGCCAGCGAGGCCAAGAGGCCCTGCCTCGCCGACGAACTGGCGCACCCTGCACACGTGACCGAGCGCCAAGCAGTTCTCATGATCCCAGCCCCCACGTCTTCGGCTCACTACCACCTTGCCTGCCTCTTTGTCACGAGTCTGATGACCTCCACCATGCTCTGCTCGAGAGGGGCTCAGCGAATTCGAGGGAACGCTGTCGAGCAGTTGCCAGTTCACACACAACCCACAATCCCCCACCTCGAGTGATAGGGGCTCCTCTCTGTCTACGGCGACCTTCGTCTGTTCTATCATCGCTTCCTCGTCTCGCCCTCTCTCTCCCCTTTTCAAGACTCCCTTACTCACCCATTTCTCCCTCTCTCCTTCTTTCTTCACCCTTCACCTTCTCCTCGTGTCTCGACAATGTTGGCGTGGTTCTCACTCCGCTACAGTCTCTTCTCCTTTGTACGGCGCTGTCGTCTCCCTCTTGCCTGTAGCCCTGTGGCACTATTCAATGTGCCAACCCCAGGCAGCACGTCGAGCCGGCCTATTGGCCTCTGTGCCCGCAGTAGTATGATGTCTTTTTCTTTCTTTGGGTGGCGCATTACCATCCAGAAACGGCCTGCAATATCTCTGGACAGTGCAGGAGCCTGTGAACTCGGTTGAGTCGGCCGTGTGGGTCATAAATCTACTTGTGGCGCCGGTCCCTCACGCAACTGAGCTCCTCTTAAGTTCTGCCGGCAAGCTGCTTGAATGTCTTCTCCTCTCTTCTCCGCCACACTGTAGCCTTTTTATTTTTATTTTTATTAATTCGGATCGGCTCGTCCTGGCCCGGGCCAGAATTCGACATTCAAACGTGAGACTGGAGTTGAATAGGAAGGAGCTAATGGCTCCTTGCTGCCGATCTAGTGTACAAGCCAAACAAGAACAGCTTTGAGGCAGCATGGGAGGCGGGAAAGAAAAGATAGGAGAGGCGGAACGGAGCAAGCGAGATTCGAGAGACAGGCGAAGAGACGGAACAAGGTAGAGCAGGTAAACTGGAAGGTGGGCGGGGACGGAAGTCAGCCTATCGACGCGACATCAAGCGCAATTGCCTCTTCTCTAGATCGTGTACTTCCAGCTTCAGAGTAGTAGGCTGGCCCTTCTGTACCTGAATGGTAGGAAGGCTAATCTCCTGCTCCGCTGTGGGCAGGATCCTGTATCAGTCCTCCAGCGATACCTTAGCACGGATCCTGCGCCTCGCTATCGCATCGGACCCACTTCGCGCCCTGTGGAACTTTGAATGACTTGCTGCCTTGAGTTGCTTGGCTCGACAGAGCTGCCTCCTCAACTGGCATTGGGACAAGGATGACATGATCGACAATCGTAGGTCAGTCTCTTATTCGATGGAAACTCGAAGCAGCAAAAGACCCTCGCCATAACTTTGCTCTCGGACAACTCACTGTTTGCTTGCAGCCAGGAGTGAGAGTTCGCAAGCGCTTGCTTGGCCACATCCAGCCATGCCTGCTGTTGTCTCTTGGAGAGCCTTGCGGGCTTGTGGGCGCAGCTGAAGTTTGGACTGGGGCTTGCTGCAAGCACTGTTTTCAAGGTCGTCATGATGGTCCAGTTCATAGCTTTGTCAGGGTACCTGTCAAAGCTATACATGTAGCAGATCATCGCCGAGGTTTGCGGCGTCTCTGGGATATACTTGAGGTAGTCTGAACCAAAGCGGTCGGAATGGTCCACATTGAGCTTGTAGGCGTATGCTGGCGGCCGGTCTGGCTTGCCTAGGACGCCGACGGCAAGGGCGAGGACGGTAAAAGTGACGCTGAGCTTCATCTTGGGCTTTGTTGTTGTTGAGGTTCGACTGGTAGTGGCTGCTGAGTGGATCTACGAAAGTTCTCGCAAGATGTTTGGAGATGCGAGAGAGCTGGACGAGGTGAGATGTAGGGAAGAGCTTCGGGGATCATCGACCGCCTCTCTTTATACCTTATCATCTCCACTCTTTTCTCGCTTCTCTCGCTCATCTCATCGTTGGTAGTTCTCGCCTGCGCCTGCCATCTTTGCTTGCGTCCGCTGTGTTTCGCCCACTGCAGATTCTTCAACACCCTCACTCATTCAGCCTTTTGTCCCTATCTGCACCTTTCAGTAGCAGGTTACGCCATTATCTCTTTTATTTTATTTTCCACTAGTCAACCCCCCAACTCCAAGAGACCAATTGAGTGCTGTCCTGGCTCCGACCGACCACCAGAGAAGCATAGGCGTGAGATTTGAGGCGCCGCGAGGCTGACTGACTTCGTGACAGGGTGGGTGGCTATGTGGCAAGGTGCGTGGCCGGCAGCGCCCAGACGCTCACGCCGCATCGCCATGTGACGCACTTGCCTTTGCCCCAATTTTCCGCTCCTCTCGCTCATCTCCTGAGCTGATCACCCACTTCTTCGGCCTCTCACGACTGTTCTCAGGAGCCTTTCCCCCCACTTATTCAGCTTTCTCCCACCTCTTCGGCGTCTTTCCTGCGAGTCTGATCCCGTTGAACAGCCGAGACACACACGAGGAAGAGAGAGAGGGGAGGAACATATCGATTGCGAGCAAGCCAGCACGGCCTGAGCTCTGGAGGGCTCCCGGCACGCCGGAAGAACCGGCGTGTCGGTCGAGCGCGGGAAGAGCGACAAGCAGTAGGAAGGGCGGGCGGAAAAACAAAGATGCCCTGCGGGCGACGACGACAGGGAGAGATGGATGAGGAGAAGATGGGAGCAGGGCTGAGCCAGGCTCAAGATGAGGCCGGGTGCCTCGGCCGATCACCCAGACCGATGCGCCCTACGCACGCGCCGCACTCCCACCATCGAACGCCTGGGCTGCGGCGCCGACGCTCGACGCTACTTCTCGCCAGCACCCGCCGCCCTTTTAGGTGGCGCCCACCACTGAAAGCCCGCCGACGATCGGCGCTACTTGTCAAGCTACAGAATACGATAGTAGCAACACAACGTCTCTAGGTATGTAGTGGATTGCGCCATCGTCCTCCGGCGCTCGCCACCGCACCGACGGCGGCGGCTACTCGGCAAAGAACAAGCCGCGCGAAACAACAGCTAAAGCGAACAATACAACTGGATACTCATCAGGTAACGAAGGGATCACATCGAATGCGAACGGAGCACGAAGCGCTCGAGGGCGCGAGGGACGCGGACAGAGAGAAAGCAAGGCGTGCAGGAGAAGGAATAGGACAGAGGTAGTAAGAGAGGGGGAAACCGGCGTGCGAGATACCTTGCAACGCCGGAAAGAGGCAAAAACCAGAAGTAACGGCGGCCGTTGCAGATTCTTCGACACCGGAAGCTGCGAGGCGTCCATCTTATCGCTTGCAAACCGGCACTAGCCGCGACGCTCAGTCGAATAGTAGCCCGTGGCGCCGGCCAGCGTGCTGCCAGACATGTCGCGGTGGTGGTGGCCCATGGCATTCGTAGCAGCCGAGGCGGTCGACGCGGATGAAGAGCGGCCCTCGTCTTGCATCGGCATCGATGGCAGCTTCTGCTGTCCGCCAAACAGGCCGCCGACGTTTGCTGCGCCATTGCTCGCGCCGCTCGTCGAGGCGTCAGCGTTCCCAACGGCGCCAACACCCGCTCCGCCACCCGAAAAGGCGTCGTAGCCTCGCGAGGCGTCGTAGCCACCCGCTCCAGATGTGGCGCCGTGCTCATGATGCTGCTGCTGCTGCCCGTGCTGCTGCGAGTAGCCGCTATGGCCGCCCTGCGAAGGGAAAGGGATGGCGTCCGTTGGTCCGCTGGCCGGTGGGTAGCCGCTGCCGCTGGGGTGTCCGAGCCCTGCCATGCCCCCGCCCGGAGGGCCGCCGCCCGGCATCAGTTCCTGGAAAGCAAACGTTGAGCCAGTGCTTCGGCTACGCGAGTGGAGATCCGACGCCGGGGCGGCAGCGCCGTACATGGACGAATAGGCGGCCGTCCCACCTCCTGCTCCTGGCCCTCCGCCGCCACCAGCTCCCCCTCCATGCTGCGGCGCCCCGTAGATCGGCCCAAGCGAATAGCCACCGCTACGCTCAAACAGGCCATCGCCGCTGCGGAACGCGGGCACCGAAGACGACAGCGCAGACGCGGCGTAGTCCGAGCCGTCGCGGTAATCTGACTTCGCGGCTGCGGATATCGATCCCGCCCCTTGCTGCTGCTGCTGCGGCGGCGGCGGCGCGCCTGCCCCCAGCTCCGGCGCCCAATGATCCGAGACTACCATCGACGGCTCGTAGAGTGGACTGTACTTGCTGATAATCTTGCAGAGCGCCGACGAGAGGACCTTCCAAGGAAACACCTTGACGTCCTTCTCAATGTTGCGCGGCTTGGGGTTAGGGAAGCTCATGATACGCTTGAAGAAGGCGTCGCACTCGCGCTTGCTTTTGCTGACCGTTATCGGGCGGAAGCCCTCGAGGTTACGCCGGATGCGGTTCTTCTCCTCGACCGTGAATCGGCTCGCCACCAGTGCCTCGAGCAGGTAGATGGTGTCGACCGACGTGATGAAGCACTCGTTCTTCTCGTCGCGGAAGATGCAGGAGATGACGATGCTGTTGGGCACGTATTGCGACGGTGTGATGGGCCTCCACGTCGCGTGGATGGTCGAACCCTCCTGGCGCCGCCAGAATTGCACTAAACGCCGGCCGCTGCGCCATTCGTCGTGACTCCAGCCAACCGCCATGTCGTTGAGGTTGCCATGCAGCTCGAGCCGCGCCTTTGGCGCGTCCGGCAGCGCGGGCGGGCTGTAGCCCGGATCGCCGCTACCGATCGAGCCGCCGACGCCCGAACTGGAGCTGCCTGGAATCTGCGTCGAGCGAACCAGCTGCGGAAAGCCGCCCATCGGGTAGGGTGACGGCAGTTCCTCCGACGAGCCCGACGACCCCATAAACGGCGACGGCACCGTCTGATTGGAGCTGAACGAATCACGACGGCCGTGTTCGGCGCCGCAAAAAGGACCGGGCAGCATCATCGGCGGGCGTCCCGGCGTCGTCTGGCCAGTGCCCAGTAGGCCGCCTCGGCCACGGCTCCGCTCGAGCGTCTGTGCCGATCGGGGATCCGCCTGCAATGGGCGACCGTACGGTGTGCCGCCCCCGCCGCCCAGAGAGGCGTTGATCACTGGAAATGAGGCAGGTCGGCGCAGCTGGCCAGAATAGTCCATCGAGCCTCGAGGATCTTCGAGATACTCGGCCGCGCGTTTCAACGATCGAGGCGAATCTGTTTGGTGTTGAGTGTGGAATAAGAAGGTACAGGGAAAAGCCGGAGCGCAGAGGGAAGCGTCGAGCGCGACTGCGGGTCAGAATCATAACGTTTGTCGCCGGGCAAACTTCGTACTGCCCTGTCTTCCTGCGGTAAACGGTTCTTACTCACTGCTGCTATCGACGCTCCTCAGCTTGGGCGAGCCGGCGTCGAGACTGCCTGCCATGCCAACGCCCAGGCCAACCGGCCGACCGGGCTGACTTCGGACTACCTGCCTCGCATCGAGATGACCCGCGGTGGGGAAGCGACTCCGGGTGGGCGAGGTCTCGGCGGTGCCAGCCGTCAGGCCGGTGCGCTGCTCGCTGTAGGCGCCGTAGTTTTGGAACGGCGCCCCGTTCGCCTCGTTGCCGCCGCCTGAGAGGCCGAGGTGTCCGATCGAGCTCGCCAGAGACGAGTGCCTCGTGTGCTGCGGAAAGGTGTGGCCTCCGCCCGCGGCCGTCGCTGACCGCGACGACTCGCCGCCTCCGCCGCTGTATTGTTGTTGCTGGTAGTGGTGGTAGTGGTCCTGCTGCTGTTGCTGTTGCTGCTGCCCGACACCGCCGCCAAGCGCCTGCGTCTGCGCGAGACCGCCGACGTGTCCGAGATCCTGGTGGGTATAATTGGCGCCGTGCGGTTGCTGCGAGCGGGGCGCCTGCTCGTCGTGCGCGTAAGGCGACGCTTCGGACTTCATCCTGAAGTTGGACCCTGGGTAGGTGTCAAGACCGCCGAACGAGAGCGAGCTAGAGCCGGTGGCGAGGTCTGGCGACTGAAAAGACGTCGTCGCAGAGGAGAGCCTGGCTGCTGGGCCGAAATTAAGGGCTGAACTCTGCGATGTGCTACTGGACATGGTGCAACGCGGCGTTCGGACGTCTGCTGGCGTCGTCGTCTTCAACGCCGAGAAGGACAAGCAGAGCCGAGGCTCACTACCCCAGTTTGATGTAGTAGATGGAAAGATCGAGAAAGATCGAATGATCTAAGGGGCAGTGGAGCGGCAGATCCTTTGTAGCCAGGGACGATGCCGACTGCCAGCGAGTTGCAAAAAGGCGCAACGGTGTCGAAGAAACGGTGGACGGCGTGAGGGGTGACGGGTCGGAGATTGTGGTGGCTGAAGTGGTACAGAGTCGGAAGAAAGGTCGTATCAGCACCCTTGGCCTTCTCGTCGTTGACGTCGAAGGAGATGCTTAAAAGGGCAACCCGATCAAACGCACCTTGTAGATCTTCGACGTGCGGCGGCCAAACTTTCTGCGTCTCCAACAAGGTTGCAGAAAATGATCTATAGTGTGGCTAGCGACGGCAAAGCTGTTGACCGGATCGGCCTGCGGCTGTCAGAAACAGGAAAAGCCCAACGACGAAGCGGTGTGGCAAGTTCCGATACGACTCTGCTGACCGCGGAGCATAAGAGTACAGCAGCGGCAGCTGAAGCTCGGAATGTAGAGGGGGAAGAACGTTTCCCTATCTGTATCGGTGCGTAGGATCGACGTTGTGCCGGCCACGGATGACGGGTTCGGGCTGGGTGCGACTGAGCGCAGTGTGTGCGGTCGGCAGCTGCGGTGCTTGCTGGCGAAGAGGCGGCCGGATGGGACGAAGCTCGAGCGTCAGGGCTAGCCGGATGCCGCTGTGCGGAGCTGTGCTATGCTGGGGCGAAGGTGCAATATGACGCGGAGCAGCCGACAAGACGACGTAGCGCAAAAGCTTGTTTTGGCGTGGCGATGGCGAGCGGAGGATGCCGTAGAGGGATGATGGATGGTGGCTAGAGATGGCGATGAAAGCGATGGTGACGGTGATGGTAGAGCAGGAGACAGGTTACTACGGCGCTGCTACTCAGACACTCTGGCTAGAATGAGGAGGGAGGGGAAGGAGTCGAAAGGGGGGATCAAAGGAGGGCACGGAGGTCGACCGGAAGGCGGCGAACAGAGGGCTGGCACCTATTTGAAGCAAAGCTGAGACATAGAGCGACGTCGATGAGACAAGACCGCAAAAGGGGGGAGGAAAGGGGAGACGTCAGCACGAGGCGCGCCAAGCGAGAGCGGAACGGCAAGGCACGTACTGCACTGCACTGACCGCTTGCGCCTCTTGTCTCGACCGTCTCCGACTGACTCGTGAGACAGCGCCGCAGGTGTGGGTCTGTCTCGCTATCGATGACCCGTTCCGTGAGGCTGAGGCCGGTCCTAGGGGGAGGATGGCGAGTCGCGGAATGGTCGGGGGGACGGAAGACTTCTGCCCAAGTGGCTAGCCAGCTCCAATATGCGTCCGGATTTGATCAAGCTGAGAAAATCCCAGCGAGGTGGTAGGGAGCCTCACGGGAATGCTCGAGAGAAGCGCGCGAGAAAGGGTGAAGAAGCAGATGCGGCAGTTAGAGAGAGGAGGAGGGCGGGACCGGATGAGGAGGCGGCTGAATGTGTGTGTATGGAGATGGGTGGCTGTTGACGGAAGAGGTCCGACTTTTCTGCTTGCTTCTTCCACCGCAAGCGATGTCGTCGTTCGCGTGCGGCCTGCGCGCGGTCGGGCGGGCTGTCGGGCGGGCTGTCGGGCAGCAGGTGGTTGGCGGTTAGCGGCGACGACCGCTTCCGATAAAGTTTTGTGGTTCGCACGTCGGAGCAGCGGAAGGGCCGGCCAGGATCGTTGGCTCGGGGTGCGGCGGTGAGGATGCGGTGGCGTAGCGCTTGCGTAGTCAGCTGAGGGGAGGGCCTAAAAACGGTCGCCAGGTGGTCTGATCACCCTCAGCTCGGAAATGGTCTCGAATGCGGCGAGGGATGGGCGGCCGGGTACCATAGGCAAGGGCCACCGTTTCAATGGATCGGTCGCACCGTCGTTCGGTCGGTTGGGCAAGCCAGGCAGACAGAAGGAAGGCGTCGACGCGCGACGATGGCAGGAAGGAATGGAGGGGAGCGCAGCGGAGCGGCAGGGTGCTGCAGCAGCAGCAGCGGGAGCGGGGGCGGCGAGGCCGAGGCAGAGGCAGAGAGATGGTGGCGGAGAGGCAGGCCGCCAGCAGCGAAAACCGAGCCGGAAGAAGCAACCAAGAATCCGAGGAGCTCGCCACCAAGGGGCCGGGAAGGGTCCACGCCTGCCCAGCTCAGTCCAACCCCGGGCCTAGTCACCATCAGCTCCGGATGCGGCCGCACGCCCAAAACCCTGGGATGGCTTCGATTCGAGAGACCTGTCTGAGAACTGAAGTTTCCTTGCCCTCTGCCCTCCCGCCCTACGCCGCGCAGCCTTCTTCCGTCGCTTTGGGGCGACGGCGGCGGCAGCGGCGGCAACGACCGTCCTCTTGCCGTTCCCCCTTCCCCTTCCCCTTTGCGTTGCCCGGCTGCTCCTGACCCTGCCTGCTGACGTCGGGCGCGGGCCAGCTGGGCCATGGGACCAACCCGGGCCCCAGAGCCAACGAGATCCGCATGCCTCCCTTCCTTCGCTCCGCACCCACCTCTATCATCGTCTCCTGTCTGCCCCTTCCTTGTTCTTTCCCTCCGGCGACGTTTTCGCCCGTCCCAATTATTGGCCTAGGTCCTTGGACAACTACCAACGCCGACCGTTCCGCTTTGCCCCTCACAGGACGTCCTTTCGCGGTCTGCGGTGACCGTGGCCGTGGTAGGCAATGGCCGAAGGAAGAGGCGAGGTGAAAGCCAAGCAACATCCATCCGACCCGTCGACCCGGCTTATGTCATGCACCTTGCGCGCGTCTTCAGGGGTCGATCTGGACAGGCAAGCAAGCCACGCATCCCGAACCTTCAGGCCGTTCGGGCCTTCCCTGCTTGCTCCTTACGTATCCGTTGCTGCCGACCTCGCTCACCCTCCCCTCTTTACTGCCC
Organism: Thecaphora thlaspeos; assembly: GCA_900291925.1. Classification (NCBI taxonomy): domain Eukaryota; kingdom Fungi; phylum Basidiomycota; class Ustilaginomycetes; order Urocystidales; family Glomosporiaceae; genus Thecaphora; species Thecaphora thlaspeos. Next base: position 31,355 of record UWYS01000009.1, on the reverse strand, counting down.
TCACGACCTCGAGCTGCCAGAACACCAGCTGGGCATGGGCTTAGGCCTTCAAAGGTTGGTCGGCCAGTCGCGAAGGCTGGAATCTCTCAGAGTTGAGTGCTTTGACGGCGCTCATTGCTTACGTTGTGCCTTACCTGGCCATCTGACCGGAAGCGGAAAAATTCCTGGGAATGAGCGTCCGCCAGCGGCCCGGGAAGAGACGCCAGCGGAGCTGCAAGACGCCCTTTGCGCTCTCTCTGTGTCGCGCACCCTTCTGGAAATTACCCTGTAAGTGCGTCGTGCCGTTCTGACTTTAATCCGGCCGCTATGTAAGTTGAATACCTTAAAAAATTGCCTTGCTTCTTCTCTAGTTGTACCTCTCTCGCCGGCTGGATGCGGTCTGCGCAGCGCGGTCAAGTCTGCGCTGGCGTCGCTACCGGGGGATCGAATCTCTTCCCTGCTCGCCTACCGCGTCCGACGGGCAACAAGGACGAAGGGCCCAATCAAATGGGGCAGCGGATCGTCGGCAGACCAGTTCCCGGTCGTTAGTTAATAAGAAGCAGCAGCAAGGCTTTCGGGCCGATGACGAGCAGCGGTCGCCGCGCCTTCAGGTGGGTAAGTAGCAAACCCGAAGCCAAGTCAAGGCCCTTGTTCTCTTTTGTTTGCTTCCTTGCTCCGACTTGCTTTGACAGCATCGACCGGCAGAGTCAGCGGTCAATTTCCAGCCTAGTGGCCGGCCGGTCTGTGCATCGGTTCATTTCTGCAGCGCATCGCACCGATTCTTAGATTCGTTTTGTTTGGTTGCGTACTATCGCCCACCACCACCAAGGAGAAACTAGAGAAGTAACAGTCACGTTAGTGTGCGAGACGATGACGATTCACCGGCTCGGGCTATCTTCCTGTCGAGAAGACGCGGCGAAGGGGAAGAACGACGATCTGGGAGTCCGTCAAGGAAGCGTAAGTTGTCGATCACCATCCGCTCTGTGAACGTCGCGTCCCATACTTTGTCTGCTGCTGGTCGATTTGTTGATCATCTCTCCTTCACTCCGACCTACTTGCAAGCCGACGTCGACGAGACTTCTGCGTGAATGATTGAAGTCGACAAAGGCGAGGTTTATGCTTGATGCTCTTCGACAGGGAGCCGGTCTTCAAATCCTTGCAGCGAGAATATAGGTTGGACTGGCGACGCACCTAGCCGATCCGCAGGTGCTGGCCTGCGTGCCATCTTCTTCACCAGTCGACCAGACCAGCCTCTGGTAGTTTGCCTGATGCTGCTCTCCCAGATCTAGTCGTCACGGGTGAGCACTTACATACATCGGTTCAGAGAAGCAACTGTTGCGACGAGGCTGCTGTCCTGACATCAGACAAGCTTCAACTATCGCTTGACATGCCTCGCTTGCCCGCCACAACACTCTAGAGGCGGCAAGATTGGACCCTGAAAGAAGGTGACATCGGCTGACGAGTTCATCTGCAGTAGTCCCTGCCGGCAACCGCTCTGCCGAGATCAGCAGGCAGCTTACTGCATGTCGTAGATACGGCGCGCTGGTCGGCATTTGAAAGGCGCTAGAGCGACCACGGTGGCGAGCCCAGGTGTAGTCACACGGCTTCTGTGTCAGCAATCTGGTGGCAGCGACAGATATTTGGAGGTCGGTAGTCACGTCTTCACAGCTGCGGCGACGGAAATGACGTTCGGAGCTGACGCTTATGTTCCTAACTGCTATCTCTGATGAGTAGAGTGGTATGTAGTGCTTCACGGACGCTAAGCTGCGGCGCACCTCTAAAGGTGAGATCGGCCATCCGCGGCTTTTCGCTGGACCGTACTCGAACGCATCTCGACGGCCGCAGCGCTCTACGGGGGGTTCCTCGCAGAGCAAGGGTCGGTACGTGTACTACAGTACATAAACTAGTCACTCATCTCGGTCGTTGAACCCGGTCCCGACAGCAGCCGCAGTAGAGACGTCTCACAGCGGGCGAGTCAGAAGGTGAAGCAGGCAGGCTCAACAAAGCTCGGTCTAGAATCGACACGTGACAAACTGCGACCGCAAGCGAGGGAGAGACCTTCTTACCTGCTGTCTTGCCTCACCCTCCAGGCTCTGCGTCCGGGGCACGTACAGTACGACGATCTGTACGGCCGAAACAGGACGGCATCCAGTTTTGGTGAGTCCCGGAACGGAGCGGAAGGTCTCGCCCGGATCTGAGATCAAGTCCACGGATGCGTGGCTCTTTCGAGAAACGGCTCGTCTCGGCACCACCGGCTCTGGTGTCTACATATCGTCGCACTCGGCCTGGCGCCCGCTTCACTCTTGTCGCAGAAGCGACTTTTTTACGAGACAGGAACGGCTATCAGTCGACCACAGTGTCAAAAGGTCTCCGCCGTGCCACAGGGGGATCGTCAGGAAGTCCGAACGAAGTGGCGGTGAGCTTCGTGGCAGTGCACGCGCTCCGCTAGCAAGGATCATTTCTTATGTGACGGATATGAGATGGGCACCTGACCCGTGCTCTCGCAACTTTGTTGTGCCTCGAGCCCCTCGACAAACGCCGGCTGACAGGACGGCGGCCCCGAAACGGCTCAAACGCAAAGTAGGGACGACGTTCGGCGAACACATCGTCAGGCAGTGCAGGCAATGGAGCAGAAAGTCTAGGCTTTCGCTGGTCTCCCTGATGCAACTCAGACGTCGTAAAACTGCCCAGAGTGCTGCTCCACGGCACGACCACGCTCTCGTCGCAAGGAGACACCCATCTACCAAAGACTTGGTATCTACCTGGCGCTCAGAGCGCAAGGAGGACCGAGCCTTTCCCGGTGCGCGCTGTGCAGCTGTGAGACAGGCGGTCGGGGAAGGTTGCGACTCTAAGCGTATGGAGGTGCGCCGCGGCAGCCCACCGACTTGTCTGCTGCGGAAGAAGAGTTGAGTGACATTTGCTATCAAGAGGCGAGCAAGACGGTCCAAGGCCCCATCAGGCCAAAATGGACGACACCATGCACCACACGTTGGGATGGAACGGGGCACAGAGACGGTGCTTGGACGCCATCGTCCCTTTGTACCGATGCACGAAGGTGCGGCATGGGATCTGCCGCTGCGAGCAACGATGTTCGTCGGACAACTGTATTGTACTCGATGATTCCGCGGTTCCTGCGTCGATGCGCTGCTTCTTTTCCCAGCTCCGTGGTGATCGCCGCCCAGGAACCCGGCAGGCACGGCAACCTTTGTCACGCGTTCGCTACATCTTGCGCAGCGAGCTCCGACACGCAGGCCGACGGGCCTATGTATGTACCAGGACGGCCGCCGCAGCGGGACCAAAGGAGCCGATCCTCGATCCACGTCAAGTCTCGAGGCTCAACTTTGGTTCCTGACTACTTCCTTTTGTTTCGACGTTCTTTGCGTCATTTCACAGCCTCAAAGGCTGTACTGGTAAGTAGGACACGGCTACCTCTTACGTCGACATCATCGCCGAACTCGAACCGTGCCAGTCAACGCAAGGCGGCACCCCAGACTCCGACGTCTTCCGTGGACATGATTGGAGGTCCGGGCGCACTCCGCTCGTCTGGCCGGTTTGAACCTTGCCGCCGCTCAACTCTTCTTCCATTCGAAGCTACAGCGGCGTTCGGCATGCTACGTGCTGCGGCTAGCGTATCCCGATGCGATGAAGGTTTCACTTCACGGGGCGTTTGCCTCCGTGATGTCCGGCTTCGATGACCTCAAAGGAGACAGGTCTTGCACCTGGGCGGGTCGGTCTCGTCGAGGTGCGTCAGGCGGAGCGATGCGGACGCCTCGGCCTGCGATGAGAAGCTCCTTACTGACAGCAATGTCGTGCGGCCGTTAGAGAAGGAAGCAGAGCTACATCGGATTGTCGCCTGAGTCCAAATGAACGACGCAGCAGCCTAGCTGCCTTGCTTGAGCTTGTCGACGAGACGACCAGGCGCCGTTCGCATCAAAATCCTCGTCGTTGCTTGGGCACGAGGAAAGGAAGAGGCAGCCATACAGCACGACGCCGAGTCAATGGGAGCTTCAGCTGAAGTCGCCTGACCTCGCGACCAACGAGTCAATGACAGGGCCGACTGTGATCGTCACGTATCTTCGGCTCCAGTTCTCGTAGACGCAGCACTTCCGTACTGGCGAGAGACCGTCGCTGAGCGGTTCGAGTTCCCCGCCGCGTCGTGTTGCGACCAAGACGAAGTGGTAAAGTTTTCTTTGACACGTAGCGACACAAACTATGACCCGTTGCGCAGTAATTTCATACCTGGCTACCGTATCTTCGACGCTGACAGTATTTACTCGAAGAGTCCAGATTCGAACTTTGATACGATACAACTCCACGGGTGTGCCCCGTAGCGAGGGGACGCCGGGAGAAGTACATACACTTCTAAATGTCCACAGGGGAGCCGTGGACGGAGGATGGGGAGAACTCTTCTCTGCTTCCCTCCAGATCTTAGCGACTCTCTTCCCGTCAAGAAAGCGACACACCGGAGTAAGCTGGTTGTGAGGCGATACTCTCTCGTTCGGGGTAGCAGGGAAATGTGAGTGATCACGTAGTGAACTCTCTCGCAAGAACCTCATCGGCTCATGATTGCATTCGCCTCGCTGAAGCCCTCCTTCCACTTCTGCCGATTCGGGCACTAACATCACGCCTCAGTGTGGACCATGCGCCCGTGACAGGCGGTATGCATTGATTCAGACGAGCTGGAGCGTACACCTACGTACGTTCGCGACGCCCAAGAGATTCGCTTGCTCCGCTCCCGAGCACTCTGGAAGAGCCCTCGACGATACTTCCGATCCGCCTCTGCCTCCCGCGCGCCCGTGCTTCATCTACCAGATAAAGGGGACGAGGATGTTCCTCCTGGGGTACTCCTTACCGAACTCCTTCTTATATGCCTTGTGCTTCTTGACGGCCCACACAGCCATCTGACCCGCGCTGACGGCAACAAAGACGGCCGCGGCGGGGTTGGCGGTCATGACGGTGAAGGTGAGCCAGGCGAGGATCTCGAAGAGGTAGTTGGGGCAGCTGACCAGCTCAAAGGCGAAGCTGCGCGGGATCTTGCGCACGCGCGTGCCAGCGGGACGGAGCCAACTGAGGATGAGGTGGCAGTAGGCGTTGGCGAGCTCGGCAAAGATGAAGACGACGGTGCACGCGGTGAGGAAAGCGGGCGAGTCCTGGAAGGTCCCTGCGACGCGCGCCTGCGAGTAAAAGGGCGAGTAGACGCCGAGGGCGAGGAAGAGGCCCGAGAGGATCCAGTAGTGGAACGAGTTCTTGAAGATGTTGAAGAGGGGCATGGTGCCGTTGGAGAAGCGGTGGACAAAGAGCGTCTCGAGCTCGCGCTTGGCGTAGTGGGCGAGGACCATGTAGAGGGCCAGGCTGTGCGGCCGGGAGTAGGGCGGGCAGGGTTAGAGATGGAGATGGAGATGGAGGGTGTGTCAGTGGGCCGAGCCAGGAGAGCGCGGGGGGAGGGGGGAAGGAAGGAAGAGGCTGGCGATGCGAGAGCAACTCACTTCTGCATCTTGCTGGGCTGAAATTGCTGCCTCCAGATGGAGCTGGAAAAGGCGTAGATGAGCGGGTGGATCCAGAGGGGCCCGGAGTACTCGGTGAAGAAGACGGTGGCCCATCCGACCTGCGGGCCGAGGTCCTTTACGTAGAGAGTCTGACCCTCCTGCACGCCGAGATCGGGGAGGGACTTGTCCTGGTCGAGGAGGGGCTCTTTGTCCTCTGTGGTGATGCGCTGCCTCTCTGCTGTGAGGCGGGGCGACTTTGCGGCGATGGCGGACTTGAGGTTGGCGAGGGTGGGTGCGGCGTTGGGGAGGGTGAGGGTGATTGGGAAGCCCTTTGAGGGCTGCTTTCCCAGAGCGGTGCGCTTTGCGACGGTGACTGTGAAGGTGGACGACATGGCGGGGGTCGGTGGTGAGGGCGATGGTGGTGTGGTGGAGGAAGAAGAGGAAGAGAGAAAGGTAGAGAATGGAAGAAGCAAGCCGATTTTCCCTCTTTTTCAGCGGCCTTTTGCGGCCCAAGCGCAAGCGAGCGCGACGACGTAACGCGCTGCGCACCTGCACCTGCCTCGCCCTCGGTGCTCCCACTTCCGACTTCCGAGTGGGAAAAAGGAAAATAAATAAATAAATAAATAAGGTCCGCTCCGACTGGAAGAAAAAGTTGAGCACAGCGCTCGCCTCGCCTCGCACCCCTTCTTGACCACCATCCTCACCCGTCCCCCCCTCCGCAACACACACACACACACACACACCATGTCCAACCCACCACCTCATCGCCAGACCACCTTGGCCACAGAGGCACGCTTTCTCCGCTGGTTCCGCGCCTCGGGCGGCACCCTCGACCCCCGCTGCCGCATTCAGCCCATCTCCGGCATGGGTCGCGGCATGCTCGCCCTCGACGACATCCTCGCGCACACCACCATCTTCACCATCCCAAGGCACGTCCTACTCAACCTCAACACTTCCGCACTCGATGCAGCGATTTTAGCCACAGCAGACGATGCCGTCAAGCAACAGTGGTCCAGCATCCAGCAGATGGGATGGCTGCCCCTCATACTCGCCATGCTCTGGGAAAGGAGAAGGGCCGCCCTCTCCACACCGTCCTCCATCTCCTCTACCACCACCAACAACAACGCCCTAGCAGACGCAGACGTATCCATGGAGGACATTTCCCGACCCTCCCTCCCTACCGACACCCTCGATCAGGACGACGCCGACGACGACGAAGGCATCGAAGACCCCTCCAACCCCTTCACCACCACCGCCCCACCGCCGGGAACACAGCAGTGGGGGCCCTACTTTGACATCATGCCCACCTCCTTCTCGACGCCCATGTTCTGGCCCACCTCGGACCTCGAATACCTCGCGGGCACCTCCATCGTAGACAAGATCGCACGCGACCAGGCAGAGACAGACTACCATGCACACCTCCTCCCCTTTGTGCGCAGCTGTCCGAACGTCTTTGGAGCAGAGCAAGACGGTGAGCTCGATAAGTGGTATGGTCTGCAGTGGTACCACGTCATGGGAAGCAGGATCCTCAGCAGGAGCTTTCATGTCAAGAGCAGGAAGAGGGGTAGGGAGGGCGAGACCGTCGATATGGACCAGGCCGCACAGGACGACGACGATGACGACGACGACGAGGTGGGGGAGGTCATGGATGAAGAACAAGAGGACCAGGAGCAGCTCGAACCCGGCCAAGAGTCGGACAACGACGACCCCTCGCAAGCGGCAGATGACCAGACACGCGACACCCACGAAGGCGACGATGGCGACCACGACCCATCCGACCCTGATTCTGACTCCGACGATGACTCCGACGACGACGACGAGGAAGAGGAGCACGAACGAGTTACCGACATCTCGATGACGCCGATGGCGGACATGCTCAACGCACGATTCTCTTCGGACAACGCGCGGCTCTTCTACAAGTCGCACCTTCTCTGCATGCGCACCACCAAAGCTGTCGCTGCGGGGAGCCAACTGTTCAACACGTACGCCGACCCACCGAACTCGGACCTGTTACGACGGTACGGACACGTCGACGAGCCGAACGGCAACGACATCGTCGAGCTAGCGTCTGACCTTGTAGTAGGCGCTGCGATCGACCTCATCGTTAAACGGTGTCGTCTTGACGCCGCGACTGTCGAGGCGGATCTCAAGGAACGACAACAATGGGCCTGTTCGACGCTAGGATTGGAAGAAGTGTACATCCTCAGCTACCTTTTCCCTCCCTCCGGCACGCCACCTCATCGTCCTGAGCCGGAGCGTCCCACGGCGAAACAACTCAAATCCGCAGCGACGGGCGGAGGAATTGAGGAAGAGCTCGTTGCCCTCGCGCGTATACTTGCCATGTCGAGGAGGACGTTTGAAAAGGCTAGGGAGAAGGGTAAAGGTCCCAGCGCGAGGATCGAGTCGGTCGAGATTCATCCTTCCCCCTCCGCCGCGTCCACGGCGAAGGGTGGGAAGGAAGTCAGGATAGAGACGGCTCAAGTCATCCTCGATGCCATTTCGCTGAGACTTGGGCAACTTCCAGGTGGATCTGATACCAAGTCGGAAGAAGCCCTGCTATACCCCAAACCAGGATCGGCGACGGAAACGCAGGTGGACGAGAACAAGAGGAAAGCTCTAGTGGTGAGGTTAGGTGAAAAGAGGGTATTGTTAGATCAAAAGAGGACGGTCGAGTATGTCGTTGAGAGGTTGAAGAGCGAGTCGAGGGAAAGGGAAAAGGAAAAGGAAAAGGGGGCGGCGGGTAAGAGGAAAGGCGGAGCGGCGGACAAGGACAAGGGCGGAAAGAAGAGGCGGTAGTCGCTCCACGTGGGGGGGGGGGGGGGGGCATTCGTGAACGAGGAAATGGAGATGGAGATGAAGACGACGTGGCGTGGCGTGACGTGGCTCGCTCCGGTCCTTCCGTTCCCCGCCACGAGATGGAAATGCGTCGTGTCTCTCTGTATTGCTCATGGTCGTCATGACCTGCCACTCTGTACTCTGACGGACAACCACTCAATTGCATCCTTGACGCCCGTCCTGTGCGTGCGTCGCAATCGCACCGCATCGTCAATCACTTCATCGTCAGTTCTCATTCAACTCTTCCTCTTTCTCTCTCTGTCTTTGCTTTTCTCCGACCGACGTCTACTCACCCGTCCAAAGCACTAGTGGCAAGTACGTCCCACTCGTAACCCCTCTGGCCGAAACTCCCCACTCCACCTTTTCGCCTTGCGCTGGGATCGACGTCACTGTCGTCCTGTTGCGACATCTTTCGATCGAAATAATGTTTGATGGTTTGCGTTAGGACGTCGTGTTCTGAAGTAGGGATGGAATCTAGCTTGTTTGCCAGTATGAGGATGGGTATAGAGTCGATGGAAGGGTGATCTAATATCTTTGCTGTACCGTGGTAAAGGAAAAGCGCAATCGGACGTCTTAGCGTGTCAGTGAAGAGGTCCATGCGGGGGGTCAGCAGCTAGAGTGGTGAGAGGGGAGCTTACAGAGTGTCATCCAAGAATCCTCTCGTCTCTGCCTTCTCGCCTCTAGGTCCGGATCCAGCACTTTTTTACCCTTTCCCTTGCCGTCGTCGTCTTCTTCCCCGCCATCCAGCCAGTCTCGCGCATCGACCACCCATACGACCGCATGCGATTCTTCGTAGTACTTTGACCATAAGCTGCGAACGGACGGCGATCCGCCAAGGTCCCAACAGTGGAGTAAGGATGATCGGAGCGGTAGGTCGAAGACTGTTGGATGCGGAGGTGGAGAAATGGATGAGGTGGGTCGCATGAGAAGAAAGAGAGATGAGTACTGGGTCGATCTGAAGAGGTCGGAGGACGTACCGTTTTGTCCGACCGTGGGGACGATGTAAGCGGGAGGGAGGACAGGTGTGTGGAGGTAAAGAGATTTGATCTGTCGCGAGAGGCGCCATTCCACGGCTTTGGATGAGTCTCTTTGGTCGGAGAGTGGGAGACACGGCCCGAGGGAGGGGGGGGAGGGGGGAGACGAACCTGTTCAAGCAGACTAGACTTGCCCACCGCTGCGAGGCCGAGGATGAGGATGTTGTACCGCTCTTTGCGCGTCCATTGCGCTGTGGTGTGATGGGTGAGGAGGAGCAGGAGGACAAGCGGGCCCAGTCGTTTGATGGGTGGATTGGTCGGTGGGACGCAAGGGAGGTTGAAGAGCAGGCCAGCAAAGTTGCGTCAAGATATGCGGAAAGAGTGGGGTCTCGACACGAGAGGACGTTGAAGATTGAAGCGGGAGCGGGAGGGAACGTACCGTATAGCCCTGTGACGAGGTGGTACATTTGGGTGTGTGGTGGTGTTGTTGTCGCTGGTGCGTGCTGCAAGACACTACTGGGTGATGGCCGAGTGGAGGCTAGGTTTTGATGTTCAGAGGTGGGCGTGGAGGATGACAGAGTGGATGAGAGGAGCGAGGGGGAAGGGGGGGGACAAGGTGTTGAGAGAAGAGTCAAATGTAGGGCAAAATCCAACCCAAAAAGAGGAGCGCAACCAGCGGGGCCGTGCGCTTGCCAATCCCGAGCCAACGCATGCATCGGGCGACGCCACGCGGCCATATCGGGAGCGAAGGTCGAGCCCGCGCCCGAACGCCGCAACGCCGCTCTGACTGCGCCCCCCCTTTTTTTTTGCTCGCACCCCACCACCACCACCACCACCACCGCCACCGCGCCTCGCCTCGCCTCGCCTCGCCTTCCGCCCACTCACCACCATGGCAGACAAACAGGCACAGGCCATCCGCGCCTACATCGTCGGCTCCTTCCAGCAGCCACCACCCTCGCTGCTAGACGACCTCGCAACCGCCACCGTCTCCCTCCTCGGCATCGTACGCCTCATGCGCCAATACCTCACCAGCCAGGACGAACAGCAGCGTACAAGAGCCGTACAGCTCCTCGCAGACATCACCCTTCACTTCCTAGAAAGCCCCCAGCACTCGGCGTCAACAACAGCGCAGCCTTCATCCACATCACCAACAACACCCGCCACCCTCCCCGCCGCCCACATCTTCACCGTACAGGCAGTGCGCACCCTCACCACATTCCTCGCAGACAAGATCTCCGACTCCGTCCTCATTTTTCACAGCTTCCTCCGCTCAGCAAGCGCCCCAGAGGTCCTCTCAGAGACCGCACCGCGCGCATACAGGAACGAGGCAGAGGCAAAGACGCTTCAGGGCAACGCAATGCTTGTAGCCTCCCTCAAGGCCCTCACCGTCCTCAGTGCATGCCACGCCCGCCAGCCCTCACAGCTCACACCCGTCAAAGGTTTCGGCTCCGAGCAGGCACACGCCGTCTGCCGCGCCCTCTTCCACCACGTCAATCCAAGCGACCACCCGCAGTCGCTCCGCTTCCTCATCTACCGCCTCCTCGACTCGCTCGTCGCACACCACCGCAGCAGCCTCAAGGCATTCCGCAGCCACCCATCCTCATCCGCCAGCGGTGCTCCCGCTGCCGCCTCGACGCCCGCGCACGTTGACGGCGACAGCGACGATAACGACGATGGCCCAGGTGGCAAGCGCGACACCACCGCCAAGCTTCCGCTCGAGCAGAGGCCCGATCGTTGCGAGGGCAAGCACTTCCTCCAGGGCTACGTCCGCATGGTTGCCGGCGAAAAGGACCCGCGCAACCTCATGGTCCTCTTCGGCGTCCACAAGGTCCTCCTCACAGAGTGGCAGATGGACCGCCAGATGACCGAGGCCTTCTTCGACATCACCTTCTGCTACTTCCCCATCACCTTCCGCCCTCCACCCGACGACTCGTACGGCATCACCTCGGACGATCTCAAGCTCGCCCTCCGCGCCGCCCTCTGCGCATCGCCCGCCATGGCGCCCCTCGGCTACCCGCTCCTCCTTGAGAAGCTCTCCGCAGCCGGCGGGCCCGCCAAGCTCGACACGCTCCGCACCCTGACCGCCGCCGCGCCCGTCTACGGCCGTGCCGCCGCCGAAGCCAACGCCAAGCGCCTCTGGGAGGGCCTCAAGATCGAGATCTTCCACGCCACCGACGATGAGACGTGCGACCTGTCGTGCGACGCCCTCACCACGCTCCTCCACGTCCTGTACGACGGCATCGACCCGCCCCAGGGCCTCGCACCCAAGGTCGTCCACGACTGCCTTGTCGAGCTCGAGGAGCCGGGCAAGTCGCTCGCCAAGGCGGCCGTCAAGGTGCTTGGCTGCATGGTCCGCGCTACCCCCTCGACCGCCTACCTCGCCATCTACGGCTTCATGGACCAGATGATGCGCATGTTTGCCGAGCCGGCCGATATCGCCATGCGTTCCCCGATCCTCGCCGGCGTCGGCGAGCTGCTCGAGGCCCTCGCACGCGTCTACCGCGCCTCGGAAAAGGCCAAGCTGCGCGCGGCCGCCCCGAACCCGACCGACAGTGCCTCCTTTGTGACTGCGCCGGCGACGGCGGCGTCGACGATGGACGCGGCAGCCGACGAGAATGCCAGCTTTCGCGAGGGCTCCGGGCAGATGCTGCCCACTGCTGCTGCCGCCGCTGCTGCCCTCAAGCCGCGGTCCTACCAGGGCGACAACCGCCCGCTCGATCCCTTCCTGGCCGACCTGCTCTCCTCGCTTTCCAACGGCCTCCGCTCGACGTCGTACCGCCGCTCGGCGCTGCTGGCCTACTCGTCGGTTGTCTCGATCTCGGTCCTCAGCGGCTCGACGGTGACGGCGTCGGCAGCGGAGACGGACCCGGCGTCTGCCTCGGCGGGCATTTCATCGCGCGAGCCGCCCAAGCCGTTCCTCTCGGCTGAAGAGACGGGCTTTCTGACACGCGAGGTGGCCGAGCTGCTGACCTCGGTCAAGGGCGACGACGTGCGCGAAGAGGCACTCCTGGCGATCGAAGTCGTCTCCAACGAGCGGGCCAGCGGCGGCGGTCCGGGCGGCAAGAGCGCCACCTCCAAGGTGATTGAAGAGATCGTGCTGCCGGTGCTGCTCGAGGGCCTACCGGAGGCCATGATCGTCTCGCAGAACCCCGAGTCGCGCACTGCCGGCCACCCGGTCGACGAGATCGAGGCGCTGCTCGACCAGTCCAAGGCCAACATTCGCCGCAACCTCGGCGCCATCTCGCGCCTCTGCGTCGCGCCGCACCTGTTCGACGCCGTCGTCGTCAAGCTGTTTGCGCGCCTAGAGCTGTGCTGCGTCTCGCTCAGCCGGGCGGGCGGCATCTACGGCGTCGGCGTCACCGAGAAGGAAGGCAAGACGGCCGAGGAGATTGACGAGGAGCTCCACGCGCTCGAGGAGGCCAACATCGGCTACGCGCGTGGCCTCATCCTCACGTTGCAGACGCTGCTCGATGAAAAGAAACGGCGCGGCCACCGCGACCTGGTCAAGTACGGCCAGACGCTCCCGCAGCGACTGGTGGTCCTGGTGCTGAGCGGCCTCGAGTTAATGGCGGCGAACGAAGACGCCGCGGCGCCGCCTCGCCGACTCGGCATCGGCGCCAACGTTCACATCGTCGCCGACTGCGCCCGCCTGCTGGGAGCGCTTGTCAAGGCGCTCGACGTGGGCAAGCAGCGCGAGCTGCTCGTCGTCCTCAACAAGACGTTCTGCGGCGGGGCCGGCCCGGTGGGCAGCAGCAGCAACGGCGGCGGCGGCGGCGCGTCGCTGATCCCGTCGTCTTCACCTTTGGGCAACGGCATCTACCGACCCTTTGAGGTCGAGAGCAACTCGGACGCCTTCCAGGCCGGCCTGCGGAACAGCCTGGCCCTCTTTGGCGCGGCGATCGTCGCGAGCGGTAAAGAGGCCGGCGTCGCCTCGGTGGTCTCGGCTTCGGCTCCGAAGGACACCTCTTTGGGCATCGTCGGCGGAGCAGTGGGCGGTGGCTCGCCGGCGCTTGCCTTTGTGCGCACGTTGCTGCGGTGGACGCTGTGCTCGGGTACGTCGGAGCTGCAAGCCAAGACGGGCATGTGGATGCTCTGCTCGACGATCAACAAGCACGTCGACGACACGCAGCCCGCCGTCGCGATCGAGTTCGAGGCGCTGGTGGACGACTTCTGGCGGAGCGAGGTGCTCGCTTTGCGCGCCACTGCTGTGGCGTCGACGGCCGAGGAGGACTGGACGCGGCGGCGTCGCGCACAGCAGGTGTGGATGTGGCTGGCGCGCGGCTTCAGCGTCAAGGCGAGCAAGCAGGGCGACCGGATGATCGGGCGCGTGCTCGACGAGATCCTTGATACGGGCGGCGAGGGCGAGGGCGACGAGGTGGACAACTCGGACCCTCACTGGCAGTACGCGAAGCATGCGTCTCGGTCTCTGGAGATTGTCGCACGGACCAAGGACGGCGTAGTGACCAAATCGAACGGCTTCACGATCCGACCGCTGTCGCGGCAGCGCTTCTTCTCCTCGCTGCTGCCACGGCTGATCAAGGGCAACGGCTCTACGTGCGGACGGACAAAGACGCTGTACCTGATCGCGCTATCGTCGCTGCTACCTTACCTGCCTCCGCAGACGATGAGCGATGAGCTGGTGGAGCTGTTCCCGCTGCTGATCCAGGCACTCTCGCTGCCGGACCCCAAGGCGCGGGTAAGCGCGGCCGATGGCATCCTAGTCGCGGTGGAAGTGGGTCGACGTGTCGCGGCTTCCTCCTCGTCCTCTGCCTCTGCCGTCTCTCTGGAAGAAAGGACGAGCGCGAACGCAAAGAAGCTGAAAGACCCAACATCACTGGTCCTATCCCACCTCTCTACACTGATCAAGCGACTACTGGAAAACGCCAAGGAAGGACGACACGTCGCGGCATCTACACGAATCGCATCGTTGCGGACGTTGCAATCGATCGGATCTGCGCTGCCGTCGTCCGAGCTGCAGCGGTACAAGAAGGAAGTGCTGAAGAAGTTAGAGTCGGCGGGAATGGGTGTGGATGATGCAAAGAGGAAGGTGAGGGATAAGGCGGTGGATTGTAGGGAGGTTTGGTTCGATGTTGGTACGGCCAAGGACGAGTGAGGAAACGGTGTGAGGAAGGGGTGCGGAGTGGACTGCTCTACCTCTGCCTCTTGCTCGAGCCTGTTTCGACACATACTGCGAGAATGCATGCAATTCAGACTCTCTCTGACTGAGACGAAGCGAACGAGTGCAAGACGTGGTGAGATGCAAGAGATGGACGCATGTGCGATCTCGTCCAAAGGCCGGACCGAGTGGAAAAGCCGGCGGACGCAGCGCACCACGCTTGGACCCTGTCAGCAAGTCTTCAAAGTGTCATGTTGCGCCCACCCTCCCGCTTGCGCGCTTGTTGGTCTCCCATCACCCACCACCGTCAGAGACGATCCTCACTACACGCCTCCCATGGCATAGTCAGCGATACGCGTGTTCGTCATCTACCCGACGCTGCGCCTACAAGGACAGAGACCACCCCCTCGACTGCCGTTGTCCGGCACCTTGCTTTGTCTCTTTCAGCGGCCGCCACCGCCACCGCAATGACCCGCCGACTGCCCCTGCGCCACCTCGTGGTGGTGGGCTCCTTCACCATGACGCTCACCGCCCTCTTCTACCTCGCCCACGACCCCATCCCCTACGCCTCCCATCTCATCGGCTGGCAGGCGGACGACTCCATCCTTCTTCCAGATAACCACCTCTCGCCTTCCGCCTCCACTCCCTCTTCCTCGGACGACACGCTGTTCGGCGGTGGCGTTTTTGCCGGCGCAGAGATAAAGCCCGACGAACTCAACCTCCCCTCGTTCCCGCTCGACACCTATGCCCCCTTCCTCCCCAATCCGGCTTCTCTGACCGACATTGCCGTCCACTCGTGTCTCCCGCTCTCGTCGTGCCGTCCCCCGACCACGCCAGAGGAGGATGCTCGCCTCGGAAAGTGGGTCCGCGTCGACCGCTCCCTCGACCCCACCGCCGTCTTTGGCGCTTCGAGCGGAGGCATACTCAGCAACCTCTTTGGCACAATCGACCAGCGTTACTTCTTCTACCGCAAGAGCAGGCGCAACGACGTACAGAGAGTGGTACAGGTCAAACTGGTAGAGTCGGGCGCAGACCAGCCGCCGAGTGACCAAGGATGGCATAGGGTCAAGAACGACCTCAGAAGCAGGTACATGCGCCTGTGGGCCAAGGACAAGAACATGCACCTCTACTTCCGCACCGTCGGCGGGACCGAGCGGGCAGAGGCACGCCGGGCCAACGAAGAGGCCATCACCGAGCTCGACCTCGTCTACGGCGACAATCCAGCCTGGCCCGGCTTCGAGCTGGCCGGCGTCATCTCTCCCGCCCATCCGGCGCTCGGCGCATCGCGCGTCTCGCTCTCGATCCGCCGCACGCCGCGCTATAATACGGGCACCCTCCCACCTACCTTCCGCAAGGATGGTAGCTTCAAGATCCTCCAGCTGGCCGACCTTCACTTTTCCGTCAACGCCGAACCGTGCCGCGACGTCGAGGATGTCGCCGCCTGCGTAGCCAAGAACGATACGCTACGACTGATCGAGACGTGGCTGGACGTCGAGAAGCCGGACCTGGTCGTGTTGAGCGGCGACCAGCTCAACGGTCAGGGTACGAGCTGGGACGAGCGCAGCGTGATTCCGCTCTTTGTCAACCCGCTGCTAGAGCGCAAGATCCCCTGGGCAGCGATCCTGGGCAACCACGACAGCGAGACGGGAGCGTATACGCGCACCGAGCAGATGCGCCTTCTTCAAGGTCTTCCCCTCAGCCTGAGCCGCGTCGGTCCGGCCGAACTGACGGGCGACGGAAACTACTACATCGACATCCGCTCGCCCTTCAAGGACCGCACGCTGCTGTACACGCTGTGGTTCCTTGACTCTGGATCGCACGCGCCGCAGGATAGGTGGAAGCCTTGGAAGAAACCCGGCTACGGATGGGTGCATGCCGATCAGGTCGAGTGGTTCAAGAACAAAATCAAGGCGCGTAAGTCGACTCTGAGGCCATACAAGCCGGACGGAGCCGAGGATCTAGGACCACAGTGGGCCAGGAGGAGCAATGGAGCTCGTGATGGTGGTGGCCGTCGTCGATTGCTGACGCGACGAGCAAAGAACGAATGGACAGCCAACGCCGACCAAGGCCAAACGCTCTCTGCACCACCGTCGCTGGTATTCATGCACATCCCCGTTCCCGAAGCCTTTGCACCGGCCGATCTGAACCACACCACCTCGCAACCCTTTATTGTTGGATCTCGCAAGGAGATAGCGACATTCGAAGGTGGTCAATCCGAACCGGGGATTTTCGACGCCATCATATCGCTCCACGCTGCGGAAAACGACTCGAGCGCGAAGGGTGGAGGAAAAGCGGAAGGTGGGGGAAAGAAGGGAGGGAGCGTCAAGATGCTTCTGCACGGTCACATGCATCTCAACGAAGATTGTAGAAGGGTGGACGGAGTGTGGATCTGTTTTGGTGGAGGTAGTAGCTTTGCGGGATACGGTATGAAGGGCGTTAGGAGGAGGTGTAGAGTCGTAGAGTTGACGGCGTGGGGCGAGGTGGTGACCACTTGGCATCGTGTAGAGGGGCAAGAGGGGAGGGTGGATGAGATCGTGGCAAAGTGAGAGGGTGTGGCTAGGTTGGAGATTTGATGCTTTTACACGTATGATACCGGTCGTCATGGACATGACGAAACCAGAATTCACAGCTCTCGCAGATACACGAACTCGATGGTGCTGTCCCGGACTGTACTGATATTGGGGAAGATGGGTCGACGGATAGACGTAGCGATGGCGAGTAACACGGCGCAGGTGGAAGAGGGAGTGGGGACGAGTCGACAGATAGACGTAGCGATGGGATTTAGAACGAAGAAGGTGGACTGGAGGGCGGGGCGAGGACGAGTCGGTTGAGATACACGTAGCGATGGCGAGTCAAGCTAGCACGTGGACTGAAAGAGGGGGGGCTGGGAGGAGTCGATCTCTCGATCGTGGCCATGGCGCCCAGCTCGAATCCTACAAGCGCCCGCCCTATTTTAGCCTCTCGTTCCTACTTCTCTAGCTTTGTGGCTCCGGTGCTGTTCTGTAAACTCGACATGTCTCTTCAGGTATTGGTGACGAGCTGCCTCATTGTCTTCTTTTTCTATCCGCCCGTGTACAGCTCTATTTTCTCTTGTGTCTCTCTCGGCCTGCCTGAACTGGTTCGTCGGCACAGAGAAAGAAACAATACGGTGTTGAACCGCGAAATAGGTGTTTGAAGTAAGGGCCAAGGAAAGACCGCATTTCTGCCGGTCGGCTGTACGGGCCAGGCGAGCACAGCTCCGAGACAGCATACATAGGAGGCGGGACGGACACCATAAGGGAACGGAGCTAGCGAGTCTACAGTGACGGGTCAAGATTTAGAGTAAGGTGAAAACGGAGAACGACGGGGAGATGGTGGATGTCGTTCTGTAGAAGCGGGAGGCCGCGACAGGATGGGCGGAACAGAGCTAGCGAGTCTACAAAGACAGGCCAAGAAATCAAGTAAGGTGGCGTACGGGGAACGAATGCGGGAGCGAGGGCGGGAAGTTGTTCTGTCAAGACGACGTCAAGCGGACCTTTTCTTCATCCCGTAAGTCTCATCTCCCTGAGCTCTGGTAGCCTGGTCCTCTAGGTCCGAGTGGTGACAAAGGTGCAGACATAGTAGTCGCAGTCTTCCCATTTGGCACCCGAGATGGGCGTCGCACGAAAGTTTGACGCCGAAGGTAAACTTTTCGCAAGATCATCAGTATTGACGACTGTCATGTGGCTCGTAAGACAATGACAACCGGGCAACGTAGGATGAAAAGAGTCGCATGTAAGCCTCTTGCTCTAATGCTTGTGCAAAGTCCGTCGCAGTAAGCACGGATCTTCTGTGTCACGGCCAAATTTACCTTGCATCGTCAAGTCGGTGGCCCGCTCGCTCAGACGAACGTTTTCCACAAAGTCTAGAGCATCATCTCGGTCAGGCATGACGCAGGACTTCCTGGTGCCATCTAGCTCAAGATAAAGTGAACTGGAAGCAAAGGTGATGTAACAGTAAGGCTGCTTCCAGTATGTATTCAGCCCGTAGCAGATGGCAGGGCCCAGCTCCCGTCCTTTGGGAAGATAGACTACGTAGTCGGTAGTATAACGTCCACCGTTGTAGTCGTCGACATGTAATCCAAGCATGTATCCGCGAAATGGCAAGGTAGGCTTGGGGTAATTGGTCTCGTCGATATCCGGAAGGAGTCCCTGCGTGCAAGGAGCGGCTTGCCCAGGACTCCGACAACGGCAAGGGCGATGGCGGCAAAGGGGACGGTGAGCTTCATGGCTGTAAGGTGTTGACGAGGTGGATGTGGCGCGAAGTGTGCGTGCGGGTGTGTGTGTATGTGTGGCTGTGAGACTGAGCGAAGGAGGTTTGAGAGATATGAACAGAGATGAGACGGACTGAAGGTAAGAAAAAAGCGATATTTATGTCTTCGTTGCAAAGGGGGACTCTGAAGGGAAACTACCTGAAACGGGGGCAAGGTCGATGCTCAAAGCGTCTGTCGAGCCGTCGAGGTCGGACCGCCGCTCTCAGCGTCTAGCAACTGTCGAGACGGGGCGCTGTGCCGCACTGGATCTGTGGCGTCGGCACCAAGCGGCGTTCGGAGGTGGGTCTTCGATGAAACTCTTCTCTCCTGCCTCTCGGGGCACGGTTTCCGTCGGGCTTGAGTTCCTCGCTCACCTGCGCCGGCGGACCGAGACAAAGAGAGCTTGAGGTCTGTGACCACGGTCAGAAGGAGAAGGGAGATGTCTTGCTGGCACGGCACTGTCGGAGGAGGCCGGGGCAGTGAGCTCTCAGCTCAGCAAAAGGGGCCGACGGAATCAGGGAAACGGCAGTTTCCCCGGTCTTGTCTCCGGTTTGTCACTCATATCCTGCACCTCTAGCCAGCACATACACCCCAATGCAACGTTCTGAATGATCTTTACCCGAATCTCATCCGCGCCAACGCCAAGATGCAGCTCGCCACCCTCTTTGCCATCCTCGCCCTGGCTGTCATCGGCTTCCTGGGCAAGGAGATACCTGGAGGCAATATGGACGCCGGCGACCAGAGATCGGACGCGGAGGACAGTTCAAGCGTGGCCACGAGTAACAGCGCACCCCAGAAAGACCCTCACCCGCCACGTTTCTACAAACTTTGCGTTTACCCGAAAGCGACATCTCCAGTCATTCAAGAGGCATGGGTCTACATTCGTCCGACTGAGCCCCTCGAGCTCTGTTTTGGCCCTCTTAGACGACTCAAGGCGGGCTTTTTCTGGCAGACATACTCTCTGGATTACGGTTCTGGCTTGACTTTGCCACCAAATGGTCACGGTTTCTCTGCGTGCAAAGTCCGTGTTACCGGCCTGTCGACTAAGGCTGGAAGCGCGTGAGCGACCCCTACTTCGTTATCGACAAGCGAGCTCCGTCCCTTCCCCTCTGTGTTCCCCCACCAGGGTCCAAAACGATGCATGGCGACACGAGGCGTGCACACGAGCGCGGTCGACTCGGCAATGCATGGGGACGAGCAGAACGGTCCAAGGGAGCGCGGGGGGGTCTTCGTCGTGCTTTGTTGGACGGCCTCGTGAAACGCGCAGCCATCTTCGCTCTACCTTTCAGCGTCTGCACGCTTCATCTTGTTGGCGATCGGCCGCATCGGATCTGAGCCCGATGGAATCGGACCGATCGGGCTGCGGTCAGTCGCCGACTCGCCGTCGGAGCTGCTACCACCAGGCCTAGACCACCTAGGCCTAGGCCTTACGGATAGAAGCCTTCCGGGTAGAAGCCTTTCGGGACGCCGACGGCGTTCCATGAGCATCTCAGAGACTCAAGGCATGCTTGAGGGATTGCTGGGGACCGTCTAATGTACAAATAGAGGCTCCTGGGCACCATCGTCGAGCTGGAATCCATCATCCTTGACATCTATCTTCTACACATCTGACCTATAGATTTTATCTCGCTCATGCGCTAGGGAGGCCGTCCCCAACCCTCTCTCGCTCTATCTCCCTGCAAAGAAAGTATCGCTCGCCTGCGTGCACATCTTCTTGTCCGCTCGAGCACACTCGCTACCTTTAAGGACCATAAGCCTGTTCAGCCGTGCCTGTCGAGGGCGTAGTACCGACATTGTTAGATTTGAAACTGATTTATGGTGTAGTCTATTCCGTCTTTTCCGGAAAGTCCCCTCTAGCCTTCGTCTCTCGATGCGTGTGTTTGAGGCTGCGTCGCGCTTTCCAATCAACTTTATCCATCCGTGTGCCGAGAGAGGGATCGTAGCGTCTTTCAGTCATTTATCACCCCAGGCTGGGTTAGGCTTTTTAGCGTCGCTGGATCGCGTTGTACGACAAGAGGTCTTGCCAATCGCTTCGCCTTCAGCGGCAGACGCGCACGTAATCATGGTTCGAGGATCTCTCGTCTCATCTCCGGCCGGATCGCTTCGTCCCACATGGAGATCTCAAGACGACAGGATCTGTGCGTGCCAAAGGTCCGTTAAGTTGCGTCAGCGCGTGCCTCCTACTTCCGCAGCAGAGACGTGAAGGCAGCAGCGTGCGGAAAATGACTCACGCATTCCAGATTTTCTGTAGCTCCTCGAGGCGGAAGGGGGACGGCGGATCTCGGCTTGCGAACGATTCGATCAGATCTGATTGATGGTTCATGGAGCATGTCCACGGAGGCGGGTAGTAGAGGTCAGCAAAGAAGAGAGAGGAGTCGTCGTAGGACGGCGAACGAAGCCTACTCACGCATGCCATCCTGGACGGCCGTTTGGAATTCATGACCCGCGTAGCCGTCCACCCACGCGGCCAACCCTTGCACGTAGGCGTCGTCCCCTTCTCGTGGTGCCGGGTTGTCGGCTGCACCGCCCGGCCGCCTCGTGCTGCTCGTCCTGCCGAGGAAGAGTCCGACCTCGGCGTATCCGGCCAGGCAGGGCGCCAGCGCTACCAGGAGATCAAGGATGGACCCGCTCTTGCCGACACTCTCGACGAAGCGCGTGTAGGCCAGCGTCGCCTGGCTCTCGACCGTCTCAACCTCGAGCTGCTGCTTTGTAATGCCAAATCGGGCGCAGAGCGAGACGTGCAGCTCGGCCTCCTTGACCATCGACATCGCTATCCCGGTGAACGTCGCGATCTCTGCAAAAGTGTTGGACGCAAACGCCGCCGCCGTTGACCAGAGGCGAGCGTAGTGTCGAAGGAACAGGTAGTCCTGCCGCAGGAAGTAGACGAAGCCCTCTGGCGTAATTGACCGGTCCGCGATCCCGAGGACAAAGGCGCTGCGTGTGAACGACGTCCAGAGGGGCAGCGAGTTAGAGACGAGGTGGAGCATCAGCGGGAAGCGCGCGTGCGGTGTGGCGCGCAGGAGCGAGCGGGCTTGGAAGGGAAACCGGTGATCGAGCGGTCCCGACCCTTTGCCGAGGTCGGGGATACCGCAGGCGATGGCGCGCTGAACATAGTCAATGCCGATCGAGACGGAGCGGAGCAGGCTGTGGCCCTGTGCCAGCGACGCAGCGACGGCCGATGAGAGGGTGCATCCGGTTCCGTGAGTGGCGGTGGCCGAGAGGTAAGGCTTGACAAAGAGCGTGTAGCGACCTGCGCTCGAGGCGCCACTGCCCTTTTCATAGAGGACATCGCAGACGACGGTCTCTTCTTGATCGTCGCTGTCGTTGTCTTCTTTGTTGCGCTGGCCGCTCGTGTGCGGTGACGATGAAGGCGACGGTTGGTAGCGGAGAACATCGGCAAAGGGCGATGTGTCTGTTCGCACGACGGTGATGTTGCCGGCCCGTGTGACTGTGGCGCCGTGCAGTCCCGCGAGTGCGGCTAGCTCCCTGCGGTGATCTTCGTCGTCGTCGTCGCCTGTTGTTTCGCTTGCGCCGAGGCGCAGCTGGTCCCTCGCTGGTCTGGCCGGGAAGTCGGTGGCGGCAGCCGACTGCCACTTCTGCTCGGGCGGCGGGATGATCTCGCGCTCTGGTCCACCCGTCAGGCGGTCGATCTGTTCGAGAGCCTGTCTGCGGCTGAGCTGTGCATGGCCCCCCTTGACAAGGACGGCGGCGGGACCGAGGCTGGCCAGCTTTTGGGCTGCCTCGACCATGGCCGCGACGTCTGTCTGCTGTCGCAGGCGATAGGCGTCCGGCGCCACACGGTCACGCCAGCCGGAAGGGCCGTCTCTCCCTGACGAGTCGGCCTCTCCGTCTGCCGATGTTGGTGCCGATGCCGATGCGGCGTGCTGGAGGAGCTGCTTTGCCTCTGGCAGGTTCGGCGTGAGCAGGGTGCAAAGGGGCAGGAGGAGCGCGATGAGGGCTGCGATGGCGTCCTCTGGCAGGAGGAGCGAGCCCGATGTCGAGACCATGACTGGATCTAGGACGAGCGGGACCCCTCTCGCGCCAAGCGGCGAACCGTCTTCCTTCCACGCCACGATCCTCTGTGCGAGCGTGACGATGATCTCCCGGTTGCAGAGCATGCCGAGCTTGACGGCGTCCACCTGGATGTCCTGCGTGACGGCGTCGAGCTGTTCTCCCACGAAGCTGGCGGGCGGCGCGTGAATGGCGGACACGCCCGTCGTCGACTGAGCCGTAAGCGCCGTGACGACCGAGAGGCCATACGCCCCCAGCGAGAGGAACGTCTTGAGGTCGGCCTGGATACCGGCACCGCCGCCCGAGTCCGAGCCGGCAATCGTCAGCACCCGCGGCGGCGGCGGCAACGGCGGCAACAGCGGCAACAGCGGCGGCATGGCGGAACCGAGGCGGCAAGAGGGTGTTAGTTGCAAGAGATGGCGTGTGAGGTAGAGAGAGCGGCAAGAGGGGGCGATGGCCGCTCAGCCAGTTCCAAGCAAGCCGAGCCGAGCCGAGCCGAGCCGAGCTGGAAGGAGAAGAGGCAGCGCCGCAAGCACAAGCCGGCGTCGGAGACACCCGACGACGCCGGCACGGTCCATGTTGGCTGGGAAGGCACTGAGGCAAGCTCCCGCACCCGTATCCCGCGCCCCCTCCCTGCCATGGCCCGAGTCCCGGTCGCGCCTTGCCTTCGGCCAGCTTCCGGCACGCGGCACGCAAGCGGTCTCCTGCGGTCACTCGAAGAGAAAATAATAATAATAAAAAAGCAAGCGCACGCCTGCTGAGCAGAGGAAGGAAGGGAGGGAAAAAGAAACGGCGGGCAGCTGGGCAGGCGCTCCCTCCTGCGACCTCTCCACCAACCACTACCACCGACCTTTCACCTCCGGCCTCCCCTCTCTGCCCCCACTATCTCCTCTCCGCCTCAATCCTCGCGCTCCTCTTCGCAAACGGCGGAAGCGAGCAAGCCTCACGATGACTGGCGATAAGAGAAAGAGGGGCGCAGACGCCACATCGGCGGCGGCGGTGGCGGCGGCGGCCACATCATCTGCCCAAGATCCATCATCCTCATCATCGTCCACCCTTCAGGCAGTGACGGACCCCGGGCCCTCAAAAGGAGCCGCCACAGCCGCCACCAACACCGCCGCCGGAAACCGCGGCGCGCCCTTCTTTACCGGCGCCGCCATCTACAAAGCGCTCGACACCTCGTCCGCCGACTCGCTGAGACAGGCGCTCCACCAGCTCCGCATCCAGACCAACCTTACCTTCAGCGAGCAATCCAATCCTTCCACCATACCGCCCTCCGATCCGAGAATCAAGGTAGTCCAAGAGTACTGCCAGCTCTGCCAGGATCAGGCCGTCGAAAACCCTGCCACCACAGCGGCTAGATCAATCTTTGCCGCATGGGACCTTGCCTACAAGGTAGGCAGCCTGCATTGCTCGAAACGGCCGCGCTGGCGGCCCTTTATGGTCAGCGTCGCCCGCCATCCATAGATACTGACACTTCTTTCCTTCTCAATGGCCTCTGCGCTCCCTGGCTCGCCCTAAATCCTTCCGCAGCAATCGCTCGGCCCGCTGTTGCCGCTACCCATCTTCACGCTAGCACATTTCCTCCCGCTTCTATCGGCCCACTGGCCCACCCAGAGCCTCGGCGAGAACATTATCGACCGCCTCCTCTCCCCCAGCGAGCCGTGGTTCGACCTGCTGCAAAACTATGTCTCCAACAGCACAAGCTCATCGGCCGCCGCCGCCAAGAGCAAGGGCCGCGACCAGAGCCACCTCAACACCGATGTTGCCGTCATCGCAAGCCTCCTGCTGCTCAAGGAGATGGCCAGCTTCGGCCGCGGCCGCTTCGCCTCGAGGGTGTTTGCGCGCTTCAACTGGGCGCTCAAGAGCCTCCCCAAGCTCCTCAACAGGCGCAGAAGGCGCTTCGCCGATCGCACCTCCGCCAACGATGGCGAAGGGGACAAGAAGGCCGACAAGGGCAAGGCGCGCTCGAAGCAGCCTGATCCATCACAGCACGATCACGGCGCCACCTCGCTCGAGCGGCCCGACATTCGGACGCTTTACCTTCTCTTCCTGCTCGCCTTCCTCGGCCAGACCTACTCCTCCTCGCCCAAGGTGATGCTGCTCGGCCTTGGACGCGATCATCTCCCACAGATGCTCAAGGGTCTCGTCTACGACCCGCCAGACGTGGTACACCACATTCTCGTCACGCTTCACGAGGACCTCGTCTGCGACGCCAAGATTCCCCGTGCCCGCAAGGCCGCCTTCCTCAACGAATGGGCCTGCGCATGCGTCATCAAGCTCTACGCACGCGACGACGAGCGCATCTCGGTCGACGAGGACGGTGTGCTGGTCCAGGGCTCGTCGGTCGCTGAGCTCGCCCATCACTTCCTGCTCAGTATCTCGACCCATGCTGGCTTCGGCATATGCTATGCCGACCGCGGCTGGTTCCCGCGCCCATCGACCAGCACGGGCAGCGCCGCTAACGACAACGACGCCGCTGCCGCTGCCCTCGACGGTCTGCTGGAGGAGGGACGGGCCCTCGGTGACGAAGACGCCGAGGACGAGGATGAGGTCGGCGGTATAGCGAGAATTGGCGGCGGCAGCCGGAGCAGCCGGGCGCAGACGCGCCACATTTACAACAAGGCCCTGTCCGGCGTTCTGCCAAGGCTTTCGGTGACCGAGGACCTGCTGCAGCAAGAGCTGGCGCTCGGCATCCTGCGCGCCTGCCCGGAGCTGGTGGGCCCCTATCTCGAGAGCGGCTGTGGCGGGCTCACGCTCGAGCCGCGCACGAGCTCGCGCTGGCTTTGCAACGCGGCCTACCTCACTCGCGTCCTCTCGCTCGAGCTGCCTTCGTTCCGCAATGCCAGGCTACAGCGGGCGGCCGGAGGCGGCGTCAGTGACAGCGTGACTGCCAGGATCGAACCGTCGTTGTCGTCGTCGTCGGCGGCCGCGGCGCCAACGAGCTATTTCTCCGCCTACTCATCGCATCCGCCGCCGTTGGCCACCATCATCTCCAACACCCTCCCCACGCCCCTGTCGCGCCAGCTCTTCACCCGCGGGCTTCACAACCCGGACCGCCTAGTCCGCCACACGACCGCCAAGATCCTCTGCCGCTGCCTCGAACGCCTCTTACGCTTCCGACGCACCTGTGACGAGGCGGCGCTAGAGCTCGACGAGGGCGACAATGGCCCCTGGCGATCGCGTGCCCGCATTGTCGAGATCGAGGCACGTAAGCGGCTGCCCGAAATCTCGATTGTCATCCAGCTGATGCAGGACCTCACCGCGTCGTCCTCCGTCCCTGGTCTTCGTTCTGGCCCCCTTGCCGAGGCGCAATCGGCCAACGTTTCGGCCCCCCCAGCAGCAGCAGCAACAGCAGCAGTAGACGCGGACGACTCGGCAGCGGCCAGCTCCGCCGAGCTCGCCGGTCCCAACAGCAACGTCCTGCTGGTCGAGGCGTCGCTGCGCCTGCTGTGGCTTTACTACCTTGCCGTCCCGAGCTCGGCGCTCGACACGCGCTTCGACGTCGGCAAACTTCTGACCAACTCGTTCATGGCGCCGCTGCGGCGGGCGACGCTCGACGAGGACGGCGAGCCCGAGAAGCTCAACCTCCAGGCGCTATGCCAGGTCCACGCGCTTCGAATCGTGGCGCTCTCGACCGACCTGTTGTTTGACTGGAGCGCCAAGGCGGCTGGCGTCGGCGCCAACATCGCCGCAGGCCCCGGCTTTGGCGCAAGCAAGGCTCCCGTCAAGAGCTATCTTGGCCTTCTGCTGACTATCTACGTGACCACGCCGCTCGACCAGGTCAAGACGTCGTGCGAGGAACTCTTCGAACGCCTCATCGGCCCCTCGAGCCTGTTTGAGCACGATCCGAGTGAGCTGTCTGCCTGGCTCGAGAGCCTCCCCAGGACCGACGTCAACACGGCCGTGATCGCCGCCTCCGCGTCCGCCTCGATCGACGGCGGCGAAGGCAACGACAGCGATGCCATGGCAGCGACGGTCAGCCTCGTCGACTCGCTCAGCGAGGATCAGGCGCACGTGCTGGCTCTGCTCGACGAGTGCGCCCAGCGCTGCATGAAGACGCCCTACCGCTACATCGAGGCCTCGCGCAAGTTCTTCCGCGAGCAGTCGCCCATCGAAGACGGCTACGGCATACTCGACGAGGTCGAAGGTGTCTACGACGAGTCGCAGGAGGAAGCATCTCCGCTACTGATGACGATCTTGGAGCAGTTCACCATCCGTGCGCGCAAGGGGGTCCTGGGGGAGCCAGCGGCCGTCGAGGCGCTGCTCGCCTTCTTCGGTCGCTTGCTGCCCAACATCGTCGGCAGCGGCGGATCGCTGCGCGCGTACACACGCATGGCGCAGCAGATTGTCGAGGCAGCCGAGGCCCACGCCACGTACAAGCGCCCGACCATTGCCCATCTCTGCAAAACGCTGCTGGCCTCGCTGGACAAGATGCGCGAGGCGCCTTGGTGCAGAAGCGATGACAAAGAGGCGTGGACGATCGAGGAGACGACGATTACCAACGACGGCGATGCCTTCGCAGGTAAGTACCGCCATAAATGCTGGTCGTTTGATTTGCTCGTCAGCAAGGTTCGTCCGATAGAACGGACGGCAGCAAGACGATCGCGGGAGGGGGGTGCGCGACCCCAGCGACTCGGCGGAAGGATTATACATCATCAGCATATTCAGAACCGCTACTCGGATAGCCCCTCGGGGCTTTGGACGATAGAACTTTACACGCACAACTCATGACCCCGTGTCGCTGTGGCAACCCACCGCTTTTCTGCCGATCCTGCCGTCGTCCTTTCGAAGCCTTTCGACGTCCATCGCCATGCTACCGAGGCATCAAAGGAGCTCGCTGACACACACCCGCGCGCATGCGGCACGCTTTCTGATGGCTCTCTCTTGTGACTGCACAGGTGCCGCCTCGCCGACCGAGCTGCGACGGCTGCTCCGCTCGGCCGCTCGACCGCTTTCACGAAACCGAGTGCGGAGTTTGTACCAGGCCGCAGACGCCTTCCACCACGCCGGCCACTCAGGGGCTCTGCAGGTCCTCCACGAGCTTCACGCCCAGGACGAGAACCTGATGGTCGCGCTGAGTCCGCACACGTTCTTCGCCGTCAAGCTCGGTCGTCTGCCGCTCACCCACATCCTCAACGGCGTGCCGCTGCCCGCCGACGACAAGGTTGATGCACTCGTCGACGCTGACGCTGTCGCCATCGTCACCGACCTCGAAGAGCTCGAGGCATGGACCTCGCCGCTCCAGACAAAGTTTGCCGCCACGATGGCCGTCGAACGCCTGTCTGTCTTCATGCCCGGCAGCGATCCCTACCTCAACTCGTCGCCCACCACGGAGGCACAGACGTCTTCAATTCTCTGCCGCGTAATTTCATCGCGCGTCCTAGACGCCGTCGACCTCGACCGGCTCATCTTCGCCAAGGCCGCCCTGCTTTTCTGCCTTCGGAGCTGCGAGACTCCGGTGTTGCAGGTCGCGCTTGCCGACGTCGTCTCAGAGGTGATGAGACCGACTTCGGACGAGGACCAGGACCTCGTCTCCCCTATCTTCGACATCCTGCTTGCGTCGATCGCCGCCGACACTCGGTCTACGATGAATAGCCACGACTTCGCTCCGGATCGGATCCGGGCGCTGCTCAAGCTCTTGCCCTTCGCCAAGCCAGATGCGCTGCCCAAAGTTCTTAACCTATTGTTGGAGTCGCTGGTGGCCAATGACTATGACGAAGAGCCCAAGGGCTTTTGGGCGCTCAGGCTCGAGGCACTCGTCCTTTGCGCCGGACTTGACTCGGCAGACGCGACGAAGCAGCGACTGGCCGAAAAGGTCGTCGTTCTCGAGGACGTAGCCTCGCAAATGGACGAGGCTGGCAACAACGAGGCCGCTCGTCTAGTCCGCAGCCTCCTCGACCACGTTGCGTCGATCGCCCCACCTCGCATCCAGGGCGCAGTAGCTGCTGCGGATGCTGCAAGCTCAAGCGCCAGTGCCGATATTGACGCCGACGCGTTGGCCTCTGTCCCTCCGATGGACAAGATCGGCGGGAACCCGGCGGCCGCCAAGGCCTCGCTCGATCTCCTCCTGCCCGTCATCTCGAAGCTGGGCCTCGAAGCGGCCTCCGCGACTGCTTACAGTGCGCTGTCGGACCTCCTGGCTGCCGCCCAGCCCCGAGACGCCTTCACGTCTAGCCTACTGGCCCTGGCCTCTTCGATCCTCGCCTTCTCCCTCTCTGCCTCCGCCACCGACACCGACACACAACATTCGGGCAACGAGATGGAAAAGGCCGCCGCGATCGTGCAGACGGTTCTCGACAAGGGCCTCCTATTCCTCGTCCGCCGCTTCGCCGAGGACGATGACGATGACAACGACCTCGTCGAGCGGATCGAGGCCTTCGTCAGGCTGATTGAGGACGTTTCGCATAGCGCTCGGGCGCGCGGCGCTCCAGCCGTCACCGTCAAGGCGCACCTGGCCGACCCAGTGATTGAGGCCGCCTTGAAGAACCGGATGCTGAACAGCGCGCCGATGAGGCTTGTTCTTGCGCTCTGCCGCACCGCCTCGGCACTCAAGGTGCCGCAGCTCTCGCGCTACGTCTCGACACTAACGGCGCACGGTGAGTTCACCGCCGTCGCCACCGAGACCGAAACTGCCATCCAGATCATCCACGCGATCGTCTCGCGCCACCCCAAGGAGCTTCTGACGCTGCCGCTGATGACCAAGCTGCTGTCCATCTACGGCGGAACGCTTTCGCGCGCGGACCGCTGCCTGCTCGACCTCTTTCGGCTCTTTGAGGAGGAATGTGGTTCGTCGTTCCTTTCACTTGCTCGTCACTGGGCCAGCCCGGCGGCCGGCTTGACGTCGGACGCGCTCTCGTCGCAGAGCAAGGTGGTCGAGGCACTCCTCTCGGTCGATCCGACAGTCGCGCTTGCGACGTGCACCGAATTTCCTCGCTCGATCCCACTCCGCCGGTCCGCCAGGTACGGCTACGTCGCCGACGTCGACGACGGCGTCACCTCGTCCGGCCACTCGGACGCAACGACGCGGTACGATCCCTTTTTTCTCCTCTCGCTCTTGGCCGGCTCGCTGGCCGAGTACAAGGTGACGGGCTTCGAGTGGCTGCAGCTGCTGCGCACCAACGTGCTCGGCGTCGCTATCTGCGGCCTCTCTTCCCGTTGCAACGACATGCGCAAGGCATGCCTCGAGCTGCTCGGCAAGGCGTACGCCAGCGTCTCCGAGTCAGGCTTCGGACAGCGCGACTACGTCCTCCTCGCTCTTGACTTGCTCCGCGGCTGCATCCCCAAGGCAGCCTTCGACGACGCCCAGCGCGGCTGGGAGGCTCCGCCATCGCTGCCGCTCACCACAACGCTGTTCGTCGCCCACACGCTCCGATCGGTCGGCCACCCGTCTCTCTTCACCTTCCTGCGGTTCCAAAAGTTCCTGCTGCAGCGACCGATGCTCGACGCGACCGACGTACCGCTGCTCTACAACATGCTTTACTCCTCCACCGACATGCACAGGCAGGAGCGAATCTGGATGCTGCGATTCCTCCGTGACGTGGCGCGGGCGGGCGGCAAGGCCGAGTGGAAGGTGTGGAAGCGCCGTCACGTCTGGGAGCTGCTCACCAGCCTGTACGACAGCGTCGCTAGCGGCGGACTCGCAGCAACGTCG
Organism: Thecaphora thlaspeos; assembly: GCA_900291925.1. Lineage (NCBI taxonomy): Eukaryota > Fungi > Basidiomycota > Ustilaginomycetes > Urocystidales > Glomosporiaceae > Thecaphora > Thecaphora thlaspeos. The sequence continues at coordinate 1,030 of UWYS01000009.1, read as the reverse complement.
TCCACCGGGATGGGTCAGCACTACCATGGTGTCGGGAGGGAGGTCGAGGATGCCGAGATCGTCAAGGCTCTGGTCGAAGATACGCTGATATGGCTGGCGCGCGTGCGCGAGGTTGCGACCGAGCTGGTGGTTCGACGCGGCGTGGTGGCGTGGATCGCAGAGAAGGTCAACCGAGCATCCGTACGCTCTGCTCGACCCCGCGCCTTTGTCGCCGCCGCCGTCGATGAAGGTGAGGCTGCGCGAACTCGAGAGGAGGAACTATCAGTCTGGCTCTCGATCCTACGAGAGCTGCTGGACCACGTCGATTTCGACGAGTGGCAGCGTACGACTTCCGGTACCTGGCGAACGACCGTCAGGGCCATCGTGGAAAAGGCGATGGCGCCTCCTCGATCGACAGAGGAGGCGGCGGTAGCGGAGGTGGAGGAGGTGACCAAAGTACTCGCCACTTGTCGAGCGCTGCTCGAGAGGGTGAACGAGCCTGTAATCTAGTACGAGTGCCTTCGTCGAGAGGACGACATCTAATGTAGCCAGAGTGTATGTGGCAAACCTGTAATCTCGATACAAGTGTCTTCGAGAAGACAACGTCAAACCGAGTCAAGCTGGATGTGGGGTGCTGATGAGATGGTTTGGTGTTGTCGCAATGTATGAGGCATGGCAAATGCTTAAATTCCTGAATGCTGGCCGTGCAGTGACTGAACACAGGCTGATAGCAGTGGCCAAAGTAAGCAGAGCTGGGCATGTTGAACGGCAGGAACATGTAACTTGCAGCTGAGGAGGGGGAAGCAACAGAAGGGCAGAAGGATTGTTTGGTGTGAAATTTATTGGTAATAATCTGCTTTTGGAGGGTTAGGGTTAGGGTTAGGGTTAGGGTTAGGGTTAGGGTTAGGGTTAGGGTTAGGGTTAGGGTTAGGGTTAGGGTTAGGGTTAGGGTTAGGGTTAGGGTTAGGGTTAGGGTTAGGGTTAGGGTTAGGGTTAGGGTTAGGGTTAGGGTTAGGGTTAGGGTTAGGGTTAGGGTTAGGGTTAGGGTTAG